>JALJVW010000163.1:6488453-7103453 GCA_024865655.1 Emberiza elegans
TGTAAAACTTATTGTTCTCCCTTCTTCCTCCTCTTTTGAGCTGCAATTTACCACTCAGCTAATAAATAGATGTGAGTTAAAATTAAAAACTGATGTTCATGTGCTTATTGATCCCACCCCCATCCTGGAACAGCTGCAGAATTTCCTCCTCCTCCTCCTCTCTGCCATGTTCTTGCTGGGGTTTTTAGAGCTACACAGTTTTTGTGCCTACTGTGGGTATGATAAGGGAAATAATTAACAATTGGGGTCATGGCAATATCTGAAAAATGCAACCAGAAGAGCCCCCAAGGTGAGGGGCTGGTGGTTCAGACACCCACCAGGACTGGAAACACCAGAGCAGAGAACAGGAGCTCCTCTACACAAATATGTGTGTTCTTCCCTTAAAACAGCACTTCTGATTTAGTGCCATCAGGATTATGGTTGTATAATCCTCCCTTGTGTTTATGTGGTTCCAAGATGCTGAACACCATTTCAATGGTTTCAAAGGAATTCAGGAGAGCAACCCAGGCAAGAACCCCAGTTTTACCATTTAACCACCTGAAGCAGACACAGTTCCAACCAAAAACCTCCACTTACACCTGACATTACACATTGCCTGTCCTTTCTCCAACAGCCTCCTGCTGAACACACCTGCCCAGAGGAACAGGGACATGCTTCAGGTTCTCCCTCAAGAAAAAGGACCCCCTCTTTGGGCTGTGGGACATGCCCAAACCATGGGGCATCACTTGTTTAGAGGCTGCCTTGCTGATGGGTGTGTCACAGACACACCTCAGGCACTGGTGAAGCTCCTTTTTCAGGAGAACATCTTTAACCCCAGTTACCCCATGTCAGCCTGCATCTCTGCAGAGCTGGCTGCTTGGACACCTCCCAGTGAGGGTGGTCTGAGCTCCAAAGCAAAGATCCAGCTCTCCAGGCTGCAGAGCAGAGCTGCATGAGCAGCTCATCCCCCAGGAACACCCTGCACCTCCCAGTTCCAGGACACACAAACACCCTCCATGATCCTTTTGAAGGTGGGCACAGCACAGCAGGGGCTGCAGGATTCCAAAGCCACCCTGAGGCAAAGGGAAAGAGCTTGGTGTAGCTCAAAGAAACAAAAATTTAGTGTTCTTTGCTTTCAAAGCATGACCAAAAATTCTGCATTTACACAGAGATCAAGTCCCCAGCTCTTCACCTTCCCAAGTAAGAGCGTCAGACCCTAACAGCTCTCTGAATTCCATGGGCCTGGTTGCTTGACACCAAAGGAAAGCCAGAATATTCTCACTGCTGTCTGGTCAGCAGGCTGATTCTCAAAGATAAAAGGCTGCAGGCTCAAAGTACACACCACTCACGGGGTGCACATCAGCACCCCAGCAATCAGTGCTGCACTTCACTCACACTGCACAAGGCTCTTCCAGAGCATGTTCTTCAATCATAGGCGCCCCAGGCAATCAAAAAGAGATTTCCCAAATGGCTCTCCAAAAGTCACACACCTAAATAAGATGTATTAAAGCTGAGCTTGTCCCCTACACCAGCAACACCACTCTGACCCTTTTAAAAAAGGAACTAAATGCTTCCAAGGCAATCTCTGCTGGAGACTCCTCATCCCTGAGCCACTGGAGCAGCACCCAGGGCTGTGAGGCCACATTGCTTCAGTGCTCTCCCTCCTGAGCCCAGAGCTGATTCCTGATGACAACCACGAACATTCCCCACAGAAGGCAGAAGTGAACATCATAAAAACGTCTGTGTGATTGAATGCTTCTTGTGAAGCCTCATGGCAGGGGAATACCAGGACCCAACATCATCTGCAACATGTCAGGGTAGTTAAATGAGTGCCCAGATGACAGGATTCCCTGTGGTGAATGGAGTTTGTGCCAGATGTGAGTCCAGAGGCTCACTGCTACAACTGCTGACTGTGAATTAGGATTTGGCACTGCTCTGTGGGCACATCACCCAAGATCTCTTCTCCCAGTTCAGCCTGTGGGACTGGAGATCTTTAATGGAAGCCAGGCTGCCTCTCATGGCTGCTCATTGACAGCAGCTGATACTTTTCAGCACAGCTCTCCTCTCCAGGCTCATTAAAAACAACAGAGAACAGCTACAGACCTACAGAAAAGGCTCCCCAGATATTTGAGGGCAGACCTTCACAGCTAAAGATGCATTTCAATGTACGCTGACATTCCCAAGGAATTCCCATCCATGTCTGCCACCAAACCAGGCAGCAGGAAGCATAAATCACGATTTTCAAAGCCACTAGGTCACCTCTTACACCTCACATTCCCAATGGCTATTTACAGGGCCAGACTTCTGCCCAGCAGAAGGAACTCATTAAACACATTTTCAGACAAATACTGCAGAGAAAGGAATGTCACGTTCTTCCTGCAGACAAGGTCCTTATCCTTCCTGGAAAAAATAAAAGCTAGCTGCTGGAAAATAGAAATGCACTACAGGCAGATGAAGAACTGCTTCCTTTTCAGCTTTCTCCTCCAGGAGACTGGTGATCACAAAATGGACCTTAAAAATCATCTTGTTCCACCCCTTGCCATGGGCAGGGACACCTCCCACCATCCCAGGTTGTTCAGAGCCACATCCAGCCTCTCCTTGAGCACTTCCAGCGATCCAGGGGCAGCCACAGGTGCACTGCACAACCTGTTGAGGAGCCTCACCACACTCATAAATCACCCCAATCACGGCCCATAAACAGGAAAGAAGTTCATTTTGCTTGAAGCACAAAATGAGAATTCATGCAAAGTCTCAGTAAATAACTCAGGGAGATGAAAGCTCTTTTCAGAGATTTCTGTGACTGCATTTCCAGTGCTGCTCAAATCCATGCAATTGGTAACAGAAAGCAAAAAAAAAAAAAACCTTCCCACCCTCCCAACTCTGCTGTATGTGGGATAATCTACTGAAGGCTCTAATTGAACTGCTTTTCAATCACCCCATCCACAAATTATTTTTATTTTTGGCTTAATCTGATAAAAAAAAAATCTTTCAATTTCATTGTAAGATAAAACCACTGAGACCCCCCAACAGCTAACAGTTATCCAAGAGCTTCCCTT
Source organism: Emberiza elegans (assembly GCA_024865655.1). NCBI lineage: Eukaryota > Metazoa > Chordata > Aves > Passeriformes > Fringillidae > Emberiza > Emberiza elegans. Next base: position 6,491,489 of record JALJVW010000163.1, read on the forward strand.
CTGCTCAGGGTATTTTTTGCCTCATTTTTAAACAATCTTTTGCAGGGAGATGGTTTGGGGTGGTGTAGTTGCTCTCCTCTGCCTTTTGGGGAAGAGCTGACAGCAAGGAACAGGCAGGAGGCTTTTCCTCACTGGAGCTGAGGGTGATTAACTCCCCAATTTTGTCAGGGGAACGACAGCAGCACTGAAGACACTGAGTGCAGCGCTCAGAGTCACAGGCACAGGACGCAGCTCTGCACCAGGGAAACATCTCCCAGCTCCAAGGGTTTGCTCTGTCAGGCACAAAAAAAAATGCACTGGGAATAAAGAACCCCTGTGCTGGTAGCAGGGAGGATCTTTATCTTCACTGAGTCTCTTCAAATCCAAAAGGCAATCAGTCTAATTCAAATTATGAAAGGTAATTACTGAGCAAATACAACCCAGCACAAAGCTGGGACAAGAATGCCTCATGTAGTTATAGCAGCACCACCCAAGCATCACTCATCTCCATAAGATTTTCCCCCAAATTGCAAATTTAAAGTAAATTTTAGTGCTGCCGCATCTCACAGCACACTTCAGCCAACCTGGGCAGCAAAGTCACAGTGGCTGAAACAAAAAAAAAAAGGCAACAAAACCCCAGACCAACACTGCATGAACTCCTGCCAGGTGACAGAAATGCAGGCAGCAGCAGAGGAGAGGATTCTCATGAAGAGATCCCCGTGCCTGATCCCTGCAGGCAGCAGAGATGAGGATTTCCTCTGCTCTCCCCACCTGGCATGACCTGAAAGCCAAAACGTGAGCTGCTCCTCACAAATCCCTGCACCACAGCCCGGGCTGCTCCTGCTTCTCATCTCTGCTTTGCACCTCCACAGCCGAGTGTAACACCTGCACAGCAAACAGACACAGCTTATCCCGTGTCACTCTCAATTTTGCTTCTAAAAAAGGAAAATCCCGTTTGTTAGTGGAGTAGCAGGTGTTTTGTAACTAGCAGCCTCCAAAAATAGGCGTTGGGTTACAGGTACCGCTGCTGATTCCCAAAGAATGGGCTGAGCTGGAGAATGTGGGATCGCTCAGCTGAACCTAAGGAGTTGTTCTGTCTTAACAACACATTTCACTAAAATTTTTTCTAGTTTGAACTTTTCCACTGCAAAAAAAAAAAAAAAAAGGCAAGGAGAGAACCCCACAAGTGCAAAATTCCAGCTTATTTATTTACAAGGGCACAAGTGATCCTTACGTGTTTGGCACTATTTACATTTTTTCGCCTCGATTGTAATCCCTCTCAGGACGCTACTTACAAAGTTTACATCAGCACCCAACCAAAACCAGAGCGGTTTTTTCCATGAGCTCCGGGCAGGCAGCTTTCCCACAACTTAACTAAACCCTCTTTTTTCCACAGAAAAGCGCTGGCTAGGTACGGAGAAATTATCCCGGATTTATAATTAAGACTCCAAAGGACAAACCCCCACCTTGCCTCATGCTCCGCAGGTGCGCACACACCTGTGGGGATGCGCTGAACGGGAGATGCTGAGACCCCCTCAGGGGACCTCCGCAGCGCTGCCTCCCCGGCTGCCCGCAGTGTCGTGACACTGACCCTCCGTCCTGCCCTGTTCCCGCCCAGCCCGGCTCACCTCGCTCATGTCGCGACAGTGTCCCGGTGTGACAGTGGCAGCGGCCCCGCCGGCGCTCAGCGCTCCCGCCGCGCCCGCGACGCGCCCGTTAAGAAGCGGCGCCGCGCGCCCGGCCCGGCCCGCGCCGGCCAATCAGCGCAGCGCGCGCGCGGGCCCCACCCAATCCCCGCGCTCCCCGCCGTCCCGAGAGCGCGCGGCGCCCCCTGGCGGCCCTCAGAGCCCTCACGGCCGGCAGCGCTCCCCGCGTCCTCCTCCTCTTCCTCATCCTCCTCTTGTTTTTCCTCCTTCTCTTCCTCCTTTTCCTCCTCTTCCTTCTCCTCCCCTTCCCCCGCACTTTCCCGAGTGCCCAGCACCATGCGCGCCCCTCTGGGGTGGTTTCGGGCATCCCCACAGGGGAGAGCCACGAACTCCAGGTGTGCTGGACGCAGCCTGGCAATGGGGAATTATTGCGGCAGATCGGATGAATAAATTAAATGGGCAACGTTTTGGTGGTTTTTTTTTCTTACGGTGAGAATGGTGAGGCACTGGAACAGGCTGGCCAGGGAGGTTTTGGATGGTTCAAAAGGTTCTTACAATAAAGGTAACTCTAGTAGTTGTTTTATTTATACCCTGCCATTTGTGCTGTCTGATGGCACCACATTTTAGTTTTGAGGTACCCCTTTCCCTGTCAGCCTTTCTAACCCACGGCAATCCCTCAATTTAAAGGTGCCTCAGCCTGGCAGTGTTCAAAGCCAGGTCGGAGCCTTGAGGAGCCTGGAATGCTGGAAGGTGTCCCATGGCAGAGGGTTTGGAGCGAGAGGATCTTTAAAATGCTTTTCTAACCCCTTAATGTCCTGTGATCCTTTAAACCAGGCATAGAATCTCTGCTCTGCTCCCCCTGCCTTTCCTCTCTGCCTCATCAGTCTTGCTGCCATCCCTGTTCAAATATACAGCATTTTTTCCAGAGATACACGGAAAACAGCCCTTTCTATCATTTCTCTGAATGGTTAATTAAAGCAAGACTTTGGGATGTGTGCTGTTGTGCTCCAGCATCCATCTTTTGATGGAGCACAATCGCTATATTTGGCAATACCACACTCAGATGCTCTGACTCACGTATCTGTGAAGAAATATAGGTTCAATTAGCTTTGGGAATGCACTTAACTCCCTCAAATTTTTCTCAAATCAATAAAAAAGTTAAAGTATTATATTGGAGAGCCCAAAAAGCTTGACAAGGCCTCCCACTTCCAGGGATTGCCTTGCAGCAGCCTCATCTCTTCACCAACATCTGTCTTCAGGGCCAGTATTAATAGAGGCAGGGAAATAAATTTGATGAGAAATCACATTTTCCCTTGGAGCTGGAGAGGCAGGAGGGGCTGGGCTCCTTCATCTGAGGATGAGGATGCTCCACAGGCAGTGGAACCAGGGGTGTGTATCCTGGGAATATTTTAGGGATGCTGTCCAAATATGTAGGGATGGGATCAGGACAGCTGAAGCAGAATTGGAGCTGAATTTGGCAAGGGATGTAAAAAGTAATAAGGATTTCTACAAGTGTGTCAGTCAGAAAAGGAGGAGAAAAGAAAATTTACCCTTTTGGGAAACAAAACAGGAAATCTGAGGTACTGAGCACAATTTTTTCCTCTTTCATCATTCCACTATTCCCAGGACCTCCACCAGCATCTGGCATTTTTTTAAATTAACATGAATTGTCCCAGTTTTTGTTGTGAGTGGCCCAAGCAGGCAACAAACATGGTAAGAGTTCATTGCACGAGCAGCTTCAGGAGCTGCCCTGTGAGGACCCAAAATAAAGAAGATGATGAAGTTTAGCCCCTGAAGAAGCTGTGTTTCATGTGACACCCTTTTCCAGGGAAGAGCAATTGTGGGTGTACTGCATTAGTATTCCTGTTCTGACAGGAGTGCCACTGGTCTGTCAGCTTATGGATCCAAGGCACAATGCTAACATAAATTATTAACAGAGTATTGCTGATCAAAGGGCTCCCAATCTCATGGGAAGGGACAGAGAAAACTGAGAGGAAATCTGTTCAGGTCCCTTTGACTCCGAGGGGAATCACGTCGGTCTCACTCTTCACCATCAAAATAAACGTGTCAAATCCAAGCAGAAAATCTCCTGGTGATACTTCAGGCTGTGTGCCCCGAGAAGCAGGTTAGGAGAGAAAGCTCTCTGCACTAAATGCTGCAGGAGAACATACAAAATTCTTATTTTCTGATCTGTTTGGAGGAGGTCACAAAGAGGCACCCTGGAGGGCACGCTGAGCTGTGTCTGGGAGGTGGCACTCTGGAAACACGGCACCCAGCCTGGTGCCTCTTTAGGGGAACAATGCTGAGGTGTGACAGTGCCCTCCAAGCAGTGGATCTGCTCTGAGGACAACTTGCACATTTTGTGGCATGCAGACACAGTAAAAAGGGCATTACCTGCCCTCAGACAGGCTCCTGAGTGAGCCCAGAGCTCCCCTCTCCCAGGGAAAGCCTTGGACCTGCAGAGATGCAGCTGTTCTCTCTCTCCCTCTAAATCTTGTTCTCTGCTTCCCAGCTTTGCATCTCATACACTGCAGAAATTTCTATAGCCAGACAGAGAAATCCAGATAAGAACTTTGGGCTGAAATGCTCTGTGCCTCTCCTCCTTCTCAGTGTGGACCCACTGAACTTAATTATTCAATTTACAAACACAGACACACAGATGCCTCCAAATCCATCTTAAATGGACAAATCCCAAGTTCTGGGAATGCAGCAGCAACCTGAGCTTTTCAAAAGGTTCTTACAATAAAGGTAACTCTAGTAGTTGTTTTATTTATACCCTGCCATTTATGCTGTGTGATGGCACCACATTTTAGTTTTGAGGTACCCTTTCCCCTGTCAGCCTTTCTAACCCATGGCAATCCCTCAATTTAAAGGTGCCCCAAAGTTCTGCTTTTACTTAAGTGCACAGCTAAGTAGTAGCACTTCTAAGTACAGAAAATATTCTAAGCAATCTATTTTCAAGAGCCATTATATTCTGAAAATTGACTATTAAAATACCACCTTCTTATTCATCAAGTCTGCACTCAGTGTGTGTTCAATCTTGTCTGCTGGCATATGACTGCAATTTTACTGCCTTTTACTCCCACTTACCTGAAAAATTCAGCAGAGAGAGAAGAGAAGAGAATCTGAGCTGGATGTTGGAACAGAAAGTCTCTCAGGCTTCCAAGGAGCTTCACCTGTTTAAGGGGACTGAAGATGGCTTTTCTGTGCCAGACTGAGCAATCCATAACTGGAGAAGTGTGTGTTAAAGTCCTGGAATGATTTGGGTTGGAAGGACCTTAAAGATCATTTTGTTCCAAACCCCTGCCATGGGCAGGGAATCTTCCACTAGATCAAGTTGCTCAGAGCCCCATAGAGCTTTCAATTCTATAAAATGGGCTCGGGGAGTCCACAACCTCTTGAGCAACCTGTGCCTGGACCTCACCACCCTCCCAGGGAAGAATTTCTGCCCAATATCCCACCCATCCCTGCCCTCTGTCAGTTTGAATCCATTCCCCCTTGTCCTGTCACTACATGTGAAAAATCCCTCTCCAGCTCTCTTGGAGCCCCCTGGGAGGGGCTCTAAACTCTTTTCTTCAGGCTGAACAGCCCCAGCTTTCCCAGCCTTTCCTCACAGGAGAGGTGCCCTCTGGTGCTGTATTTGTACAAGGAGAGAGCTGATTTTGTGCTCAGTCTTTGTCACTGACAGCCACACACAACTGCACAGTCTTGCTTTGCTTTTGATCCCACCAAAAAGTTTATTTATACCCTGCCATTTATGCTGTCTGGTGGCACCATATTTTAGTTTTGAGGTACCCCTTTCCCTGTCAGTGCCTGCAAAGTTTGATCTGAAGAGCAGAATTGCTCCAGAAGAATCACAGAATCCTTCAGCTGGAAAAGCCCTCCCAGGCCATCAAGTCCCAGCTGTGCCCCATGCCCACCTTGTCACCCAGCCCAGAGCTCTGAGTGCCACCTCCAGGCCTTTCTTGGACACCTCCAAATCTCCCTGGGCAGCTCCTTCCAGGGTCTGACCATCCTTTCCATGGAGAAATCCTCCTGACGTGCAACCTGAGCCTCCCCTGGCACAGCCTGAGGCCATTTCCTCTTATCCTGTCACTTGTCACCTGGGAGCAGAGCCTGACCCTCACCTGGCTCCAAACTCCTTTCAGGAGATACCACGGAGTGCAGGGGAAGATCTCTCCTCAGGTTGCTGTATTATTCAGTCAAATTTTGATTCAAATCAAATCCAAAAAGATCAAAATGAAAATACGGCTGTGCCTTGAACAGCATTCCCCATTCCATCAGAGCAGAACTGCCTTGCTTGGTAGAATATATTTGAATTTTGACTGTGACTGCAAAAACTGAAGTTTCCCAGCATTTGAAATTGGTACAGTGAAGTGAAACCTCTGCCTCTTGCTGGTTTTACACTATGAATTTTTAAACAGAAGGAACAATTTCACACAAACTTTCTGCAAAAACAAAAACAAAAAAAGTCCATGTTGAAGGTGAAATTAAGGATGTTGATCTCAAATGGAAAACTTTTGTTTCAGAAACGTGTGCTTTTGAATCCTAGAAATCAGGAGAGGATCTGGATCACAGCCTTAATCACAGAGAATATGCTGTGATTATAGGCTTTGGTAGCAATGGATTTAACAAGCATAGCCACAGATGCTGGATGATGGATGACTGGTCATCTCAGACTTATCAGCTAATTTGCCCAAGAAAAAAATCTAAAGAGACAGTTTCCACAGCTGAACTCCCATTAGTATGCCTTCTTACCTTTTAATTAAGAAGCTAATGGCTGTGGGTAGTTAATCAACAAAATACCTTTAAAGATCTGGGCCTGAGGGCCTTTGTTACAACCTAACCTTTGTTCCCATGCAAGAGGAATGAGTCAATGGCTCCAGCAAAATCTTATCGCTGTCGTTGTCACAAAGATATCAAATATCATTTGAAAAATTGAGTCTTTTCTCAGGAGAGTTACAAGACATGACTTACTGTACAGGGTGAGTCATCTTCCATCCTAAAAAATACAGCCCAAAAACCAATCACCCAAATATATGTGTCAATTCTTCTGTCTGCCCAAAGAGTGTTGATGGATTTAATTCCGAGCTGTGTCCTTAACTTGGGACAGACTTGTAAAAAAAGCCATTCTCAGTTTAAGCCAAACTCCCTAAACTTTTGAAAGCCTGAAGAATGTTCTGGGCTTTGAGTCCTTGACTGGCTCAGCTCTGCAGAGGATGGAAAGATGTGGAGCATTCAGATGTTACCTGGCGCTTACCTGTGGCAGTTCCCCTCTTAATTAGAAGGTAAAAAGACATCATAATTACCAGTTAACAATTTTCAATCTCTGTACAGGCGAAGGAATTAATGTGATTTAGAAGATCCTCAATTATAACTTGTGATGTGGAGAGATAAGGATGTTTTAAGTAGATTTGTTCCCTTACTTTATTTCAGTGAGTTTGAGGAGGTTAAGGGAAAATTCTCAGGGAGTCTCTTCCCTAAATCCTTGTTCAGATAATGGACTTAGAAGACTCCTAGCTTCAAAAGGGCTGAGGTAACATCCCTGTCAGTATTAACCTCTGGGAGGACCTTAGGGATCCCATCCTTTTCTCCTACCCCAGCTGCAGAGAACTGGTTTGGCCAAAAAGGAGACTCCATCCACCAAACACCACCCAGCAGTGCTGCTGGGACTGGGGGAGCTGCTGGATTATTATTTTTCTTGGTCTCTGTAACAGCAAAAAGCTGAGGTTCAGAAGAGCTTCTCTCCTATTTATCTTTCATCTTTTAGACAGAGCACAGCCCCCAGAACAACCTCTGCTCTTTGTGTCATAGCAGTCCCAAACTTTGCCAGACATTTTACAGGAAAAAAAAATAATCAAGTTGAGACAACCAAACCCTTTCTTTCCACTTCATCCAGAAACCTTTTTATTGCTGTGTTGACAGTAATTACACATAACGTGTTCCAGTAAAAAGAAGCTAAAGTCACCAGGTCAAGTGATGCATAGTTAGTGGCTGCCAAAAGAGGAAACAAGTATGAACTCACTTCATCTCTGCTCTTCCCTCATGCAAATGCATGTTGGGATTCCTCACTCTCTCAGAGGGCACAAAAATGCCTCTGCTGTGCAGGATGGGCAGGGATAGGGCATGGATCAGGCCAGAGCAGTCTGCTGGAGAGGGAAAACCCTTATCTGTGTAAGGACTCACACATAAGGAGGTCAGTGAACAGCAGGAGTTGTCATTGTTGCTAAATTCCTTCTTTAAAATATATTTATGGACTGATAAGTGAAGTTTGGCAGTTCTCAACCACAGCTGCTGGGGCCTTTTTTCCCTTGCATGCCTGGGTTTTGAACAGAGCCAGTTAGAATTAATGTTACACACAACATTGGCTGGAGGTAGGAAGCATGAAATGGGCTTGATACTTCAAGAGCCCCTATCTAGGTTTATTTTCTACATTCAGTTTATTCACAAAGTGGAATCTCTTCCACTTAGCAAGGTAAAGGTATTTACTCAACATTCAGAAATTGAGCCAGTCAAGGGAAAGGTGAGCTCAGCACTTTTTAATTTCTGAGCTGTGAAGTGCAACAGCAGACTGAGACACATTGGGCTGCCTTGTAGAAATACCCATTTAGCAATGGGCATAGTCTGAGACCCAAAACCAGGCACTTTAGCACAGCCTGTTCTGTCCCACTGAGTTAAATCTCTCCTTTTAGCCATGGTTGGTTTGCTGAGAGGAGTGTGAGGCATGGAAAGGAAGGAGACATAAAGTATGCTACCAAAAAAAAAAAAAAATTATCCTGTTCAGCATCTAAAGACCTAAGATGATGAATAGGTGTGCAGCTAATTTGGCTGAATCTTTTTAAATTATATTCTTTCTATTTTCTTATGTTAAAAATGATAAAATGGAGGTGGAAATAAAAGCAACTCCCTGCTGACTGATGGAAAAGGATGACCCTCACTTTTAACAGAAAGAAATGCTTTGTTCCCTTTCCTTCATCTGTCTTCTGCAATGTGTGTGTTACCAATAATAACACCTCATTTAGCTATTTCCTATGGGCTTATGGTGACATTTCAGTTTAATGGTTGATGACTTTTCTGAGGCCCTTGCCCACCTTGTATCCTTGCTGGAAAGTGCTCTCTCTGAGCCTGTCTCTTTATTTGAGGTATTATTAAGTGAAGGTTCTTGCAAAGGTCAGCACAACTCTAAAATAGATTCACAAAAGGGAAGTGGTTCTCTGTCCTGGCTCACCATGGTGCCATTTTATTCAGAGTTTTCCATGGTGGCATTTCCAAAGCACCATCAGAAGGTGGGGTTGGAAGGTCTGGGCTCTCGGGGATCTTTCTGCAGACCATGAAAGCAAAGTTTCCCCTGAGGTAATTTCAGGACATCACTGACCATCCTGATTTGTGCCCTGCCAGAGCATCTCCCATTCCCTCCCCCTCCCTCTCCTTCAGCTTTCTACTCAGGTGAGGGAAAGAAAAGATCCCAAACCTATTTTTGGTCATTGTGGCTACATCCCTAAGGGTTGACACAGAAACCTTTCCCCTGAAAGATGAAAGTCTTCTTTGGATGACACTGGAGGAGGGTGAGAACAAGGCCAAGCTGTGGGATCCCCCAACTCCAACCTCCCAGGCTGCATCTCCGGCATCTTTTTCCTACCGATGTTTCCTCTTCAAAATGCAAGTGAGGGCACGTGGAGCTTGTTTAACACTTGCTACTGCACAGAAATTAAAAACATCTGCACCAAGTTACCTGGGACTAGGAAAAAAGCACAGTGAGGTTTAATGCATTCTGGGGTAGTTGGTTTGTCCCTGTGCCCCTCAAGTGCCCTGAAGCACAAGGAGCTCTGACATTTACACCAGGATCTGGCCAGAACAAAAGTCCAGTCAGTGCTCCCTCAAATGACCAGAAATAAAATCATTTGGACTCAATTAGAAGCAGTTCAGGCCCTACAGTGTCCTTGGCAGTGAGATGGAGCACTGGCTGTGAGCCTAATGGACAAACTAGATCTGATCTCAGCTATAAAAAACAGGAGTAGTCCTGGATTTACTTTTTTTTTTTTTTTCATGCATTTTATTTGTATGAATAATAAGTAAGTTCATTTATATAAATTACTCAAAGGAGTTTCTGAAGGTCAGAGGAATTTAATCCCAGGTTCTCTTAAATATTTAGTTTATCATCTCTTTGTATTTAAAGTTTCAGAAGCTGAAACTTTAATGATGTTATGCAACTGCAAACAGATGAGTTCACCTGATATTGAGGAAGGCAAAGGTGTTAAATAACATAGCTCTTACCTAGGAAGGACCAAAAACCTGCTGGCTTATTTTACAGAGCACATTGCCATTTTGCTGAGCATGGATCTACCTTGTTTCATGTTTCAGAGCAATTCAATGGAATTCAAAGCAATTCATAGAATCAAAGAATAATTTAGGTCAAAAAGGGATTTCTGGAGGTCATCAGTGGAACAGCAATGAAATACTGAGGGCAAGGAAACAATTCAAACACTTGATATAAATTTCTGGACATCATGTGAAGGGAACTGTGACCTAAACCTGGAACTGTGACCTAAACCTGGATTTTTTTTTTTTGTTTGTGTGTGTGCATTAATTTTGTCAGTAACACATTGTTATGTTGCTGGGTGGCATTAGCTATGTGACTATATTTTTATACAAATTTCAGATGAGTAAAGAGGGCTTTTGTGTGAACTCAGTGTAGTTCCAACCTCCAGCAGGAGATTTCAGTAGCCCTAACACACACTCACAGGGCTCCTGCAGCCATCTGGGCAGGAGCTGTTCCTTGTTGAGAACTTTGGAGTTTCTATGAAGCATGCCCACATTTTTGAGAGGCAGAAAACCTTCAAATCCAGGGCCTGAGGGCAAGGGCTGCCCCATGCTGGATCTGTCTTAGCCTGGTGCAGGAGAAAAACATAGTTCAAACGCTTGATATAAATTTCTGGACACTGGAAAAAAATTTATAAATTTCTGGACACTGGAAAAAATAATTTATAAATTTCTGGACACTGTTCTGGAAAACACTTCCAGTCCTGTTGTAGCCAGCATGGGTGACACAGGATCTTTAATGATATCTGAAGCTTTACTTCCTAATGGGATTTTCTGTTGTTTGTTCTGGAGAGCTCAGTTTGATGAGCACTGATGAGGGCAAAGACTGGGAAGGTGAATGGCCACTGTATCCTGACTAATACCTCATTAAGCAGGATGGTTAATTATACTCTCAGGGCTGCATCTATAAACAGTTTGCTTCTTATCTGCTTAGGCCACATTTAAGTCCTGTCACTGACCTGTGCAATATGTGCTGCTCAGTGGGAAAAGGCTCATGATTAGTGTAAAACTGGGGGATTGGGCTCTCAGGAGAGCTGATAGCAGATCTGGGCTCAGCCTTCTTCAAAGTAGTGTTTTTCAAGAAAACAGCTTCAAATGAATGAGCTTTGGTTTACTGTTGGAACCCCAGAACTGAGAATTTTAGACTTTCTGTGTTGAAAAACACACACCCTCAAGAAAACACTACATTTAACCTAAAACCATAGAAAAAACTTCCAAAACTGAATGAAAGATCTAAGATTATAAGTGTGTAGTTTCAATAAAAGTGTGTAATATCATGTACCAAAAAACTTAAAGTTTTAAAATGTAGTAATATATAGAAAACTAAAATAGAAGTTTTAGGGCAGTAGCTAATCCTTCTTCTTCATAAGTTTAAGTAGTATTTTATAATTAGACCCAAAAAATCCACATTACCAAACCAAAAGTAATTAGTCATTAAATTTTAAAAAATAATTTAAGTGTCATTTCTTAATTAAAGAATTTTTCCTTTAAAAAAACCTTAGAAAGATAGATATGAGGAAATTTTTTAACTTGTTAGTAAAATACTGTAAAAATCACAGCTTATAAAACTGTAATATAAATAAGAAATAATAGACATCTAAATCTGAACACAAAATACCATCTCAAATACTTTTGATCCCAACCCTAACACAAACAAAATTAAATAAATTTAAAAAAAAAAGAAAAAAAAAAAACAAAAATCCCCACAGTTTCCAAAAGCAGAGAGGCTGCTCTTGCTGCTGCTGAAATGTGTCCTTCCCTCTGTGTCCATGTTCTCCTTCCTCCCTCACTGCTGCAGTGTTCTAGATTGTGACCAAGAGTATTTCCAGAATATGCTTTAATTGCTGCTTTCTATTAATGTCAAGCAATGAAATGTGCAGGTGCATAAACACCCCAACAAAATCCCATTTTCATATTAGAGGTTTATTCTCCCTGTTCCATTACACATATTTCTAATTTAAAGAAGGACGTGACTGATGCCTGGAGAGCAAAGGAACTGCTGTGTCCTTTTGAGGTTTTGTGTTATAAATTATCTTTGCCATAAAGTAAATTAAAATTGTACTGTTCCAGGACCTGAAGGGCGCTTACAAGAAAGATGGAGAGAGATTATTTACAAGGCCCTGGAGTGACAGGACAAGGGGGAATTGCTTCAAACTGACAGAGAGCTGGTTTAGATTGGATATTAGGAAAAAAAATCTTTACTGTGAGGGTGGTGAGGCCCTGGCACAGCTGGGGCTGCCCCTGGATCCCTGGCAGTGCCCAAGGCCAGGTTGGACACTGGGGCTGGAGCAGCCTGGGACAGTGGGAGGTGTCCCTGCCATGGCAGGGGTGGCACTGGATGGGCTTTGAGGTCCCTTCCAACCCAAACCATTCAGGGATTCTGTGGTTCCATTGGGAATCACCATGCCCTGCACACTGAAATGCCACTTCTGACCCAGGGGCTGGAATCATTAATTGGCTAATGAAATTGAAAGCATGGTAATAGATTTATTACTTAAATTGCTGATTATGCCAATTGACCTTTTACTCAGGTCTTTAGGCTTTCATAAAATCTTCTTTTCCCTGACAGGAAACAAAAAAAGCAACAACCCTGTGCTATCAAATCTGTTCATTTGACAGCTGTGGCTGAGAAGCAGAAAGCAGCAAATGGAGCAAACTGAGTGCAGTGAACTCTTCCCTATGGAGTCTCCAGCACGGCATCATCTCAGGCAGTGTGGGCTGAACCCTCAGCTCTCTGTACCCACAGCAGGAAAAGCAGCCACAGCCTGGCACTTCCATGGAAATCGTTGCAATTAGAGGCTGTTTAGCTGTTGGTTTTAATTGCCTTGCTTGCTGACCCACGAGTGTGGCTGCAGGCAGTGTGTCCCTGGAGGGCAAACACACAGAACATGAGAGGTGCTGTGCCCTGTCCCTCACTTGCCCACGGTGAATTTTGATCATCCAGCAGCTACAAGAGGGCACAAAGAACAAGGGTGCTGCTTGGCAAACCCTGCTCCGTGGCAAAATTAACAAACCCCAGCCGAGGAGCGATTGGAGTGCTGTAATGTGGGTAACCACAGCTCGTGGCTCTCCTTACAGTTTCCATTTCAAAGCGCCATCAGTGCCTTCATAATCTTCTGACATTAATTGTATCCACCTCTGCCCTACCAAAAGGGATTAGCAGTTGGAATCAAGTAAACCAAGGCTTTGTAACTTATTAGCTGTAAGCTGCTGAGTGGAGCAATACAGCAAAAGAAAGAAAAGCTCCGTGGCTTTTAGTAGATGGTCTGCCCAATATGCATTAGAAAGTCTTCATTAATTATTTCTGATTGGGTTCATTGAAATAATTGAATCACCTCTGCAATGCAGGGCAGAATTTGTCAGCAGCCTGGCCAGTGAGGGGAAAGGATATAGATTTTCTTCCTTGCTTCTTTTGCAGAGGCATGTGGTGCTCCCAGGGCTTGACAGCCAGCTGAGGAGCCAAGGCACCCGCTCTGATCAGGGCTTTTGGGCTCCTGATTAAACAAGTAAAGCTCTGAGAGTCGACAACAAATCGAGGGCAGAGGGGAGAAAAGAAGCATCTGCAAAGAAAGGAAACTTTCTGGAGGGAAATTAAGCATTATTGGCAGTAGTGCTGCATAGTTCAGCAGTGGTTGTGTCAAGGCAGGAAAAGAGCTGCAGTGAAAAGGTTTCTGAACACTGAAGCAATTTTCTTTGGGCATCTGCTATGGGGTGCCAAGGCTGAGTGGCCTCTGCATTGATACGCAGGCGGCTCAGTGAACGCACAGTGATGAAGGCAAAAGGCTCACCTCCCTCTTCCCTGTACGACCAGTGGGTCCACTGGTATGTGGCAAAGGGAGCTTTGCCCCTCAAAAAAGGAAAAAGCCCAACCTGTCCCTCTGGGTAAAGGATGTTCCCACCTGTGCCCTGTCAGTGATGCTGTGGTTGTTCCACAAGGAGCCCCCGTGTCAGGGACACAAGGAGCACAAACAGAATCCCACAGAGCATCATTTAGGGTGGACAGAGCCTCTAAAATCAGAGTCCAGCCTTTGCCTGACCACCATCACCTCACCCTGACCACAGCACTGAGTGCCCATCCCGCCATTTCTGGAACACCTCCAGGATTGGTGATTTTCCTTCCCTGGGCAGCCCATTCCAACACTTGGCCACCCTTTCCATGAAGAAATTCATCCTGATGTCCAGCCCGAACCTTCCCTGGCACAACCTGAGGTCATTTCCTGCTGTCTGGGAGAAGGGACCAGCCCCAAATTGCTGCAACCTCTGTCCCCGTGTTATTTTATGAAAAATCCCTTTGCCAGGATTTTTCTCCTGAGAAGCTGAGAAGTCTCAAAAAAGAAATGTAAACAATAATTACCTGATTGCTTTGGAATGTGGTCTGGAGGTTGCTTACCAACAGGTGCATCTTTGATTGGTTCCATGTGAATTGTTTTTAATTAATGACCAATCACAGTCCAGCTGTGTCAGACTCTCTGAGTCTGTCAAGGGGTTTTATTATCATCCTTGTCTAGTCTTCTGATGTAGCCTTTCTCTTTCTTCAGTAATATAATAGAATATAGAATAGAATATAAAATAAATATACTATAAAGTAATACACTATAAAGTAATATAATATATATAAAATAATATATAATATATATTATATACTATACCATAATATAATATAATATAATATAATATAATATAATATAATATAATATAATATAATATAATATAATATAATATAATATAATATAATATAATATAATATAATATAATATACGTAATATACCGTAATATAATATAATATACGTAATATAATATACTATAGTATAATATAATATACTATAGTATAATATAATATAATATAATATAATATAATATAATATAATATAATATAATATAATATAATATATAATATAATATAATATAATATAATATAATATAATATAATATAATATAATATAATATAATATAATATAATATAATATAATATAATATAATATAATATAATATAATATAATATAATATAATATAATATAATATAATATATCAGCCTTCTGAGAACTTGGAGTCAAATTCTCATCTCTCACCTCATCCTGGGGACCCTCAGAGCACCACAACAAACTTCCTGTCAGGGAAATGCAGAGCATGATGCTGTGCCTCACTCCTGGTGGAAGGATTTGCACTTAAATCTGGAATTAATTCTGTCCCAGAAGGGATGGGGGTTATTCATCATCATGTGCCACCAGTGGAAGCTACAGAAGGTGCATTAACCACTTAATTTGTGTTGCCTGTAAAAATAACTTTTAAATTTGTCCCCAAAATAATCTTTCCTACAACCTGGGGAATTTCTACAGCCCTTTTTTCAGGAAACAGAACTTTTCTGCAGCTCACCAAGGGTCTGGCAGCAGCACACAGGGACCAGGCCCCACCAGGCAGCACCAGAAGCCCAGGTGCCCACACAGGTATGGGAATAAATCCCACAGGACTCCATTTTCTTCATGGTGGGAAAAGCCCCTTCTTTATTCACATAATTCCTTTTTATCCAGTTTTACAGACCTCTTGTGGGACTCCAATTGGTCAGTAGTTATCCTGACAATTACTTTATTGGTGGGTAACAAATTGTTATTCTGTATTGATACTTCCTGTCAGGGAAATGCAGAGCATGAACTCCTGGTGGAAGGATTTGCACTTAAATCTGGAAGTAATTCTGTCCCAGAATGGATGGGGGTTATTCATCATCATGTGCCACCAGTGGAAACTACAGAAGGTGCATTAACCACTTAATTTGTGTTGTCTGTAAAAATAACTTTTAAATTTGTCCCCAAAATAATCTTTCCTACAACCTGGGGAATTTCTACAGCCCTTTTTTCAGGAAACAGAACTTTTCTGCAGCTCACCAAGGGCCTGGCAGCAGCACACGGGGTCCAGGCCCCCCCAGGCAGCACCAGAAGCCCAGGTGACCACACAGGTATGGGAATAAATCCCACAGGACTCCAGTTTCTTCATGGTGGGAAAAGCCCCTTCTTTATTCACATAATTCCTTTTTATCCAGTTTTACAGACCTCTTGTGGGACTCCAATTGGTCAGTAGTTATCCTGACAATTACTTTATTGGTGGGTAACAAATTGTTATTCTGTATTGATTGGTCACTCAAACTCTCAGTGTGTGGGAATGTTTGCAGGGGTCCCAGGGCCAGGGAAGAGATGAGAACCTTGACTCCATGTTTCAGAAGGCTGATTTATTATTTTATGAGATATATTATATTAAAAGAAAATGATAGATTAAAACTATACTAAAAGAATAGAAGAAAGGATTTCATCAGAAGGCTAGCAAAGAAAGGAAAGGAATGGAATGATGATAAAATCTTGTGACTGACCAGAGTCCAAGCCAGCTGGACTGTGATTGGCCATTAATTAAAAACAACCTCATGAGACCAATCACAGATGCACCTGTTGCATCCCACAGCAGCGGATAACCATTGTTCACATTTTGTTCCTGAGGCCTCTCAGCTTCTCAGGAGAAAAAATTCTAGAAAAATTATTTTTCATAAAATATGTCCATGACACTCAGTGTATACATGTAGGAAAGTTGGTTGTGAAAGACAATTTTCATTTTTCTATCTAACGGTGTAAAACCAGTTTATGCCGGTGCAAGTTGTTTTTTGCCCAGGAATAGATTGTTGTAACAAACTGCTCACAACAGGATTGGTTTCACATGGTAACTTGCAAAATGCTAGCTTTGACAAGGCCAGCCACTGATTCCAGGAGAGCAGGCTTGATTTTATGATTATGATTGTTCATAAATCATTTCCCTTCCTTTATGGTTTTCTACCTTACTGCAGAGGCAGAGGGACAGGCAGGTGCGAGGTGCAGGCACCCAGGAGGGGCTGGGCTGTGGGCAGGGGACCCAAGCTCTCTGCCAGGCACGGAGCAGAAGCCCTGGCTCAGGATTTTCTCTCTGCTCTTTCCCCCAGCCCAGCTGGGCTCACAGCAGAGTGAGGGAAGGTTACACGGCATCTCCTCAGACACTGGCAGCAAAGCCTTGGATGTGCAGGGAGGAATTCCCTGCAGAGGAGGATTACAGGGAAAGGTGGCTCCAGCAGCTGCTGGCATTCCCAGAGCCCTGAGGAGCTGCACTGAATGCTCTCCAAATTGCATTTACAGCACCTAAGTCATTTCAGCAGGTCCCCCAAGACCTCAGCTCTCAGGGATCAGCTCAGAGCCATGGAAATGTCTGTGTACCACAGCCACCTCCTCCCTCACCTTGTACTTTGCAGCCTTGCACCTCTCAATGTTCCAGCCTCATCAGCACCTGCCTCTTGTAAACACATTTAATACACTCAGCTAACCTTTAAACGTTATGAAAAGAAGTAAAATACAGAAGCCTTGGAAGGAAGACATATATTTGTAACTCTGGATGGTCTTATTGCATAAGAGAGGTATTTTAGTTTTAAAAATAGACTCAACCCCACTGAGATCAGCAAAGGTTTTGCATGAGCAAAGGGAACAGAATTTTGACTTGTCATTTCATGAAAGTTCTAAAATGTCTTCACATTTGGTTGCACAACAGAGCTTAGAATGTCACAATTCTTTTCAGGATCTCTAGGGAAAGGTAATCATGGAATCTTAGAACAGTTTGGAATGGGCTCTTAAGATCTCATCTTTCCACCCCCTGCCATGGCAGGGACACCTTCCACTGTCCCAGGATGCTCCAAACCTGGCCTTGGGCACTGCCAGGGATCCAGGGGCAGCCCCAGCTGTGCCAGGGCCTGCCCACCCTCCCAGGGAAGGGTAAACAATCAATAATTGTTATTAGTAGCAAGCAGCATCAGAGAATCCACGTTGTAACCATCATGTATCATTTTAGGGGAAAATGGTAGATTTTCTCTTAATCTCTGCCGCAGTTTCAGCTGCTCTCCCAATCCTTTGCTCCCTTCCACCCAGCACAGCAGTGTGAGCACTCCTGGTGAGCAGCACTCCCAAACCACTCCCTTGTGTTTGTTTCCTGCTCTGGCAATGGATAAAGGGAGTAAGGGAGAGTAATTGTTCCTCTGCCAGCTCAGATGCCTCTCCAGTGAGTTTTGAAGGCTGGCACAGGCGCTGCTTCCCTCTTTGCTACCTTTTACTTGTCATTTTGCAAATGGAGACAGGGAAGTAGTGATCAAATTTAAAGTGTTTTCTGAGCTCAGGCAGCATCAGAGGGCTTGGCTGGTGACTTTAGATCTTCATCAGGATGTTTTTAGAGGATCAGGGAACAGAGTTGCAAATTTCCGAGATGAAGATCTCTACAAAAATTGTGGCTAAATTTGCTGGCATTTTAACAGAACAGTCTCTGGTTTAGAAACATCAGATCACAAAATGGTTTGGGTTGGAAGGGACCTTAAGGATCACCCCATTTCCTCCCCTGTCACCAGCAGGGACACCTTCCACTGTCCCAGGCTGCTCCAAACCCCATCCAGCCTGGCCTGGGACACTTCCAGGGATCCAGGGGCAGCCACAGCTGCTCTGGGCACCCTGTGCCAGGGTTTTGCATGGTTTGAATGTGTCTAACTGCTCTATACTGGAAAACATCACAATATAATGCTAATTTTCAAGCAGGAGTTGTTTCCCCAACACAACTCCAGTGTGGATCAGCAGTTGTAAGGAAGATCAGGCTTCCCCAAAGGTGCTGCAACATGCAAGAGGCAAACCCAAGGGGAGCAGTGTTCACCAAGGGGCTGTGTGCCGCTGGGGTGACACCTAAATGGAACCCCATGGCATGGAATAATCCCAGCAACTGGGAGATTGTATCCCCACATGAATCCTTGCTCTGCTGGGGAAGGAAGATCCATCCTGGCAGCCTCTCTGGAAGAGCTGTGGGGCAGCAGGGCCGAGCCAAGAGCCTCCTTCACCTTGCACAGGGGCTGTGAAATGGGTGCTGTCTGCAGAAAACACAGCCCAGGAAAGACCTGAGCCCGCAGCATCAGTATCTGCTGGGAAGGGCACTGGGATTAAGGGAATCAATAGCCCAGATGAGCTGATCCAAGGTCAGGGCAGGCCCTGGGCCCGTTTGATGGGAAGCTGATGAGTGGGAGGCAGGGCTGAGATGGATCTGGTTGATTTCTCTAATAAAAACCTCTCCGTATTGTTTTCCCTCCATTTTGGCATTCTTCCCCCAAAACAAAACCAAACAAAGCATTTTGCTGGAGCATTTTTATTTTTTTAAAAGCACTTGGTGTAAGCCTCATTTGAGGGAGTGATCATAGCACAGGAGAAAATAAACAATATAAATAACATCTGTGTGACACGAGCTCTGCTATCAGAGCTAATGCCAAATGATGCTGGGAACTCCCAAACATTGATTCTCTGAGCTGGAAAGAAGTTGCAATATTCCTCTGAGCCTGCAAATATGCATCATTTAAATAACTATCTGTGCTAATCTAGCATAAATAATCCATGGGATTATTCCCATTATTTCCAGGATAACGGGAAGGAGTTGATACCAACCTGCACCCCCCAAAGAACAGAGAGCAGGGTGAGGATGGGTAAGAGAAAACTGAACTCAGAAGGGCAGAAATGTCACGCAGAGCTCCAAACTGCAGCAATGTAGAACATTCCTGACAAATTCCACCTTCACAACAACATGGAGAACTTTCCTGCTGGCTGAGGAGGTTTGGTGCACACATATTAATGCAGACCTGGTTTGGCTCTATTTTTTTTTTTTTTTATTCCCACCATCAGTTCAGGAAGGTCAGCTGAGGTGGGCACAGTGTCCTCCTGAATCCTGATAGATGGGATAATGGGAATACACAGGCACCAGTGTGTGTTTTATTGCATCAACTGGTATTGCTGGAAATATCAGGCAAACTTTCAGGCATGCAAGCCCTTGTTCAGGTCTGAAATAGAAGCAGCAATTTTCAGAGCTAAATACAAGCTGAGAACAAACGCTCAGATGTTAATTAGGTATGTATCAATTAGGCCTTTGTTTAAAGGAAATGTATTTGGGAGCTGCAGAGAAGAAAGGATGGGGGAGAGGGTGGAAAATGAGAGACACAGAAAGTTAAAGTTAAATGAAGCTGCTTGTCACCTGGGGGGAGGAAGAGGCAGGTAGTTTATAGCCCGGGGAACAAGAGTCAATCGTGCTGAGTGGGAGGAGAGTAATCATGAAAGTCACATCTGCCGAGTGCATGCTCCTCCAGATCAAGAGGCTTTATGAATTTCAATGCTCAGCCTCATCTTTAGGAGGGGTTTTGGAGGCTGTTGGGAAAAAAAGTAACTGAGATGCCAAAGGTGTTTGGGGAGCTGTGCTCTCCCCCTGGCAGCTGAGGTTGGTTGGGTTTTGTTATACTTGAAAATATGAGCCCACTGTGGTCTATCCTGATTGCTTAATTTTACTTACACAGTTACCAGGAGGCCACTGGATTAATTTTATGGTGTTGTTGGGAATGTGGGTGTCACTGTCGTATTTTCTGGAAAAATCCCTTTGCCAGGATTTCTTCTCTTGGGAAGCTGAGAAGCCTCAGAGAGAAATGAAAACAATAATTATCTGATTGCTTCTCCTGTGTTTTGCTGCTTTGGAATGTGGTCTGGAGATTGTTTACCAACTTGTCATGTTTGATTGGTTTCATGTGAATTGTTTTTACTTAATGACCAATCACAGTCCAGCTGTGTCAGACTCTGAGTCAGTCACGAGTTTTTCATTATCATTCTTGTTAAACCTTCTGATGTATCCTTTCTCTTTCTTTAGGATAGTTTTAGTATAGTATTCTTTAATATAATATCAAAAATAATAAATCAGCCTACTGAGAACATGGAGTCAGATTCTCAATTCCTCCTTTGTCCAGAGTTAGAGAAACTCTGAGTTTCTCTAAATCCCACACCCACATGTTGTCCAAACTCAGCATGTGGGTGTGGGATTCAGAGAAACTCAGAGAGAGGGAGAGTTGGGGGTGGGCCTCATTTCCCCACTTTGGATGCGGAAAATCTGCTTGGGTGGAGAGTGAGGGATGAGAAAATGAGATATCTCTGACACTTTAGGCAGACCGTATTTCAGTTTTCCATGAGTTTCTGCTGGGGAATTTGGTAGGAAGATGTGTTTTTCCTGCCTCATGCAGGATCCTTTGGAGGAGAGGGATGGTGAGCCCTGCAACCAAAGAGCTATTCCCATCTGTGTCACTGGGAGGCCCAAATCCCCAAAAATGCTGCATTTTAGCTTAGCAGCACCATATATCGTACATTCTACCAAATAAATATTGAAAATTGTGGCTCTGCTCAATCAAATCAGTAAGAAACCAAATATTCAGTCAATATTGTGAGTGCTCCTCAGTGAGAGTTCATCTGTTGATTCCTCTCAGCCCACACAAACCTGAGGTGCATTCTGTTGAAACAAGAAACCTCCCTGTGAAGCCAAGTGTTATTTTTAAGTGGTTTTGTATTAAAGGTAGCCTGAACTTTCTGTGAAATACTAAACTGGTGAGAGAAGTTTAGGAAACCTTACTGTGGCATGAAATACTGTTTATCTTCAGTGCATTTTTTCCCTGTGTATACAAGCATGGAATTCAAATTAGAAGATTTTGTAAGGAAACAGGGAAGGGTTTTATATTATCAAACTGTGCACAGTCTGTGAGCTGTAAAAAGCTGGATACTTCTAGATTACTAAAATGTCCCTCAAGTCATAATTATAAATCAATATGCATGCATACAAAAGATTGGTGTCTCCATAAAGTGCCTGAAATTCAATATTTTTAGTCTACTGTGCCTTCTGAAAGTGCCTGTGTATTTTATATTCCCTGTGAGCTGAAAATTGTCTCTGTATTTTATGTATTGTTATTTGTGGAGCTCTATTTGCAAACATAAGTAACAGCTAGTACTGGAGATGATATACAGGCTGTACAACATGCCCAAACAAACAAATCTGGAAGGAAATAAATGCCCCCAACCATAAATCCCGAGGACGCAATGAGAATTTCTTAACCTCATGCCTGTGCTGTTAGGAGCGTTCCGGAGCTGTGTGGGATGCATTCCTTGAGCTGGCAGGGAGGGAAAAGAGCTCCAGACTCTGGTTAATGTGCAGTTTCCGTGGCTGTGGTAGCTGTTTGTGCAAAAAGCTTTGCTTGCTTGAGCGGCTGAGAGGCGCAGTCAGGGGCTGTTCATTCCTCCTGCTGCTGTGGGATGTTCAGGGCCATTTTCCTGGTGCTCCCTGAGGTGAGAGGGCACCTTGGAGCCCTTTTCCAGCTGCCAGGCAGGATGCACAGCTGGAGGGTGACCTGCCTGGGCTGTCCCTGATGTGTGACTGAGGCAGCTCAGAGCTGGCAGCAGGAAGGGGCTCCCACGTGGTTCCCGGGTTTGGAGAGAATCCTAAAATAGTTTGGGTTGGAAGGGACCTTAGATCTCATCCAGTTCCACTGCCTGCCATGGCAGGGACACCTCCCACTCTCCCAGGCTGCTCCAAGCCCCAGTGTCCAACCTGACACTGCCAGGGATCCAGGGGCAGCCCCAGCTGCTCTGGGAAAGCAGTTCCAACCCTCCCAGGAACAATTCCTTCCCAATATCCCATCCAACCCTGCTCTCTGGCAGTTTGAAGCCATTCCCCCTTGTCCTGTCACTACAATTCCTGATGAAGGATCCCTTCCCAGACCCCCTGGAGCCCCTCTTCAGGTCCTGGAAGGTTGCTCTGAAGTCTCCAACTGATGCCTCAAGGTTTGAGCTTTTCTATTTTTCAGGTTCTGCGCTGCTTTAGTGTGTGGGTTTGGGTTCATATTATGGGATGGTGAGGTCTGTGCACAGAGCAGGGAGACAAAACAATTCCTGCTCCAGCTGAGCACCAAGGACAAATGATCCAAATCTCAGCCCAGGAGCACAAACCTCGTGGGCTGCAGAGAGAAAAACAAGCAGGGTGGGACTGCCTGGGCTAAAGCTGGGATGGGACAATGAACTGCAAGGTGCAAATGGAGCAGAACTGATCCCAGGGACAGACCCCATGACCAGTCGTCCATTATTGTGGCCATTTTTGGTTGGTTGCTGCCCATGGTGGATCCATGGAGGCCTTTTAATAAATCCCTACTTTATTCTTTAGCTCCATCTAGTCTCTGTTCTAGGCCAGCCTTCCCAAGGCACCAGAACCTTCTCTTGTCAGACTGTTCACCCATCAGGAGTGCCAGGGAGCCCTTTGGCCCGGCCACAGCCTGCAAACCAATTCTGGGAGTGCTGCTGGTGTCCTCTGAAGAGCCTGGAGCACCTGGAAGCACAGCCTGGGAATCTCAGTGGGGACTCCCCAGCACAGAGATCTCCTTCTGCTGACAGAGTCTGTGTCCTCTGGCCCATGGCATCAACACAGAAATGTGTTTGATTAATATGGAAGGACTCAGATGAAGTGGAGAAAAGGTTTTTTTCATCCTAGGTTGGCCTGTTTGTTATGACACCAAATAATATCAAAGCTAAGCTTGAAAATAAGGGCCTGGAGATAAAGGAGTACAGCTTGAACCCTTTGCAAAATATATCCCAATGAATCAACACTTTCTACCGGGAAACCACCGAGTTTAGAGATTATTTTTACTTTTCGGACAACCAGCAGGCCCTGTAACAATGCACATGAACAGAAAGCCAAAGCTCCTTGAGGAGGTTTTTACCCCCTCAAGTCCCAGGCTGGTGTTACCCTGGGCCTCCCTCTCTCATGCAATGGATATTCCTCTAATAAAGTGGATTTTTGGTTGTGTTTATGTTGCTTTCAGCTACAGTGGTAGCAAGTAAAAGTCAGCAATAGGAATCCTTGTATCAGAATAAGGTAGATGTTTTTCAACACGAGTGTTTCATTCAAAATAAGGATATTTTCAAGAATTTCAATATGCCACAATGTAAATTGCTTATATTTTTGTCTGTGTAACATTATTAAATTCATTTTGAAGCTCCTCCTTAGGCAAACAAGATAGAAAGGCAGTGGATGGTCAGAATTTGAAACAGCTTTGTGTACAAACAGCGCGTGGCAGACCCTGCCCTTGTTCTGACAGTCTGGCTGAAAATGCCACCAGCAGCACAAAATCTGCCATGAGTGGAGGAGATACCAAATGCTAAATGTGCAAAACAACTTCCTCCTTCCTGAGTTCAGGTTTCCCATTCCTCAGTTTTGTTGCCCAGAGCGTCACTGGAAGGGATTTGAAGCAAGGGCTTCTTTCAAGAGCACGTTTGTACCAAAGATTAACGTGAGACACACTGAATAATTCAGAATTCTTTGAGTGGGAAGGAAGAAGAGTACACTGAAAATATCTTGTTTTTCTGGAAGAAGTTTGCCTTTTTGTGAAAAAAAAAAATAAAGTATTAAGATGGAACTTTTTTTATTATGAAATAGAAAATTTCAGACAAAATATTTCACCAGTTTTAGATATGGTTCATGTGCTGGATCTGCTCTGTTGAGAAGCTGCTTTGTTAAAGTGCAATTCCCATGGTCATTATCAGCTCTATCCCTGAGGAAAAAACACTGTTCAAACTGAATTCCAGAAGCCACCATTGCTGTGACACAACTCAGCCCATAAGTAGAAAAGAGACATAAAACATTCAAGCAACAACTCTTCAAAGTCAAGAGTTTCAAATCTGCATTTTTCAGCTTAAGATATTTGAATTTTAATTTTTTTAAAAAGGTTTTTTTTTTGGCACATGGTTGATTGGATTTTAATTTGAAATGGAATTTTAAGGCAAATATGTCTTATAAAATAATGCATTGAAATGGAGAAATGCCATTTCTGATCCAAAGATAGTTTTGTTAGAAATTGTGAAACAGCCCCCATGAAAACTTCCCTTGATTTTATTACAGGATAGGAATGGAAAAATGTTGTTTATCTGAAAGCTCAAGATGATCATAGCTCAAGGCTGTACATAAAATATGTTTAAAAGCATAGATATTGCATTAACCATTATTATATTAACCAGTTTTTCTGAAATAATAAATATCTTGCATTTCCAGTCCTTGATCTTGCATTAACACAACATTCCTGTCTGACAGTTTTGCTGATTTCTTGGGGACCCAAAATGTGGATTCTTCTTCCACAGTCCCATCAAACTCATTGTCTTGGAAATGAGGGCAGTCTACTGATGTAATTTATGTCCATTATTTTGCTGTGACATCATGTGCTGTGCTTTTATTGCAATTTAATTTTTATTGCAACTTTATTTCATTGCACGAGGGGAAAAGAAAAAAAAAAGAAAAATAACTTATAAGTTAAACTGAGAGAACTGGTTTTAACTTTTCTGCATTGCATGAAGGCATCCAAACATGTAAAAAGGCAACTTCTTGGAGAAGCACATCCTACACGAGTGTCACATTCCTGATTTTCTTTGGGCTGATGGGATAATCAGGACGCCTTTGGGGCCGCACCTAGGGGAGAGCAAAACCGGTGAGAGAGCTGAAAGAAATCCCAGCAGAGCAGTCCCACAGGGCTCTCAGGAGGTTACCTGCCAACCCCTCACCCCAGAGCATGACAGCAGAACAAAATCCATCACCAGCAGCCCACTCAAAATCCAGACGCAAAGGAGAGCACGAGAAGCAGAGCGAAACAGAAGCTCCCCGTGCACCACGCTGCTGGCAGTCCTGGGGCTTCATGATCTGCTCTCGTGCTGCCTGAGAACTTCTTGTGGCCTCTGCAGCCTGTGTGCTCCCAAGCAAAAGGTGATGCTGGGTGTTCCCCCTCTGGTTCTCTTAAAGGAACCTGTTCAGCTGTAAAAAAATCTGAACATTTGCTTTCCAAATCCATCAGAAATCACAGCACAGCAGCATTTCACGTGGCTGGAAGATCACTCATCTCAGTGTTTATCCAAGCCAGGCTTTTTTTAAACTTCCCAAGACTGCCAGGATTCCACTACCACTGACTGCAGCCTGTTCTCACACTGTCCCTGGTGGGATCAGAGCAGGGCAGGTGCTCAGCAGCCTGGGAAAGCTTCTCCTCCTTCATCTGAAACAAGTGCAGGTGCATCTCCAGCCCTAATTACTCCTGTGCTTTTACAAAATGTCATTGCAGAGGAAAAGACAAGGAAAAATTCGCTCTCCAATGCATCTGAATAACAAAAACTGTGGATTTTTAAATGTAGCAGCAACACCTCCTCCCTGTGATTCCTCACCTGGTCTCAAGGCCTTGGAAATTAATGGAAATTTCACTGTTTTTCTCAGTGAAATGTTTTATCAAGGCAGACTTGGCTCTCTAACTATTGACCAATTTTCCCGAGGTTTGTTTCTGGAGCATTCATCGTGCACAGTCTGTATTGCTCTGGTATTCTTCCAGTATTAAACATCTTCAATAATGCATTTGGTACATATACATTATTGAATAACAGATGGAGGCAAATGTTAGATAACAAATGTGGACAACACAGCTCTGGTATTTAATGAGCCCCAGCACCACTGTGGGATAAATTTAACCATCCTAGGAGCATTTCACAAGACAGCTGCCTTCTGTTTTAAACACAACTCTCTTTCTCCACCCTCCCATCCCTTCTTGTTGCTGGAACATGCTGCTGTTTTCTAAATTTACCCTTCTTTGCTGTTTATTTTTGCAGAGAGGAGAGGTACTTTGGGAAGTAACAGCATTGCCTGGCTCTGTTCGAGGACCTTTTCCAAGATGCCTCTGGTGCGCTTGATTTCTGCTTGCCCAAACACCTCAGTGCTGAGCAGAGGAGCTCTCTACGACCTCTCCCACCAAAATAACCAATTTTCAAATAGAATGGGGGGAAAAAAATCTGAAAAAAAATGCCACAGGCAAGTTTTATGTTTGTGGAAAGAAAATATTTCCACATATTGTGGTCTGCAAGAATAAGGGATAGAGAGCCAGTAGCATAATGAGTAACCAGAAAGTTTCAGAGGGGGCTCAAGGACATCCTGTCTCTAAAACTCCCTGAAACAGGTCATCGTTTGTATCCCATGTTTAGCAAGATACTGAGGTGAGAATATTTCCCAGAAGTTGCTGGAGAAAAATTTTCGATTGCACCAGATTTGCTAAAGGAAAAAAAGACCTAAATCAGAAAGTTCACCCAGCAGTGTTGTGGAAAGAGACAGTTTTGGGGGCAATGCTACAGGAGATTTAGGGAGGAGGACTGTGTTCCTGTGCCCCCTCAGGTGATTTCCCACCTGCAGAGCTGCCCCAGCCCTGGCCCAGCCCAGGGAGGGGCTGGAGCTGCTGCAGAGAGCCCAGAGGAGGCTCCAGGATGAGCAGAGGGATGGAGCAGCTCTGCTGGCAGGAAAGGCTGGCACAGCTGGCATTGTTCACCTGCACAGGAGAAGCTTTGGGCTGAGCTCAGGGTGGCCTTGCAGGGCCTGGAGGAGCCCCAGGAAAGCTGGAGAGAGACAATTTCCAGGGGATGCAGGGACAGCACACAGGGAATGGCTCCCAACTGATAGAAGGAAGGCCTATACTGGATATTAGGAAGGAATTGTTCCCTGTGATGGAAATGAGGGGCTGAGATGGAATTCCCAGAGCAGCTGGGGCTGCCCCTGGATCCCTGGCAGTGCCCAAGGCCAGGTTGGACACTGGGTTTGGAGCAGCCTGGGACAGTGGGAGGTGTCCCTGCCATGGCAGGGGTGGAACTGGATGATTTTTTAGATCCCTTCCAACCCCAACCACTCTGAGATTCTCTGATTTAGGTTTGTAGATGATCCTGGTCTGCAGGGAGCCAGAGGATGAGCAGCAGCTGGATCCAGGCAGCCCCATGAGAGCACTGGGGAAAGGATAACCCCACCAGACCTATTTTTCATAAAAATCCCATCCTCAGGAATGAGCCATCCAGCCCAGTCTGTCATGGCATTTCTCCTCTCCACCAAAGCAGGACCTGAGCAGAGTTTGCTCCCAGGGTGGGGCTGACGTCCATGAGGGTTCACCCTTGCCCTGCTGCATCTCTCAGAGTTATTTGCTTTAGAGTTGCTTCTGCTTCACGCTTACTGTGCTCTGGTATCAATTAATGAATAATTTCATGAATTTCAATCAGCTCATGCTGTGTGCTGGCCCATTTTCGGGGAAGCTTTCTCTGAAGCAGCAGAGCCTTCCTGAGGTTGCACTTCACTGAAATGGAGGCTGCTGGCTGCTGGTCACCGACCTAAAACTCATTTTCTGAATGTAATGGAAGATCTCATACAACACATCACAAATAATAATGCAATGTAGTAATGAATTACAAATAATAATCGCAATTACAAATAAATGATGCAGAGGAGCAGGACCACAACAACCATCTCCTATTCAGACCCTGACCTGCTGGAGCTGCTGCAGCCCCTGCTTGGTTTTGATTCCAAAGTTGTTTCCTCTTTAGATTCATTCAATGCTTTACTACTCCTGCCAGTCGTGGTCTGAGGAAAAAGGGCTTCACAACTCATTGCACCCTACAGATTGAAGGGGAAAAACCCCATCTCCAGTGGCTTGCTGCACAGCACAGCATCATAGGAGTGAGGTCCTGAGGTGGTCCCCCATCAGGAAGGATGTGCTAGCATCAGCATTTCTTCTAGATAATTTTAAATCTCTTTGTGCTGTCAGCTTGGCATCCAGTTAACCATGGGTATCTGACAGTCACATGCTTCAAAGCCTGCCTGTTGATTTATCATCTGCCTTGGGTGCCTTTTCACAGGGATTGCTGTAAAAGGATTATAATACTGGGGAAAGCTTCACATAGTTTTGATGGTTTGGTTGGGGAAACAGATGCAGCACAGATCTTTTCATCTCCTCCAGCTCTTCAGCCAGACAAAAAGGGAGCTAGCAACACATGGATGAATCAGAAGGTAAACTGAGTGAGGATCAGCTGGTTTCAGGGGTGAATCCTTCCATGGTGTTTTGAATACTGATCTTCAGTCAATGAAAGAAGGATTTCTGCTCTTACAAGCAGGTTTCAGCCAGTTCTGCACCCTGTGTGATGTGATGTGAATGAGGAGCGCATCTGGCCCTGTGGAACGGGACTCTGATCCCAGCGCTGAGGTGAGGGATGGCAGCTCCTCAGACACTGGTGCTGTGCAAGTGTGTGATAAACTCAAGGCTTTCCATCAGCCAGACAAGAAATATTCCAGTCCAACTGCATGAGAGCAAAGTGCTGACATTAATGGGGTAGGAGTGCTCCCAAATGTGTCTGCATGCATCACACACTGGGCTGACAAAAACAGAACAAAGAATCAGGGGGGGCAAAGCCACAGATTTCTGCTTCTGAAGGTTATTTCTCCCCCTGCCCTTAGTTTTCAATTTTGATTCTTTCACTTCTTTTAAATTAAAAAAATTTGAAAATTTAATTTAAATTTAAAAATTCACTTCTTTTACAGGAAAACACCCACCCCCATAAATTGTGGACACCCACAAAATAATTCAGATACACAATTACTTCAGGTAACAAACCAATTCCATCCTGTCAACTTTTTGGATGCTCAGCACATTTCCCTGCCCACCAATACAGCCTGGAAATTCCCCCTTGTTTCTTCATGGGTTAATCCCACCCATATGCCTTAACTCCTCCCCTTCTCCCACAGAGATTTAGGAGAAAAAATCTGTAAACTGCCCCTGCCATTTCTTTATCTGTATCATCAATATTTATTGCTCTCAGGGGGGCAAAGCCACAGCTTTCTGGTTCTGAAGGTTATTTCCCCCCTGCCTTTAGTTTTCAATTTTGATTCAAAATTCACTTTTTTACAGGAAAACACTCACCCCCATAAATTGTGGATACCCACAAAATAATTCAGATACACAATTAGTTCAACAAACCAGTTCCATCATGTCAACTTTTTGGACACTCAGCCCACATTCCCTGCCCACCAATACAGCCTGGAAATTCCCCCTTGTTTTTTCATGGGTTAATCCCACCCATATGCCTTAACCCTCCCCTTCTCCCACAGATATTTGGGAGAAAAAAATCTGTAAACTGCGACCCTGCCATTTCTTTATCTGTATCATCAATATTTATTGCTCTCTTAATCAAGATATGCTAACCAATGGATATCATAACATGACATATCTGCAGCCCATTTTCATCAGCAGGGGTAAAATTGTTTGCTTTCATCGATTTATTTTTCTATTTATTGACCTTTTAATTCAATTTTGATAGCTTAATTTTTCTTTCCAACAACCCTCAGAGTCAGAGCAGTTCTATATGGGGCAATAAATGGAGCTGCAATTCATCATTCATTTCCTCCTCAGGATAAAACCACAAGCACAGCTAAATAATATTTCCAGTTTATAGAGTGTCATTTGGAGTAGTTAAGAAGAAAAATAGATCCTTCCCCATTAAGGGAGCCATGACTCACTCTGGGCTGGGAAGGAGGAGTGAGGCTGTGGAAGCTTCCTGGAGCTGTGCTGGAGTCACAGCAGGGATGGGCCCAGCCCATTGGAAATGAGCCTTCACTCCCTCATGGAATGGGCTCCTGATTTATCACAGAGACCTTTGTGGCATATTAAATGAGCTCATTATGAAGATTGTCCAATCCTGCAAGTTTGCTCAGTCCTCAGAGCTCCTTATGTGGGAACTTGGAGAACAGAGCTCCTTGGAGGTGGCGCTGCCCCAAAATCTGCAAAATCCCGTGCAGGGGATCCCCCTTGTCGCAGACGCCTTTTCATTAAAAATCTTTCCTTGGGATTTTTTCTTTCTGGGAAGCTGAGAGGCCTCAGGAACAAAATGTAAACAATGGTTATCTGCTGCTGTGGAATGCAGCAGGTGGATCCATGATTGGTCTCATGTGGATGTTTGGAATTAATGGCCAATCATGGCACAGCTGGCTCTCTCTCTGTCTGAGCCATAGACCTTTGTTATTCATCCTTTTCTATTCTTGGTTTAGCCAGCCTTCTGATGAGAACTTTTCCTTCTATTCTTTTAGTATAGTTTTAATGTAATATATATCATAAAATAACAAATCAAGCCTTCTGAAACATGGAGTCAACATCCTCATCTCTTCCCTCATTTGAAAACCCCTGTGAATGCTGTCACACCCCCTCACTCCTCTTGGGTTTTGGAAGGAGCACTGTGGGACAGGCAATGAGGAACTGTTCCCTGAGTGGGATGTTGGTCCCTAAAACCCATTTTTATGGCAGCTCAGCCCCGGTGCTGGGAGCAAGGATCACTCTCACCCATCCCTGACAGGAACTACATCTGCAATTAAACTGAAGCCTGCACCTCTGCTCTCAGTTTGACCTTTTCTCAGTTAATATCATCACAATGAAGACCTTCCAGCACCTCTGACTGATGCTTCTGGCCTCCTCTTGCAGTGGCTGGTCATTTTTCCCTCAGCTCAATAATTTGCTTCGTTACTCATCATTTTTTAAACGTCTCACACACTTTTGATTTTCCTCCCTTGTTCTTTGCCAGACCTTTTGTTCAGGTTGTGAATTGATCAGTGCAATTACTGGGCAGCATTTATCTTCTGTGGACGTTTTGCATTAGTTTCTGATTCAAAGAGTTTGAATGGCCAAAAGCTGAGCTCGGTGTTTTTCTGTTGTCACCCTTTATGACACACACCAGGGATTTCAGGTTTCTGCCCAGCTGGGTCTATGGGTAACAAATCCTGAGGAAGCAAAACCTGTGATATGAACTCTCCTTCAATCTCCCAAATAATTTAAAAATCTAACCATTTTACATCTGGAACAAAAGGGATCAAATTTGAAGCCTTTACCCTCAGAGACACAGGAATAGATCAGGTTTTACATCCTCAATCTGCAATTTTTCCATCAGTAGATGGACTTCCTGCTCCTCAGGGAGGCCTTGGATTTTCCTTCCTTCTTCTTGACCTCTAAAGAAGCACTGCAAGGACTTTTGCTCATTTTTCCTGATTACCCACGGAGAGAGATGTAATTTATTGGAGTCCATCCACCCCTTCCTGACCTCCTTCACTATGGAAAAAAATCCTCAGGATAACTTTTCTTCCTCCTGTTGTTTTTTGGGTTTTTTTTTTTAACCCCTACTTCTCCCTAAAAGGCCCTAGAGAATAAAGATGAAAATCTTTGGGAATGTTTCCAGTGCTCAGGCAGGGAAAGCCAACTGAGAATCACAACTTTCTGTGCTTGGAAGATGGCAGGAAGGCAGGTGCTTTCTGAACAAAATGTTTAATTCAGCACTAGCCAGCAAACAGCTAAATGAGTGAACAACTGATTTCACCTACTTGACAAGAAATACAATGAAAGAGCACTACAGTGGTTATTAGGCAATATATTGGCATCAGTGGTGATTGAACTTTATTGGAATATATCCAGGAAAACCTTTTGAGAGAAAACCTGTATTATGCAGTTAACAGGGAAGGTTATGAATATAAAAGGAAAACACTTTTTGTCTGGGAAATGTGTTACTCTGTTTGCATTTGTTGTGATAAAATTAAATCACAGACTGCAAATCCACAATTTAGGGTGAAACTTCAGCAGCCTTTTATCAGCTCCTGCATACACAAATGGGGCCATCACAATATACCTAATTATTTAGTGCAATACAACACAAACTGACAAATTGTTTGTCTTCACCAAGCCATTTTTAGATTGCTAAATATTCCTCCAACACATGGAAAATAGTTATGAGTAATTTTTACCTCTTGATTCTCTTTTGGTGTTTTTCAGGAATATGTATGCAGCTCTTGATTCAGGTAGAAGCCACTGTGACAGAGTTTTTATATTGTCCAGGGAGAACTGGCTTGAAAATCATAAATATTTCAATTTTATGCTGTGTTCCTGTGATGGATTCAAAGTTTCCCTGGCCACTTGATCTCCTAGGCCACCTAACCCAGGATTTCATGTGGAGGCTGCTCCTTTCATGTCTCAGTTTGAATCAGGACAGTGAACCCTGATGGTCCCCACTCACAACATTGTTGTTCTCACAGTGCATGGAGCTGCCTGAGAGCACCCAAATTTGATGCCTTTCAGATGTCTAGAATATTGGAAAATACAGTCAAGAAACAATCCACAGAAAATGCAAAATTTATTTACTCTCTCTACGCTGGATTTTGTTTGCAAAGGAACCTCAAACCTCGCCTTCACAATGCCTCCATCTTAGAGCCACATCTGCTTCAAGCCTGAAGGAAAATGCAGTCAAGAATCCTGAGGGGACATTCCACTTACTCAATTACAGCTGTAATTGACTTCTGATTGTCTGCCTCCCCAAAATCTATGCTTGGCTCTAGCACAACACACACTCTGTGAAAAAGCAAAAAAAAATACCTTAATGCCACCACAGTGCCCAACCAGTGCCCATGAACCATCAATGAGCACCCAGGCACTGGGAAATGCCCAAATGGATCCCAGAACCACCAAATCCCAGAGGCATCAAGGCTGGCAGAGACCTCCAGATCATCCAGTCCCATCATCCACCATCACCACCATCATCACCCCTAAACCATGGTGCCACATCCAGACACCTCTGGGAGTCAATATCCTGCCCTGAAATGTGTCCAGCAGCAGAAATGTGTCCTTCAGATCATCCAGTCTCATCATCCACCATCATCCAGTCTCCCCAGGCATCTGGACCACATCCAGACACCTCTGGGAGTCAATATCCTGCCCTAAAATGTGTCCAGCAGCAGAAATGTGTCCTTCAGATCATCCAGTCTCATCATCAACCATCACCACCCCTAAACAATGTCCCCAGGTGCCACATCCAGACACCTTTGGGAGTCAATATCCTGCCCTGAAATGTGTCCAGGGTGCTCAGCACAACCTCTCCTGGCTGCCAGAGCAGACAGCACGTGCCACATGCATGGAAGCTTCTGTTCACTGTCCTGATGCAATCTGAGACATGAAAGGTGCATCCTCCACATGAAATCCTGGGTTAGGTGGCCTAGGAGATCAAGTGGCCAGGGAAACTTTGAATCCATCAGAGGAACACAGCATAAAATTGAAATATTTATGATTTTCAAGCCAGTTCTCCCTGGACAATATAAAACCTCTGTCACAGTGGCTTCTACCTGCATCAAGAGCTGCACACACATTCTTGAAAAACACCAAAAGAGAAAATCAAGAGGTGAAAATTATTTATAACTATTTTCCATGTGTTGGAGGAATATTTAGCAATCAAAAAATGGCTTGGTGAAGACAAACAAATTGTCAGTTTGAGCAGGGCTTCTCAGTATATTGTGATGGCCCCATTTGTGTATGCAGGAGCTGATAAAAGCCCCATAATCCTGTTCACAAGCATTCCAAACTCTGTCTGAAAGTGTTGCTTGTGGTTACAGATCCACACTGATGCCTCCACTGTTTTGTGCAGACTTTTGAGCTTTCCTTTAAAAGTATTTTGTTTGACAAGTAATTCATGTCAACCATCATAACTACCAGGCACAAATGCATCAGTGTCATTGCTGTTATTTTGTACTGGTATTATGTGATCATTGTTTTAATTGTTGATTGAGTGCTTCCTAAATTTCATTGTGTGCCAAGAGAAGTTGACACACTCTGCTATGATTTATGTGCAGTGTCATCCCCAAGACAGATTTCTGCACTGTGCATGTTGAAGCAGCTCTTCAGAAATAAATGAGTTATCACTGTGTTGAGGAGTGAACTCAGTACCACATCACCACCACTTTCTCAAGAGAATATTGGCAAAAAAACCGTCCCGGAGGTGCTAAATGGATTTTATAAAAATATGTCGTAAATTAAGATTCACATTGCTCTTGTGCAGGGAGCTAAGAGAGAGCAGCACCAGCCTTCAGAATGAGGCCACTGAGAATGGAATCAGTGGAGGAACAAACACTGAGCTCTTCTTCTTGCATTTTACCCACATGGAAAAGGGGCAAAGCTCTGGGGGCACTGGGTGTTGGGTGTTTGCTTTCCCTCCTGAGATAACAAAGGCTTCAAGATCAATGTAAAGTTCCTGATTGAAGCAATTTCTAGAATATTGGAAAATACAGCCAAGAAACGGTCCACAGAAAATGCAAAATTTATTTACTCTCTCTAAGCTGGATTTTGTTTGCAAAGGAACCTCAAACCTCACCCTCACAGTGCCTCCATCTTAGAGCCACATCTGCTTCAAGCCTGAAGGAAAATGCAGTCAAGAATGCTGAGGGGACATTCCACTTACTCAATTACAGCTGTAATTGACTTCTGATTGTCTGCCTCCCCAAAATCTATGCTTGGCTCTAGCACAATACACACTCTGTGAAAAAGCAAAAAAAAAGTTGAGATATTCAAGAAATCAGCATTACCTTTGGTACAGAGCTGATGTGCAAATTGTCATCAGGGCCAGCAAACTTGGAAAACATTGGGGGAAGAGAGGAAAGTCCTGCAACAAGAACATAAAAGATTAATGTTACTCAGTGTCCATCATGGCAGGAACCACAATGGCTAATATTAATAATATTAATTATTTATTAATAATATTAATTATTAATATTGTGAGCAAAACCAAGGCTCATTTTTTGGGCTAACATGGCCACATTTTTGTGCTGAGGGAGTTTGCAGGGGTGATTTCTGTGAGGTGAGACCAGGAGCTGCCCCCAGTGTCAGACAGAGGCAGTTCCAGGTGGGTCCTGCCTGAGCTGTGACAATGGTGGCACCTCTGCCATAACTCATTTAAGGAAAGGTAAAAAAACCCAGCACAGCAGGACCTGGGAAAGAGGAGAGAGAAAATGTGAAGGAAACAGTCCTGGAGACAGCCAGGTCAGTGGAGAAGGGAGGTGACCAGCCAAGGTCAACCCAGAACACCAACAAATATGACAAAAGCCAGTCTAGGACTCTGTGGAATCAATTTGTCCAGATCCACTTAATTTCCCTTTTAATTTTTAGAACTGCTGCATTTTAGAATACTACATAGTCTCAAAATCTTTCCCCTGTACTTATTTCTTCACCACTTATTTGTCAGAGAGGAAAGGATGTGTGCCTGGATTGTAGACTCTGCACAATAATTTTGTGCCATTAAGTGTTTGATTAAATGTTTTGAGAATAATGTGGTTAAAAATGCAAGTGGCGGGTAACGATTTGGCGGAGATTTACATTTGCTTTTGAAGAGTCTTTGTGCTTAAGGACAAGAATTTATAATGCTAACTTAGTCATTTATCAGTAAAATAATAGTTCACTAATTGCCTTTATTCTTTCCTTCTTCTCTTTCTTTCCTTTTTCTTGTTTTAATTTTTTTTCTTTTTTGAGTGTGTGTGTTGGCAGTGGTGGATTTTCTTTTGTTTTCACAGGCCAACTGCAAAATATTGCCTAAATTGCTGCTTGTATGAAAATCCAATCCTCCTACATCTGGCCTTAGAAGACAATTAGAAGAACAAAGGCATTTTAAAAAAACAAACCCAGGACTAAATCTGAATTCAGTTGCAAGGAACTTGGGTGTTTCCACAATATTTTTGGAGGGTCTTCCTCAGAAACATCAAAATTGTTCTGGAGAGGTCCAGGAAAAGCAAAAGTCCTTCACTAAATATTGTGAAAGCTCATTATTTTAATTGCTTGATGTGTTGTCCGTGTTGAGAAGCAGTTTGACAATCTGTGATTCACCAGCTGAGACTCACCTGAGCTGTGCTCTGTGTTCCACAGTTCCTCTGGAATGTATCCCAGATTTTCACTGCCATTCCTCTGCCTGTCTTCCAAATCACCTTCTTTTTTCTTCTCAGCTGAAACTTTTCTAGAAAACAAAAAGGTGTCATTAAAAGTTCTTCATGGTGGGAGAACTCTTGGATAGCAGACTAGAGAGCAAGAAGTAAATGTCCCAAAAAATAATATTTTTACACCTAAAAAAATTTTAAAAAAATTTTACACCTAAATTTTTTACACCTAAAAGTTTACACCTAATTTTTTTAGGTGTAAAACATATTCCAAGCAATTAGCATGGAGGTATTGCCCATGGAATTCTGTTTGGAAAGTTTCCATCATCGGCAATTTCAAAACCCATGAAAATAAGGCAACCTTCCAAAAGTGTGGACTCTGTGCCAAATCATAGATTTTGTAGAAAATTAATTTTGATCTCTGATTCTGAATTGCAGGGTATTTATGTGCCCAATAGTGGAACACCAGCCAGGTCACTTATGACAGCTGATCATTTTGGTGCCCGGCTGCAAACCCAAAGCGTGTCCTCGCACATCCCCGCGCTCAGGGATCCATCAGTACACTCTGAAGTTAATCTTTCACTCTGAAATTTACTTTACACAAGAGAGAAACTCCTTGGTTAAAGTTACACAATTCTGAATTTGCAGAACAGTGCCCTCATAGCTGCACAGGGAGAATTTGGGTGCTTTTTCACCCAAAATTCTGATGCCAGAAGAGATGCTACTATTGATCTGTTGCCACCATGGACCCATCTCCAGGACACTCCCAGGTCCACTTCTGCCTGGGTTTGAGGTGTGGCAAACACAAATCCACCATGGAAAACCTGGAATTTGGGGTGGGTGATCCAAGTCAGTGATGTTTGTGGGAAATGCTGCGTGTCTTTGTACAAAAGTTGTAGTGAGGGTCGGGCTCTGCTCCCAGGGAACAGGGACAGGAGCAGAGGGAACAGCCTCAGGCTGGGCCAGGGCAGGCTCAGCTGGGACAGCAGCAGGAATTTGCCCATGGAAAGGGAGCTCAGGCCTTGGCAGGGGCTGCCCAGGGAGCTCTGCAGTGCCCATCCCTGCAGGTGTCCCCTGGAGGTGGCACTGAGCGCTCTGGGCTGGGCACAAGGTGCCCATGGGGCACAGCTGGCACTTGGTGGCCTTGCAGGTCTTTTCCAACCTCAATGATTCCATGATTCTGTAATTCTCCTTCTTTTCTGTTTAGTAGGAATCCCTTTGCAGGCCCCCAGAGCTTCAGAGGGGTGTCACCAATGCGCACACAAACCTGGTGAGTCAGCTCTCAGCTCTGGGGCTTTTTTAGGAGATGAACAGGTTGGACACCACTAAGAGCCCTGCCATGGTTGCTAGAAGACAAAAGCAATTGTTTTGGGCTACCGCCCCCACATGTTAAATGACACTGTACTGTCTATTTTATCTGAGCCTTGGATCCCAACAAACTCAGTGGAGTAGCCAAATAAAAAGCAGCTAAAAAAAAAAAAATTAAAAAAAGAAAAGGTGTGTGGGAGGCATAGGAAGATAGCCAGCCAAGTTAAAAATAAAGGTGGGAAATAAAGCAGTGTATGTTTGGTCTCACTGCTTCTTTGCTAGCACAGCAGCTTCCAAAATCTGGACAAGCATCATTCTTTTTACTGCAGGGAGGTTCCCCCCAAGGGAAAAAACACTGAGCCTACAAAATCTGCGATTGTTAATAATCCTTCCTGTGATTTCAGGGTCATTGTTTTTCAAACCTTGAAATCAACACTGAATCTTCAAGTCCAAACTGGGCCTCAGAGCCTGAACTCATCCCAGTTTTTTTAAAGTATAAGCAAGGTTTGTGAACACAGTGAGACAAGTCATCTTTAATGGAGAAATATTAACTTTGTAGTGCTGTGAGCTAAAACCACATTTCTGCCATGAAGGTAGAATTGTTTCTGCCCAGACCAGATGCAAAAGGATAGAGGGAAAGGGAAGTTATGCCCTGTTCTGGACCTGTTCAGGCTGCCTGAAAGAAGCACTGCAGATGCACAAGAGCAAGGCAGGGTCTGGCAAGGACGCAGACCCCACTGTCCTTCCCTGCATGTTTAACTGGTTTTGCCTTTGTAGGGTTGATCCTTGCGGAAGTTTCTGGGGTTCTGAACCAAGTCAGAATCCAAGCAATCCCTGATGAGTTAGTCCTGCCCTATTTATAGAGCTGCACTTGGCAAAATGATGAATTTAGCCCCACAAAGTAAGAAATCACATGGAAGTTTACACGTATGGCATGGCATAATAAGCATCATTTCCTTGGGAGAAAACAGAGGGTATCTAATTTCCTTGATTTTGTTTCCCATCAATAAAGCGCTTTACAAATGGAAATCTGTCAACAGACCTGCACAAACTTTCCCCACAAGAGGCTGCT
Organism: Emberiza elegans; assembly: GCA_024865655.1. Lineage (NCBI taxonomy): Eukaryota > Metazoa > Chordata > Aves > Passeriformes > Fringillidae > Emberiza > Emberiza elegans. Next base: position 6,530,225 of record JALJVW010000163.1, read on the forward strand.
AATGAAACTGGGAATTGCTGACGTGCCAGGCAGCGGGGTGGAACATTCTGCAAACTCATTAAGGGACGGGGCTTAAAACCCCACAGGCGTAGGCAGGGAATGAATTCACAGTGCTGCCTAAATATAAATAATAATATTAATAACCCCACTGCCACGGCTGTCACAGCTGCTGATAAAAAGGATCTTAATGCTGAGAGCCACCAGTTAATGATCCTAAAGTTTTCCATCTCAGTGCAATAATAGAACAACTTTGTACTGAAACACATCTGAAAATCAGTGGATGAGGTGCTGATACTCATCCATGGGGCAGCTTTCTTAATTTTTTTTCGAATTTTTTATTATTCTTATATATTGAAAAATTATATAATCATATAATATTATTGTATATTATATTTTTTTTTTATTATAGAATACCTTGGATTGGAAGAAACCTTAAAGATCATCTTGTTCCAAGCAGCTTTACTAATTTTTTAATTAAAAACCCATGGGGCAGCTTTATTAATTTTTAGCATTTTTATTATTATATAATTTCATCATAATATAATATTATTATATATTATATTAATTTTTAATTATAGAATAGCTTGAGTTGGAAGAAACCTTAAAGATCATCTAGCTCCAAGCCCCTGCCATGGGCATGGACACCTTCCACTATCCCAGGCTGCTCCAATGAACACTCCCAGGGATGGAGAGTCACATCATCCCTGGACAGCCTGTATCAGGGCCTCTCAGTCAATAATTTCTTAGTATTTATTATATTATTTGTATTTATAATATTATTTATATTTATTGTATAATGTAATTATATTATATATTATATATTATATATTATATATTATATATTATATATTATATATTATGTATTAAATGTATTTATATTATAAATTACATTATATATTATATGTATTATATATTATATACATTATATATTATGCATAATAGCTATTATATATCATATATAATCATATATAATATATATTCATATAGAATATAGAATATTTAATTTCTTCCTGATATTTACTATATGATATATATATATATATACATATATTACATATAAACCTTATGATATGATATATTTATGATATATATGATATATATAATATATATATAATATAATATAATATAATATAATATAATATAATATAATATAATAATAGAATAGAATAGAATAGAATAGAATAGAATAGAATATATATTGTAAGATATTATAATATAGATATATTTATATATAATATTTCATTTCTTCCTCTTAATATCTAATCCAAATCTTCCCTATACATACTATATTATATATATTATATAATATATAATATATATAATATGTTATACATATTATATTTATAATATATTATTAATATAATAGATATAATATATTATATCTATTCATATATAATATTTCATTTCTTCCTCTTAATATCCAATCGAAACCTGCCCTCTGAACCCGTTTTTGCCAGTTTTTCACCCATTTATCCGGTGCAATGTGCGGGCCGCGCTGCCGGTGTGGCAGTGCCATCCTGTGGCGGCGGCGGCCATCGCCCGCCGGGCTCGGGTGCTGCCCGGCCGCCCTCCCTCGCTGCCTCCCCCGGCACCCCCGGGGGCACGGCCGGCTCGGGGAGCGCAGCTCTAACAGGGCTGGGTTCGCCGCTCCGCGCCGCATCAGCGCTTTGGGGTGTCCGAGGGGTTTTCAGCGCTGTGGGGCCGGAGTGCGCAGCCTGCTGCAAGCCTGGGGCTCTCCTTCCATCCTTAATTCAGTGCCCTTCCCTGGATGCTGTCCCCCATCCCTGTCAGTGTCTGTCATAAACGTCTTTCATGAAAAATCATTTTTTAGGATTTTTTCTCCTGAGAACTGAGAGGCCTCAGGAACAAAATGTAAACATTGATTATCTGCTGCTGTGGAATGCAACAGGTGCATCTGGGATTGGTCTCATGTGGTTGTTTCTAATTAATGGCCAATCACAGCCAGCTGGCTCAGACTCTCTGTCCAAGCCACAAGCTTTTGTTATCAATCTTTTTTTTTCTATTCTTAGCTAGTTTTCTGATGAAATCCTTTCTTCTATTCTTTTAGTATAGTTTTAATATAATATATATAATAAAATAATAAATCAAGCCTTCTGAAACATGGAGTCAGATCCTCATCTCTTTCCTCATCCTGGGATCCCTCTGAACACGGTCACAAGTCCCCATCCCTGGATGCTGTCCCCATCCCAAAGTCAGTGCCCATCCCTGGATGCTGTCCCCCATCCCTGTGCTGTCCCAGAGGCTCACACAGCCCAGGAATTCTGGGATGATGATGCCAGGACAAGGACACTGGCACGTCCCTCTTGCCACCCTGCAGCAGCCTCAAAGAGTCCAGCAAACACCACAAAAAGTTTTCCATCATCTGTCTTACCTTATTTCATTTTGATAAGTAGATCCTAAAAATTTAAGGGAAAAAAAAAAAAAAGGTGTTTAAAATGCAGGAAATTCAAATTTAAAACCTCTCTAAGTTCTCTAAGAGCATGGCCTGAGTTCCAGCTACCACAGGAATACAATAAAATTAGGATCATTCGCCTTATCCATCCTCATCATCCTGATATCCACATATAGAAACAACCAATGGGCCTCAATCTTTGTAAAAACCACCAAATCCTGAAAATCATCAATGATGCCCTAATCAACCTCCCAGCACCATCAAATATCTCAACATGATGGAACTTGGGATGGAACTTCCACCCTGTATGCAAAATTGGGCAGCCCTGTAGAGCACCTTACATGGAAACTGGAATTAGGCACACAGCACTGAAAATATTCTTCAATAAAGAACCTTAAAATGTCTTTAAAAGCTAAAACTCCCCAAAAAACATGACCCCCTGGGAGTTAATGTGAAGGGCTGGCACTGATTGGAGTAAATCCATGAGAGAAACATGATGGTGAAATTAAGGAGGATCTTAAACAGGTCATGCTTAAGAGCAGGATCTGCCTGCTCAATCTTCTGCTTACAGCAGTAAAATTAAAATTTGTGCAGCATCAGAGCTGACAGAAGTAGATTTATGTCTAATCAAAACCCCTTTTTAGTGTTTAGACCAGCTGAGAGGGTCCACTCACCTCTCCTCTTCAGGCAGCAGCGCACAGCAACCACAACGATAACGACCAGGAGAACAATGCCAAGGAATGAAAGCACAACTGCAAGCACAATAACCCACGTGCTCGTGTTTTCTTCACTGTAATAATGTTCTGTTAAATTAAATGGAGAAACATTGGACTATCAGAGCCTCACAACATCCTTTTCAGCATGTTTACCTTGTCTGGGAGATGCTATTAAGCGTTTGGTGAATATTTAACAAGGAGGCTGTGTTTTCCAAATGGCAGACTCTGTATTTATGGATGGCACCCAAGAATTTAAAATATTCCTGAATTCAAATCTTTTATTGCAGTTGTAGCTTCTCCCACTACTTCTTCTCTTCTGAAAAACACAGGGTTGCAACTAAATCAAACTAAACTTTATTTTATAATTATGCTGGGCATCCCAGAGTCCTTTGGAGACATTTGGGGAAAGGTGTTAAGATTCAATTTAGGTGTTCATAGTGCAAATATTGAGTGTTTTGCCTGGCTGCTCTTGTCAGTGGAGAAAACCCATATTTTGGGTTACAATTAATTTGATCAAACATGTATGTGTCATTTTTAATAAGGCAAACTGCTTTGAAAAAAATGTCCATTTCTCCCCACAAACCACAGCAAGAGTTGTAGGTCATTAGTACAGTTGGTGATCTCTAGCCTGGAAAAATTATTTTCTAATTAATTTCATCTTGGGATTTCTCTCAGTGATTTCAACAAGTGTTTGATTTTGGGATGTGCTTGGTGGGACTCCTGTTCCCCACTTAAAAAGCAGCAAAGAGCAAAACCAGTGGAGACACACAGCTGCTGACCCATCTTCTCTACAGCATGCCCACATTTAACTGGTTCCTTCATCTTTGCTGTACTCTGCAGGGTTAAATGAGGGGATTTAGAGATAATTCAGTGTCTTGCAGAAATCAGTTGATATGACCAAACAGAGCTCCCACATGCACAGAGTTTTAAAATACCTTGCATTTAGAATCATAGAATCATGGAGTGATTTGGGTTGGAATGGACCCCAAAGATCCCTCAGTTCCATCCCCTGCCATGGGCAGGGACACTTTCCACCATCCCAGGTTGATTCAAGCCCTGGCCTTGGACACCTCCAGGGCTGGGGAATATTTCTCAGGCAGCTGGATGTACAAGGAAGATGCCAGTTCTGCTTCTCACACCATCCTGCCCCTTGGTTTGACCAAATATTCCAGAAGCACCTCAAATTTTGGTTTCCCTTTGGGAAGCAGCCCCAAAACACTTTTGGCTGTTGTTAGAAACAATCTTCCAATCCAAATTACAGGTGTGAGACACGTGCAGATTTGGCACAGTCCTGTCCCATGGGTTTGTGATTGTCTTTTCCTCATTTGAGGTCCCCAATTAACAACTCCATGGCCACAAAACCTCTGGAAAAGGCACCACAGCAATGGGGGTGACTGGGAGCTGCTCAAGATCAGGGCAATTGATGAAATTCCCTGATGCGGGAACCGGGGAATAAACTGAATCCTTTCTCTCTACAAATTTTCCAGTGTGTATGTTTGGGGTTGGGAGGTTTCAGACTCGAAAGATACACTACCAAAACCTCCTACAAAGCTTAAATCTCTGCCAGGAACCTGCATTCTTTAAAGCTCAGGTCATTACCATTAAGCAATTTGTTCTGGTCTTCTCTAATCCTAATGCTCAACCAGCATGTTTGGAATTTCGTCTATTAGGGAAAAAAAAAAAACAAAAACAAGCACTCAGTTTTACTGAAAAAATATTTTTTTACAGGATTTACTGCTGAAAATTAGCAGTAAATCCTGTAGGCTGCCATCAATTGATGATAAACTTGTTCATAGTGTTTTTATCTAGAAGTACTGCAACAGATATCTACATTTTAGTACATTTTGTTCCATAGAGGTGCCACGGGGATTTGAAGATGACGAAAATATGAATGACATCTATTTAGCTAGAGGGGAAAGCTTAACCCTGGTGAGAAGGGAGGAGCTAAACACACCTGCACCAGCCCGTTCCTGCAGGCTGGCTGCCACACCAGGGTGTTTCACACCCTGCCAGGGTCAGGTTATCTCCAAGAGATTTATGGGGCTGAGGCCAGAAGGAGAAGGAACCACACAAACACTCCCAGAGCTTCAGCATTTTTGCGTCTCTGCAGTTTTGGAGGATGCAGAAAGAAGCTGGAGCTGGGTGGAAATGAGGAGCTGCCGGGAACAACAAGGCTGCAAGAAGGGGTGAAGAAGTTAAATCCCTTTGAGTCCTTAGGAAATCCAAACCAAGTTCCATGGAGTGTTTAGTGTGGACAGAGCCGCTTCCTCATTCCACAGGGCCCATCCTCTGCTGCCATCCCGGCCTCTGGCTCCCCCCTAAGCTGTCCAAACATTGACAAAGTGTCTGCAGAAAAGGGGATTTTTCCCAGGCAGGTGCTGGTGACCAGTGAGGAATGAGAGACTGGAAAAACCTGCACGTGGCTCCTTGGACACTTTGGAGCTTTCTGGTTGAGCTCAAAAGCAAAGGACACCCAGGCTCAGGGGAGGCCCTGTAGGAGGCCTTGAATATATGTATTACATACCTGTACTGTATTTGAATATCTTTACCCTGGCTGGTCCCAGTTATCCTTGATGGGCTGCAGCTGTGATGTTCTTCATTGGGCTGCAGCTGTGGTTTGTCAAGGTAACTGGGATAAAAGGGGAGTGGGCTGGCCAGTCAGGTAGGGCCTTGGAGGAGCCCTGACTAAAGAAGAGCCTGAGCTGTGAAGATCTGCTGCCCACAAGACAACAACAGAGAGGTACAGGACTTATGAAATATGTTAAATACAACAAGACCCTCTGTCCCCAACTTCTGCAGGTCAAAAAGCCTGCAGGAATTCACCACCAAAACCAAAGACAGCTTGGACCCAGCTAAGGAACTCCCCCATGGATCCCATTGCAAGTAACAGCTCTGTGAATGCATCTCCTGGGATAACTCTGTAGGAGTTCCCAAATTTCAGGCTCAGCCAAACACCCCAAAAGAAGAGTGAACGACGTGAAAATGCATCACTTTGCATGGAAAGACTGACCCAGAGGTGCGGGAAGGAGGGACATTCCCTCCCCATGTGGCTGGAGAGGGCTCGGATTTTCTGTAGTTCTTGCATTGCTTGAGAGGAACAAGGAGGAATTTGATTCCCCCAGATTTTAAGGGGAAAATCTGGAGAGGGCTCAGATTTTCAGTAGTTTTTGTATTGCTTAAGAGAACAAGGAGGAATTTGATTGCCCCAGCTTTTAAGGGGAAAACAGATCTTTCAGTAGTTTTGGGAAGGATTTCTAACATGTTTGAATCTGGTTGTGTTCTTTCCCAACAGCCAGCTAAGGCTGAGCCTGTGTATGAAAACTGGGACAAGCCCTTAGATTTTCAGTGTAATATATACATTATGTACCTTCCTGTGTCATAAATGCTTTTATTTCATCCTGATCATTTAAAGACTTCAGATTCTCCTATCCTGTCAAATCTTGAGTGCCTGCTGCTGCTGCACAATGGTATTTCCAAAGAGAAATGAATGATGGTCCTATACAATCACTGATTATACACTAAGAGTGCTTCATGACATCTGTTTTTCTCCTCTTCTGATTTGCAGGGAGTAGCTATGGAAACACCACAAATGAGTGGGCAGGGGAATTTATTAATTTCCTCAGGATAGTCCTATTTTGCTTAGTCAGTAATTAAGATCAATGTGACTACAAAAGGCTATATTAGGGGTGGTAAAATGATCTTTTCCAACTGCATCACCAAGCAAGCACTTTTGAAAAAGGCCTGCTAGTAATGATTCCTACTGAAAAAACAAAGGGCACAGCTACTCAATCTTCTCAGCTGTTTATGTGTCAAAATGTCTGTACCAAACCCCTCATTGATACCCTGTAAGATGCTTTGTGTGTGCCTTGTTCACCCATTGCAGAAGAAGAATCAGTTCATCAAGAGAAGCTGTCAGCATGATTACAACCTTAGCAAAAATATTTAGAGTTATCAAAGGCCTTGCTAACTGCTCTGGAGAGATTTGCATGACATCCCACTTTGGATTAAAGCAACTTTGAATTTCTTTAAGTGAAAGCCAGTAAAAAGCAACCTAATGCCCAAAAAAAATTCATATATGTTGGGACAGAGTTTATTCTGGGTGATGTGCAGAAGCTGGGAGAGGTTTTTTTCCCAAATCAGGGGTAAAACTGGTATTGGATATTACAGAGAACAATTTCACATGAGGGTTTGGCTTTGTAAGAAATTAAGTTTAATATTGCAGGCATGCTCTGATCAAGGATATTTAGGATCTAAATTCCTTGGGTGTTTTCTTGGTCAAGGAGCAAATGCTGGTTTTCCTAGCAGTGAACTCCACAGGAGTCGGAGGCAGATATTTGTCAGAGGCTTTGTCCTGCTCAGTCCTACCTTGGGCTTCATGGTTCATTAGACTGCTAAAAGTACATTTAACCCTACCTATACATCATGCTGTGACTCCTGGCCCTGAATCCCACACCTCAGAGGATTTCATTGGCAAATAAACAACTTTCTAAAGCAAAACCAAGCAGAACAAAACGCACAGCCCTGAGCACGGGCGGTACAGGACGGGAAAAAGCACAACAAACATTCACTTACCCGCAGCGGAGTTGTCAAAAATAAGAGTTACAGATGCATTCTGAGGGCTGGGGAGTGCTTCTATGTCAGCTAAACAAGTCAAAACCTCCGTGTCCCTCGGAGTCAGAGTTAAGGTGCTCAGGGCATTGTGGAGGCCATGAGATCCTGGGCTTTGCTGGGTAACATAGCTCGACTTATCAACCAAAGAGTCATTTGTCATCCAGGCAATGTCTGGAGCTGGAGCCCATCCTAAGGCTTCACAAACAATCTCAATTGTTTGGTTGTCTTTTACTGTTAAGGTGCTATTTTTGATGAGTAAAGATCCATTAACTGTGGGAGGGAAAAGATGTTTTTGTTCCTTCAGAACGTTTCGCTGCATTGCTTTCCTGCTGGCGGTTTTTAAATCTTATCTCGCTACCCAGAAATAGCTATGCCTTGAGATATGAAGTGGAAAACAATTATTAACACAGATGCACCATATGCATGATGGAAACATGCAGATATTTCAGCTACACGGGCCCATTACCCAATATGTTAAAGCACAAGTCTCAGCTTTCAGTACCTCTCCAATAAAAAGCAGGAAATTGCACTTTTTGGACATCTTGACACATATCCAGCTGGAGGACAACACAGTGAAATAACAGTGTTTCTCTCTAAGTTTCAAATATGCTCAGGTCGTACAAAAAGGGGTTTGCAGGTGGGTGATGAGATGTCATCACTGCACCAAGCCCCTCTTGGACAAATGGATGGTGCCTGGTGCTGAGATCCTGCTTTCCTGGCTGCAGGATGATAAGGAATAAGAGATGGAGCAGGAAAAAACAGGGGCAGTCAAAACCTCTGCTATTGGCACTCTGCATGGGACTCTAAAACCCTCTCAGTAAAATGAGGGTGAGGAGGGCAGGAGGCAAAGGATGGTGAATGATAGGCTGTACTCCTTCCCAGGGATAACCTGAGCAATTCCTCAGAGAATTCCCTTGAGTGCAGCACAATAAAACAGCTTTTTGCTGGTGGCTGTGATGCCTCAGGTTTGAGCTTTTCTGTTTTTCAGGTTCTGTGCTGCTTTAGTGTGTGGGGCTGAGCTTCATATCAGGGGATGGTGAGCTCTGTGCACAGAGCAGGGAGACAAAACAATTCCTGCTCCAGCTGGGCACCAAGGACAAATGATCCAAATCTCAGCCCAGGAGCACAAACCCCGTGGGCTGCAGAGAGAAAAACAAGCAGGGAGGGACTGCCTGGGCTAAAGCTGGGATGGGACAATGAACTGCAAGGTGCAAATGGAGCAGAGCTGATCCCAGGGACAGACCCCGTGCCCGGCCGTGCATTTTGGGGCCATTTGGGTTCATCTTGGGTGCAGCCCTGGCTGGGCTCTGGTGCTGCCCAAGGTGCATCCATTTTAATAAATCCCTGCTTTATTCTATAGCTCTGCTCTAGGTCAGCCTCCCCAAGGCATCAGCCATACACACCTTGAACAGAGAGGAAGGCAAAGTTGTTTGGCTGGGTTGCTGGATGCTGCACTCGATCCTGCCCGAGTCGCTCAGCTGGGTGTTGTGGATGATCAGCTCCGAGGTGAACTCATCCCCAGTGCTGTAGTTCCTGGAGGTGAAGCGTTCTGTGGTCTCCACAGAGCCCTGGGAGCTGAGGACAGTGAGCACAGGGCTGCCCTTGGAGAGCCAGATGAGGACTCTCCATCCTGCAGACACCGTGCAGTTGAACCTGGCCTCTGAGCCAGCCAGCACTGTGGCATTCTCGGGGCCTTTTGTGATGGAGTAACAAAAGCCCAGGCCTGTGAGGGAACCAAAATCAGTCCATAAATACATATACAACACCAGCAGAGGTGGTTGGATAGTGTCAAACATCTTAAACTGGTTCAGAGATGGAGGTGTGCAATCTGTTCTTTCAGATCCTGCTTAGAGTAAGCACTTTTCTTCAAAAATGCCTTTAATTATTTAATCTCTCCTTTTCCCACTCCAAAATCACCTCTTTCTCTTCAGTAATTCACTGACTACCATTTTGCTGACAGAAAAAAACCCCACTTTTAAGTAGGAAAATACATGAGTTTCTTATGCTTTAAATAATTAAAGGAGTGTGTAACCAGTCCCTTTTCTTGGATTGCCACTGATTTTTTGCAGCCCCATCAGTGCTCTTTCCCCTGTTCCTCAATCATTCATCACACACATTGTGATGTATGTCTTCTAAAGCCTTCCTCAGGCTTTCTGTTAACCAGAGGTGCTGCAACTCATTAGTTTTAACTCCTTGAAAGGCAGTGTGAATTCTGGCCAATAATTTTTCAGAGCTGAAAGCTCCTCACGAAGTCATTGTGTTTTCCTTCCCTCCTCATAGACCCAGGGCCTCCCATTGCCAACTCCACTGATTGCACACAGGAATATTTTGGGTCCAAGCATGGACATTCCCTCCTGCCAGGGGGATCTGCCTCCCCAAGGGAATATTCCTGCTGAGGGAGCACCAGGACTGCTGTGGTGCCCCAGTGCTTCCAGCTGAGCTCTGCATGATGACAGCAATTAGACAGTCTAATTAAAACCCCATGCCAGCCAATTTGGCCTGAGAATAAGTGTTCAGTTGTGTTCCAGGAGAAAGGAAGCCTGAAATGGTCGTCACTCCCTTGCTAAGGGTATTCAGGACAATGAAGTAATTTTTACGGGTTTTGTTCACACCAGGTTTGTTTTTTCAGTAGTTTATTCATTAATGGATTAGCTATAAATTATTGAAAAAAAGATTTCTTTCAGTCAGCAGCTGATGTGGGAAGGACACAGTGTGTTTTTCACGCAACAGGGGTGTTTGGTGTTTGTATAAATGGAGCCAGAGCCCAGTCTCAGTGAGGAACATTGCAACCAATGCCTCAGTGAGCTGCACCCAGGACTGGGGTCGGGAACCTCATTGCTCCAGTTCCCAGCTGTCACCACAATATTTTCAGAAAAATCCCTTTGCCAGGATTTCTTCTCCTGGGAAGATGAAATGCCTCAGCTTCTCCATATTTTGCTGCTCTGGAATGTGGTCTGGAGATTGTTGATCCAAACATGTGAATTGTTTTTAATTATTGACCCATCACCATCAGCTGTGTTGGACTGAGGAGTCAGTCAAGGGTTTTTATTATTCATTCTTGTAAAACCTTTGGGTATATCCTTTCTCTTTCTTTAGTATAGTTTTAGTATAGTAATAATATAATATAATATAATATAATATAATATAATATAATATAATATAATATAATATAATATAATATAATATAATATAATATAATATAATATAATATAATATAATATAATATAATATAATATAATATAATATAATATAATATAATATAAATAATATTATATAATATATATCTAAATAATATATCTAAATATTATATTTACATTATATTTATATATAAATATAATATATTTTAAAATATATTTTATAAAATATTATATATTATATAATATAAATTATATTTTATTGTAAAATATATAAAATAAAATATAAAATATTTTATTTTATAAAATATATTTTATTTAATATAAATATATTTTATTTTATTTTGTAATTTATATAAATATATTATATAATATGATATAATATGATATAATAATATGATATGATATAATATGATATGATATGATATAATATAATATGATATGATATAATATAATATAATATAATATATATATAATATATATATAATATAATATAATATAATATAATATAATATAATATAATATAATATAATATAATATAATATAATATAATATAATATAATATAATATAATATAATATAATATAATATAATATAATATAATATAATATCAGCCTTCTGAGAACATGGAGTCAGATTCTCATCTCTCACCTTGTCCTGGGGACCCTCACAAACACCACACCCAGGCCCACATTTAGCCCTGTACATCCAACCAGGCTGGTGCCAGGGATTGTTCTTTAACATAAATAGCTCCTCTCTTCCCTCCCACCTGCTGCAAGCTTTTTCATTTTCAGACTTCTTTGTTTTGCAGGATTGTGCAAACCTCGCTCTCCCTGGCTCTGTGTATGGCTGTCTCTGAGTTCTGTCATGTTTACAGAAACCTCCACAAAAATTTTCCACCTTTCCCAGGTTATGTTACCTCTGCCTTGCACCTCAGTCTGCAGAGCATATCTGTGTGTGAGCAACAAAACATTAAATGAAAAGCAAACTTTACCTACTGTGATAATTAATAAAGCCAGATAAGATTAAGTAAATCATATTTCTGTTCAAATTAAGACTTACCCACTCTGCCCCTCTTAATGCAAACTGTTCTCTGTGCACTTGGAATTTATTTCATGCCTGTGCAAACACTTTGCTTTTTCAAGGAGCTGTGGTCTGCCAGGGCTCTGAATAAATGGTTCAAATTTCAGGACAATGCTTGCTGTAAATTAATCTTTGAAATTTGTCCCTAAACAGCAATGATCAGAGATCATTTGGTCTAAAAACAATTGGTTATGTTGCTTTTGCTTTCTTCAGGGCAGTACAGGCAGGTAGGTATGAGTTAATCATTTATCATGTGATAATTATTTTTTATCAGTCCATAGGTAAGGTAGGATCTACATCTCCTTCCACCAGCCATGTCTGCTGGAGCAATAAATGACATTTCCCTGATTGCTGCCCCATGGGGAAAGGTCCCTGAGCCCTGCACGGGGACCCTTTGGGAGGCAGAGGGGCTGAGGAGTGGGATGTAACCTCTCCTCCATTGAGCTCCCAGCCAATAAAGGAGTTTCATCAGCTTTCTCCACCTGCGGCCAGAATGGTTTTGGTGATTTCTCCCTTGCCTCTTTATCTTCTCGCTTTTATTGTTTGTTCTGCACGTGGAGTCCTGAACCAACAGCGTGTTCCATTGTGCAGCCCGTGCACAAACAGTGACAAAGTCACCTGTGTGAGGTCACAGAGGACATTCATGGCACAAAAGGGACCTAAACCCAGCCACCAATGCCTCCAGCCACTGCTGGGACTGCTTTTGCTGGACCTTGCCTCATGCCCTGGGGACAAAAAATGTTAGCGCCGCTTTCATTTGCATCCTGCCTCAAAAATACCTTGCAGATGGTTGCTTTTAAACAAATTAAGGGCTAGATTCTCATTGCACTTTACAGGAATTACATGTTCAGCTCTTAACAGCTGCTTTGACATCTGCTTGCCCCCCCAGCAGCAGGGAGACATCCCACCCAGGCAAACCCCAGGGAGATGCTGGCTGGCTCCTGATCGCCCCTGGGCTGAGTGAGGACACCTTCTCTGAGTCACATCACTAAATGTTCACAGAGCAGTCAGCAGGGCTGACAGTTTGCTTAAATGAAGTGTTCGTGGTGTCCCAGGTGCTCGGTGCCTCCCAGCAGCACAAACCAACTCCTTTGTGAGCTGGGCTTTTCCCTCCTCTGCCACACAAATTCCCTGTCACACCAGCGCAGGTTGTGAAGAGATGGAAATGCCTCTTGTGCAGGATGATGGCTGCACTGAGGGAACCTCATTTGCCAAGGAGCCACCCTTGCCCCTCATCAACAATGGTTTTTATTCCACGCTTGAATGAGCCCCAAAGGACCACGCTTCCACGCTGGATTTTCACCAACAAGGGCACTGAGACGTGGCTACCTTCTCTTCCTTGCCTCCTGTCCTCTGCTGGCTCTGCCTTTCCTCTTTTGTGAGTGACCTATTTGGATGCAGCACAGGGAAGGACAGGATGAGCTTATCCTTTTGCCATAATGATTCCTCTTTTTTTTTTCAGCCTCATTATCGTATTTCAAAATAATCTCCCCCTCTCTACCCATAGTGCCCTTCCACAAACACTGCTTTTCATCCTTCAGTTTTTGTATCTAATATCTGTCTTTGTCTTTCTGTTTGAATTTCTACATTTTTTTTTCCTTCAGTCTCTTTGAAATTCCTTTTCCTCTTCAGTTTTTTCTTCAGTCTCCTGCTCACCCCACCTTGCCTCCTACATACCCTTCTCCACTGGCCCACTGCTCCAGCCACAGCTCTGCTGTCAGCTGTTAAATACACAACAATAAATAAACAAATAAAAATAAATAAATAAATAAATAAATAAATAAATAAGCAGCTCAAGTTTGTCTCAGAACCCAGCAGCCCTGCAGCTGAGCTTTTTGAAAACCAAAGTAGGTTAGAGCTTGTCAAAGCCTGCAGCGAGGCACTGGCTCGTTCACTTGTGTTAACAAGACTTTTTAAATGCTTACAGGATGTTTCTGTCAAGTAATACCAGACTCCTGGTGCTCAGCAACTCTTTATTTCCTCCCACCTGCACACAAACCTCTCCACAGCCCCCAGGCTTCTCTTCCTCTCTCCTCTCACTCAATGTTTGACAGCAATTCCCTGGTAGAACTTCCAAGTGCCCAAAAAGAAGAGATCCAGGGATTTCCTGAGCCAAAAATTGCTTCTGTGTGGTATTTTCTGGGGTCCCCATCATTGGAAGGAAATGATTGATCTGATTCCATGTTCTTAGAAGGCTATTATATTATATTATATTATATTATATTATATTATATTATATTATATTATATTATATTATATTATATTATATTATATTATATTATATTATATTATATTATATTATATTATATTATATTATATTATATTATATTATATTATTATATTATATTATATTATATTATATTAATATTGAAAGGATACAGACAGAAGGCTTAACAAGATCCTGATTAAAAACTCCTGACTCTCTCCTCAGAGTCCGACACAGCCTGACCGTGATTGGTCATTAAGTCAAAACAATTCACATGTTGGATAAAAAATCTTCAAACCACATTCCAAAGCAGCAAAACACAGGAGAAGCAAATGAGGTAATATTGTTTTCCTTTTTCTCTGAGGCTTCTCAGCTTCCCAGGAGAAGAAATCCTGATGAAGGGATTTTTCAGAAAATGTGATGGTGACACTCCTGAACCTATGGATCTACTCTTTATGATATTTTTTTCTAGGTTTTTTCAGCCTCTTTATAATTTGATATCCCCCATAGCCAGTGACCATGAGCTTTACAATTCAATCACATGCTCTAAGAAAAGAATGTGTTTTGGTTAGCCTTAAATCTTCTTTTAGTGGTTACCACAAATTCTTTTTGTTACAAGAAACTGTGGATAATCATTTCCCCATTCGCTTCCATCTAATTAAGAATTTTAATAGATTTTTATTCTATATTTTTTACCATTTATTCTTCTTCACAAGCAGGAAAAAGACATCCCAGTCTAATGAAGCCTCCTCATCCTTCCCTCTTAGACAAGAGGGGCTTTGGGTGCCCCATCCTGGAAGTGTTCAGGGCTGGATGGAGCGTTGAGGAACCTGCTCTAGTGAGAGATGTCTCTGCCATGGCAGGGAGGTTGGAACTGGAAGATTTTAAAGATCCTTTCCAACCCAAACCCTCCTATGATTCTTTGTTCTCTACCTTAGAACAGCTCCACCACACTTTGTAGCTTTCTCAGACCTGTCCTGTTTGTGATGGAGGGGTTAACAAATCAGGCAATATCTGAGATTAAACCTTGTTGTGTGTTTACATCATGCCAGGTTTCCTTTTATCTGCCCTTGCTGAAGACATTAAATGGTGAAATTTTCTTTTTTTTCACCAATTTTCTCTCTTTCCAAGACATCTCTTCTTTTCTCCACTAGACACTGCATTTAAGAGATGCTTTGCATTGAATGCTTTCTCAGCCTTTCTTACTTACTCATCTGACATCATGACATTTTCTGGCAAATCTTCCTGGTCTCTTTTTGGATTTGGCTGCCCTAAGTGATTCTGCAGTTCTTGCAAAGTCTGCCACCTCACAGCTCCCTCCTCTTCACCAGGCTGTTTAAGAGCTTGTTCAATGCCACACACCCCTGTGCAGCTCCCCTGCTCACAACACTCAGTCTTTATTCCTGCATTGTGTTTCCTTTCACTATTAATCCATGACAACACCTTTCCCCTCATCCCACTGCAGCTCATTCCTGTCAGAGCCTCTTAAAACTCCAGCTAGACTATAAATTAAAAAAAAAAAATCACCCTTGTCTCCATTACCCAACTAGTCACTTAATATTCACTTTTCCTGTAAAACTTTGCCACAAAGACACTTTTAATCTGAATTGATTTTGAGACTCAGATGTGTGAAGCGTGAATTGGTGATAAACCAGCAACGTGATAATTTGCATTTACTTCTGGAAGTAAAAACCAGCTGCTGATGCTGAGGTTTCTACAGATGCGCCCTCAAAAGCAGTCCCAAACAGGAGGAAGAGAAAAAACAAGGAGAGAAACTGAAAGAGGGCAGCCCTCCCACCTCCTCCCCACCCCACACTCTGCTCAGTCCTTCAGCCTCAAGCAAACTTTAAATTGTCCAGGCTTGAAGCACAAACATCTCCTTTCAAGCAGCTGAAATAATCCCACTCTGTGGCTGAGTGCCCAGCCTGAGCTCATCCCCAAGGCCATGTCCACCACCCTGAAAGGAGTGCCCACATTCTGTCCGTGCTGGTTCGTCTCACGGGTTAGGAACAGGTCCTACCTGGCAGCGAGGCAGTCAGGATGAGGGCAAGCAAAATGCATTTCTGGAAGCTCTCCATTGGAGCATTCTCTCCTGGTCCCTGAGGCAGGAAGCCACCAGCGGTCACTGCATGCTTGAGAAGGAGCTGAAGGACAGAACTCCTGGAGAAACTCAGGAATGAGTTTGGGTCCTGTGACGAGGGTGACGTTGTGTGACCTGTTCCACCAACAAGGGGAAAAGATTAAATGAGGGAGGGTTTGGAAGCAGAGCTGAGTCTTTCCTCAAATAACTGTTTTAAAAGACACAGAGGACCTTTTTTTTCAGCAGGGAAACCTCATCCTGCAGATCTCCCATTCCTCAGCTCCTCTTGCTCAGCACTGACAGGGCCAGGGCAGCTCCAGGTGCATCATTAAAGTTACTCCTGAGCAACTGGGAAAAATAATTCTCTGAGCTGCTGCACTTGTGAGGATGAGGAACATCAAATGTCCCCCCCAGATGCTCAGACTGAGCCCTCAGAAAGGCTGAGGGTGCAAAAAAGGTCCCCAGAGTTATTCCTCAGAACCTGGGAGTGCCTCCTATACCCCACAATAAACCACCTGCAGCTCTCCACTGGGGTCAGAAATAATACACAGATTCTGGGTGTGAGACACCACCTGACTCCCATATTTTCTGCCTTTTCAGTGTTTGTGATTCACTTGTGAGATATTCTCCTCCTCCCCCTCAAAATATGTGGGAGAGGCTTTGACTGCGCTTGGTTTACAAATTCCTCATCTGGGCCACTGAAGCTTGCCTTTGTGAAAGGAACCCGAGCCAGAGGATGTGGTTTTGTGGCCAGATCAAATTTCTCGTCAGGAAAAGTGTTTCTGACTCCTGGGGGGCTCTTTGTGGCAGCTCTGTGCAGTACATGACAATTCAGTGTCACCACAGGGACACCCTGGGTTTCCTGCAGCACCAGGAGGTACCAGAGCTCCGTCCCCTGCTGGAATCTGGCAGGCTCAGCTTTCCTTTCCGTCCACATTTTCCCACTTTCATCCACATTTTCCCATTTTTCAAGCTGTCAGTTTACCCTGGGAACCTACAGGACAGCCCTGTCAACTTAATCAACATTTTCAGCCAAACCTGTGGGCTGGTTTCTTCACCTGTTAGTTCAGGTTTTCCTAGTGTATTTTGAAAGGTTTTGGGGTATTTTTACATCCATGTTTTACGTGTGGAGGAGTCCCCAGCAGGCAGGTGGGGAGGGAGGGTCCCTGTGCAGAGCCTGGAGGGATCTCTCTGTGCTCTGTCACGGTGACAGCTCTTGCCTGTCACACACAAACCAGTCAGGATTACAGGAGCCGGTATCATCTGTCACACCAAGGGAAACAGCCCGAGTAAAGCACCAGGAAACAAATCCAAAACACAGGGCTGGGTCCTTCTCCAGGAAGCTGTGACACCAAGCAGCATTTCCAAACAGAACAGCAGCCTTCATACCCCCCCCCCACCCGACAAATCCAAACCAATCTGAGCTGGGCAAAGTTTTACGTGGTGAAGAATAAACTTTGCATGGCAAGAACATTGTGCCAAATCCAGGACAAAAATCAGTAAACAGCTTGGGGTGAAGTAGAGCAAGGCAGGAAAGGGAGGGATCTATAATATTTTGTTTTACGTGGTTTCAAAATGGACTTTCAAAGGGCTGGGAAACATTATCTGATCCCCAGATGAAACAGGATATTTTGGCTGAGGATGAATTAAATGCCCGGGTTTGTTTTGGGCTGCTTTTCCCCTCCTCTGCCGGTGCATGGGGTGACTCAGGTTGCTCTGAGCCTGCTCCCTCCCTCATCCACGACACAGGCAGGGAATAACAACAATAATTATCCCCTCCAGGAACGGCAGCTGGACCCAGAGAGGGGCTCAGATGCTTTGGGCACCCCGCGGTGTTCACCAACCCCAAATGCCGGGAAGCAGAGCAGCAGACAGAGCCACACACCGCTCCCGCCAGCCAGGGCAGGCTCTCTGCTGAGGCAGGAGCGGGGAAAAGGGCTAAAAGGGCTAAATTATCTTCCATCCCGGCTCTGCCAGCCGGGCAGCAAATCCAGGGCTTTACCTGGATCACACCCCTGGCGCTGAGCTCTCTCCCTCTGACGGCAGCTCCGGCTCCCGTGCCCACGCAGGGGCTGGGGGGGATCCAGGGATCCCGGGAGCCCGCACCTGCTGTCCCCAGGAAAGGTCCCGCAGGCCTTGGGGACACTGTCTGCGAGGGAAGGGAGGCGGCCCCGAGCTGTCCCCCAGCCGCAGGCCG
Source organism: Emberiza elegans (assembly GCA_024865655.1). Classification (NCBI taxonomy): domain Eukaryota; kingdom Metazoa; phylum Chordata; class Aves; order Passeriformes; family Fringillidae; genus Emberiza; species Emberiza elegans. The sequence goes on from JALJVW010000163.1 coordinate 6,548,664, forward strand.
TGCCTGGCACTGTGACACGCAGGGATGGCCTCTGCCTCCCTCCGCCCTGTGCCTGTCAATGTTTAACCGGCCCGGAGGAAGTGACACGCACGGTGACACACGGACCTGGCTCCGCACGGTGACACACGGAGCGAACTGAGCTCCGTAGGGTGACACACGGAGCTGGCTCTGCATGGGACACCCGGAGTGAGCCCCGCACGGTGACACACGGAGCGAACTCAGCCCCGCATGGGGACACACGGAGCGAACTGAGCTCCGAACTCAGCTGGCTCTGCACGGTGACACACGGCCAACCCCCGGTGACGGTGACACAGCCCCACATGGGGAACGGAGCCTCCAACCCCGCAGGGTGACACACGGAGCTGGCTCTGCACGGTGACACACGGAGCTGGCCTGCATGGGGACACAACCCCGCACGACACACGGAGGGAACTCAGCCCCACGGTGACACCCAAGCTCCGCACGGTGACACACGGAGCCAACAACCCCGCACGGTGACACACGGAGCGAACTCAGCCTCGCATGGTGACACACGGAGCGAACTCAGCCTCGCACGGTGACACACAGAGCCAACAACTCCGCATGGTGACACACGAAGCCAACCCTGCACAGTGGCACATGAAGGGAACCCCGCATGGTGACATACACAGCCAGCCCCGCACGGTGACACTCAGAGCTGGCTCCACACGGTGACACACGGAGCCAGCCCCGCACGGTGACACATGGAGCCAACAACTCCACATGGTGACACACAGAGCCAGCCCTGCATGGTGACAGAGCACCGCGGGACGGCCGGGACCGGACACGGGCATGGCCGGGGACAGGGCTTGGGGTGGCCGGGGAGGCAACCGGCACGGGACAGGGATGGCCTGGCGCGGGTGACACTGTCACAGGGACACAGGTGACAGCCATGGCGCCAATTTCCCGTTACAGTGATACCGGTGAGTGTCATGGCCCCTGGAATGGGTGTCCCCTGTCACAGTGACACAGGTGAGTGTGATGGTGCCAGTTTCCCCTGTCACAGTGACACAGGTGTGATGGTGCTTGGAACAGGTGTCCCCTGTCACAGCAACACAGGTGGGAGCCATAGTGCCTGGGACAGATGTCCCCTGTTATAATGACACAGGTGAGTGTGACTGTGTCCGGAATAGGTGTCCCCTGTCACAGTGACACAGGTGAGCACTATGTCCCTGGGATGGGTGTCCCCTGTCACAGAAACACAGGTGAGAGCTATGGTGCCAACTTCCCCCATTATAATGACACAGGTGTGTGCAGTGGTGCCTGGCACTGATGTCTCCTGTTATAATGTCTCAGGTGAGTGACCAGTGCCTGACACTGATTTCCCCTGTTACAATGGCAGGTGGTGAGCAATGGTGCCAATGTCCCCTGTTATATTGGCACAGGTGAGCGTGATGTGCCTGGAATGGATGTGCCCTGTTACAATGGCACAGGTGAGTGTGATGTGCCTGGCACCAGTGCCTTTACAATGACACAGGTGAGTGCAATGGTGCCAGTTTCCCCTGTTTTGTAACACAGGTGAATGAACAGTGCTTGCACTGATGTCCCCTGCTGTAATGGCACAGGTGAGTGTGATGGTGCCAATGTCCCTGTTATAGTGACACATGTGAGTGTGATGTGCCTGGCACCAATGTCCCCCCTTTTCAATGACACCGGTGGGTGCAGTGGTGCCAGTTTCCCCTGTTACATAACACAGGTGAATGAAACCTCTACATTGAACCAGGCTGGAGAGAGACTATGTTCCAGTATACAATATGCTATGACTATATATAGTAAATTAAACAGCCCTGGCATGCAGGAATGGGCACAAGAACATATCCATGCTGCAAAATCTTTAGTATGGGCACAGTCAAGTAGCACTCTCCCAAGCCAATTTCAGGCACAGATCATGTGTTAGCAAAGCCAAGAACACTCTGAAGAGGCATTTTGGATGTGGCTCTTCCCTTTTAGGGGCTCTGGTTACTTAGTGCTGTGTACCTAATGAAAAAAAAAAGTCAAATGGCTTCAGGACAAGAGTGTGAACCCAGGTTTGGTTCATGCAACCACAGTGGTCAAATCTACCCTGGCCATCTTGGCTATGCCATTTTCTGACCTGCCACCTGATTTCTGTGATCCAGACTCTGTGTGGGTCACTTTGATAATGGTTTTATTTGCAAAGGGATGGCTGGTGAAGACCCTGTACCTTACAAAAAGGAGGTTGGAGCCAACCTGCTCCTCAGGGAGAAACCTGCTTCCACAGAAGGAATAAATGCTTGGTATGCAGGGAGAGGAAATGGGAAAGTAAAGCCAGAGCCTACATGTTGACTGCTGGGTCCTTAGATCAGGGAGAAATCAGGATAACACTACCAAAAAATCTCCAATAAACAAACAAAAAGAAAACCTGCAAGTAAAATAAGATGATTTTTGCTGGGGACTGTGGGAATCAGTGTCTGCAGCATTTGGAGGTTGGAGGAAATGCAAGCTCAGACAGGAGGCAGAGCCAGCCATGAGGGTTCGCTGGTTTCCCAAAATCAAAGAGCTATTGCTTCAGCATCTCCACCAGCACCACCTCAGATAATTTCTGAGCTCAGATGAAGGAAAAGCTTTTCCTGGAAGGCACACACACTGCCCTGGGTGGTGGGGACATGGGTGTGTGACACAGCCAGCCCATGCAGACACCTGCTTGGCAACCAGGAGCTGACTACACAACACAGCTGGGGACAGCAGTGCCTCCAGGTAGTCATTACCCCACATGCCAGCACTGGTGTCCCCAGCTGTAATGGCACAGGTGAGTGAACAATGCCTGCACTGGTGTCCCCAGCTGTAATGGCACAGGTGAGTGAACAGTGCCAGCACTGGTGTCCCCAGCTGCAATGGCACAGGTGAGTGAACAGTGCCAGCACTGATGTCCCCAGCTGCAATGGCACAGGTGAGTGAACAGTGCCTGCACTGATGTCCCCAGCTGTAATGGCACAGGTGAGTGCAACAATGCCAGCACTGGTGTCCCCAGCTGCAATGGCACAGGTGAGTGAACAGTGCCAGCACTGCTGTCCCCAGCTGTAATGGCACAGGTGAGTGTGATGAGGCTGGAGCACATCCCACCGTTGAAATGCCCCGGGCAGGGTGGCAGAGAGCAGGAGTGCCTGTGCCAGCCATGCCCCTGCCAGTGGTCACTGTCACCCCAGCTGGGGGTGCTGAGGTCCACCAGCAGCCCTGGGCAGGGTGAGGGGCTGAGCCAGGGCCAGGGAGCATCCAGGGGGATCATCTGCAGCTGAAGGAGATGGGGCAGGGCTGCAGTAAGGCTTTGTAAGAGTTGGGGTGTAAAACATTTCAGCTGAATCTGTGGCGTGTAAAACCAAGGTGCCCATCCAAGGATGAGGGCAGGGACGGATCAGGCTGTGGCAGCACTGGGAAGCATCACAGAGTCACAGAATCAATTAGGGTGGAAAAGACCTCTGAGATCATCAAGTCCAACCTTTGACCGAGCATCACCTTGTCAACCCCGACCCGAGCGCTGAGTGCCACTCCCTTAAACGCCTCTCAAAGCCTTTCCTCAAACGCCCCCAGGGACAGTAACTCCACCTCCCCGCGAGTGCTTTCCAGTGTTCAATCACCTTTTCCGTGATGAAATTCCTCCTGATGGCCCTGGGAGAGTGAGGGGGTTGTGTGTGTGAGATGTTCTCACAGCCTTTGTCTTCTTCCAAGAACTGCATCCTGCATTTGATGCCGTTGTTGGTCAGTGAGTTGAACTGATGTGACATGTCAGGGGATTTTTGTGATGAGCTTAAACTGTAAAAAAGGGACATAAAATTTCCCTAAACTGTATTTCCTATAAGCACAGTAACAGTAGCAAGTAGAAATTAATGCCACTGTGACTCAAAATGGAAGGGTTCAGGAGAGAGAAATTAATCATTCAGTTTGGGGAATTGTGAAAAATTTCTGAAAATAAATTTTAAAAACTTTGCTTTATTAGAAAAAGTAATGCCCAGATTTGTTTAAAAAAAAGCCATGAAAGCTGCAGTAAGAGGTTTTTTTGACCAGTTCTAATTTTTTGTTACTATTTCCTTGACTTTACAAACCTTCTTTTTTGAAGTCTAAAATGTCACAGTCTTGTTCCACCTACTCAAATAACAGTATTGTTGAAATGCTTTCCATACAGATGTGTCTGAATAAAGCTAGAGCAAAAAAAAAAAAAAAAAGGGATAAATAACATCTAACGAGCACATTCCATCTCTGGTTGCCCAAGCGGGAGAAGTGCAGAAGGTTAAAATGAATTTTCAACTTGAATTAATCAAGATAACCCTTCATAAAAACACTTTGGAAACGATAATTGCTGCTTTTAGAACTTTTACAAAGCTATCATTTGGCACTGCTGAGAAGGGATTGTCCTCTCTGCACGGAGGGGATGGGCATGAACCAGTGAAGAGCAATTAGAGAGATGGCAGAGCCAAAATCAGTTGTGTTAGAAAAGACCAGCACGTGCACCAACATTTTATTAATTATTAATTATTAATTACTGCCCTTGTCAGCTCCTTCCTTCCTTTGGCCTGCCTCATGAACCACGGTGTTGGGATGAGTAAAACCTGGGTGAGGATGGAGTGGGGTAGGATGGAGTGGGATAAGATGGAGTGGGATAAGATGGATAAGATGGGGTAGGATGGAGTGGGATAAGATGGAGTGGGATAAGATGGAGTGGGATAAGATGGAGTGGGATAAGATGGAGTGGGATAAGATGTGGTCCCCATCGTGCATGCACAAGGTTGCCCATGCTCATGATGTTTAAAAGACCAGGTCCTTACTTTGCCAGCCTGATTTCAATGGAAAAGCATCTTGGTCACTCTGTGAATCCCCAGGCAAGTCCTGCCTCCCACTCCACTTCCCCAAGACACTTCTTGCCAATTTTTCCTTTTTATTCTTCCAGTGTGTAGGAGGATTTTCACCCTTTTCTTTCCCCCCCAGCCCTTCCAAACCCATTTCTGGATGGTGTGCACGCTGTGAACTCCTAAGGAACCCCCAGATTTTTGTTCTGGGGTGTGTGAGGCTGGAACATATGTCTGCACAGCTTGCTGTGCCATCCCACACAAGGAGCTCTGAGGGAAATGGACTTCCTGGGATTCACTCAGGGAAACCTTCTGTCGCTGCCACTGGGGCCACAAGGGTAATTTCTGTCCCCCCTGCAGGAGAATGGGACAAATTGTCACGATGGGAATGGCTCCAGGCTGAAAGCAGCTGGTTTAAATGGGATATTAGGAATAAATCCTTCCCTGTGAGGGTGGGCAGGCCCTGGCACTGGGTGCCCAGAGAAGCTGTGCCTGCCCCTGTGTGGGAAATGGGTTTGTGGAAAATTCTCAAACACAGAAGGCTCACACAGTGTGCGCAGCTGTGTGCAAACTCTGAGATAAGAAACACCGACTTAAAATGCCATAGACTAAGACAGACATTGCTGAGAGAGAAATAGAACTAGAAATGAGTTTCAAAGAACAGCCTTACAAATAAGACTGGATACTTTAGAGAAATAGAACTATGAAAGATGCATTGTAGTAAAACCCACAAGGGGTAATTTTAGATAATTGGCTTTAAGGGATTTACAACATAGTGTGGCTAAAGCTAATAAGCCAATAGATGCTCATAATGTATTTTAATTAAGAAATAGTTGTCTTCTGATCGTGAATTATAACATCTGTATTTGACTCACCCTTCACATGAGACTCAAAATAGAATAAAAAATTTTTAAATACCTCTCAGTTACCCCATCTCTAAGTCAGAAAAGAACTTCATCCAACACCCCTGGATCCCTGGCAGTGCCCAAGGCCAGGTTGGACACTGGGGCTTGGAGCAGCCTGGGACAGTGGGAGGTGTCCCTGCCATGGCAGAGGAGATGGAATCAGAAGATCTTCAAGGTCCCTTCCAGCCCAAACCATTCTGTGATAGAAAATGGAACAGCATTTGGACACCTTCATCTGTAAAGTCACCAGGCCCTACAGTTCCATGCTGCATTTTGGCTTTTTTACCTGAGTCAAAGAAAATAGGACCAGATTGTGTGAGCACTAAAACAGCAGAGAAAAGCCACTTTCTGATTAAAGCCGATTTGAGGTCGATGCTAGAAACAGAAATAAGATTCCTCATTTCTTCATGAAAATGGGCTTGAAAGGAGGTTGGACCATTAGAAGGATTTTGAGAAATTATTCTCTATCAGAGAAATAAATGTTGTTTTCTCTCATGAAGAGCAAGGGAATTGAAACCCCTAGAAAAGACAAAGGCAGAAGAAAAGCTGCCCATGGGGCTGAAGTAGCTGTCTCTGTATTGCTGCCTACAGGATGATGCTCTCCAGCAGCAAATCAGGCCAAAGAGATGCTAAGCCATAACTTTTCCAATTCTAATCTGGTTTTCTCCTCTCTCTGTGCTCTTCCTCCTTTCCTCTACTGTTCTGGTGCTCTGCAAGGTGTTTCTCATTCAAAACAGATTTTATTGGTGTTAGGTGTAGAAGTCTAAGTGAGACACACAGATCCCTCTTTGTCTCTGACAAGTTTTTTTAAATCTTCTAATTAGTCTTTTTGTGTGGTCACATTTTTCCTTAATCAGAAGCTTAGAGGGAAAAAAAGCTCTGGAAATAACAGGGCTGGGCCATTTCCTCCTTGTGTCACCTTTGTCATCATTGAGATGCATTTTCCCCCATTGTCTCCCTCCTTATTTTCACTCCAGAGGAGTCTGAAAGGCTGGACTGGACTTTCTGGTTTAGACTGCAAAAGTAGCCGAGACAAATCCCACCAGGTTTCTTCCCACTGGTCTGAGGAATCCTGCTTTGTCTCTTTCCAAGGAAGTCAGGTAATCTTTGCCTTGATGTAAAGATTCATGAAATTATGCTACCATGAATCCAGGTCAGGATAAATGCTCAAAAACCTTGTAACAACAATTTAACCCCTCCGATTTTTTTCTTTAATTTCTTTTTTCCTTTTTTTCCTTGCTGATTGTTATTATTTCCTGATTATAACAAAGCCACAGCTCTTTGCAGAATTGCTGTGGGCCCTTAATGAGGAAAGCTTTGGACATAATCTTCTTCCAGACTTTCACACCCAGGAGGCCACAGGATTAAACACTTTTTTTTTTGGCATGAATACCCTCACAATTTTTATTTGTCCTGAATAAATCTGCACAACTGGAATGCTGTTCTCCAGTCCTCTCCTGCCAGCACTCCTTGGGAACCACATTCCATGCTTCCCCTTTGCCAGGTGCATTTCTCTTCTCCAGCACTGAAACCAGTGAGTTGTAGCTGGAATAAATGAAAATGTCATCATTCAGGGCTGGTAGATGAAGACATTTATCGTGGAGTTCAGGCAAGATGAAGTAAGAAATTTTATCACACAGTGACAGAAGATGCAGCTCTGGTGCTGTCAGAGGGAGTGTAAATCTGAGAAGGAAATTTTTTAATACATCAGTTCCCCTGGCAACATTTTCTTTAGCTTTAGAAATGCTTTGTCTCTGATTCAAACAGCTTTAATTGCTCTGGTTATCCTTCAGTTTATTCTGAAGAACTTTTCAATGCGTGATAATGTGCCAGGAAATGGGAAACATCATTCTCTACACTCATAATCATGATTGCATTTCTCATTATTGCTCAAGGTCATGCTTTTTAGACTCTTCCTGAGGCTTACATGGAAAACCAGATTCTTCAAGGAGTTCAAGCCAAGTGCAAATCTGTCCAGTGCTCACCACCTCTCTCTAGCAAGCACAGTGAGCCCAGCTCTGGGCACACCAGGTGAACAAAGCTTTGGCAGAGGAATGCACACACAGACACTGAGTCCAGGGCTCCAAATCCCACAGGACTTCCCAGGAAATTTACCATGGGACCATGGAATTAAACCCCTTTTCCCAGAAAATCCCACAGAATTGTAAGGATTGGAAGGGACCTCTGAAGCTCATCTTGTCCAACACCCCCAGGCCTTTCTGATGTTTCTTATTTTCCTGGTGATTTTGCAAGGGCTGTTATGAGAAACATTCATGCTCACAACCTCTGAAAATAGAATATTAATGAATATTCCCCAAGTGCCCTGTGGGGGCACCAGTTGTGGGTTTCTCTGGATTGAAGGCACTTGAGATGGTGTTTCATGTTCACACTCAGGTGTTTATTATTTCTTATCAGTAAAACAGTCTCACTACTGTGAGTTCAGCAGCTTTTCATTAGAAGGCACAAAATGGCCAACAATCTCTTGGTACAAGGGCTTTTAAGACTAAACTATCCAATGAAGAACTGACACCTGGATTATTTTCCCTTTTAACCCAATAACTGATCCCACAGAGCTGCAATGGGGACTTTTCTGCCCAATTACAAAATGCCACCCAAACCCATGGAGAAGGAGGAAGAAGAAGCATGAAGAAGAAACCCAGGACAACACCCTGTGCCCTCCATCTGCTTCCATCCACAACAGACTAAAAACCCCAAAACCTCAATTTCTCACCAAGTGATAACACCTGCACTGCTCTCTATAATCTGTTTCACACTTTGGTGGATTCTGGTCTATCTTGAAGTCTGGGAAACTTTCTCCATGGATGAGGGTCAGAGTCAGTGCTGCCCTGGGGGTCAGGGCACCCCAGAGCAGACACAGAAATATTCCTGGTGCCCTGGGTTTCCACAGTGCCCCACAGGCATGACTCAGAGTGGCACTGCCGTGACGAGAGAGCAGAGTGGCACCAGCGCAGTGGGTGTGATATTGGGAGATCTGTCTGTCTCTCTTTTTCGTTTCCATGAAGCACATCCATCCCTGTGACTGACATCTTGCTGGCCCCTTTGGGCATTCATTCAAGATCACCAAGTAGAAATGGCAGGGTTGTTTTTCGGAAATCAGTGTTTCCTCTGCACTGTTCGTGGCACCAAGTCTGTGACTGAAAGCTGCCCTTTTGCAGTAAGACGCCGTAAGGCTCTGGAGAGGTGGTTTCAGATACTCAATTTCTCTTCATGTGGCGCAATCACTGCTGTGTTTTGGCTTTCTCCTGTAGAGGAGCAGTGAGTTTTATTTTGATATTCAGGCTGAGAGAGTTGGGGCTGTTCACACCAGAGAAATCTCCAGGGAGACCTTACTGCACTTTTCCATTATCTGAAGGGGCTGCAAGAGAGCTGGAGAGGGATTTTTTACAAGGCCTTGTACTGATAGGACAAGGGGTAATGGCTTTAAACTGAAGGAGGGTCAGTTTGAACTAGATATGAGAGAGAATTTTTTTACAATGAGAGTGAGGAAAACCACAACAGGTTGTCCAGAGGGGTGGTGGATTCCCAGTCCCTGGAAAACTTCAAGGCCAGGCTGGAGAGGGCTCTGACAGAGTTGAAAATGTCACTGCCCACAGAGGAGGGGGTGGGACTGGATGAACTTTAAAGGGTTCCTTCAACCCAACCATCTGATTTCATGATTCTGTTTGGTCATTTCCTTTGAAACACTTGTGGACAAAATGAGACCTCCTAAAAGCTGAGGGAAGTGGTGAGTACTAAAAGATGTCAAGAATACAGTAAAGACTGGCATTTTAAAGGATAAATCTTCCAGTCCTTTCCTCTTTCATCTCCCATGCACCTGAAGGTGGTGTGGCCCAGGAAACCTCCTGCCAGAGTCCCATCTGCAGGGTTTGGCCTCAGGATAAGGGGCTGACATCCCCAAAATGGGCTGAGGTGCCTGTCCTGGATTGCCAAGCAGATTGTGTTCTGTTTGCCGTCTGGATGGCATTGTCTGTCACCGTGATATTTTACAAAAAATCTCTTCACCAGGATTTCTTCTCCTGGGAAGCTTCAGCTTCTCCCTGTTTTGCTGCTTTGGAATGTGATTTGGGGAGCTGTTTACCCAGCATGTGAATTGTTTCAACTTATTGACCAATCACAGCTAGCTGTGTCGGAACTCTGGTCAGTCACTGGTTTTTATAATTCATTCTTGTTTAGCCTTCTGATGTATTCTTTCCCTTTCTTTAGTATAGTTTTACTATATAATTTCTATAGAATAGAATAGAATAGAATAGAATAGAATAGAATAGAATAGAATAGAATAGAATAGAATAGAATAGAATAGAATAGAATAGAATAGAATAATAAATCAGCCTTCTGAGAACATGGAGTCAGATTCTCATCTCTCACCTCGTCCTGGGGACCTCAAACACCACAGTTGTCTTTTGTCAAGTGGGCATTTGCCTTATCTCTTCCACAATCACTCCTCCCTCAGGAGGGGACACCTGCTGATAACAGCCATTGAATGTCCCTGCATGGCTGATAAGAGCTACAACATCCCATTGGGAGATGTGAGCCCAGAGGGAGGAGCCAAGCATTCCTACCTGGATATAATCTGGAGATTCTGGAACACCAGCACAGCTTCTGCACTGGATTTCCCAGAGGAACAGCAGCTGCCTCTTCTTCCTCTGGATCTTCAGAGGAAGAGACTGCACCTTTCTCCAGGATCCCTGCTCCAGCAGAACCACCCCTGACACTGCAGGAGGGCTGAGCCACAATTCCAATGGGACTGCTGCCAGCACCCTGACCCACAGGGTGTCAGGCTGGGTTCTGACCCTGTCAGTGTTGGTTTAGTTTACTTCATTGTTTATTTTATCCTTTTATTTTTCTTCCCTAATACAGAACTGTTATTCCTGATCCCATATTTTTTGCCCGAGAGCCCACTATTCATAATTTATAATTAAATTAAAATCTATATCAACTTAAATTTGTTATAACAATTTAAAATGTATACAATTTATAACAATTATAAAATTTATAACAATTTAAAATTTATAACAATTCAGAGGGAGGGGGTTTAGCCTTTCCATTTCAGGGGAGGCTCCTGCCTCCCTTAGCAGACACCTGGCTTTCCAAACCTGGACTGTGCCTCACAGCCCCTCACCCTGAGCTGTTCCACCCCTCCTCAGCCTGGCAGCACCCAGCAGCATCACTCCCACTCCACGCCCTGCTCCCAGCTCAGCTCTCTCTGCTCTCTCATTCCCCTCTGCACCTTGACAGGCAGCAGCTCGTGGTGGAAAAGCTGCAGGTCCCTTTGTGTACCCAAGTCAAACATTTACTTACAACTGCTGTTTCAGCAGGAATAATTAAATTAAACACCAAGGGATTAGAGCTGCCTGGCAGATCCACGAGCTGGAGGTGCAAATCACAGCACATCACTAATTTATGGCACTCCCATGCATGGGAGTTTGTGGAGTGGAATTGTGTAACTGGAAGTGGAGCTGGGATTCCCGAGGAGCAGGAAGGTGGTTGCAGACCTCTGTCCCTGCACCCAAAGTCATAAATTAAGCAAGGTCAGGTTAGGTCAGTAGCTGAATGCAAGGAATGTTGTGTACATGGTTCACTTGGGCAGACTTTAAGAAAGGACATGGATTTATTTCTTTTTTCCTGCAAAAATAATGCATTTTTGAATATGTGAAACGTTATTTCTCAACCATTAAAATCATCCAATTACATTTTTCAGTGAAAATGTACCTAAGTGAACTCTTTAGAAGAACAGCCTCAAATTCATTGTATTACAAGGCTTTGGAAAAAGTCTCTGTTTGCTCAGCCAGAACGTGTGCAAATTCAATTCTGCTTTTTCAGGCTGGATCTCCTATGTGCTGCATATGTCTAAGTCCTGTGACAATATTTGTAGATATTCCTGGGAATATATTGCTGTCATGAACTAATGAATTGAAGTCCAGTAAAAAAAAACCTCCAGCAAAATACATCAGAAATGTAAGCAAGATAAAATAAAAGATAAAGGCAGTAAGGGAGGACTTTTCTCTTTATGTTTTTTGTTCATAACTGCTTGTGTTTGAAAATCAATCTGCCAGTCTTCTGTTATGTCACATTTCTCTTTTCAGTGATAAGAGAATAGCCCTGTACTGCCAGGTCCCAGAAGGACCCTGGCAGCCATCCTCAGGCACACAGTGGGGCAGAAACCACTTCAGTTTGGCCCTTGTTCTTCCCAAAGGTATCAGCTGTGGTTAAATTTCTCTTTTTCTTTCAATTCCCTCTCTATTTCCTAAGTCATTTTTGAGAAGGGGAGAAAATTCAACAGTTTCAAACTCAGATTTAAGAAGACCAAGTGTGCTGGGTCCTGCCCTTGGGTCACCACAACTCCATGGAGCTCCAGGCTGGGCAGAGGGGCTGGAGAGCTGGAAAGGCCCTGGGGTGCTGGTGACAGGGGCTGGACACGAGCCCAGGGGTGCCCAGGGGGACAAGAGGCCCCTGGCAGCTGGGCTGGATGAGGAATTGTGTGTGCAGCAGGAGCAGGGCAGGGATTGTGTGGTGATCACAAATCCTCTGAACACAGAGACACAGTTCTCTGCCAGGATTTTCCTGGGAAGCTGTGAGAAAGTTCAGAGAAGAGAATGAAAACAATTCTTATCTCCATTTGCTACTCCTGTTGTTGTGCACATGTAGAATGTGTTATGGAGCTTATTTACCAAAGAGTGATTTCTTAATTAGACACTGGATGGTGTTTAGAGGGATTGGCCAATTAGGTCAAAGCTGTATTAGGCTTTTAGTAAGGGTTACCAGCTTCTTAGTAAGATAGTATAGTATAATAATATAATACAGCTTAATGAAACAATTGATCAGACTTCTGCAATCATAGAGTCAATACCAATTACTCTCCATTCAGGGGACCATGACCACAATAGGATTGTCCCTCTGTGCTAGCTCTGAGAGCCCCTCCAGGGCTGGGCCCAGTTCTGCTCCTGCAGGAGAGGCCTGGAGGGGCTGGAGCGTGTCCAGGGCAGGGAACGGAGCTGGGCAGGGGCTGGAGAATCCCTGAGGAGCTGGGCAGGGGCTGAGGCTGGAGCAAAGGAGGCTCAGGGGCCCCTGTGGCTCTGCACAAGTCCCTGCCAGGAGGGCACAGCCGGGGGGGTCGGGCTCTGCTCCCAGGGCACAGGGACAGGAGCAGAGGGAACGGCCTCAGGCTGGGCCAGGGCAGGCTCAGCTGGGCCAGCAGCAGGAATTTGCCCATGGGAAGGGAGCTCAGGCCTTGGCAGTGCCCGTCCCTGGGGGGATTTGAAAGCTGTGCAGATGTGGCCCTTGGGGACATGGGGACTGCAGGACTCAGCGGCGCTGGGTTAAAGGTTGGACTCGATGACCTTCAATGTCACGTCCAACCTAAATGATTCTGATTCCACTGGTTTTAACTGGAAAAGGAAGCAGCCCCCTGACACATCAGAACATGGATGCATTCACAACCAGAAAGACAAGAGAACACACACAAAACTGTGGTACCAAAATTCTTTACTAATAAAATATCAAACATGGAACTGTTGGCTCAACACTCTCGTGTTCTATGCAAATAATACAAACATTGTCACGGTTTGAAATGAACATTGCATTGTCACCTGCACACATCCATGAGGAGCAGCATCCCTGTCACATCCAGCACACCCCAGGAGCCCTTTTGTCCCTTTCCACTCTGAAATAAGGCAAAACTTCCATTGCAAAAATCCCCTTCTGTATTTTCAGAAGTGCCTGGGAGGGTTGCGCCTCCTCAATAAGTCTGAGTCAGAGGAGCTGTGAGACCAAATCCTTTGTGCACAGATTTGAAAATCCTAATTTAAACTGAGAATGTATTAGTTGATGAATTAGGGTTGAGGGGGAAAAAATGTATTAATTTTTATGCATTCAAAAACGGATCTTGGAAGAAATAGAGTGTGCTGAAATGCAACCAACTCGAAGACACTGCCAGCTCTGCTGATTCCTGCACTCCTCCCTACTTAGAAGCAGTGGAGTAACTTTTAGATGACCTTTTCAAAGCAATTCATTTAAAAAATAAACATTTAATGAACTTCTAACCCAGAATGCATAAAAACATTGGGGTAGTGCTCAACTTCTGCAGACAAACTGCTCCCAAATTGCCTGAATTCTTTTATCAGCCTATACAAAATTTAAAAAATAAGTATATGTACACTGCAGTATTGTGTTTACAGTTCTACTCATATTTCTGATCATTTTGTGATGGTCTATCATAGGAAAATGAATCTAATTTTGCAAAAGGCCACTAATACTGTTTTGATTGTTTTAAAAATCATGATCTGAGGCCTCAGCTGAAAAAGCTAATTTAATTTAGCTGATACATATAAACTCACTAGCACAGTGGTTTTGTTTAAACAAATGGATTTGCCTTACATGTAATCATCTGCTTTTTCTTAAATCACAATTTCCAGCAGGGTAACTTTATGTTTTAAGTAATTAATTATTCAATTAATATATTCTTATTCAAAGCAGCCTAGGGAGCAGGGGAAGGGTTTAGTCTGGAGAAAAGGAGGCTCAGGGGGGATTTCTCTGCACTCCATAACTCCCTGGCAGGAGGATGTGGTGGAATGGGGCTTGGTCTCTTCTCCCAGGTGAAAAGCAACAGGACAAGAAATGGCTTCAAGTTGCACCAGGGGCAGTTTAGATTAAATTTATGAAAAATTTCTTCACAGAAAGGGTGGTAAAGCACAGGAACAGGCAGCCCAAGGAAATGGTGGAGTCACTGTCACTGAAAGTGTTAAAAAAATGTGTAGATGTGGTGCTTAGGGACACCTTTGGGGGTTAATGGCTGGACTCAGGGAACTTGCAGGTTTTTTCCCAACCTAAACAATTCTATGGTCCTGTGAATCACAATATCAGTTTCTCATTTACACCAATAAAATAATTACATTGAGGAAAATTCCCTGCAGCAACAGAAAGCATTTATAGTAGAGGTGGCCTTTGAGTCCTAGTAAAATATCTGTATTGTATTTGAATATCTGTATATAGGCCTTGCTCGGTAGGTCCCAGTTCTTCTTGATGGGCTGCAGCTGTTGTTGTTGATGGGCTACAGCTGTGGCTAGTGAAGATAACTGGGATAAAAGGGGGTGGGTTGCCCACTCAGGGAGAGCCTTGAAGGGGTCCTGGCTAAGAAGGAACAACATACAGAAGAGGGAGCCTGTGCTGTGAAGATCTGCGGCCTTAAGAAATCATTAAGAAGGTATGGGACTCCAGAAATATGAAATACAACAACATGGGACTCTATGAAATACAAAACATGGGACAACAATTGGTGACCCCGATGTGATAGTTGGCAGAGATAAGACAGCCAAGAACTGTGGATGGCCTTTGAGCCAGGAGCTGTGGATAAAGCAGTCAAGAGCTGTGAAAGAACATAGCCTTTGAGTCAAGGGGCTGTGACAGCCAGGAGCTGTGAAAGAATATGGCATTTGAGCAAGGAGCTGTGTGTTGTACATGGCCTTTGAGTCATGGGGAAATGTGTGTGCTGCACTTCAAGTATTGTACTTGAATATCTCTGTATATTTGTTAACTCTAAGCAGGATATGTAAATACATCTATGTAAAACCTGTTCCTGTAAGTAAAAGAAAAGGGGGAAATATAGTAGAGGTGGCCTTTGAGTCCTAGTAAAATATCTGTATTGTACTTGAATATCTGTATATAGGCCTTGCCTCAGTAGGTCCTGGTTGTTCTTGATGGGCTGCAGCTG
Source organism: Emberiza elegans (assembly GCA_024865655.1). NCBI lineage: Eukaryota > Metazoa > Chordata > Aves > Passeriformes > Fringillidae > Emberiza > Emberiza elegans. The sequence continues at coordinate 6,564,113 of JALJVW010000163.1, forward strand.
CCATGTCCTTCATTGGGCTGCAGCTGTGGCTAGTGAAGATAACTGGGATAAAAGGGGGTGGGTTGGCCAGTCAGGGAGAGCCTTGAAGGAGCCCTGACTAAGAAGGAACAGCATGCAGAAGAAGGAGTCCGTGCTGTCAAGATCTGCAGCCCTAAGAAACCACCAAGAAGGTATGGGACTCTAGAAATATGATAATAACAACAAGCATTCACTTGGGAAACCCCTCTGCAAAGAGGAGAGGGGCAGAAAAATCCCTGAAAATCTGAAGCCCTGACATTTCAACCCAAACTCATCTGCTCCTCAGCAGAGCTTCGGCAGGGACAAATTAAATAGTTCTGGACAGTCAGGTCACTGGAGACTGAGGTGGGGACAAAACATCCTGAAGGCAGCAGCAGAGACATCCTGCACAGGTCACTGGAAATGACAATTCCATCTCCCTGGAAACGCTGCCAGGATGGTTTCAGCACCTTGTGTCAGGTCCTCGTTCCCCATCCAGCAGAGATGGATTCATGGAGCCACAGAATGGTTGGAGTTGAGTTTGGGGCTGGGGTGGAGAGGGCCTCAAGAACATCCACTCCCTCCCCTTTCCATAGACAGGGGCATCTTCCACTAGAATTTAACCCCAAAAATACGGAGGTTGAGCCTGCAGAAGAACAGTCAGCAGCTGGATTCAAGTAATTTAGAATATTCCTGGACTCAGAAGCCCCAGCCAAGAGGTCAAGCCACCTTCAAGGGTGGCTTTTTTTATGCTGATGCAAAGCCACAAACTGCTGGCCCCAGGCACAGAGGTGGGAGTGAGACCTGCAATTGGCTGCAGGATTATTTCATTTTTCTATTATTTTTATGACTGCATTATTACCTCTGAGAACAAGAAGAGAACATCAGGCTGATGATGCTGTCCCAGCTCACAGAGCTCTGCCCCTCCAGACAAGGAGCTAGCAATGACCAGGATAAATTCCTTTCTGCTCACCATTTTTCCATCAATTAAAGGAATAACCAGCTTGCACCTTGGGCACCACAAAAATGAATGACACAAGATATTTCTGCATGTTACATGGAAAGAATAGTGATTAAAAGGATGTTGGCTTGGCTTTATCAGTCTGACCCATCATGCCTTCTGAAGGCAGCAAAAGTATTCAAAAATAGCTGAATTTTAAGCAAAATGCAGCTATTTAGATATTTTAATTCTTTAAATAAAATATTAAAATTTTATTAAAGAAGCTTAAAATGAAAAAGAGCATCCTTTTGGCAAACGTTTTTTTCATCATCAGTGGTCAAAAATAAGTGCATGGTCTCAGGTTACAACAGAGGAAAATAAATACTATATTATGACCATTATTAAACACTTCTCAGGATCTTCCTGCTGAAAATATTTACCCTGCTCTTCAGACACAGGCAAGTAAAATGGGATATTTGGGAAGTCCTTGCCAAGAAGGAAAGAAAAGAAAAGGAAGAGGAAGGAAGAGAAAGAATCCTTTTCTTGAATGAAAAGAATCCATAAAAATAAATAACTCCAAAATAATAAAATCTGTTTTCCTGCCTTTCTTCCAAGCTTTTACCATGCTGGATATTGGATCCCCTCAGCTCCCCTTGGGAACAGCTCCACTTTCACTGCTTTTTTAGAAGAAACCCTTCCCACAGACATCACAGGCATTCCATGCTGATAACACTGACCTGTGTTATCAGGTCTGACTGTGCCTGCAGGAAAACCAAACAGGACCATTGCATAAGGGAGGAGCTCTCAGCTCCTTTCTCCCTCCTCAGAGCCCTGAGGGATTTTTCAGCATCTGCTGCAAAGACCCCTCTCCTTATCTCTGAAACTTATAATCAGCCCAGAGATTTCATGAGTCCTTGCCAGGGAGTGAAATAAGAAATAGGGCTCCCAGCCTGAATGACTGCATGAGGACATTTTCCACTAGGTCTTGTTATAAAAAGAGAAAAATCCTCCTGTCTTCTCCCTCACACACCCAGTTTCTCTTTGGAAAAAAAAGAAATAAAAAGTCTAAATCACTGTAAGTGACTCTGGTTTAGCCTTGGCAAGCCATTCACAGCAGCTCTCAGGCAATCAAAGTGAGACACAAATATAAAAGATGTCTCCAGGGTCTATTTTAATGGGAAGAGCAGACACCCTGCACTGGCTCCATCGCTGGATTATTGTCAGCAGGCAGCACACACAAGGAAATCAGCTGCAGCAGCTTTTGCACCTCCACCAGGTGACCTGCAGTGCCCAAGGTTGTCCTGAGAGCATTGCATGGGCAAATTCTGCCATCTCTGCAAAAAATAATAATTAAAAAAAAAAAAAATTGGTGTAGACTGAAGGAGGGATCTGTGCCAGGATGCAGCTCAGCCCACTCAGAGCTGGCTGCAAGGGCAGGGCTGCAGCTCCCTGTGCCAGGAGGGAGCATCCTGACAGCTACAAATGTCATCCCTTAAGTGCCTGCACAGATGGGTGCAGTAATTCATCAAGAAGATGGTGCAGATTTTATTCCCTGAACAAAAGTGCTTTGACTTTTTTTTTTTGTTTGGCACAGCAGAAATGTTCCCAGGCCTCTGGCAGCAAGATTTGGAGGGTGGGTTAGCAGGCCTGGATGTTTCAGGAGGAAAAAAAAAAATTGTATCTTGTGTAGAGAAGGGATGCACAGAGGTGGGAGTGAATGGAGAGAAGGTGGTTTGCAGGTTCTTGGGCAAAAATAGGGAATTCTTTCACAGAAAGGGTGGTTGAGCACTAAAAGGGGCTGCCCAGGGAGGTGTTCAAGGAGTGGCTGGATGTGGGAAATCATTGCCAAGAAGGATTTGAGAAGGAAAGGAAAGGAATGACTGGATTGGGAAATCATTGGGCACTGGAAGGGGCAGCCCAGGGAGGTATTCTAGGAATGACTGGATGTGGCACTCAGTGCTCTGGTTTAGTTGACCAGGTGGTGTTTAGTCAAAGGTTTGACTCAATGATCTTGGAGATCTTTTCCCACCTTAACCATTCTCTGATCCTGTGATTAAAACAACCATTTCTAAAGCCTTTAACGTGACGGAGCTGGAGTTAATTGGGATTTTGCTGGAGTGGGGAGCAGCCCTGTAAAAGCAGAGAATTTCAGTCTGTTCAGTGGGGCAGGGTAGGTGCTAGAGCACTCCTCCTTGAGTGGCTGCCACCAAGAGGTTCCAGTAGCTCAGCTGCTCAGCTGGTTTGATTCCATGGCACGTCACAATTTTCCTGAAGCGAGGAACAGAGAACCTGATCCTTTCCGGGAAAAACGTCTGCTCCGAGTGAAGCTCCTGCAGCTGAATTTTTAATTTGTCCAGGCACAGCCCCACGAACACATCCTCCAGCTTGATGAAGGGAACACTCTCAGAAATGTTATAGATCTGGCTGGCTACGTCGCTGGATAAAACATATCCAGTCCCGGAACAAAAGGGTGGGTAGGTTGCTCCTGGATACTCTTCCCTACTCACATACCACTTACTCCTTCTTGTCCTGATGGGGTACTCGTGCAGTTTTAAAAAGCCTGTGAAGAGCCCAGTGCTCTTCTTTTTCCTCAGGAGCAGCTCAGTGAGGTAAAACACGTTGACAAACACGTCCGTGTCGGTTTTCATGGCGAAGCTGGCCTGGGAACAGAACCGGTGGATCCACTCCATCCCCATCATGGTCTTCAGGGTCAGGTTGTAATAGGTGTCTGTGAAGTTCTTCTGGATGATGTCCCTGTAGCTCTGGCTCTCGGCAGCCAGGCCAGCCTGCTGGCTGGGGTCCCCAGGGCTCCCCAGCAGGAACAGGGTCACCAGGCGTTTCCCAGCCACCGTCCTCTCCCTGCCCCAGCTGCGCCTGATGGCCATCCTGGCATCCAGCTCCTGGAACGAGCACGCCACCAGCAGCACGAGGAAAGGAGGGTTCTTGTGGCAGTCAACACCTGGGAGCTGGGAGAAGTTCCCTTCCATCCTCCTGAAGGTCTCCGTGGGGAGCAGGTAACCCTGGCTGCTCTCACAGAACAGGCAGAATTCGGTCCAGGTGTGGAAAAGCCACAGGCTGGCACTGCTGAGCCCCACCAGGCAGACAAACAGCCTGAACTTTCTGGAATCCATCTGGAAAGGAACAAGAAGGAGCAGCACATCCATAAAAATAATCTCTGGCTCCTCTCAGTGCTCTGCTGCCAAGTCCCTACATAGGGATTTAAAGCCAGGTCAGCTCTAATGGGAAGCTGCTGTTTGAGGGCACTCAGCCACCTGCATTTCTCCTCCTGTCACCCCCAGGAGATGTTCTGCCGGCAGATTCACACTTGGGCTTAACCTGAATCTGTCCTGCAGGCCAGTGTGCCCTCAGAAACCCACTCAAGGATGTCCACCGGCACACCAGGTTACCCAGGCTGGTCCTTCAAACCCCCTTCCCATTTTCAGCATCCTACACACCAGGTTTAGACCCACCAGGGCCAGAGAAGGAGCAGATTTATGTATCCATTTCAGAGGGCAGAGAATAACAGTGATAATCTTTTAGGTTTGTGGGGGGTTTTTTTGGTTTTGGTTTTTTCTGGGTTTTTTTTTGTTTTGTTTTGTTTAAATACCATGTTTCTCCATTTGTGCCTGTGTCCCAGAGCCAGCAGCTGTCCCAGGGTCACTCCCAGCCAGGTTCCTCTCATCTTCATCACCTTTGTGTCCCGCGGGGCTCTTGCACCAGCCCAGAAACTGCTCCTGATCCTTTTGCTGGAGGGGCCATGAGTCACATTTCTGAAGTTGGGTCAGCTGCTCTGAGCAAGAGAAAAGAGCCAAAACAGCAGAGGGTCACATTATTTGGATGTTTCAGCCTGTGCAGGGTTTGAGTGACTCACCAGGACATGCTGAGGTGAGAAGGGGCTTCTCCTATTCCCCTTCCCTTTTTAAAGGAGAAAGATCCCAACAACAACAATGCTCACTGATTTAACCTTGTAAGAGATTAAGGAGCTGGGCGTCTGGTTACAAATCTAACAGAAATTTTGAGTGAGAGAAAAGCTATCAAAGCAACCCCCAAACCCTTACAGTGCCAAAAATATGACACATCTCCATGAATTAACCTGGTGAGAGGAGTTTAAGGCTTGAGTTGCTCATCCCAGTAATCCACAGGCTCTCCTGCTGCTGTTTTAGAGCTTTAAAATGGGGCAGTTTTTACCAGAGCAAGGGCAACCCTTCCACCTTCCCCCTTCTCAACAAGGAATTGTACCTGGCTCCCCAGCTGGAAACACAGCAAACCAAGTTAAACCATGCCCAGAGCTGCAGATTTCATGGAAATTCGATCTCTGCCTCCTGACCAGGAATGTTCTGTGTAGACTCCCCCAAATCACCTTGGTGCCTTCCTTCTGCTCAAATTCCCCTTTCCAGGCAATCAAAGGTTTTGCATTGCAGGATTTAAACTCATTTGAAAGTCCAGCTGGATGTCCCTGGAACCAGATCCTGCTCATTTTACCCCCAAGAATAATCCCATTGAATTCAGTGGTAATTCTCAAAAGCATGAAACAAATAGAACTGGAGTCTTGGTTTACTGGAATTGCTCCCACAGTGAAGTGCATTTTTGCAATGATTCACTAATCAATTTTGACAATATTTCAAAAGTTCACATTTCTTCTGGCACTTAAATTTTAGTTCACTTCATCCTTTAATAGAGTATTCCTCAGATCTGATTTTTGTTTTGTATTTATAGCTCACAGTAGTCTTGTAATTAACTTTACAACTGCTTTAGTTAAATACATATGGAAAATTGTGTGAGATTGTAACTATGCTGTCATATTATAAGTATATACAAAAAAATTAAACAAAAATCTGCTCTGCATCTGTTCTCACACTTTCCAGCGGCCTGAGAGGAAGCACATGAATGACCTGAATTGTGTTTTCAGGACAGGAAGGTGTTTGGAGGTTGACAATGGAGATGTGTAGAGGTTTTTTCCTGTCACCAGCTCACAGAAGGCTGTTTGAGAGTCTGATATTTCTCTGTTACAGAAATTCCAGAACGTGTACAAACCAAACACTGAGCTGAGGAAACAATGGAGAGCAACATTCTGTTAAAACCCATGAAAACCTTCCCACAAATGTGCAAGGTGCCATAACACACAACAACCATTTTACAGGATTTCAGTAGAACCAGACTGATGTAACGTGACCATTACTTACTTTTGTTTCCAGCATTGGTAACAGATCTAAAAAAACTTCTAAAATGTCCTTGTTTTGGACAGCTGGGTGAGCAGCCTCCCACCTTTACCATTTTTTCTCACCAGAACCAGATTGCCTTCCCCCCTCAGCCCATGTGTGAAGGAGCACAGCTTGTGCACACACACAAAAACACACAAACACACACAGCTGGGTGATGCAAATGCTGCCAAATGCATGCAAATTGTAAATATTTTATTTTAGAAGCTTTGCATGCGGCACAGGTATCCATGGATCCTCTCCCAGGGATCAAGGGGTGGGCAGTGGCCTTGATAAGAACAACCATGGAATGGTTTGGGTTGGAAAGGACCCTAAAGCCCATCCAGTGCCACCCCTGCCATGGCAGGGACACCTCCCACTGTCCCAGGCTGCTCCAGCCCCAATGTCCAACCTCCAAGGGAAAGGGGTGACAGACACAGAAGCTGCTTCCTCCTCTTGCCAAGCCCCTTTTTCTTCCAAAACCATCCATTCAGTCCTTGTTTTCAGATGAACAGGGATGTTTCTGAGCACTGAAATTGTTTCTGAACACTAAAACCATTTTACATTAATGCAGTCAGGGAAGTTCCTTGGAGCACTGAAGTTTCTCTGTCAGTGAATTAAATCACCCTGGTGTTGTCTCCTTACCCCTGAGATGCTGAGCACCCCTCCCATCCCCATTTTGCATCAAAACAAATATTTCTGCTTTTATATAAAGTCCTTTTGCATGATGAAATATTTCATTTTTCTCTGTGCTCTCAGTCAGAAATCAGGGGTTTTAATTATCTCAACGCTATTTCCATCTCTTGCTGTTCCAACTGCAAAATATTTGCCAAAAATTTGCCTGTTTCATATCCTAGAGACTTTTCTTAAGCTGACTGGCACTTCATGGGTCTCTGGAGCTGTGCCTTGCATGGAAAATCCTGGCACCAAACCATGTGGGAGCTGCAGCCTCTTCTCACACTCACCTGAAATGAATACATAGAAAAAAAGACACTGCTCTCTCTCAGCAGCTTAAGGGGAGCTGAAATGTTTTATTCTCTTTGTTATTGATCAAATCCTTCCTTTTTCTTGAGATTGTCTCTTCATTTTTCAGCACAAAGTGTTACAACGAGTGAACACAAACAAGTAAACACAGTGCAGTGGTTGCAGATGACTCCACAAATGCATTCTGTAGCAGCCCCCAGCTTGGTAGCCATGAGTTAAGCCAACCTCATCCACGAGTTTTCTTCTTTCTGCCACTCTTTTTTTGCTTTTTCTATCCATTTTTGCCTGCTGGGCTTCAAACTCATCCCTGATGTAAGCGCAACCTGCTCGTCCTGTAATAGTGAATTTTTCCTTAAGGCCACGTGGTTCTGTGGAGCCTCAACATGCCTTGAGAAAATATCCAGCAATTCTTTACACTTCATATTTTAGCTACTTGAAATTTTCATAGGAATTTTCATGTCAAATCCCTCAGTGAAACCCCAAAGGTGTTTTTGGCAAACAGAGATTTTGGTGAACTACAGAGATTCATCTTACAGATATCAGCAATACTCCAGTTGCAAGGCTGTTCCTTCTTTTTCCTCAATTTCATTCTGGCTGGGGGTAATAATTTAAGTTTAATAATGTAATTCACTCTTTCTGCCTTTCTTGTGGCCAGCATGGAGGGTGTAAATCCCACTGGACTCCCAAGGCCTTGCTAACTTGTCCCACAATTCCTGCTATAAAACAAGACCCTCTGATGCTCCAAAGCATGGAAATAACTGATTTAGAAACATTCTCACTACTTCTTTTGCCATGTTGGTGCAACAGGGAAATGCTTCAGGCCACCCAGAACAGGGATCCACTAAAAGAAATTTACAGCTGTCTTGGCATGGAAGCTCTGTAAAGCCAATTTGCCAATAATCTCCAGGAGAGTTTCTACATTTGATAACCTCTATTTCTTTATTTCAGAAAAAAGTATTTATGTATTTAAAAGTAGAATTAATTGGTTGAATAAACTGATTATATATTTTTGGCTATTATTATTTAAAATATTTAAATGTCTGCTACAAAAGGGCCTTGGACGAGGGAATAATTCAGAAGATTTCACGGGATCTAGGAAGCGCAAAGGTGGAGACCTCATCAGGGCTCTTAAAGTCATTTGAAAGCAGCTTAAAGCATGACATATTCCAAATTTATTTGTTTATTTATTTGTTTAAACTATATTTTTTTATATAAAATGGTACAAAGGGTGGAGCAATAATCGAAAATTCTTTTAAATCTCTTAAAGTGAGCCATTCCAAATTTATTTGTTTATTTATTTGTTTACTTTTTTTTTAAGTGTGGTTATGAGTGTTTTGGGTAATTTAGCAATTTTTGGGTTAGTTAGCCATTTTTATTAACCCAAAAATGCTCTTGAGTCTTGTACTAACTACAAATCTTTACAATTCATATTTTTGTCTGGCAAAATTGGAGTTCACCAACAATTCTGTACCTTAGAATTTTCTCAATCTTAGGTAATGAGCCTTTTCAATGCTGTAATTTTAAAGGATATTGGTTTTGTCTTACCAGGCCATTGTCTGATTTAATTTGGTTCTCACAGATTTTGCTCTTTTTGATTTTCCAGGAATCTCTGGCCCACACAAAGGGGATTACTGCATCCTGAATTCTCTTTGGGATGAGTTCAGATTGGGAAGTCAGTGTAATATAAAAATTGAAGTTTCCTTGTATTTAGACTCAGAATGTCTCCTTCCTGAAATTTGATTTTTGTACTCAGTTTTCCCAGTAAGTTTTTCCTTAATAACAGTTTTGGAGATTTAGACAGGTACAAAAATTGATGGGTTATTTATAATTTTCCTAGTTTCAACTTCAGTGGTTTGGAAAAGGGGCAGAGTTCATGAGTTCCAGTGGCACCAACAATTGTGATGGAGGCATCCCTAAACTTCCCTTGCATTTAATACTGAATAATTGGTATTTAATATGGAATAATTGGTCCCTGTGCCTATTAAAAATTGCAGGTTTTCATTTATTTGGGTGGCTCTTACCAGAGGCTCTGCTGTTGCCATGAGAGGCTTTGGAGGAGTCCTGGGTTTTACCTGATGATATTCACACTTCCAGTATTTATATTTATTTTGTAATTTCTGTATTGATTAGTTCCCAATCTTCCTAATGAAGATGGAGGAACTGAGCCCCTTCCCTTGTTACAGAGCACCTCCTGGGGTAAGAATTTCTTGCTGTTTTCTTTATAATTGCTGTCATTTTCTGTTTAGTTGTTTGCTGCTGTTTCTTTTCCTCTCCTCTCCTCTCCTCTCCTCTCCTCTCCTCTCCTCTCCTCTCCTCCTCTCCTCTCCTCTCCTCTCCTCTCCTCTCCTCTCCTCTCCTCCTCCTCTCCTCTCCTCTCCTCTCCTCTCCTCTCCTCCTCTCCTCTCTCCTCTCCTCTCCTCTCCTCTCCTCTCCTCTCCTCTCCTCTCCTCTCCTCTCCTCTCCTCTCCTCTCCTCTCCTCTCCTCTCCTCTTTTATTTTCTTTTCTCTTCTCTTCTCTTGGATTTGCACATTTTGGTACACTGCCCATGCAACATCAAGTAGTTTACCTGTATTAAAGCCATCCATTTATTGGATTTTTCGTCGTTTTATTCTATTATCATCTGAGCATTGTCCTATGAAAATAAGTGCCAGGCAACTTCTACCTTCCTCCCAAATGTTTTCTTATCTTTATTTCTCTCTTATCCATGCCTGCAGCTGCCCTTTTCAGTTCTCTATGCACAGGACTTTACAGCTAAGTCTTAAACTTTCATTTTTCACTTACAATCTAAATACTGGTAGCTGTTCCACCAAAATATTAGAAAACCGGGTTTCAAAATCTCTGTTTTAAAATACCAGAATGCCAAGTTTTAAAATACCAAAGCAACACATATTTAAAATATTCAAATACTAAGTTCCAAAATACCAAAGCAACCCAGTTTCAAAATATTAGAATACCAGGTTCCAAAATGCTAAAATAATTCTGCCTTAAAATACCAGAACATCAAGCTTCAAAATATCAAAGATATTTAATATATTAAATTCTAAAGTTCCCAATTCCAAAATACCAATTTTCAGGTGTCTTATGTGGGCAGGATTCCCAAACTCAAGAGAATGCCTCAATGTCACAGTGGGGTCCTACCTGTGTCCCAAAGGAATCAGGGGGAATCTGTGATTTTCTCCAGGAAAGTGCCAGCATGGAAAATCCCAGAGCCTCAGGGGACACCAGGCTGTTGTCCCGTGTGGGTTCATCAGAAATGGCACCAAAATTGGCAGGAATAAACTTCTCTAACTTTCTTTCTGTTGCTTCTTTTTACATAATTTGCAAAAACCCACTGGAGGCCTCTTTATCTGTTCCTCCAGTGGTCCCAGACACGTTTATCAACCCTTGGACACGCCTCCACGTCATTTTATACAGAAAACACATTATTTTACCTTTCTGTTTGCCAGTTAGTCTTTAACTCTATTCAGCAGCTGCAGGGGAGGTGGAAATGTTTGTTTTCTATGTTATTTATTATTGGGATTCTATGAAGAAGGTGGCCAAGCTCTGGGATTATTTTTGAGTCCCTATTTCCACCAGATTCATCCCTCCTCCACCTTGCCATGGGTTGGTTTTGGGGTCCCTCTGTTCCACCTCTGTTTTGGGACCCCAGGGGACAAGGCTGTTGTCCCGTGTGGGTTCACCAGAAATGGCACCAAAATTGGCAGGAATAAACTTCTCTAACTCTCTTTCTGTTGCTTCTTTTTACATAATTTGCCAAAAACCCACTGGAGGCCTCTTTATCTGTTCCTCCAGTGGTCCCAGACACGTTTATCAACCCTTGGACACGCCTCCACGTCATTTTATACAGAAAACACATTATTTTACCTTTCTGTTTGCCAGTTAGTCTTTAACTCTATTCAGCAGCTGCAGGGGAGGTGGAAATGTTTGTTTTCTATGTTATTTATTATTGGGATTCTATGAAGAAGGTGGCCAAGCTCTGGGATCCCAATCCCAAACTCTGTATTTTGCAAGTCCCTATTTCCACCAGATTCATCCCTCCTCCACCTTGCCATGGGTTGGTTTTGGGGTCCCTCTGTTCACACCTCTGACCCTGGTGGAAATCCTTTGTGTTTCCCAGACATCAAGCCATGGTGACTCCTATGCCAAAACCTAATTACTGCCTCAGGGGACACCAGGCTGTTGTCCCGTGTGGGTTCACCAGAAATGGCACCAAAATCGGCAGAATAAACTCCTCTAACTTTCTTTCTGTTGCTTCTTTTTACATAATTTGCCAAAAACCCACTGAACTTTATCTGTTCCTCCACTGTCTCAGATGTTTTTATCATCCCTTGGACACGCCTCCACATCATTTCATATAGAAAACACATTATTTTACCTTTTGTTTGCCAGTTAGTCTTTATTCAGCAGCTGCAGGGGAGGTGGAAATGTTTGCTCTCTGTGTTATTTATCATTGGGATTCTGTGAAGAAGGTGGCCAAGCTCTGGGATCCCAATCCCAAACAGCAACAGAAATAGGGATTTGTTATTTTCCAAGTCCCTGTTTCCACCAGAGGCACAAACTCTGTCCTATCCCATGCCATGGGTTGGTTTTGGGGTCCCTCTGTTCACACCTCTGACCCTGGTGGAAATCCTTTGCATTTCCCAGACATCAAGCCATGGTTACTCCTATGCCAAAGCCTAATTACTGCATCAGAATTAACCTGACATCTCCTTTAATGAGTGTAATTATCTGAAGAGCTCCAGGAGATGAGGGCTGTGTGCCAGATAGCCCAGGGAAATCAGCCTGGCCTGAGGCAGAGGCAGGGAAGTAGGTCTGGAGTCCCCCTGGCAATAACAATTTTAAAAAGGAACTTTTCTTACCTTTTCTGGGGCAGAGCTGCTGTCAGGCTCAGCTGCTGATGCTCTGCACCCAGGTCAAACACACACCAGCCAGGGAAAAACCCAAACCACAAATGAGCAAAAGTGCTTCGCAAAAAGTCCTTGCTTTGCAAAAAGTCCTTGCTTTGCAAAACGTCCTTGCTTTGTAAAAAGACTCAGCTGCAGCCCCAAAATCAGAGGCACAACCCAAGAGTGGGACCAGGAGCTCCAAACCCAGAACCTGCCCAGTTAAAGTCAGCACTGCTATTCCCTTTTGCCTTTCCTAATCACTGACTGTAACATATGCCCTGGTATAAGGACCGATAAAAGCTGCTAACTCCCAATTTTCCTTGGAATAAAGCCCCTAAATTGCTTTTTCATAAGCTCAGCATGACACAGAGAAGGATTAAGCGCACATAGATAATAAGAAAATGTCAAGAACAGCGGGAAACATTTATTTTTTTTTCCTAAATGCAAGAGTTTCAGAGGGGCAGGGGCCAGTCTGGAGCTCTCCAAAATGACATTTCTCCTGATGCAATGGCTTCAGCAGTGCCTGGCTCACCAGCTTTATGAATTAACAGTGTGCTCACCCAAAGTGGCAGGCAAAAAGGGTGGAAACCCAAAAAAATGTGCAGGACAAAGGGAAAAGCTTTTTATGGTGTATTTTCTGAACCTTTTTCCCTTAGGTACCTCTCACCAGCCTCTTCTCCACACACACCAGTTTCTACCACTTCAGCACTGAGTTGCTGGGGTCATTATTTATGGCCAAATCCTCTCCCCTTTTTTTCCTTTCTGGTTTTTTCCTTTTTTTGTGGGTGGGTTTTGTTTTGTTTTGTTTTGTTTTGTTTGGTTTTTTTTGGGTTTTTTGGTGGGTTTTTTTGTTTGGTTGGTTGGTTTTTGTTTCATTTTTGGATTTTGTTTGGTTTTTTTTTTTTTTGTTTTGGGGTTTTTTTTGAGTTTTTTGGGGTCTTTTTTGTTTTGTTTTGGTTGGTTGGGTTTGGTTGGTTTTTTTTTTGTTTTGTTTGGGTTTTTGTTTGTTTTGTTGTGGGATTGTTTTTATCTCGATTATTTTCATCTCTTTGGTATTTCTCCCATTTTTTTCCACAGTGTGGTGGGCAGGGGATTTGCTTCCCCAGTTTCTCCCAGGCCTGCTGTGATGGGATCTGCATGGAAAAAAAAAAAAAAAAAGGGGGGTTTTATTTTAATCTTTCCATACTTAAAATGAGCCTCTGGATCTCCAGAAATGTTTTCTGTCCAGGCAGCGGCTCTGCCCCAGAGCCGTCAATTAGAGAACAGATAGAAAAGGAGCATTTCTGTTATGGATTTGCAAATCCCACTACGTGGCCTGGCTTATGCTCTGTCTTTATGTTACTAATACCCATTTAGCTGATTGACCCTGCGACTCCAACAGCAGATTGAATTTTCTTTGTGGAAGGCTGGGCTGGTTTTTATTTACCACTTGGGGTTTTAACAAGGAGAGAATTAAGAATAATTAAAAGAAAAATATTTATAGTTAAAAACGAGTGAATTATGAATTTTCTAGAGAAAGAAAAATTAGGGTGGGATGTTACCTTCTAGATTAAAATGAAATACCATTTACCGCATATGCAGACATATTCATGGCCAACATGGCCTAAACACTGGCACAGCTATAATGAGCAGAGAAACATTTTTCACAGCAATCCAAGAAAAACCATGGTCAAAAAAAGGAAAAAAATTAAAATATAAATTGGTTAAAATTCAGGTTTAAAAAATTCAGGTTTAAAATTGGTTAAATTGCTCAGTACCTGGGCAAGAGTCTCTTCAAGTTTCACTTCCTTGCCCTGTGCTGCTATGAGGCTGTTTCAGAAGAGAAATGACCCTCAAGAACTGACCCACAACAACTCCTTAACCTCACCCATTCACAGGCAAATTTGCACCATTTCCTCCTCTGAATTGTATTTTCTGTGCCACAGAGGGCACCTTACTGGTGGTTAACCACAGTCCCAGCAGATTGCAGAAACTCAGCTTAAACACCTCGGGCACAGGGGGAGGAGTCCTGCAGGCAACACTCCTCTGTTTAATAGCTGCATCTTTGTTTTTACAGGAAAAACAAACATTCCTGGGCCTCATCCACTCAGAAAAGTGTGTCCAACTCAGATCCAGAAGTGTCACCTCGGATGTGGAAATTTCAACATCATCATCATCATCATCATCATCATCATCATCATCATCATCATCATCATCATCATTATTATTATTATTATTATTATTATTATTATTATTATTATTATTATTATTATTATTATTATTATTATTATTATTATTATTATTATATATTCTATTATATTATATTATATTATATTATTATATTATATTATATTATATTATATTATATTATATTCTATTATATTATATTATATTATATTATATTATATTATATTATATTATATTATATATATTATATTATATTATATTATATTATATTATATTATATTATATTATATTTATTATATTATATTATATTATATTATATTATATTATATTATATTATAATAGTAATAATAATAATATCATCATTATCATTATCATCATTATCATCATCATTATTATCATCATCATTATCATTATCATTATCATTATCATTATCATTATCATTATATTTATATTTATATTTATATTTATATTTATATTTATATTTATATTTATATTTATATTTATATTTATATTTATATTTATATTTATTATGTTTGTTATTGTTGTTGGTTTATTTTTATTTCAATGGTTGCAATGGCCCAGACCAGGTGTCCTTGGGTCCTGCCTGTGTCCCTACCCAGATGCCTAATGCAAAATCAAGATCATGGCAGGAGGGAAGGCATTTGTGGCACAGGAATCTTTTGAACCAGAGGATGCATCTTCCTCCTCATTAAAAAAGAAATCCAGAGCCATTAGCTCCTAATGCACCCTGATCTCATCCACCCAACTTGCTCGCAACATCTGTTTTGAAAAGCCAAGAAAGCATCCTCAGACCTAAATGCAATTTTGCTCTCAAAACCAGCAAAAAGTTTTTGTGTCTTGGAGTGACTCAAAGCGAAAGAGTTTGGCAGGAGGTGCCGCTGCACTGGTAATGTCACAGGAAATAAGTGCTGCAACTGAGGAGTCAAAAAGAAATATATATATTCCCAGGGACTTTAGCCAAGCTAAGGAAGCTTGTTTCTATTTTAAAATATCAGCTTGCTTTCCCAAGCCACCTGCAAAATTCTCTGGATGGATCCTGGCCCTTAAACACCCACAGAAATGTTCAGTTTGGGTATTCCGAAGGCCAGATCCTTTTTCCAGGGTGGAGAGGATGCTGCAGCGAGGGCTGGAGGCTCCTTTGGAGAGCTCAGACCATCAATGCAGGGGCAGCCAGCGCAGTCCAGCCCCCACTGCAGGCGCTTTGTGTCCTTTTCGGGAGCACCTTTGGACACTTTGGGCTGGTTCCACTTGCTCGGGGGATGCAAACCCGGCTGGCAGGCAGGCAGCCAAGGGCATCCTCTCTCAGAGGCAGGGAGAAGGGCAGTGCCCTGGGGCACTCTCATCCTGGTAGCATTTCCTCCCAAACCTTCAGCCTAAAAGCCTTCTCCTGCTCCTGCCTCTGTCCCCCCTTCACCTGCTGAGTGCCAGCCACCCCTCTCTGCATTTCCCTCCGGTGCTAATAGACTCTCTCCTAATGCTTCCTCTGTTCCTACACCACCACCATGCTCCTTTTATCCCTGATGCTAATGGGTGTATTTAACTTATTTCAGAATGGCCTCATGAATCAGCAATTTTACCATACTTCTCTATTCCAAAAGCCCAGATCTCAGCACAGATAAGCAATTGTCCAACACGGGATGAATCAGAGCAACCTGACCCTGTGTAAACCCCCGTGCTTCATTGTGCTGAGCAGGAATCAAACCCAGCTCATATTCCTCTTCTCTTCATAAACAAACTAAGGAGGAAATTTCTTCCTTAGGCTCTTGTTGCCTCTGTCAGGACCCCAAAAGTCCAGATCTCCGAGAAATTCTGTGCCCCCAAACCAAATTATTTATTGCACCCTCTTTTACAAGTAGTACTGCTGGTTGGTTTTCCTTATCTTAATGCAAAAGAGAAATAAAACTGGAAATGGTATTTCAGATAGAATGAGGATCTTGCTCTTCTCCCTTGGAAACAATCTCAAGATACATAAAGGAAAAAGTAAAATAGCACTGAAGAGAAGTGATAATTATGCAAGTTAAGAAAAAAAATTCAAAATGGGAAAAATTGCCAATGAAGATGTTCCAATACCACTCCTAAATCTGTGACTGCTGCTCAGCCCTGATGCTATCACTGTAGGATGAGAACCACTGTAGGATGTTACATTGCAAATGGTTTTTTCCCCTATTTTAAGCTTGGGGAGCACTTGGAGCAGGTGAGCCAGGTGCTCATGCTTCGCCCTTTTGTTTCATTCTGCCTCTTGGCACAGTCATTTTTTGGTGTTTGGAACTTTATACTCCCCTACCAGCTGAACTAAGGCTTTGCATTCATGTGCCTGTTCAAGCATCAAGTCTGGTACTCTGGGAGGAAAAATCTTCCTGGGCAAAGGAACACAAATCCAACCGTGGGGCCCTGATGCTGGAAAATCCTTTGTCAATAACTACTTGGCTTTAAAAGTGCTGATTATACACAGAAATGTTTGTGGGATCAGGGCCAGTGGCTGTGTTTTTAATTACTTACCTGTGCCTCGTGGATATTCTGTTTTTCAGCATTATATCCAAGCAGGACAGGGAGGAGAACGCTGCCCTGGCTTTGTCCTAACTGATCCTGGTCTTTATGTGGGGCTGCCAAAATGTCCCCCCCGTGTAAAACACCCATAAAATCCAGCAAGTCGGATTACTCATGACCCCGTTTGCACCCCCAAAACAGTCAGTGGCACCCCTTTACCAGGGGAAGGACACGGCAGCCCGGAGCTGGGGACGCCCCTGGATGGGCAGGGCTGGATTTGGATCCCGGTTTCCAGCAGGGTCACACCTGCAGCCCCCTCTGCTCTCCCTCTCCCACCCACCACGGAGAGTTTGGGAAAGTCGGAGAGGTGGCTCCCAGGGCACATCCAGGGATGGAGGGAGGGAAGGGAGAGAGAGAAGGGAGAGAAGGGAGGGGAGAAGGGAGAGGAAAAGGGAGAGGAGAAGGGAGAGAAGGGAGAGAAGGGAGAGAAGAAGGGAAGAGAAGAAGGGAGAGAAGGGAGAGAATAAGGGAAGAGAAGAAGGGAGAGAAGGGAGGGGAAAAGGGAGAGAAGAAGGGAGAGAAGGAGGGAGAGAAGAGTGGAGAGAAGAAGGGAGAGAAGGAGAGAAAGAAGGAGGGAGAGAAGAGTGGAGAGAAGAAGGGAGAGAAGGAGAGAAAGAAGGAGGGAGAGAAGGAGAGAGACAAGGGAGGGAAGGGAGGGAAGAAGGGAGAGAAAAATGGAAGAGAAGAAGGAAGAGAGGGAGAGAAGAAGGCAGAGAAGAGGGGAGAGAAAGGAAAGAAAGGAGAGAAGAGACAGAAGAAGGGAGAAGAAGGGAGAGAAGAAAGGAGAGAAGAAGGGAGAGAAGAAGAGAAGAAGGGAAGAGAAGAAGGGAGAGAAGAAGGGAAGAGAAGGAGGGAGAGAAGAAAAGAGAGGAAGAGAAGAAGGGAGAGAAGAAGGAGAGAAGAAGAGAGAGAAAGGAGAGAAAGCTCCCGCTCCTACCTGCAGCTGCCGAAGGAAGCGGCGCCTCCTCACCCCGGGTGCCCGCAGCGCATCCTCCGGGAGCTGCGGCTCTTCCCGGCGGGATCTGCGGGGCTACAGCTGCCCGGCTGTGCCCCTGTCAGCCCAGAGCCCCGCTGTGCCCAGCCGGGGGCTCATCCTCGGCCCGGCTCCGGAGGCAGAAGCGGAGGAAGGCGGGGATGCGGCAGCGGTAACCTGAACTCCCTGCTGCCGCTTCCCTCCCTGCTCCCTCCCTCCCTTTCCCCCTCCCTCCCCCTGTGCCGTGGGTTACAGACCCACCGAACCTCTGCTCCAGACCAGGAGCTGCCTGCGGATGGTTCTGTTGGGGCTGTTTTGGGCGGGAGGTGGGAAGCAGCGTCCTGCCAGGAGCTGGAGATGGAAACGAGAGCAGCGGCGGCTCCTCCCGGCGCTGGGAAAGTTCGGCCGGGCGCTCCCAGCCACCGACAGCGCAGCCTGGATGTGCTCAGAGGGACAGAAATCCCCCTCAGAGGGACAGAAATCCCCCTCTGCTCCAGAGCCCGCACTGAGGCACCCTCGGACGGGTTTTTCCTGCTGGGGAATGACAACCGAACGCAAAACCACCGCACCGGGAAAACGGGAAAGCGAGGGGAGCAAACCTCACCCTGTGCGCGGCCCGGGGTGAGAGCATCCCTGAGGCCCCTGTCCGCCTGGTACCCGGGCTGGGCTCAGGACAGCATCCCTGACCACCTTCCCTGGATCCCCCTGTCCGCCTGATTCCGAGGCTGTCCGGGCTCAGGACAGCATCCCTGAGCCCCCTGTCCGCCTGGTACCCGAGCTGGGCTCAGGACAGCATCCCTGAACCTGGACTCTCCTGTCTGCCTGATCTCGGGGCTGTCCGGGATCAGGACAGCATCCCTGAGCCCCCTGTCCGCCTGGTACCCGAGCTGGGCTCAGGACAGCATCCCTGAACCTGGACTCTCCTGTCCGCCTGATTCCGGGGCTGTCCGGACTCAGGACAGCATCCCTGACCCCCTGTCCGTCTGGTACCCAGGCTGGGCTCAGGACAGCATCCCTGAACCTGGATCCCCCTGTCCACCTGATTCCGGGGCTGTCCGGACTCAGGACAGCATCCCTGAACCCCCCTGTCCGTCTGGTACCCGGGCTGGGCTCAGGACAGCCCCCAGCACCGAGCCTTTGCTTCAGGGCAAAGCACGAGTCCAGGCAGGACACCCGACCCCTTCCCAGCGCCAATTCCAACACTCGGAGCACGTGGAGAGCTGCTTTTACCTTTGTGAGCTGTCCCCTGGTGACAGCAACCAGCGGCAGCTTCATCGCGGCGCAACAATTATTGAAGCAAATGGCTCCGGGGGAAAGACATTGCTCGTCTAAACGCTGCGAGCTACAGCAGGAAAGAAAAAAAAAAAAAAAAATCCCAAAAAAACCCAACAACCCACAAAACCAAACCTCCCAATCAAACGTTACGGATAAAGCCTCACATTCAATAGCAAAATATCCAGGAATTTCTTGCGAGAAATTTCTAGAGAGAACTTGGAATTGGAATTTCTAGCGAGAAAATACTCGCTTTGATTTGGCATCGGCATTGTCTTTTTTTTTTTTTTCCTTTTTTTCCTTTGAAACAGGTTGTTAGAGCGCAGCACAAGAAAAACACGAGACCAATCAATCACTGCGAGCTGCTGGCAGCTCCCTTTCTCCTCCCCCTCCGCTCCAAGGCTGGAGATGGAGAGATGTAGTTAAGGAGACACACAAAACGCTGCTTGCTTGGTGTGCTCTGCAGGAGGAACACGAGTGAGAAGAGAGGTCCAGATCCAATTCCAGATTTGCTGCACAAAGGACTGCCCCAAAAACTTTTTTTTTTTTTTTTGTTAATTATTAAAAACAAACTACAAAAACAACTCCTGAGTAGCTTTAGTTTCCTGCAATGAGGAAGAATTAGCTAAGGCACCTGAGAATGCCCGTGCCTCCCTCTGCATGCATGACTCTCTCCTTTGTACTCCAAGTTCCTAAAAAAACCCTTGCTTTAGTTTTGGGAAAGTGCTAACACTTCCTTTGCCACAGCCTGACCTACAAACTCCGACAGCTACGAACACACGAAAGCTTCTGTATGCAAATTATCTGCCCTCCACCTGGAAATGAGGAAGGCTTGGGCATTTTCCAATGGAAAACAGGAGCACAGTGCTGGGGCTGGGGCCCCAACCCCTGCCCACATTGCTGCTGAGCATCACGGCTCACTGGCTGCCATCAGGGCAGCCTTAAAATGAAAATTATGGAATCCCAGAATGGTTTGGGTTGGAAAAGACTTTAAAGCTCACCCAGTGCCACCTCTGCCATGGCAGGGACACCTCCCACTGTCCCAGGGTGCTCCAAGCCCCAGTGTCCAACCTGGCCTTGGACACTGCCAGGGATCCAGGGGCAGCCCCAGATGCTCTGGGAATTCCATCCCAGCCCCTGCCCACCCTGCCAGGGAACAATTTCTTTCCTATATCTATTCTGACCTGTCCTGCTTCACCTCAAGGCCATTCCCCCTGGTCCTGCCACTCCACGCCCTCGTGAAAAGCCCCTCTGCAACTCTCCTGTAAAGCATTAACTGAGAGGGGCTCAAAGGTCTCCCTAAAGCCTCCAGGCTGAGCAGTGCCAGCCCTCCCAGCCTGGCTCTGGGGCAGAGGTGTTGTTGGGTTTGGTGCTGCTGAAATGGCTCCCAAGGCATTCAAGAGGCTTTTTTCCCAGCCCTGAGACTGAAGAAGGAGTCAAGATCCCTCAGCTCTTGTTCTCAAGGTTGTTTATTTTCTCTTATCTATCACATTCTTTGTCTGACCTGCTGAGGTCTGTCCAGCAGGTTTTGTTGAGGTACAGCGACAGCCCTTGGGGGAGTGTTAGCTTTTTATACTAAGAACAAAGTGTACTTTATTTAGAATAATTTCCCAATATCCATCACCTAGGTTAGACAGTCTGTCTCTACCCTAAACCAATCCAGAAGTGTCACCATCACAGCAGAAGATGGAGGACAAGAAGAAGAAGAAGAAGAAGGAGGTGGAGGAGGAGAAGGAGAAGGAGAAGGAGAGGGAGAAGGAGAAGGAGAAGGAGAAGGAGAAGGAGAAGGAGAAGGAGAAGGAGAAGGAGAAGGAGAAGGAGAAGGAGAAGAAGAAGAAGAAGAAGAAGAAGAAGAAGAAGAAGGAGAAGAAGAAGAAGAAGAAGAAGAAGAAGAAGAAGAAGAAGAAGAAGAAGAAAGAGGAAGAAGAAGAAAAAGAAGGAAGAAGAAGAAAGAAGAAGGAAGAAGAAAAGGAAGAAGAAAAGGAAGAGGAAGGAAGAAGGCAGGACACACCCAGATTCCTCCATCTTGCCTCTTGAACCCCCATTCTAAATCCCCAAAATTCTACTTTTTCACCCTGTGATAAATTCACCAACATTCTACTCAAACCCTTGTGGCTTGTAAATCCTCACACAAAGTTGGTAATTGTTTCCATGGGTTAAAATCAAAGGCACAGGTGTCTGTGGCTCTGTGCCAAGGTCTCTGAGCCCCTTGCCAGGGTTTTGAGTCCTCCAGGACAGTCAGAGGAATGTGCTGGGTGCTCATGTCCCTGCTCCAGACTCATTCCAACAGCTCCAGGTTTTCCTCATGCTGGGCACCCAGAGCTGGATGCGGCCCTGAGGCTCCCAGGGCAGTGTGGAGGGGCAGAATTCCATTGCCAATCCACACAAAGCATTTTCCACTCCCTCCAGCCAGGCCAGCCACCCCCAGGTCACTGCTCCCAGCCTGCTCTGTGAGTTTTAGCAATTTGCTCAATCCTAAATTCTCCAGGGTGTTTGGGCTGCCCAGCTGTCAGCTCCAGGGCACTCAGAGCACTCACTGCACGGGCAGATTACACAGCCCAGGGTCTGGGAGGGGCACAAGGGGACACAAAATAAACTCTGGAATATCCAGCCTTCATTCTGGGGGAAAAAACCCACCCAACAAGCACAATCTGCTCCTCTCTGCCTCTGATTCAGGACTGTTTGCTGTGCGAGTCCACCTCTACCCCAGCATCTCAGCAGAGTAATGCACACATGTGCCTGCATTTCCAACATATATCTACATGAAATCAGGCCTCAAAGAGTGAGTCAGGGCCTAAATCAGTGTTGCAATTGAACTAAAATAATCTAAGGCTGCTCTAAATGCACACAGCTTTAACCTGTCACATCAAATGAAAATTATATACTTAAACTGTAATCTTCCTGTTCCCTTAGTCATCAAAAGAGGTCAGATCAAATTTAAAAAAATAAAAAGGAGAGAAGAGTGTGTGGATGCTGTTCAGAGGATGAGGAGGATATGGGGCTCATGGAGCAGGATATTCACAGAGTCATTAAAGCTGGAAAAGCCCTCCCCAGTCCCAGCTGTGCCTGATCCCCACCTTGTCCCCAGCCCAGAGCTCTGAGTGCCACATCCAGGCCTTCCTGGGACACCTCGAGGGACGGGCACTCCAAACCTCCCAATGTTTAATCACCCTTCCAGTGAAGAAATCTTTGCTGATATCCAACCTGACCCTCCCCTGACAAAACTTGAGGCCGTTCCCTCTTGTCCTGTCACTTGGGAGCAGAGCCCACCAGGCTGCACCCTCCTGTCAGGGAGTCACAGAGAGTGACAAGGTCCCCTCTGAGCCTCCTTTTTTCCAGGCTAAAAAAACCCCATAAAACTCAAAATTCTGCTTGAACCAAGGGGTGTTTCTGCCTTCCAAGCCACACTCAGCCCCAGCCCCAGCCCCCAGCATCCCCATCCATTCTCCAAGCAGAAAAGCAGCACCCTGAGCTGCTGCTTGCATCAGTGGCTCTGTGTTGTCACCTCCTCTGACAAGTCTGGCTGGCCATGGCCTGGCTAAGGGACAGTAAATATTTCCACACCTGTGTTTGTCAGAGCCTGAGGCAGGCAGGGATGAGGTTGGGCTGCAAACACCCCCCAAAAGATGCCATTGCTTGGCTGGGCTTGTGTGGTAGAATCAGGTGATCCCCCTGTGGGGAATGATTGGCACCCGACTCCATTGATTCAGGAGGCTGAACAATTGCTTTATGAAAAATTTACTATATTCCATGAATACTATACTATATTAAAGAGATACTATACAAAGATAAATACTAAAGAAAAACCCATGACTGCCTCCAGACAGCCAGGAAACAGCTTGGACCCAACTGGCCAAGGAAACAAAACAATCCTCAGCAGAATCCAACTGACAAATCCCTTCAGGTAAACAATCTCCAGAACACATTCCACACATTCCACATGTGCAAAACAACAGGAGCAGAGAATCGAGGTAGGAAATGTTTTCTCTTCTTCTCTGAGGTTCCTCGCTGCAATTCCCAGGAAAGATCCTTGGGAAGTTGGGCCTGCCTGTTCTCTATGAAGAGAGCTCTGGCTACAATTCACCTTTCTTATTATATCATTAATATATTATTATAATATTATCATAATTACATTATAACATATGATAATTATAATTATATAATCATTATAATATATATAATTATTATACCCTTAATATAATTATTTCATATTATAATAAAATATAATTAGTATTAATATAATTATTTGCCAATTATTTAATATTTAATACATATTTAATAAATATTAATTTATTTGTTTCATTTTATTATTTATTTAATATTAATATTAATTGATATAATATAAATATTATCTATTGCTTATATTATTATATAATATGATAATTGATTTTATTATTTATAATATTATACAATATGAATTGTGATTATAATTAATTAATAATTACTATTATAATATTTTTATTACAATTATTATTATAATATTTTATTATAATTATATGTAATATAATTTCTATTAGGATATAATATATATTAAATAAGATATATTATAATTATATCTTATTTGATATATCTTATATTTATGATTATATATTATCAATTATTTTAATTAATAATTCTATTTTATATTCTATTATATATATTATATATATTATATTATATTATATTATTATATATATTATATTATATTATATTATATTATATTATATTATATTATATTATATTATATTATATTATATTATATTATATTATATTATATTATATTATATTATATTATATTATATTATATTATATTATAATTAGTATAATATAATTATTAATATAATATAATTCTTATTATCTAATACTTATGTAATTCATATAATTAGTTCTTATTATTCATGTAATTATTATTAATTCTTAATTATATCTTATTATAAAATATAATTCTTATTAATTCTTAATGAATTCTTTTTATAATAAAAATTAAAAGAAGACTGTGTTTGCAATTTTTCTGCTGGGCCCCCTTCTTCTCTCTGTGCTCCTCCAGGAAAAAACCTGGGAGAGGGAATTATGTCTCTGTCTGTCAGAGAATGTGAAAGCCCCAGGCTTGAGGTTTGCTACATTTTGCTTTTCCACCAGGATGAAAAATGCGAGTAGGAGCTGTGTCCTTGGGTTTCCCTGAGCACAAGTGGGGTCAGGCACACGAGCTCCTGCAGATGAAGAGGGGCGTCCCTGATTTACACCCTGCCTCTTGCTGTAGGAATGGGATGTTTTGATGGCTTCACTGCCTGGGTGCACTGGAAGCTTCAAGGATGTTCACTCTAATGCAAAATCAAACCCAATTTTCGTGCAGAGCTTTTCAAGATTTTTCTACAGAAATCTACAGATTTCTTTCAGTCAAAAGGAGGAGTTTCGTTGACCTCAGGCCTTCAATGGGCGCAGTTTAGGTTACAAAGACACAACAGCAGTGCAGATCAATCTAATATGAGGAAAATTGTTGCAAATAAAACCTACTTGTGAGGCAGCAAAATGGTTTCTACCCTCAGATCTATAGGATTATAATTCTACTGATGCAAAGTTAACAGGATTTGTCCATAGAAGCTGTGGCTGCCCAGTGTCTGGAAGTGTCCAAGGCCGGGTTGGATGGGGTTGGAGCAGCCTGGAATAGTGGAAGGTGTCCCTGCCCATGGAAGGGGGTGGAATGAGATGAATTTTAAGGTCCCATCCAACTCAAACCATTCTGTGATTCTGTGGTTCTAAACCCACACCTTTGGAAGACAAGACACACCAGGTACCTCACTCTGCATGATTTAAATTCCCTGATTTTATAACAGCACCTCTGCACGGGGAGGGGGCTGGAACAGTGCTCACTTAATGAGATCTAAATATGTAAAATTCTACTGCAGCTTGTGCAAACACGGCCCAAATAGCTCTCAGATCAGCAGTTACCAGGGTAAGTGGGCAGCCAGGGTTGGGTACAGCTGACTCCTGAGCCCAGCAGTGCTCCTGGGGCTGCCTCCAGTCCTGCTTTCTTCCCTCAGAGCACAGAAAGGTTTTTCCTGCTCACAGAATCGTGTCCAGGCAGGCTTTGAGCATCTCCAGAGAAGGACACACCTCAGCCTCCCTGGGCAGCCTCTTCCAATGCTTTGTCACCCCCACAGGAAAGTTTTCCTTTATACTCAGATGAAACTTTGTGTGTTGCAGGTTTTGCCTTGTCCTGCTGCTGGGCACCACTGGATAGTCTGGAACTTGGCTTTGGAACTTGCCTTTAAGATATTTGGGTGCATTGATAAGGTCATGAATGGGTTGGAAGGGACCTCAAAGCCCACCCAGTGCCCCCCCTGCCATGGCAGGGACCCCTCCCACTGTCCCAGGCTGCTCCCAGCCCCAGTGTCCAACCTGGCCTTGGGCACTGCCAGGGATCCAGGGGCAGCCCCAGCTGCTCTGGACACCCTGTGCCAGGCCCTGCCCACCCTCACAGGGAAGGATTTCTTCCAAAAATCCTCCCTGAGGATGCCAAAGCCATCTCAGCACCTCAAAGATCAGAGTGAACCCTGGTTCTGCAGGGCTTTCAGCTCTCCCTGCCCTCTCAGGATAGGCTCAGGGATGGCAGCCAGGGCTCTGTGGCTTTCAGCCCATCCTCATCCTCATCCCCACGGCCTCACACTGGCCAGGGCTCAGAGCTTTGGCCTCAGCCTTGACCTACATGGAGCAGGCAGCTCCTCCTCATCCCCCTGGCTGGGCTGAGCCCTCTCAGCTGATCCCTGTCCTGTGCTGCTTTCCAGGGCCTGAATCCCATTAACCCTTCCCTTCACTTCCCCACCCCTCCTCCAGCATGAGGCCAGCACCTGGCAGAGCACCAGGGAAATACAGCTTGGATAGCAGGGAAAAGGTTTTTCCAGCAAGGGTGAGAAGGTTCTGGAATGGCTGCCCGGGGAGGTGGTGCAGTCCCCATCCCTGGGTGTGTTTAACAGAGCCTGGATGTGGCACTGGGGGCCAGGGCTGGGTTGAGCTGTTGGGGCTGGGCTGGACTCGATGGCCTGGAAGGTCTCTTCCAACCTGGTCATTCTGGGATCCTGTGAATTCTGTGAATTCTGTGACAGTGTGGCACTGGTGCTCTCCAGTGCCACCAGCCCTTCCCACATCCCTCCTGTTTCACTGGGAAATTAGGCTTGGAGCCATTCCGGCTTTAACTAAAGCATGTTGCCTGTTTCAATCAGCAGTGCAGGGTATGAAATGCTGGGGCACCAGAAAAGTGCAGCACAACCTCAGCCTCACTGCCTGGAGCTCTCCTGGAAGGAGCCCTTGGCAAATCTGTGTGATTCTGTCCATTCTTTAGGTGTGGGAAATGGATTTGGAGAAAATTCCTCAAAACCTGACAGAAGGCTCACATAGTGTGCATATATATATAAACCTTAAAATAAAAAAAAAAAACTGACTGAAAAATACCATAGAATAAGACAGACATTGTTAAAAGAGAAAATGAACTAAAAAGAAGTTTCAAAGAATGGCCTTACAAAAAAAAGACTGGATACTTTAGAGCAATAGAACTATAAAAGATATATTGTGTTAATAAAGAGGAAAGAGGAATTTTAGATTTATTATTTATTTATTAATTATTTATTATTTATATAGTATTATATTATTATTATTTAGATTTTAAACGCTTTAAGGCATTTGCAGCATGGTGTAGCAAAAACTGATAGAGCATTGTAATTAGGAAATAGCTGGCTTCTGGTTGTGATAACGTGAATTGTAACACCTGTATTATCTCACCCTCCAAAGGAAACTAAAAAATAGAATAAAAGTTATTTAAATGCCTCTCTGAGCCAGGAAAGGGCTCAATCCAACCTGCAGGGACAGGGACTGTGACCCCCTGGGCCCCCCAGAGCTGCCCCCTCTGCCAGCGGGCACAGAGCTCTGCCCTGGCACTGATGGGAATCCAATCACACGCTCCAGGGCCCCTGCCTGAAGGAATAAGGAAAACAGATTAATTTTTTTGGTCCCTGCCCACTGCACAATTAAGTGGAAGGTTGTGAAGGCTTTCCCTGTTTTTGTGGGTTTCTGCCCTGTTGGCTCATTTTGAAAAAAAAAAAAAAAAAAAAAAAGGAAAAGAAGAGGGAAAGGGAATGGGGAAAAGGGAAAGGAAAAAGGAAAAGGAAAAATGGAAAAAGAGGGAAAGGTGGAAAAAGGGAAAAAGGACAAAGGAAAAGGGAAAAATGGAAAGGAAAAAGGGAAAGAGGAAAAGGGAAAGGGAAAGGGGAAAGGAAAAAGGGGCAAAGGGAAAAAAGGAAAGGGAAAGAGATAAAGGGAAAGGGGAAATTAAAATAAAAAAATGGAAAATAAGGAAAGGGGAAAGGAATAAGGGAAAGGGGGGAAGGAAAAAAGTAAAAGGAATAATGGAAAGGGTAAAAAGGGAAAAGGGAAGAGGGAGAGGGAAAGGGAAAGAAAAAAAAGGAAAGGAAAAGGGAAAGGGAAAAGGGAAAGGGAAAATAGAAAGGGAAAAAGCAAAAGGGAAACAGATAAAGGCAAAACATAGAAAGGGAAAGAGATAAAGGGAAAGGGGAAAGGGAAATTGGAAAAAAAGGAAAATGGAAAAAAGGAAAGGGAAAAGGAGAAGGGAAAAGGAAAAAGGAAAAGGAAAAATGGAAAGGGTAAAAAAGGAAAAAGAGAAAGGAAAAAAAGTGAATGGGGAAAAGTGAAAAAGACAAAAAGGGAAAAAGGGAAAAAAATGAAAAAGAGGGAAAGGGAAAGGGTCAGTATGAGGCAGTCATGAAAAGCCCAGGGGAAGGTCAGGGTCACCCTGGAGCTGTGCAGGTCCGAGGATGGAGCCCAGGCATTGGGATCTGCTGCAGGATCTGCATCCATGCCTGGGACCCTGTCCGGGAGCAGGGAACCTGCAGCCTCCCTCGGTCCCCTTAGCCCCCGAGGGAAGGACAATGCCCAGCCAAGGATGCGAGCCCAGGAAACAAAGACTTAAACCCAGGTTTAACCAAACTCCCTCTGCTCCCTCCCAGCCTTATCTGCCTCCAGTGTTTCCCAGCCCTGACTGGTCTGAGCTCCTTCATCTGGTGCAGGGCATGAACTGGAGGCTGTGATGGAGCCTGACTGAAGTGCCAAAAAATGCTCACTCAGTTATGGCTCTGACAAATGGATCCTTCTGAGATAGTGAGTTTAATGTGCTTTTATTTATTTATTTTTTTTTAATTTATTATCAGCCTCTTCCTGTTCTGGGCCAGCAAGAGAGCAAAAGCCAAGGGAAGGTGTCCAAATGGAATATTTTTTGATCTGGTTCAAAACAAGGGCTTGTCAGGAAGGAAGTTGCAGGTCATTTGACTTGAAACTAAGTATACCAAAGCTTCCAGATTTAAAAAATAAAGCCCACCCTGCCTTGCACATGTCCTGCAGAGCCCTGTGTAGAGCAGAAGGCTCCAAATCCAGCTGATCACGAGTTCATCTGCTGCTGGGCACAGCACTGGTATAAAATGGGATGCAAAGGAAATGTGATACAATACTGCCTTCAAAGAAGTTGGAAATTCAAAAAAGTTCTCCCAAAAGCTCAACAGAAATTAAATATTTTTTGATATTGTGACTCTTTGAAATGTTTCCAGTCTGTTTCAAGATGAATTCCAAGGAGTGAAACGTTTTTCACGAGAGAAAAAAAAGTCATTTCGTGAACATTTATTTCTTATTTATATTCTTACTTACATTTATACTATTTATATTTATATTCATATTTATTTCTCATATCTGGAACTGATCTATAACATCTTGCCATGTCAGCATCAGAAATAAAATTATTTAAGTAATTAATTAAATAAAATAAAACTCTTTTAAAATAATTAAAATAAAACTCTTTTCCCCTCTTTTCTTAGGGGAGCCATGTTTGTCAGTAGAGTTCTCCATCCACTTGCTCTACCACACAATTTTCTGTTCCCTCCGAGCATTTTTTGCAGTGGTTTTGTAAATTGAGTGATACCCCTGACTCCACAAATACTTATTAACGCTTTTTAAATAGTCATACATTAAAAAAACCCTTTTTGTCTGTGTTGGGTTTTGGATTGAGCTTTTTTTTCAGGTGGGTATTGGTCAACCACACGTTCATCTTCCCCATGATTTCCTGTTTTTTTAACTCACACCTCACATCTACTCTGTGGTCAGCTCCTGACATTTTCCTGTGTTTCCGAGGGTTTGTCAGGAACCTGGGGCTGGGGCCTTGGGTGAGGATCCAGGCTGGAGCAGGGGATGTTGTTACAGACACATTTTTGGAAAATCCTTTCCTTAGGATTTTTCCTTCTGAGAAGCTGAGAGGCCTCAAGAACAAAATGCAAACAATGGTTATCTGCTGCTGTAGAATGCAACAGGTGCATCTGTGATTGGTCTGATGTGGTTGTTTCTAATTAATGGCCAATCACAGTCAGCTGGCTTGGACAGAGAGTCTGAGCCACAAACCTTTGTTATCATTCCTTATTATTCTAGTCTTAGCCAGCCTTCTGATGAAATCCCTTCTTCTATTCTTTTAGTATAGTTTTAATACAATATATACAATAAAATAATAAATCAGCCTTCTGAAACACGGAGTCAGATCCTCGTCTCTTCCCTCATCCTAAGACCCCTGCAAACACGGTCACAGGATGTGACCCTGAGAGGGGAGAGCTCCTGCAGGGGCTGCAGTGCTGAACCCCCCATGGCCAAGGTGCCATTGCTGTGTGCTCCAGCTGCTGCTAAAACACAGAACCATGGAATCACCGAGGCTGGGAAAGACCTGGGAAAGACCTCCAGGATCATCTACTCCAGACTTTGGTGCCCACCTTGTCCCCAGCCCAGAGCACTCAGTGCCACCTTCAGGGGACACCTGCAGGGATGGGCACTGCAGAGCTCCCTGGGCAGCCCCTGCCAAGGCCTGAGCTCCCTTTCCATGGGCAAATTCCTGCTGCTGGCCCAGCTGAGCCTGCCCTGGCCCAGCCTGAGGCCGTTCCCTCTGCTCCTGTCCCTGTTCCCTGGGAGCAGAGCCCGACCCCCCCGGCTGTGCCCTCCTGGCAGGGACTTGTGCAGAGCCACAGGGGCCCCTGAGCCTCCTTTGCTCCAGCCTCAGCCCCTGCCCAGCTCCCTCAGCCCCTCCTGGGGCTCCAGCCCCTGCCCAGCTCCGTTCCCTGCCCTGGACACGCTCCAGCCCCTCCAGGGCTCTCCTGCAGGAGCCGTGATGCCTCAGGTTTTATATTTTTTATATTCTGCATATATAAAATACTTATATTCTTTTCTATTTTTCAGATTTTGTTCTGCTTTTTTTTTTGTGTGTGGGTCTGGGCTTCATATTATGGGATGGTGAGCTCTGTGCACAGAGCAGGGAGACAAAACAATTCC
The DNA here is from genome assembly GCA_024865655.1 of Emberiza elegans. Classification (NCBI taxonomy): domain Eukaryota; kingdom Metazoa; phylum Chordata; class Aves; order Passeriformes; family Fringillidae; genus Emberiza; species Emberiza elegans. The sequence continues at coordinate 6,594,441 of JALJVW010000163.1, forward strand.
TGCTCCAGCTGGGCACCAAGGACAAATGATCCAAATCTCAGCCCAGGAGCACAAACCCCGTGGGCTGCAGAGAGAAAAACAAGCAGGGTGGGACTACCTGGGCTAAAGCTGGGATGGGACAAAGAACTGCAAGGTGCAAATGGAGCAGAGCTGATCCCAGGGACAGACCCCGTGCCCGGCCGTGCATTTTGGGGTCATTTGGGTTCATCTTGGGTGCAGCCCTGGCTGGGCTCTGGTGCTGCCCAAGGTGGATCCATGGAGGAGATGCTGTGAATAAATCCCTGCTTTATTCTTTAGCTCTGCCCAGCCTCTGCTCTGGGGCAGCCTGAACAAGGCCTCAGCCAGAACTGGGCCCAGCCCTGGAGGGGCCTCTCAGAGCCAGCCCAGAGGGACAATCCCTGCCCTGCTCCTGCTGCACACACAATTCCTCATCCAGCCCAGCTGCCAGGGGCCTCTTGTCCCCCTGGGCACCCCTGGGCTCGTGTCCAGCCCCTGTCACCAGCACCCCAGGGCCTTTCCAGCCCCTCTGCCCTGCCTGGAGCTCCCTGGGGTTGTTGTGACCAACATTCCCTCTGTGAGGGGTGTCTGGTTCTGGAGAGGATCTCCCTCATTTCTGCACCCTGGGCTGGTGCTTGCATCCCTCACCTTGCACAGGGGGACACCCTGAGTATATTTAAGGGTCACTAAATAAATGAAATAAATGTCTGGTGGAGCAGACCCTGCTCAAACATCAAGCTGAAGAGCTCCAGTCTTTGCTCTCTGACCCCTTACAGAGTTCAGATCATCTTGCAACCAGGGTGGCCACAGGTTTTGTGTTTTACTTCATCCCTCTCCCACTCTTCCCCATGAAACATGAGCTCCAAGGTGTCCACCACAAGGGCACTGGCCAGCTGAGTGTTTATGGATTCATTTCTGGGGGCTTCCTTGCCAGGTGACTTCACATGAATGGCATTTCTTAAACATGAAAAATGATTGTCAAGTGAAAGAATGGGAGGAAATGGCCTCAAGTTGTGCCCAGGGAAGTTCAGATTAGATATAAGAAAAATACTTTTTCCCTGGAAGAGTGGCCAGGCATTGGAATGAGTGGCCCAGGGCGGTGGTGGAGCTGCCAGCTCTGGAATTGTTCAAGAAGGGTCTCAACGTGGCACCTGGGGACGGGGTTCAGGGGTGATTTTGGTGGCTCTGAGTTAATGGTGAGGCTGGATAATTTTGGGGGTCTCTTCCAACCTCAATGATTCCATGGTTCTATAAAAAGTATATTTAAAAAAAAATAAATCTGGAGATACAACTTGCTGTGCTTATAAGCATTTTATCTGGTCTCTAGTTTATATTCCCCCTCTCAACCCCTCTGTTTTCCAGGAGGACACAACCATGACCCACCCAGATCAGGGTGTGCTGTGCTCACCCAGACAAGGGGGTGTCAGAACCCCCTCCAGCTCCTCTTTAGTGCCAGTCAGGCCAGGAAAACTGCCTGCCCACGAGTTCAGGGCTCATTAATCTCTCATGCAGGGCAGTAAAACATAGAGGAGCAGTAAATATACCTGTCCTTGTTTCCTCTGCCCACTGAATCACTCCCTGCTTTTAGGGAGTCAGTCAGTGCGAGGCTTCTGATATTAAACCATCAACTCTTGAAGCAATTGGACACTCTGGAGTCTTTTATTGGGTTTGTGTGGCTGAGCTTTGGCAGCAGGGGCAGGGGCTACAGGAATCAGAATTCCCTTTTTGGCATCATCTCAACACAAAGGGTGTCTCCCAGCCCCTGAATACAAATAAAGAGGGGAAACACTTCTTTTTTAAAAAATTCAGGCAAAATATAAGAGGGTCACTGACATTTGCTTTTGTAGAACCTTTCTGTTTTAATTAAGCTCCTTTAGAGGAAATGTTTTGTACAAAAAGCTTGTCCAACCCACAGGAAAATAAAGACTCCTGCTGGAGTCAGTTTCTGACCAAAAGGCAGCTGGTGGGGTTTTCTTTCTTCAAGAAAGAAAGAAAACTGGGAGAACTGCTTCCAGGGATAGGGCATCCAAAACTTCTCTAGGAAACCTGTTCTAGTGCCCTCTACCCCAACAATAAAATATTTCTTCCTAATATCCAACCTAACCCTGCCCTCTGGCACTGGGAGCCATTCCCTGTGTGCTGTCCCTGCATGCCCTGGGAATTGTCTCTCTCCAGCTTTCCTGGGGCTCCTCCAGGCCCTGCAAGGCCACCCTGAGCTCAGCCCAAAGCTTCTCCTGTGCAGGTGAGCAATGCCAGCTGTGCCAGCCTTTCCTGCCAGCAGAGCTGCTCCATCCCTCTGCTCATCCTGGAGCCTCCTCTGGGCTCTCTGCAGCAGCTCCAGCTCCTCCCTGGGCTGGGCCAGGGCTGGGGCAGCTCTGCAGGTGGGAAATCACCTGAGGGGGCTCAGGGGCACAATCCCATAGGGACACAATCCCACAGGACACAATCCCACAGGTGGTGGCCCCAAGCAAAGCAGAACCTCCCGAGTTTCTGCTGCCGGGCTCAGTGTCTCATTTGGAATCCCAAAATCCATCCTGACAGGGCAGCACCCTGCAGGAGGCTCTGACCTTCATGTGTGCCATGTCCCCAAGCCCTGCTGCCAGCCTGGACACTGCAGGGTGGGCTCTGTCCCTATCCCAAGCACCTCCTGGGGATTATCCCAGACAGGGATCGAGTGTCAGCCAGGCTCTCTGCTCTTCCACTTGGAGCAGACATGATTTCAACACACCCCCCTTCAGACAGCAGGCACCAAAATATCTGTGCTTTTAGCTCTTCCTCTTAGAGCTAAAACCTCTTAGAGCTCTTCCTCTCTCCAAGAGGGTGATGCTGAGGTTTGGAACAGGAACGGTCAAGCAAAGATCACCAAGGGTTAAAAATGAGAACAGGAGTGCAGGATCATTTGCTAAGCACTGGCTGAATTCACTTTTTCCAGGTGTCTCTGGCACACTACAGGTCCTGCACACCCAGTATTTGCTGTCTGTCCTTGCTTTACATCCCATGTTCCTCCTGACACGTGCACATCTGCCACAGAGATGTTATTGCCCCTTCCTCTGGAATAAGTTCCTTCCTCAGCTTTATGCTTTCTCTGTTCCTGAGTATGAAACAACTTTCATTATCCACCACTTTTTGGGAATTTCCAGTTTGGAAATGTTGCTGTTCTACACCAAGCAAGGTCCTCTTGCCTCCTCTCATAAGCTGGACAGTGCCAGACCTGGATAACTGGAATTTCTTCTCCCCAGTTAATTTTTACTGGAATCTCTTCAGTGTGGGTTGAACCTTTTTGGTCAGGATTAAAGCACTGCACAGGACCTGCCCCAAAGGAGGTGCCAGGGCAGTGCTTTGCAATGTGACCAGATATCCCCTGTACTTCTGAAAATAACTCCTTGGGTCAGCTACTCATCACATTCCTCTTTACCACGGCTGCATCACATTACAGCTCCCCACAGCCTGCAGAATTCTGCCTCCTGGGCCAATCCTGGGAGGACAGGATCCCAGTTTCTAGCAGAAATTCTTATTACCCCCCCAAAGCAAGTGATGCTGGGACTCCATGCCTCCAAATTTTATCTGCTATCTGTACTTGGGGATCTTTCTCTTCTTTCTGGGATGTTGTCCTGTTTTCCTCCACTCTGGCAATGCTCTTCAGCTCCCTGCCAGTTCTCATTTCTTTGGCACAGTCAGCCTGAGCTGGGGCTGGTGTTAACACAGTCCCAGGACCCATCCTTGGAGGTTTTCCCTCCCTCCTCCTTCCCCACAGCCTCCCCAGTGCTGGGGATCAGGTGGGGGTGTCCTCCCCACAGCACAGCTGTGACTCCCTGTGGCTGGATTTAGAATGATCAGACAGGTCCATATAACACAACCTTTCCAATTTTTCACAACTGCGTATACGCGCTAGTAAAAGAATATGAAATATTGTTTTTTTTTGAAGAGTCTAACACTGTTAACATTTTTTAATATATCACTGATTGCAGTGGGTGGGCATTAGTTTGTTGTCTTGGTTTGGAAAGCCAGGTGTCTGCTAAGGAAGGCAGGAGCCTCTCTTGAAATGGAAAATGTAAACCCTCCCCACCCCTCTGAATTGCTATAAATTTTAAATTAAGGGGCTCTCAGGCAAAAATATAGGAGCAGGAAATAACAGTTCTTTACTAGGGAAGAAAATAAAAAGGATAAAATAAAACAATGCAGTGAACTAAACCAACACTGACAGAGTCAGAACCCAGCCTGACACCCTGTGGGTCAGGGTGCTGGCAGCAGTCCCATTGGAATTGTGGCTCAGCCCTCCTGCAGTGTCAGGGGTGGTTCTGCTGGAGCAGGGATCCTGGAGAAAGGTGCAGGCTCTTCCTCTGAAGATCCAGTGGAAGAAGAGGCAGCTGCTGTTCCTCTGGGAAATCCAGTGGAGAAGCCGTGCTGGTGTTCCAGAATCTCCAGATTATATCCAGGTAGGAATGCTTGGCTCCTCCCTCTGGGCTCACATCTCCCAGTGGGATGCTGTAGCTCTTATCAGCCATGCAGGGACATTCAATGGCTGTTATCAGCAGGTGTCCCCTCCCAGGGAGGAGTGATTGTGGAAGAGATAAGGCAAACTGCCCACTGAACAAAAGACAACTGCCATAGAGATGGCAAATAGAATACAGCTTGCCTTGCAGTCTGGAACATTTGTTTACTTAGCTGACACCTAACTTGATCTAATTGTTTCAGTGCCATTGCTGAAGCCAGCTGGGGTAAAAACAAACCTGCTGAAGCTTTTTTCACAGCATTCTAAGGCAGGAAATCACTTTTACAGTTTTCGTCATAATGATGAGCAGATCTTGTTTTCCTATGTTTTTTCTTCAAAAATACACTTTTTTTTTTCTTAAAAATACTCACTGTAATAATACTTAATACTTAAAAAATAATGTGTTTTTTCTTAAAAATATTCACTATAATAAGGCCTACTGCTTTTGCAGTAGGTGCTATTACAGTGAGTATTTCAGTGTTGCATGGGCTACTTTCAAGGCTTGATGGAATGTTCTGGTAACCAGACAAGCATTAACACACAAACCATTGTTCTATTTGTCCTTGCTTTTCTACTTCTTACATAATTTTTTGCTGACCAATCTGATGGCTACTGCTTAGCTCTAATCACAGTTCTGCTGTCTCTGGGGCCTGCCTTTTGCAGCTTTCCCCAAACCCTCTTATTTTATGGATTCCCACAACTCCCCACCCAAATTCTGGCCCTCCAAGAGCAGCTTTCTCCACCTCCTGCATTTGTCTCTGGATTTGCCACACCTAAAACTCCCCCAAACCAGCCTGAGGCTGGCCAGGAGCTGAATATAATTCTCTCATAGTGATTTATCTGATTAAGGCCACACAGACACCAGTATCCAAACCCACTTCAACTGGGTGCAGCATGACCCATCATTAAAATCCAGCAAGACTCAAATGCAGATGGAAAAGTACTGGAGCCCGCAGGAAGCCAAGATTCCTGCTCCATCCCTGGCTGCTGGGAATCACTCCTGTGCAGTGCCATGCCAAAACTGTCACCTCCCTGGCCAGAGGGGGCTGGAAGACAATGTGCCTGTTTGTTTTATTTATTTATTTGGAGCCCATTGTGGAGGTGCTTCACTTTTGTCAGAATAAAATATTAAACAAACAAAATAGTCCTCCCATGGTGAGGGGTAAGGGAAACACAGGCTGGGCAATAGGAAAGGAGGCAGCTCCTGTGCTTGGTGCTGCAAATTCTGTCAGGGTAATGTGATTCTGAAGGCTCAGGCTGGCAACAGGCAGGCTCAGCACTGCTCAGCACAGGGCTCCAGCTCACCTGCAGCCTCTGCTGGGCCCCACCAGAGCAGGGCACTGCAAACTGGAGCTGACAGGACAGTGGCATCCAGCCAGGATCCCATCCTGGAGTGTGACGGTGTTCACAGGGGTCTGAGGATGAGGGAAGAGACGAGGATCTGACTCCAAGTTTCAGAAGGCTGATTTATTATTTTATCATATATATTACATTAAAACTATACTAAAAGAATAGGAGAAAGGATTTCATCAGAAGGCTGGCTAAGGATAGAATAGGAAGGAATGATAACAAAGGTTTGTGGCTCAGACTCTCTGTCCAAGCCAGCTGGGCTGTGATTGGCCATTAATTAGAAACAACCACATGAGACCAATCACAGATGCACCTGTTGCATCCCACAGCAGCAGATAATCATTGTTTACATTTTGTCCTTGAGGCCTCTCAGCTTCTCAGGAGGAAAAATCCTAAGGAAAGGATTTTCCATAAAAGATGTCTGTGACACTGGAGCTCAGCAGAGCAGGAAGCACCGTGCTTTGAGCCCAGCCCCACAGCCCAGGGCTCAGGATCCCAGAGCCACCCTCACCCTCTCTCTGTGCACTCTGAGCTTGGATCTGTCCTGGTATCTGTCTTGGAATCACAGAATCATTTAGGTTGGAAAAGGCCTTTAGGATCACCAGGACCCAACCATTCCCCAGCACACCAAGGCCACCACTGCCCCATGTCCCCAAGTGCCACATCTGCATGGCTTTTAAATCCCTGCAGGGATGGAGACTCCAGCACTGTCCTGGGTACCTCATCCCAATGCTCAATAACCCTTTCCTTGCTTGATTTTTTCCTCATATCCCATCTAAACTTCCCTCAGTGCAACTTGAGGCTTCCTTTCCTTTCCTTTCCTTTCCTTTCCTTTCCTTTCCTTTCCTTTCCTTTCCTTTCCTTTCCTTTCCTTTCCTTTCCTTTCCTTTCCTTTCCTTTCCTTTCCTTTCCTTTCCTTTCCTTTCCTTTCCTTTCCTTTCCTTTCCTTTCCCTTTCCTCTTTCCTCTTTCCTCTTTCCTCTCCTCTTTCCTCTTTCCTCTTTCCTCTTTCCTCTTTCCTCTCCTTTCACTTTCCCCTTTCCTGGAGCTTTCCTGGAACTTTCCTTTCCTGTCCCTTGCTACCCAGAAGCAGACCCTGACCCCCACCTGGCCCCACTCTCCTGTCAGGGATTTATGGACAGGGAGAAGATCCCTGCTTTGGGATTTGGTTTCTCTTTGATCCACTGAGCTCCACTCTGGTGCTACACAGCCAAGGAGAAAAAAAAAACACCTTAAAAAAATAAGTTCTTCTATGTTCTTGCATTGTTTTGTGCCTCCAGGTTCTTTTTCTGGGGATAGGCTCTCCTGAGGGATTGCACTGATGGGGAAGGAGAGGTGCTAACAGGTTTGTTCCACAGCTCTCAGCAAACCCCAGCTAGCTGGCAGGAAGGCACTCTGTGTGACATCTTCCTCTGCACACCTAAGGGAGTGGCCTCTGCAGCCTCAGAAATATGCTCCAAACTTTCCCAGTGAAGCAGAAACACAGGTAAGTTCTGTTCTGCTTCAAAATGTCACAAAATCACAGAAACATCAAGGGTGGAGGAGACATTCATGGCCATCCATTGAGCAAAAAGGAATGAAACGTGAGCATATTCTCAGCCATTTCTCCTGCAGGCTGCTTAACAGGAGAGTTTGGTGAGAAAGCAGTGAAGATACCATGAGAAGGAGGATAGCAGTCAGATATCAGTATGATGGGGGGAAAGTGATCATTTTTCAAGGGGAATGGACAACCCAGAAACAAATCATCTTATAAAAGGAAAAAAGGTGCAGTTATGCTTTCATCTTTTCATCAGTGCATTGGTACTTTGATTTTATTCCCACAAATTCTTTTCTCACTTTTGTCATAAAGGTGAAAGGAGATTAGCTGGGTGTGTGTTCTGTCCCCATCTGTCAGAGCTGGGGCAGCTCTCTGCTGTCCATGGGGCAGTTTTTCCTTTCTCTCTCCCACAGCCAACCCTCCCTCCAGGAGATCTCTGCTGTCCATGGCCAGGGAGTGTCCCTGCAGGGCTGATCCAATCCCAGCATCCCATGGGGAGATGCTCCGCCCAGGGGAGGAGCCGAGCATTCCTGCCTGGATCCAATCTGAGCCTGGCCCAGCACAGCAGCCTTTGCCCCCTGCAGTGCCAGAGGAGCAGCTTTCTGCTGCCCTGCATTGCCAGAGGGAGCCCAGGCCCATCTGCAGCAGCCCTGGAGCTGCAGAGGAAAACTCCCCCCTTGTGCAGGAGCCCTGCTGCAGCAGAGCCACAGCTGGCACTGCAGGAGGGCTGGGCCCCCATGGGATGGGGCTGTGCCCCCGCCCTGGCACACAGGGGCCAGGGGCTGTTCTCACTCTGTCACTGGTTTGTTTTCCTTTTTCGTACTATTACGTTTGTATTTTTAATTTTCTTTCTGTTATTTCTACTCCCATATCTTTGCCTGAGAGCCCCTTAATTTCAAAATTATAATAATTCAGAGGGAGGGAGTTTGCATTTTCCATTTCAAGGGAGATTCCTGCCTTCCTTAGCAGACACCTGTCTGTTCAAACCTAGACAGAAGTCTATGGTCAAAAATTATCTTGGACGAGCTGGTATCAAAACTCAACTTCTCTTAAATCCACAAATTCCTCACAAATTAAACATCCTGGAAGAGAAAGGTACAGTACCTCAAAGAAACTGTGGTCTCTAAAGCAGTCCCAGGTGTTCTCAGAGATTGATTCATCCTTCATCTCTCCACAGTTCCTTCCTACTTTTATCCCTGGAGATATTTAAAAGTGAAGGTGTGACCCTTAAGGAGGCTTTTTTAGTGGTGAGTGTTAAGTTAATGGTTGGATTCAGTGATCTCAAGAGTCTTTTCCCACCTAAATGATCCCAAATTCTCAGTGACAGAAAGGCATCACCATGGTGCTCCACACCTAATTTCGACTCCTGTGCCCTTGATTTGTGTCACCCAACTCTGCACCTCAAGTAACCAATGAGTTCCTTTCCCCTGAGCTAAATGGAGATAGAAACTCATTCAGATGAGTCTCCGCTGAGATTTGTTGCTCCCTCCCTGTGCTTCTTGCTTGGCAATGATGGGAACAACAAGCATCCTTCAGGATATCTGACATCAAACCTAAAACTCACAATCTGCTTCCTGAAGGAATGAGTGTCTTGAGTTCTCAGCTTCCCAGATGATATGTCAAGCATATTTCCAGCCTCCCAAAGCTGCCAAAGGATGCAGACAGACAGACTTATCTCCTGACATTAAAGAGAAGACTGTAAGCAAGTTTTATTACTGGGAAGGTGGATGAACAGCTGTGGTGGCTGGAAAAGAGGTCAGAAACCCTCACTGGGGGTTGGTGCTGCCCTGGCAAAGCTCCTGAACAGTTTAATTTCTCTCCAATGGATTTCACAAAGAGTTTTCTCAGGAGAAAATCTCTCACACAGTTTGTGGGCTCAGAAGTGCTCTCGCCCATGGCCCAAGTTGCCTTCTGGACCTGCCATTCCAAACCCTTTATTAGCAACACAGTGCAGCCCCTCATATTTATTTTCCCACAAAACAAACAATTGACTAACCCTCTCCACTCTGCTGCTTGCCATGGTACTCGAAATCACATCTTTGACACTTCAGCAGCCTGTGAAGCTTGACAATCAATCATCCCAAAGTGCCAACAGCCACATCCTATGACATATATGGATCTGTAGGAAGCATAGCTTGAAGCCTTTCTAATTTTAGCTTGTTTCTGGATACGAGAAGTTTCAAGCATCAATCATCCAAGGAAAATGCTTTACATACCAAAGTGTCACCAAAAAAACTCAAAAAAAAAAAAAAAGTACAGCCTGCTGGTTTGTGTGTAACTGGGGTGCACTGGAAGGATTTTGCATCCATGGCCTCCCGAAGCCTCTGAAATGCTGTGTACTCTGTGTTAACCAGCTGCAGCTGCCTTCTCCCAGTAAAACAGGAATATATAAATGCAGGCAGTATTCCTCCAAGTGCATTTAAGCCAACAGCTCACAAATTCGTGCTACTGATTTTCATTCAGCTGCAGTTTAGAAAAGATTGAATTCTTTGCACTAAATTACTGCAGAAAGTATTAAGCTTATGTAAGCAGAATTAACATTATGGCTAAAACCACCGAGCAGCAGCCAGCCCCAGCTTATCCTTGGCATACTCACAGCCCCCTTTTCTCCTGGCAGGAAGGATGGCCAGCACCTGCTGATCCCAAGGAACATCCCCAATTTCTGTGCTGGCTGCAGGGTCCTTGCTATCCCGTTTGCTGTCTCACCCCAGCCACCAGCTGAAGACCAGGGCAGTGTGTCCCTCCCACGTGGGAGGCTCAGCATTCCTCACATTCCCTCCCAGCCTTCCCAGATTAGACCCTGTCCAGAAGATCACTGCTGTGTTTCTGCCTTAACAAGAACGGGCAAAGTGTGGTGGGTTTTGTCTCAAACCCAAAGGCTGCAGCCCTGCCTGATGCCCTGAGTACACTCAGGGGTTTTGTTCTCAGGTGGAACTCATGGTTCAGCAGCCACAGGGAGCTCGGGCAGCCTGGGAATACATCGAGGCACAGCACACATTGGATTTACCACATTTCCAGAGTGATTAACAGCTCTGTGTTTATATTGTCCACCCTGCTCCCCAAAGTCCTTCTGCTCAAAACCTCTGCAGCAATGAATGACTGGTGTCCTGGTTTGGCTGCTGGTGAGATGGGGAAAATTTCCCCCAGGAAGAGAAATTACCTGCAGGAATGTAAGAAATGCTAAAATCAGGGGCTCACCTAAGCTGGTATTCAGTCTTTGAAAGTGGAAATGGGCAATACTGTTTAGGAATAGCAATATTTAAATCCTTCTGCCCCCAGTCACCCGAATCTGTGATTCCTTGGATTTGGGATGTTGTGGACACATCCCAGGCTGCAGTATCCATTTATGACCCTGCTGTTCCTGACATTGCCCAATCCCTTCACGTTGACATTGTCAGCTTCCATAACATCCTGTGACAACAAATTCCAAAATTTCCTGACTCACTCCATAAAAACATTCTCTCCCTTTTTCTCTTTCAAGCCAATCTATTAATTTCATTGTGTCTGCTATTTTTCATTATGGTGTTGCAGGATTTTCTGACTCACTCTTCTGCATTCATCTTTGTGATTTTTTGGTAGCTTCCTTGGCTTCCTCTCCAAATTGAAAAGTCTTTTCAGCCTCTTCATGGAGCAGCTGTTTCATCCTCTCCAGCTGCTGTTCTCTCTGTATTTCTCACATCCCCAGGTCTTCCCTGAGACCAGACTGCACAGCCTGTGCAACACAGCCAGGTTTGTATGGCTGCAAAGCCCTGCCATCTGCTGACAGAGCATTTCCCTGGGTCTTGGCCACTGCTGCACCTTGGGCTGATGATTTTGGAAGGAGCTGGAGCTGCTGCAGAGAGCCCAGAGGAGGCTCCAGGATGAGCAGAGGGATGGAGCAGCTCTGCTGGCAGGAAAGGCTGGCACAGCTGGCATTGCTCACCTGCACAGGAGAAGCTTTGGGCTGAGCTCAGGGTGGCCTTGCAGGGCCTGGAGGAGCCCCAGGAAAGCTGGAGAGAGACAATTCCCAGGGGATGCAGGGACATAGGAAATGGCTTCCAACTGCCAGAGGGCAGGGTTAGATTAGATATCAGGAAGAAATTTTTCCCTGTGAGAGTGCTGAGGCTCTGGCAGAGTTTGTCCAGAGAATTTTTGGCTGCCCTTGGATCCCTGGAAATGTCCAAGGCCAGGTTGGACGTTGGGGCTTGGAGAAACCTGGGACAGTGGAAGGTGTCCCTGCCCAGGCTGGAATGAGATGATCTTTATGGTCCGGTTTCAAGTCAGGCCATTTTATGATTCTATCATTTATGTAACTGCTAAAGTCAAATGTCCCTGGATCCCTGGAAATGTCCAAGACCAGGCTGGATGGAGCTCTGGACAACCTCAGATAGTGGAAACTGCATGATCTTTAAGGTCCCTTCCAACCCAAACCATCCCATGATTCTATGATTCCATGGCTTTGTACAGCCCACAACCCTGAGGATGGAGAAAACATCTGCAGCAGAGTGAAATTAATGCTTTTGCAGACAAAGAGCAGATACGACAGAAAACACATTTATTTCAACTGCTGCACAATGGGAATCTCAATCATTTTCAAATGCCAGCTGAGGGAGAAGTGACTCACATGGCTTGTGTACAGGAAGCCTCTTTGCAGTTTTCAGCGCTGAATTTCTTTTCCTCTGAAGACATCAGGGGTGTGAGTGCTGCTGAGTGGCAGCAATGTGCTTGGCAGTGTTTGGACATGGAGACAGACGTGGTTCCTGCCCTGGAGAGCTCACAATCTAAATGTGACATGGACAAAACTATCCCAACACACAACAATTGACTGAAATACCAGCTGTCAGACAGCAGATCCATTTTAACAAGCTACTGGAATACCAAATATATATATAAAGGTTACAGGTGGGACGGAGTGGTGGCTGTGTTCTGTTTGTGTTTTTGTGTTCACACAGGCACTAAAGGTAGTGTTGCTCTGCTTGAGAAAGGGATTTTCTTTTCTTTGGTGGGGTGGCTCCAGCTGGTGCTTCCTGAACGAAAACAAAGAAAATTCAATTAGACCTCAGCACTTGTGTGAAGTTTCAGCTCTGAACTCTGGACAAGGCTGTGATGAATTAATCCCCCTGCAACAGATGAACCCGGAACTGGGAGAGGCAGCATGAAAGAAGTGATGCATTTCCTGCCCTGCTGAGGTGCTGGGAAATCCCACCTGCACCTGGCTGGTGAAACCTTTGGCAGCTGCCTCAGAGTCTGAGTCAGCCGGGAATCCAGCCCAGGACAGGCTGGATGGGGCTTGGAGCAGCCTGGGATGGTGGAAGGTGTCCCTGCCCATGGCAGGGGGGTGGAACCGGATCATTTTTAGGGTCCTTCCCAACCCAAACCATTCCATGAGTCTATGGATCCTGAAAGAGCATTTTGTGCCTGTGATCAGGAGGGGGTCCCATCACCCAAAGGAAAATCTGCCGGAAATTCCAGCTCTCTTGTAAGTTTGAGTTTCCCCCCCAGTAAGTGATTTTCTGATCCGTATTTCGGTGCAGGGGAGAAGGGACAGAGGAAGGAGAAAAGATGAAAACCTAAAAATTAAAATCAGAAAGCACATGCTGACAGAACTTGAGCAGTGCTGGTGTGCTCACACATCCATACAGGACAAACTTTGCCTTCCAGATGCTTCCTCTTTTGTGGTTTTAAGTTTGGCCTATTTTCAGTAATTTTATACTGAGTCACATTTCTCGTCAGGCTCCTCTCTCTTACCAGTATTTTAAGTTTTCAACTAAATTTGAGAGAGGAATTCATGTGAGCCATAGAGCTCCTAAAAGCTGCAGTGGAATCAGCAGATGAGTAAGAGAAGGAGGGAATAATTCTTATTCCATGTGAAATACAAGCTGCAACAGTTAAATCTACTTTTGAGTCATCAGCTGGGTACTTTGTGCATGTAAACTTTGCCCATCCACAACAATAATGACAAAAAATGCAAATTTCTGTTAATTTAATGGTATTTAGAAACTGTCCTTGATGTCTCAATATTTACCTGAAAACCTGTTCAAGAAATATTGTGTCACAGGGAGCTGTTCTAAGACTCTTCCTGCTCCTCCACCTCTTCCTTTTCTTCTCCCTCTCCCTGCTTTTCTTCTTCTTCCTTTTTTATTAAATAGAAAATATTTGTAGTTACCATATAGGAATTGAAAGAAAAAAAATAAACAGTCTTGAAATGCAAAGCTCTGCTTTTACAACTGTTCTGTTTCTAGTAAATGCAGTATTCTTTGAGATTTAAAAACAGAGTTAATGTACAGATTAACACAGTTAATCTCAATGTGGCAGGACTTTATTTTGTGGAGTTTATAGGCACGTGCTGGAATATAAAAACCCTCTTCTTAGGTTAGAACAAGTGGTTAAGCTGCAAATAGGTGCTCAAAATCAAAATAAGTATATGAAATATGTGTAAATATGACAGAAAGTTTAGTATTTTAATTATTCACTTTGCTGAAACAGTAAACAATTAAAGATTCATGGCACAGGAACTAGACTCCTAAAAGATCTGAAAATCACCTGGAATCAGATAATACAGCCTTGTTTCTATCTCTGAAGTTCTTATTTCTCTCTTTTATGCAGGAGAAATGACACAATTGAAAGACAAATCCCTTTGCTTCAATCAACACTTATCTGAAAGCCTCAATTTGTGTCATACAGACAACAATCTCTGCTTATTCTCCTTCTAGAGTAAATGAAGCTCTACTCTGAAAAACAGCTGGAAATGGCTTTGTGGGCTCCTCGGCTCCTCTTCCAGCCATCTCTTGTCCAAAGACACTGCCATGTGTATAAATCAGCTTTATCTCAATCTGCCACCCCTTCACAAAATGCTTGGACTGCAAAAATGACGTGAATTTCTTCCTGGATGATCAAATAACCAATCAAAGGATCAATAATGAGCTTTCAGCCAGGACTGCAGGCCATACATGAGCAGCACAGGCCTTTGTTTCTCCTCCCAGGCACCTCCTGTCTGTGCCGGAGTCACACCTGAGTTGCTGAGGTGAAATCCTGCTTAAATCCCTGCTTGGGAATGGAGCTGTTGGAATCAGATTCCTGGTTTCAAGTGTTTCTCAGGGAAAAACATTGCATTAAAGAATCATTCTGCAAAACCAGAAATGTCATACAAACACTTGTGGATTGGAAGTTCTTATGCCAAAGGAGTATTGCCTCTCTGGGCATTTCCCTCAGGAGAGGTGCCTTTTTTATCTCATGAGAACTCTGACACAGGGCCAGGAGAGCACACAGACAAGCCACATCTTTCAGATTTTACCAACCTCCATCCAAAATTCTAGTCAATTAACTTTTATAGAGGAAAAAAAATATTCTTTCTCTTGCTTGAAGCATTAGTTGGTGGTGCCAGGGTAAAACTAACCAGGCTTGGTGACCTTCACCAGCCTCTCCAGGAACCTCTGCACTCTGCTCATGGCTCCAGGAGCTTTAGGGTCAGGAAAACAAATCCTGGGAGAGGCAGCTGAGGGAGCTGGGGAGGTTCAGCCTGGAGAAAAGGAGGCTCAAGGGGAGCCTCATTGCTCTGCACAACTCCTGACAGGAGGGGCAGGGAAAGGAGGAGAGGAAATGGCCTCAAATGGCACCAGGGAGGCTCAGGTTGGAGACTGGCACAGAAAATTTCCCTGGCAGAGTGGTCAGGCCTTGGGCTGAGCTGCCCAGGGAGGTTTGGAGTCCCTGGAATTGTCCCAGAGCAGTCTGGATGTGGCCTTGGGGACAGGGATTGGGGTGATGCTGGTGGGGCTGGGGTGGCACTGGGTGATCCTGGAGGTTTGGACAGAGCAGAGAAGTGTTTGTGGATTTGCACCTGGGTGTTAGAAATTCTCATGAGGGAAATATCTCCTTTATGGGCAGAGCTGCCTGAATTGTCAGAACGAGTTTTCACACTGAAAATGCAATCACAGCATGGTGTCAGTCAGTGATTATCAAAGATGGACTTGTCATCAGAGTCCTTGGCAAATTTTATTGAAGGCTCTGTGACACACAATTTCCCTTCCATTTACAGCTTTTAATGATTAAAGGCCCATCTTTGTTCCCAGTCAATAACACCACAATAGGACCAATCATTATCTCTAGCAGAATGTGACTGTGGTGTGTTTACTTTGATGAATAAGAATTTCCCAGCTTTTGAGTGAAGCAAAAGGACTGGAAAGGAATTAAATACACACAAACAAAAGATGATAATAAAATATCCAGGTGTACTATACCCCTGTTGCTGCGTGTTCTTCCTCGCCTTCCTACAGAAGAGACACAAAAGAAAATGTTAAAAAGATAAATTAAAGAAAGAATATCAGAAATGAAACAGGGTAAACACAGCAGAAGTTAAACACTGAATTTAGGAGAATTATGTAGAATTCATTGGATTAATTTGGAGATACTGTCCTCCAAATTAACTCACAAAGCACATTCAAGCTTAACTTTTATATTGGAAAAGGACTATAAAATCATGAAATTGAGTTCCCTTTTCCTCAGTTACTTCCAATCAAAACTGCTTCATTGGCAAGCAAAGATTTGGAGCTGTGTTTTGTTTCCTTGTTCAGGTGGAGTTTTTGTGGGGTTTTTTGGTAATTAGCTGGTCTACAAAATGCGAGTATAATCAGAATTATAGAGAGTCTTATATATCATCATTCAGAATCTGGCTTGTGATTCTGCTAAGTGTTGTAGGCTGCAACAGATGCCTTGGCTCAACAGGGAATAAAAAATAATACAAGCTGGTTTTAGACTGTAGATTGAGCAGAAGTGATGAGAGAGAAAAAAGAAAAAAAAAAAGAAAGTGAATAGAATTTAATGTTAGATCCTAAGCTGGCTATGGGGAGAAAGAGCTGATCCTACATATAATCCCAAAGACAAGAGGCAAATGTCACAGTGCCACACAGAAGGCAGAGGGGTTGATTTGAGTTCTCATGGAATGACTTAAGGGAGTGAGTTGCAGTGCCAGGGTTTAAATATGGCCTGAGGAATTGCTGAGACAGGATACAGACTTGCATTATGATATGATTTTTGAACATGTTTCTAAAATAATTTTGCCCTGAAGGGAGCCTAATCTGTGCTGAAAACCGATTTAACTGGGGCACCACTTAAAAAATACTTGAACCTGCAAGCTTAAATCTGAAGTCAAAATCAGACAGTGAAACCATAGAAAATTTATTACCAGCACATGGAGTGACCAGCAGGCTCCATGTGAGCTGGAGCTCAGTCTTCTCTTCAGGAAACCCAAAACCAAAGGAGACAAAGCAGGAATGGGAGCACTGCATCCATGAAGGCAAAAAAAACCCCTGGAGCTTCTGCATTTCTGCATCTCAGCAGCAGAATTTGGAAAGAGCTGCAACCTCCCCACTGAACACCCCCTGCTACTGAGCACTGGAGGAGCCCCTGGAACCTGGAGCCTCCCTGCAGCCCCAGGGCTGAGCCAGCCCCAGCTTGTTCTGGTTTCTCACTGCTAAAGGCTGAGGTGACTTCCAGAATTTTCCACAGTGCTGACATTTCTCCTGCAAAGCCACTGGGGAAAAGCTGGCTTGGTCACACCCCGCAAATGGGAGTCGTTTTGGAGGTGGTTTGCAGCAGTGTTAAATAAGGCCAAAATTCCAGCACTAAATTCCCACTGGAATATTAATTCAGGCGTGGAACATAAAACTGCCACCTTTCAACTGTTTGTGTTGAAAATACCTCTACCCTTTAGGACTTAACATCCAGTGGAGATATTCTGATGGCAACCTGGCAGCTTTTGAGCAC
Source organism: Emberiza elegans (assembly GCA_024865655.1). Classification (NCBI taxonomy): domain Eukaryota; kingdom Metazoa; phylum Chordata; class Aves; order Passeriformes; family Fringillidae; genus Emberiza; species Emberiza elegans. Next base: position 6,611,557 of record JALJVW010000163.1, read on the forward strand.
CTTTACTTTCATCAAACCCTGCTCAGGTTTGGTAATGGTATTTTTACTTTCTTTTAGAAGCAAAAAATGAGATACAGAGACAAAAGGTGGAATTCATCTCGCTGTAGCTGCCTCAGAGCTGCTCTTCTCATCTAACCCTGTCCTCTGTGTGCTGTCTGTGGTGAGTGAGAATAGCAGAATTCCTACAGAATGATTCATGCCATCCCAACAGAAGTGATAATTGGGATGAACTATAGCAAGGCAGGCAGATGCCACAGCACTGAAGTGATTTGTCCTGGGTGACACGAGAAGTGGGTGGTGGAACAGGGCAAAAAGTGTTTTCTGCGCTCTCTCCTCTGCCTCTCCCCTCCCTGAAAAATTACAAAGAAATCTGTATTTTCCACTTTTAACGCCAATCCTTTCTGTGAGAAGTGGAGCAAGGTGCAGGTTGTAGAGGAGTGGTGCTGCATGATGTCAGTGCAAAGCCTCTCCTCCACAGCTGCCTGACACATTTGCAGATAAATTCCAACATTCTGCTCTCATTTGAAAAGCATTAAAGCAGAATGCCAGCCAGAAGGGCAAGGCACCCAAGCCAGGCAGCACTTTTGGCTCCTCTTATGCGCAAAAAAAAGGAGTTTGATGGCACTCACCTGCCAGCTGAAATTCACAGCAACATGAAAAGTGCTTGGATATAATTTTCTTTAAGGAGGAATTTAGTTCCCACTGAGGACTGTCTGTCCTCATCGCTGTTTTGAAATTATCAGTGGGACTTCCCAGTGGCTGAGATGTGCCTGAGGCTCTGTAAAAGGCTGTGTAAAAGGGGTTTTTCCAGCCCAACAGTGACCAGATCAGTCACTATTAAAAAGGGCAGTGGGGAAAGGCCTACAGAGAGATGTTTCCTCTGGAGAAATATTGCAGCTAGATGAAAAAAAAGCCCAAACTCCATTTATTCTGATCTTTGATGTAAGAGATGATGCATTTGTGCTGGATATTCCCCAGGCACCGTCTGATCTCCAAAGACAGAAGAACCTGAGAAGCAGGCCTGACTCCCTGGGAAGAGCCAGCACCCAAATAAAGCCACCCTTAAAGGACACCCTGAGCTGCAGTTTGAGATTTGGAGTACCAGAGCAGGAGCAGACAGGAAGGAAAACACTGGCCTCCCTTTCTCCCTTTCTCCTTTCCTCCAGGGGATTCTGCAAGGCCTGGAGAAGTCACTGCCAGATCAGCAGCAAACATTTACAGCCAGATTTATGAGCACTGCACTTGCTGGCCATTGAGAGCAGCAATTTGTTTTTTCACCCAGGCAGGGCTCAGATGTCTAGTCCTAAATTACCCTCCATAACTAGACTCTAGTTCCCAATAACCATCAAAATAAAATAAAATAAAAAGCTTGTGGTAACAAGTGGCAAAAGGCAGCTGCTGATATTCAAGAATCAGAACAAAGTTCCCTGGAGTTTTATCCAGGTTTGATTTCATCCTGATATCAAAGAAAACACATCCAAAAGACATTCTACAATCAGTCACCCTGGGCCCCACCAGGAAGCCTTGTGGGTGTATGTTCCATGGTCTTATAATAGGTAAAACCCTCAGATCACAAAGAGAAAGGAGAAATTACCTGTTGACCTTCTGGTGGTGTCTGGCCAGACTGAGCCTCTTCAGCAGCCCCTTCATCTGCCTTGTCTTCTGTGTGTGCCTCAGTTTCACTTGTGGCATCAGATTTTTCATCCTTGGAATCAGATTTATCTTCTGTGGCTTCTGACTTCTCCTCTGTGGCATCAGACTTCTCCCCTGTGGCTTCTGACTTCTCCCCTGAGGCTTCTGACTTCTCCTCTGTGGCATCAGACTTTTCAGTCTCCTGGCAGCAAAGGGGAAGTCAAGGTCAGCTTCAGGGCACAGAACAACTCATTTCTATAAAATTCTTGAGTTTCTTATTTTTGGGAAAGTGTTTTTCTAATTTTGCTCCAGCTCTCAAATGAAAATGCTCCCTTTTGGGGTGTATTTCTCTTGTGAAAAGAACACTTGCTGGCATGCTGACCAAGTGGGATCTGTGTGGGGAAAACATGAATTCAAGGCTCGTCTCAGCACAGCAGGTTCTCTAACCTTCCTCTGAAAGTTCAATAGAAACCAAAGTTCACCCTGATGGCACATCTGAGTTTCAGGAGAAAAAAAACCCTTTTTCCACCAGCATGAATTCCAATTAAACATCATCCAAAAGCTCCAGGAAAACAGAAGTAATAAAGGATTTCACATTTAGTCTCTTAACTTTCTTGCTTAAAAACATCAGGAAACTCTTCCCACATCAGTCACTTAAATCCATTTATTCCAGCACCATAACCAAGCACCTCCTGGGAAGTTCTTTATTTGACAAATGTCCTGGTGTCCTTTCAGCCAGGTGGCTCTGAAAGGTCACAGTGGCTCCCACACTGTGTCACACAAAAGGAGGCCTCGAGTGGCACAGCAGAAATATGATGAAATGCAAGAGCATGAAGTGCAAAGTCACCTTATTTGGGACAGGCAGTTCTGGGTCAGACATTTTAGAAAGTGATTTTTCTATTGCACTTCAGGAACTTGTCAGTTAATGACCATCAAGGAAGGAAAAGATGGATGTATTTAAATAAGCATGGGATAAGGAGCCATGAGGGTGAGGTGACAATTAAAGAGGTAAAAAATGTGACCCTCACATGCATGAGGTGAGGCAAAGCCTCCTCTGGATTGCTCTGTGCCATCCCAGTCACCCAGGCTGAAGAAGGAGAAACTGAGACTGGAGCAGGTGCAGAGAGGGCTCCAGGAACATCTGAAGGAGTGGAGAGCCTTTCTTATGAAAGGGGGACAAAAAAAGCTTCACTGCTTTCATCTGTTGGAAGTGATGCTGTGAGGGGATGTGGTGGCACTCCCAAAATAGATCAGAGTAAACATCAGACAGGGATAGGACAAGGAGGAGTGCTGAGGGAGATGCAAAGTGAGTACAAACTGGCTACGAGGGAAAATTCTAATCATCATCAGTGGGAGATTTCAGAAGTGATCTGTAGTAGAGAGGTCAAGGACCTTATTCATGAAAAGGAAATTTGACCCTTTCTGACAGGCATTATCTGGGGTGGGTTCCTCTGGCACTCAGGGGAGGTCCTGTCCTGTGCCATCCTGAGTCCCACACGCTTTGGGAAGAGCAGCACATCCCTGAGAGGGGACAAACTGCTTCCCCATCCCTGTGACCAAGCCCTTACAGCTCAGCCCCTGCTTGCTTTGGGTTTGCTGCTTTTCCATCATTTCATTTGTCTCCACAGTTAAACAGAAGCCCTCAGTCATGTTCCCCTGTGCTTCAAACTTCACAATCCTCCTCCAGGGTCCCCATGATGATCTCCTCAGCCAGTGCTCTCATTCTGCAGAACAGGGCATGGCTGGCTGGCTTTTATCCCCAGAGCTGCTGGCTGAGTGCTGCCTTAGGGATCTTTGTCCAGGATGTGCTGTGGGACATAAGAGATGTCCTCCTGCTGACATCTCTGCTGGATGGGGACAGAAATGACAGAAAGGAGCTCAGGAATGCTAGGAAGCAGATATCACAGCAGTTTGATGTTTTTGATGAAACCTGACTGCCTGTAAGGCTTGGTGCTTTTTGGCAATTTTCTCCTGAGTTGTGGAAAGTGAGTTTTACACCCAAGCTCCTTGCAGTGAAAAGAGAGTGGGCACAAAGGTCCCGAAGCTCTCCTTCCTCTGGGAGTGGAGCAGGAGCTGATCAAGATGAAAGCTTTAAAAAGCAAAACTTTCCTACCTCACAGCGCTTTCACACCCTGTCACACAGCTGCACAAGTGCTGCTGCCAGCACGTGGGGGATGCTGGGGAGAGGGATGAGCAGCTGGGAGGGAGCAGAATGAGCCAGAGGAAGGTGGAGGGAGAAAAGAAAATTTCTTTTTCTGGCAATATTGTCTCATTTCAAGTGCACATAAAACTGTGGGCTCACTGCACTCTGATGCTGGTGGCATTGTTATTAAAAACAGATCTACAGAGACATTTGTTTGGCTTAGTTTATTGTTTACTTTTCTGCCAGAAGCCAAAAAATATTTGAAGATTGAAATATGTAGTAACACAAACATACACTGAAATTCTCTTGTGCAACATGGTGTCAATACATTATTTTCTTAAGGAAATGGCAGCTTCCTACAGATACTTTCTTTGCAGAAGTTCCTCAAATGAAAAGGACACTGTCAATGAAAATTAAATTTATAGAATCACTGACCATGACGTGGGTTGGAAGGGACCTTAAAGATCATCTCATTCCAACCTCCTTGCCATGGACAGGGACACCTTCCACTAGACCTGGTTGCTCAGAGCCCCATCCAACCTGCTCTTGAAATAGGTTAAATATTTATTTTCAGCACAAATATTAACATTTCATTAAAATCCATACACTCAGTATTTTTGGCTGGGATATAAAATACATAAGAACCAGAGAAAGCATCCTAATTAAAATGACCCTTTTGTGTGCATCCATCTCAGATGAATCACATACTTAGATCGTAAGGCACAAAAAGGAGTTGTAGCTGAGAGAACTAAACTCTAGAAGCAGCATGTTATCAGCCAGAACACACACACACAGAGCTCTTGTTAATTATATGGAGAACTCTGACATTCAGAACAGCATTGCCACACTGGCTCTCCATAGAAACACAGAATTTAATTTTCAGCGAATTCCAAATGAAGTACCATTTCTAAAGATTGGCTGACAGGTCATTTTCTCTTTAAATAAAATACACATAGCACAAATTTGTAATTCAAAGCAGATTTAGGAGAAGCCTTTTTCCACTAACTTAAGCTTAAGTATCTACAGATTTGGGATATCAAGATTCTGGATATTAAGATCAAGAACAGTGGGATTAAGGCTTCAAGTAAGCACAATATTTGAAAACAGACCCTCAAATCACATAAATCACTGAGTTCACTGAGTCAGACTAAGCATAAAAGTGGTGCCAGCTTTAAAAAAATGTACCTAACTTTTGAGGCAGCTGAGACTGGCACACCTGACCCCAAACATACAAACTACACCAATTATATCTCAGATCAACACGTGTATCCTATCAGGACATCACCACTCAGGCCACTAACCCAAGATTAAACAGGACCTCTCAGAAACCTGTCCCAAATTTGAGTGATCTTTGGGTCAGCTGTAAGGTCTCAAATCTCAGCCTGCCCTGAACCATGTTTGGAACTAATCTAGACCAGGTATCCCTTCAGGTGAGGAGGTGTTTGGTATTAATAGATTAAATTACTTATTAACACAAGCACTGCATCTGCTGCTTCTCTCAGGCACAGAAAATTGTTCTGCTCAGCCCTGCTAAATGATGCTTTAGAAAACACAAAAACCATTGTGGTCAGGAGGGAACAGGAGACAGGATGATGGGAGCTAACAGAGTTGCTGAAGCACCACAAATATGGATTTGTTTCCTGTAAAGTCACTCAATTTTATGGGCACATTGCACTCTTTAAGGCAATAGATGTACTTGGTATGATAAAATCACTGAATCAGAGAATCACTGAATTATTTGGGTTGAAAGGGACCTTAAAAATCATCTTGTTTCATGGGCAGGGACACCTTCACTATCCCAGGGTGCTCAGAGCTCCATCCAGCCTTGCCATGGGCATTTCCAGGGATCCAGGGGCAGCAACAGCTTCTCTGGGCACCCTGGGCCAGGGCCTGCCCACTCTCCCAAGGGGGAATTTTTTCCTAAAATCTGAGCTGAACCTGTAATTTTTCAGCTTGAAGCCATTCCCTGTGTGCTGTCCCTGCATGCCCTGGGAATTGTCTCTCTCCAGCTTTCCTGGGGCTCCTCCAGGCCCTGCAAGGCCACCCTGAGCTCAGCCCAAAGCTTCTCCTGTGCAGGTGAACAATGCCAGCTGTGCCAGCCTTTCCTGCCAGCAGAGCTGCTCCATCCCTCTGCTCATCCTGGAGCCTCCTCTGGGCTCTCTGCAGCAGTTCCAGCTCCTCCCTGGGCTGGGCCCAGGGCTGGATGAAGCACTCAAATGTACAGAATATACTAATTTATAGAAACAAAAACAAGAGAATCTGCAGAACTGAATGTGTAATTTTTTCCACTCAGCGATGGCAATGAATTGGCAATAAACTGAACTGCAAGTATTTTGTTGGGAAGTTATAATTTGTTGAGGGAGCCCCAAACGGTTCATCTGCTTTCTCAGATGGAGGGAAATAAGCTCAAAACAGTCCTGGTGAGGATGCTGTTGGATTGTGCTGTGAAACAAGACCATGGCCAGTAAAGAATTTCTTTAGTGCAGTATGAGACAAAAGATGGATGGAAAAAGAAATAGAATGTTTTAAGACAAGAGTATCAAACAGGTGTCAGCTTCATATTAATCTTTGTCACGTGTCAGCACAGTAAAAATCTCTAGAAGGAAAATGCTTACTGCCTTGTGGTGATTCCATGCTTTATCGTTTGCTTCTTCTTTCCAGTAATGCAAAAACCCAAAACCCACACATTTTTTTAAGAAGGGATTAAATAGGAAGCTTTTTCATATGTGTCACCATCACCATCTCTTCCACACCTGGTTTATAATTCCAGATTTATGCTGCTGGAAATCAGTGTCACGAGCCATGCATTGTGCTTATCTAAGGTGGAGCTGGCAGAGAATGAGGGGGAAGCAGAAAGAGAAGCAGATGCAGAGCAGGAGAATTCTTTTCTTGACAAAGCCGGCAGCCTCTCCTGCAGCGAAGATGCTGAGAAACACCTCTGCAAGACGTGTGTGTGTCTCTCACAAACAGGAATAGACTCTGAAAGGGAGACTGTCAGAATTCCACATTTCACAGGGACTTTACAAACACTCTCACTTATTTGTGCTCTCTGGCCCCAAGCCACCACCAAGGCAGCAGTTAATCACTGTAAACAAGACTTGCCTGCTACCAATGGCACTGACAAACAAATCTGCCCAGCAGAATGTACCAAACATGTTATTTTCAACATTTCCAAGGTTGTCACGAAGTAGAAACTGTAATAGCCTCTGCTGACAGCTGGGAACGAATGAATTCTGAAAAATTGTTACTTTGCTTCACAGATATGGAATCTACCAGGACCTTGCATGAAGAAGCAGATAATCTGTGGAGTGGGAAGGTGGAAAAATGCAATTTTCTTTATCTCACTGATTCTCCACATATCTTTTACAATGACTATAATATGTAATACCTGCAGTCCTTTAAGCCTTTCATGGCTTTGTGGATGTTAATTAAATGAATTCTCACAAGACCCTTGTGAGGCAGGCAAGCCATTTTTATTTCCCTGGGTGGGAGATGGCACAGCTAAAGCAGAAAGTTTAAATCACTCTCCTTATCATGCAGGGACTCAGTGGCAAAGACATTTATAACAACTGGGATATTTAAAACACCCCTGAGTGTGTTTTCAGCTGTGGCTCTCAAAGCATTTAGCAAAGGCTCCTTTTTTTTTTTCCTCTGCTTTTACAGAAGAGGGTAAAGAAATATTTCCAATGGTGTTTTTCACTCCAAGCTGCTGCAGTTGGACCAAGGCAGATCTCCTGCTCCAAGGCACTTCCTCAGCCAGGTCACCACAATGCAGCAGAGTTCTCCTGTGGCTCTGGCTCATCACTTTCCTGATTAATTTCTTTTGTTGGCTCACCCACGTTAAAGATGGCAATATTTTATGAGCTCAGGATAGCAGAGCTGTAACAGTCTCAGTTATAAAACTTCTAATTAGAAGAAGATTCTAATAAAGAAAAAAACCACATTGGTTTCTGTAAAAAACAACACCAGTGGAAAAAACCCCAAAATAAAATGTTTTTCTTTTGCCAGAAATGTATTAGAACATTGTCAAAATGTGATGGAGAACTACAGGCAGAGTTGCCAAAGGGACTTGGTGAAGGGCTGGGTGAGCCCTTTTCTCCTGCAGGCAGAGGGAGAGAGTTCCATGGTGCCAGCAAAGGATGGGATGGGTCTGATCCCAACTCTGTGTTGGGGGCCAGGACTGGCCCTGCCCAATGTGGTCAGGAGCTAAAAAAGGCTTCTTGTGATCAACACCACCTAGAAATTGTGTGAGGGAGTCTGCAACATTTAAAAGCTGAACATAATAAAATATTGCTTTGTGTCAACAACAACAACAAACCCATCAGCTGGAGCCATGGTAACGAGCCTGCAGTGAAAGAAGGCAAGAAAGAAGTATTTTCTACTGTTTACCAAAGCCGCCACTTTTTCCCCCCTAAGAACACTTTGCTGCTCCAACATCTAACATATTGCTTGCCACTGCCTCTTAAGTGACATGCTGAGTCACTGCCAATGTTCATCTTTTATTAAAATCAAATAAATGATCCCCATGGAAGGGCAGAAATGCATACCTTTGTGCCTGGAGGAGGAGCAAGGCCCAGGAATGAATAAATAATATTTTCTTCCTTGGCAGAGAAAAAGGATTCAAAATCCTAAGAAAGGAACAGACAAACAACAGAGAATTGGTATCAAAAATCAAACAAAAAGCACAGCAGAAGAGGCCAGACCAGACAAATCCTACATAGATGAGAATGACCATGCATTTGTACAATTGTCTGCATTATCCAAGCCCCAGGAAGAAAACACAGATAAAGGGAGTTTCACACAGAGTGGCAAAATGAATAAATGAACAAATCTCTCCAGAGACTTACACTTTAATTATATTCCATCCATGGCAGAATCAGATAAAATTGTCTCATTTTAACGTGCCTCAGCTGTACACTCCAAGGCAAAGCTATTCCCTTTAAATGTTAAAATAAAACTTGCTGTGAGTAAGGACACAAAATACCCTGGAACTTCTTTATGGCAAATAAAAGGCAACAGTCAACATGATAGCTTGAGAGAAATGGTAACAAGGAAACTTCATTTTAGAGAAAGGCAGTCTGGTTAGAAAATGATGTTATTTTCAGACTAACTTAGGAAAGGCTTGTGCTGTTCTCTCTGATATCCATGTACCAGCCAAAATGTCTTGTGCACTGCTGAAATGAAATTATAAATCATTACATTAAATGCCTGTTTTCAGTGGAAATGGAACTGAGAAGACCAGGGATGCCTCCTATCCTGCCAGCTACAGCTTGCATGCCCTTTACTGCCTTCACCTGTACAACACTCCCATCAATTAAGGAAGTTTTGCTATCACTGCTTTTATCACTGGGAACTTCACAGCTCACATCTTAACACAGGTAAAAATCAAGAAATATTTAAGTACCAGCAGAATCTCCAGTCAGAAGTGACTGGCCCAGAATCCCAGCCAGCTCTGAGACAGGGAACTGAACATGTCCTGCTGAGTCCTACCCTGCTGCCTTGATCATGTTATCATCCTTCCTCTAATCCCAAATAGCTCCAAGAATAGAAGCCTGTAAATAATAAGGTGCTGAATCATCCTTGAGACTTGTTTGTAAAGCCAGGTTAGGAGCTGAGCTGTTTTATTGAGCTGTTTTAGTATTTCCAGAGTATAAATTATTGGAAAGGCTGGAGTGGATGGTTTTGAACTCACTTTAGTGCCAACAAGAGTGGAATTGATGGCATTTCAGTGCAGTTTGGAAGAGCTTTACAGACAGGACAAATGACAGCCCAATTCACTGATTTATCTGAGGGACAGATTGGCTTTCACACAGTCACACCCAGGGGGAACTGCTCTGTCTGGGAGAAGCCCTGGAGCACATCTTGCTGCTGCTCCAGGCCACCCATTTCTAAGATCATCTTCTCATCCAGCACAGGACCTGTCTGCATCTGGCTCATGCATTTAGGATTGGATCATGGATGTTTTTTCAGCGAACAAAAAAATGAGGATTCTCTGCAATTTGAAGGGCTGGAATTTGACATGGCCACACAAACACAGGACATTTCCATACTCAAAGCAGCCTGAGCCAACCATGGCATGACATGGCAAGAGCTGGGGAACAAAGAGAAGACAACAACAAGGAAAGGCCATGAAGTGGACTTGATATTTTATAGGACTTTCTGAGGCAAAGTAGCCCATGGCAAGTGTACTAAAATCCTCCAGAAACACGAATCCTTGTAGATAACCAGATCTGAGGACACAAGTAAAATGTATGAATGGCCAGACAAGTCGTTATCAGAAGTGGGTATAATCTTCTGTGATATCAGGGGTTCCTTGGCAACAGGGACTGTGCAATGACATCCCACAGCAAATGGAAGGTCACTTATTTCCTCACAGTGAGGAGGAAGCTGTCATGTATTAAATAAGAGATAAAGGAATGCCTCCAGTGATCATGGAATAGTTTTTTTATGGTGTATTTGCAGCCATGCTTTACTAATGGTGACTTGTTCACATCTCCATTTGCTGAATGACTGAAGATAACTGTTCCCATGGCAGGCAGTAAGAAAAATAAGCAGAAGCAATTTACTTCAGGTAAGCAATTATATTTTATCTGTATGAAAAGACATAAATGGTCTAAGTGGTGCAATTTGTCAACTGGGCATCAGCAGAAAATTCTTCCCCCAGTGCTAGGAACAGCACCAGGTCAGAGCAAACAGAGAGAGCATGGAAACACCATCCTTGGAGTCTTCTGGAATTCAGATGGCCAAAGCCCCAGGCAATATAAACTAACTTTAAAGCTAACCTGCTCTGAGTAGCAGGCTAGACTACAAACCTCAAGAGGTCCCTATATTTCCATAAATTTGACTTTAGCAGTTACATAAATGATAGAATCATAAAATGGCCTGAGTTGGAACAGGACCATAAATATCATCTCATTCCAGTCTGGGCAGGGATACCTTCCACTGTCCCAGGCTGCTCCAAGCCCCAGTGTCCAACCTGGCCTTGGATATTTCCAGGGATCCAAGGGCAGCCAAAACTTCTCTGGACAAACTCTGCCAGGGCCTCAGCACTCTCACAGGGAAAAATTTCTTCCTGATATCTAATCTAACCCTGCCCTCTGGCAGTTTGAAGCCATTCTCCCTTGCCCTGTCCCTGCATGCCCTGGAAATTGTCTCTCTCCAGCTTTCCTGGGGCTCCTCCAGGCCCTGCAAGGCCACCCTGAGCTCAGCCCAAAGCTTCTCCTGTGCAGGTGAACAATGCCAGCTGTGCCAGCCTTTGCTGCCAGCAGAGCTGCTCCATCCCTCTGCTCATCCTGGAGCCTCCTCTGGGCTCTCTGCAGCAGCTCCAGCTCCTCCCTGGGCTGGGCCCAGCTCTGCAGGTGGGAAATCACCTGAGGGGGCACAGGGACAGAATCTCCCTCTCATCTCTGCCCACACTGCTCTGGATGCAGCCAAGGACACAGTTGGTTTCTGGGCTGCAAATGCACATTCCAACATCAAATAAAAGCCTTACCTAGTAATTCAGAGATGTTTTTAAAAGTACACACAAGGGTACTTTATTCTACGGATTTCAGTTTACAGAAGAAAACAGAGGCTTCAGCTTACAAAGAAAAACAGAAGTTTACGTTTCGTTTCTTTCCTAGTTTTCTAAGGGTTTTTGTCAAGCAAAAGAAAAGACAAGAGCAACGGAGGGCTTAGTATATTTAGCAAGTGGCACAGATGCAGATGTCTGTCTAGACATGAGCAAAGAAGCAGCTTAAGAAAAAGATCAAATGAGGACATAATTGCCAGCACTGTTGGATCAGAATGGATACTTGAAATTGGTGCTGTAGCCAGGCATACAAAATGAATCAATTTCTAATCTATGTCTTCAAGAGGCAATACCAAAGATCTGGGAGAAAAATAAGATCTCAGGTATTTTATCAGCTATTTTTATAGTTTGAAGCTTCTCTGACCTTGTGGAAATGCTGCTCCCAGGCACTGTATCTTTATAAAAATCCATCTGTAAGAATCCTCCACTTTGCAGTACAAGCTGTGGAGTGGAGCAGCTCTTCATGGTCACCCAGAAAATGAAGATACAGAAAACACATCAGCAGAAAAGCAGATGTGCAGAAGGGTTTTGCTTTCTTATTGTGTCACTCTATTCTAGCACAAACAGAAGACTCCTCACCTGTCCTCAGAACCCCCTTTCCTTTCCACCACTCCAAAAATTTCACTGAACTGCAGAAGAGGACACTGGACAAGGTCCCAAAGGACCATTCCTCCAAGGCAGGAATGATTGCATCACTCTGATCCACTGGTTCTGACCCACATTTAATGAGATAATGAGGTGATCTCCAGAAAACTATGTATTTTCTGATGTCTGACTTGAACTTTCTTTGCTGCATTTTCTTCTCTTACAGCTCATCCCCCCTCCAGTGGTTTAGAACAGAACATATTTTACAAAATCTTGGATAATTCAGATGGGAAGAAACCTCAAGAGGCCACCTTAGACCAACCTCCAGCTCAAAGCAGGGTCAATACTGAATTCAGACCAATAATTCACTTTTTGCCACAGCCCTTAAAATAATTGAAGGTTCTCATGTCTCTCTCCAAACCCCTCTTTCTCAGATTAAGAAAGGAAATATTTAATCTTGACTTTTTATCTCCTAAGGCCATCATGATGTAATGTGTACACCTGCACATGTGTGAATGGGAACCAAACATTGATAAGAGCAACTGATAAGATCATTGATAAGAAGGGAAAGGTGGGAAAAGAGTGAATCCAGAAAGAGGAATGAGGGAAAAATTAAATGTAACAGATTTGATCTAAAAAAAAATTAAAAAGGACTGACTGTGAACAGAGAAAATAAAAATTAGTAGGAAGGAGAAAGGGAAAATGTCTTGCAAAAAAATGAAAGAGGTGTAAAGAGCTTGACTTGTTTAGCTCAGCAAAATGAAGATTAATAGAGGATACAATTCCCATTTACAAATATACTGGATTGGGCTGCTGAAGCTAAAGGGTGATTTGGGCATAGGAGGAAATGGGAATGAACTGCCTGCATTTAGCCAGGCTACAATTTCAAAGTTTTTAGGTGCCTCAACAGTGAAACCCTTGAAAACTGATGAGAGCAATCAAATTTAAAAGAACTTTCCTGAATTCAAGACACTGGAGTCACACAGACCCTTGCAATCCTCAGGGATATTTTTAATAAAATGACTGAGGCCAAAGGAGTGGGACACAGGGGAAGATGCATCAGATAAACATTACCCAGCCTGAAACAATTCTGAATTTCTGGGTGGCTCTGCTGGCCCTGCACAGGCTGTGCAGGAAGCAGAATGCAAATCCCCAGGGTTTGATTGTAGAACATGTCACTTGGGAGGATTTTGCAGCAGTTTGGCAGCCCCTGGCCATGTTCTCAGCCCACATCACACTCCCTGCGCAGCTCCCTCGAGGCACCTTCCCCTGGGGAGAAGGGCAAGGCTCATGCACTGATATGAATCTCATTACCTTATTTATTTGGAAATAATGATGCCATAAATTAGGCTTTGTTATGCACCCACTGGGATGATTAGCTCTGAGCTTTGAGAGCTGGGCACGTTAGAATTCTGGAGACTTTTCGACTAATTGTAAATTTGATTCAGCTTTTAAATCAGTAGCTGCAACTTCTTTCCCCATGGAGGTGTTTTTGCAAAGGAGTATTTCTTCACTTGAATTTATTTCAATGTGTAGATTATTTGGCTTCCTGAAATAGCTTCAGACATGAAGTAAAAACTGTGTATTTATCATTTACTGTCAAGACTGACTGGTTGCAACACTTTATAAGGCAATTATTCTTTAATTCCTTATATACTTCTCCAAGGAACATCAGAAATATTTATTGCAGCACTGGCTGCCACAAAACCCAGAGTAAGATATATCAAATTATACTTTTTATTGGTGCAGATTGGATGCTGAAATGCATATGAGCTCCAACACACCAGCTTCTCTTTTAGGAATTCTATGAGAAACTGAGAAAACAGCTGCATTCCAATATTCATATTATGAACTTTTGCTTTGCGAGCACTGAAGTGAATTCTGAAAACTCGGTGGCATGAAAGTCCCTGCTGCCCCAGTACAACCTTGCAGGAGCTCACACTGGATTTGTGCAGTAACTCCAAACCAGGCTCACTGTGTTCCCTGCATTCCAGAGCACTTTGCAGGTCCATTCCAGCCAGCAGATCTCAGCACTTTCCAGACTGGGCATTTCCACCCAGACTAGGAGAAAATAAAAGGTCTCAGATTATCTCTTTTGATTCACAGTCCTAGTATTCATGCTGGCACATTATTATCTTTCTGTGCTTTGAACAAACTGTCTCAAGAGAAGGAACCTGTTATAAGCACATATGAAAATATAAAAGCATCTGATGAGTGCTGTAGTTGCTGTTATGAAGGGTTGGATATTTATTGAATAAGCAATATAATGTCAATAATTCACACCACATTCTAGAACTATCCCAGTAAACAAACATTCCTATTTATTTGTATAATATAATGGAAAAAAAAGAATCCAATTCCCAGCTTTTGGTACCTCAGATATCTACTTGATGTCCTTGATAAGTCCAAACAAAATATCAACACTCTCCATCAAAATTAACTGAAACTTCAAGAACTTTCTCCAGTTTTCCCTCCATAAATATTTTGCTCTCAAAAATAAATAACCTCCTGTTTCATTGCTTTTCTGTGCTAAAAAACTGTTTCCTGAGAATTGTTCTTTCACAGTGAATCTCAAATTGTTTTAAGGAGTTTGTTTAACACTTCCTATTAGTGGAAAAGAGTCCCTTTCTGTGAGAAACCACTTTCTGAAATGTTTAAATTTCCCAACAGCTCCTTACCCCACAGTACCGCTCCTCGTTGAAGATCTGTGGAGGGAGGGGAATTCCATTCTGAGGCTTTTTTTCACCTGGGACATTCTCTCTCATCCATTTCCTGTTGTCCTCATCTCCTGCTATGTCCATTTGCTGGAAGTCAATCTTGTTGGCCTCTAAAAAGCCCACGACTTCTTGCTGTTTCTTTTTTATCTGGGTAGGAGAGAGGGAGAACAACATTCCTTCTTTAAAATGAAAAGGGTTTTCTAAGGGCAACGGCTGTTACAAGAACTCAGGCAAGTTTGTCAAGTTTACAGAATCTTTTAAGTTGGAAAAGGCTCCAAGATCATTGAGTGCAACCTTTGGCCAATCCCCACCTTGTCCCCAGCCCAGAGCTCTGAGTGCCACATCCAGTTATTCCTTGGACACCTCCAGGGCTGGGGACTCCAAACCCCCCTGGGCAGCCTGTTCCAATTCTTGACAACCCTTTCCATGAAAAAAATTCTTCCTGAAAGTTGGAAGTTCCTGAAGTGGGATTCACTTCTCCAGTAGCCCTCAAACTTTTTGAAGCTGAGATTCAACACTTTCTGTCAGCACCCAGAGTGCTGCCACTCCATCCCTCCCACCACACACCCACCCCCCAGCTTCTTTCTTTCCTCCCTGGATGCAGTGACAACTCCAGCTGAGAAATGAGGCTCGGCAGGAAGCCTCCTACTGTGTTCCCAGATCTGGGAATGTGGTGTACGGATACCTATGGTGATCCCTGCCTCAAGTCAGCAAAGGTCAGAAAATGTACAAATTTTCCTTCAGCATGTTGCAGCCTCCTTCTTCCTCCCAATCCCAAGTGGCATTCAGCTTTCTGTGAGCCACATTTATCTTTGTTCTTTAATGTTAGGTATAAATAAATTTCACAGAATCAGAATCACACAATAGCTGGGATTGGAAGGGATCTTCCAGTCCACCCCCCCTGCTGAGGCAGTGTCACCTGGAGCAGGTGGCACAGGAAAGTGTCCAGGTGGGTTTGGAATGTCTCCAGAGAAGGAGACTCCTTGTTCTCCCTGGGCAGCTGTTCCAGGGCTCTACCACCCTCAGTGTAAAGAAGTCCTTCCTCACATGAAGGTGGAATTTCTTGTTTGAGTTTATGGCCATTGCTCCCTGAGATATAATATATAAATATGAGTTAAGGCTCAAGAAAATCCAGCACAGCTGAACTCCTGTGCTTATATAAATCCCCCATTACAGAATGACATTCCAGTTGGACCACGAAGAATGTGTTATGTACAAATAAAGCTTGTTACACACAGCTTCTGTGACACCTGAAATTCACTCATGGCCCTTTTATTCCTTCTGATGCTGGTTCTGTGCAGGCACTGAGCTTATAACCCATCACTTTACTCTGAAAATGTAACACTCACTGAATTTCCCTACTAAAGGAATGCTGCTCCTGAGCAGCTTTTAAAGAACTTGCCACCAGACACAGGTTGAATGAGGCATCAAGGTAATTTTTATATCTTGTGATTTGAAACCATGTCCTCCATATGTCAGACATCTGAACACCTGAAATTAAAGTGACACCAAGCTAGTGTAAATCAGAGGGACAGGCAATGAGATGAGAAGTAAATCAGGGATTATGTATTTCCATAATCTAATAAAACAGAAGAGCTGAAGTAGAGTGACAGCCTATTATCCTGGAAAGATGAATTCTCATGAGTAAATAAAATTTCTTTTCCTTGTACAAACAAAGAAGCATCTATCTACACACAGGCTTGCTTATAAAAAATAACAAACATAAAATTCTGTACATTTTTGTGACAACAACAGAGGTTTGCAGGGAGCTAAAGAAAGTGCACAGTTTGAATGAAAACACTTATCCAAAGTGGTCAAAAGCCATGCAGCTGACAGAGTTCAAAGCTGCTTATTTCTATTCTTATTTTCTCTTTTTAAACAGAAATAATCTCATTACTGCCTATTTAGCTGCAGAGTTATTTGCAGAACACATTCAGGCAGCAGAAAGGATTGCTCAAGGGACATTTCACCGGAGAAAGTGGCAGGATAATGTCTGTATAAATGGTTAATAAAACCCGCAGGAGCCAGCAGCAGGAGTAACATCACATGCTCTGAGCGCCAGGCCACTCAAGTGCTGGCAGCTGCCACTGCAGGGTCAGCCTGTCCCCCTGGACACAGGCGTTGCAGGAGATAGGGCTCCTGGAAAAACTGCTGCTCCAGACAGACGGGCCTCTGAGGAGATAATGGAGCCAGAGGTCCTGTGCTCTCCTGCTTATGAAAGCTCTCACTGTTAAACCTGGCTTGATTTCTCTTCAGCTTGAGGTTCATAATGCATGGGAGGGTCAGGCAGCCCCAGGCCTGAAAGCAAAAAATTGTGTGAAAAATGAATGCTGAGGTAAAGCAGTGAAGTTTCATGGAATTGTGCTGCTAAAGGAAAAGGCAAGGAGTTTCTGACTGTGACAATGAGATAAACAGAGCAGAGTGTGAAAAACGCCAGTCACTTGTTTTTAAAATTTTAAAAGTTTAACAGTAATAAAATGGTTAGCAAAATAGTAATACAATTAGAATAACAATAATTTGGACAATTTGGATTAGGACACTATGAGACAATAGAAACAAAGAGTTACAGAAGTCCGGGTACCTTTTTCTGGTGGCACAAGCCCGAAAAAGGACCCAAGTTAACAGAGGATTAACCCTTAAAGCAACAGCCTGTTGCAGATTCATGCACCTCATACACGATGCATAAATGCCATTCAAACACAGGATTCTGTCTGGTCAGTGTCAGCTTCTTCCTCTGAATCCTGACAGCGCCTTCGAGGCGGGAAGAAGTTCATTTCTTCTGATAATGGAGCAATAAATTCTCTTTCTCTGAAAGATTCAGGTGTCCTGTGGCTGCTATCTCACTGCGAATCCTTTCTTCAGAAAAGTATCCTACATAGCATAGTTTCTATTTTAACATCTTGTTATAACCTAAAACTATATTTCACACACTACTTAAGAGAATTCATACAGCATAACTTTCTAACACAAGACATAAAATATTCATGTTAATATTTGCGAAAAGCCAATCATAAAATACGCATTTTTCACAAGAGGATGTGCTGTGCCTTGGGGCTCACCATTACTGAGGTTTAGGCAGAGCAAAAGACTTGGGGCACAAGTGAGTGTGAAACCACAAAGCAAACCTTTGTTGTGGGTGCCACTAAGTGGGAAACCAAAAAATTCTCTCTAGGAAGCAGCACTCACAGAGTATATTGTATTATATTCAGGGTATAACAACACAGAGGACATGCAAAGGCTTTCCCAGAACAGATGAGACTGCAGGGGCTTGTTTGTACCCCCCCTTGTCTGGTGGCATGGGAAGAATTCAAATTACTTGGGCATAGATTACTTGGAAAGTGGTGATGAGCAGGATATTATTTCAGCAATGCCAGTTTTTCTTTCAGCAAAGCTTAAGTTGCACCATCCCTAGCTACTAGTTCCTTAAAATAGTAATTTAAAATTTTTTCTTAAATAAATGTTATCTAGCTAGAGTGTAAGAATTGCCAGAGAGGTTGTGGACTTCAAATCCCTGGAAGTGTTCAGGGCCAGGTTGGATAATAGAATCACAGAATGGTTTGGGTTGGAAGAGACCTTAAAGATCATTCATTCCACCCCCTGCCATGGCAGGGACACCTTCCACTGTCCCAGGCTGCTCCAAGCCCCATCCAATTTCCATTTCCAGAGTTCTGCTCTTCCAGGGATCCAGGGGCAGCCAAAATTTCTCTGGGAAACCTGTGCCAGGGCAGGGACACCTTCACAGGGAAGAATTCAATCTTAATATCTAATCTAACCCTTTATTCCTTCATCCTAAGGCCATTCCCTGTGTGCTGTCCCTGCATCCCCTGGGAATTGTCTCTCTCCAGCTTTCCTGGGGCTCCTCCAGGCCCTGCAAGGCCACCCTGAGCTCAGCCCAAAGCTTCTCCTGTGCAGGTGAGCAATGCCAGCTGTGCCAGCCTTTCCTGCCAGCAGAGCTGCTCCATCCCTCTGCTCATCCTGGAGCCTCCTCTGGGCTCTCTGCAGCAGCTCCAGCTCCTCCCTGGGCTGGGCCAGGGCTGGGGCAGCTCTGCAGGTGGGAAATCACCTGAGGGGGCACAGGGACACAATCCCGTTCCTTGCCCTGCTGGTTATGCTGCTTTTGATGCTGATTTGAAGGGGGGAAGTTGATAAAATGTCACCAAAAGCACAGGAAATATAAGTATTTTAGAGGTGTCATAACCACAAGCAGCAGGAAGCAAGACTGTAAGTCCTCTGTGAAACATGAATCCTTTTTCTCCCATAATTTTGAATCTTGCAGGATTCCAAATTCTAAACACTCTTGTGACTAGCAACAACATTATTTTATTTTTTTATTGTTTGCTCCAAGCCAAGCATTTAGTGCTTTTTAGTGCTATAAATAAGTGTCTCCACTTCTGCCTGCCTTAATGAATAGTTCAATATCAGCAAAGTCTGGAGCAGAAAGATAATAAAGCTGGAGATATTTAAAATAAATTTCTGAGGCATCAAGAGGAAAAATACAGACTGCAGATATGCTCCAGAGCCACAGTGAATTATAACACTCCTGCATCTAATCCACAGCACCAGAATGTCACTGGGTTCACTGCATTCACTTGCACAAGTATTTATTAACATGAAAAGCACTTGCAGTGACTAGGGTGACCATGTAGTACATAAAATAGAGAATTTTTCATTCTTTGCCAATGATCCTCTGCTGATTTACACCAGAGGCTGTGCCCATCTTATACGGAATTCAAAATCAACACCACACATTTGATGGGACCAGCCACCAAATTTGAAAAGATGACCAGTGAAAATAGGACAATTTAAAGTGTTTAGGGATTAAATTAATTCCTCTCTGGAAAAGCTGTACATGCTTGATACAAAATTTCTATTTAATAGGATTTTAGTGATATATTGATGTTTGTGCTAACCCTCTGTGTGGGTGAATTTTATTTTATATATACCAGAACCCATTAAGGGTTCATTGAAAGGATACCTTCCATCCATGTTCATCAGAAAATGTGGAAAACTACTCCAGGTGTACTTGGCATTGCAATTCAGAATCAGTGATCTGAACCCATGCTGAGATTGCTACAGATATACACACACCCAGCACACCAGAAAGGAACAAATACATTGGAATATCACCCTGTGAAGATTCCTTAATTTTCTTTTGGAGTCTCCAGATCAAAACAGGCCAAACTGGAGCAAGAAGAATGCCCATGCACAGCACATGGCAATTTATAAAGCTACTTGAGCAGTGAATGTTTTATTACAAATTGTGAGCTACCAAACCTGAAATTCCCAAGTCCCTCTTCTTTTTTTTTCCTCTTGTATCTGAAGTTTATTATTAAAAATAATAAAAAAAAAAAAAGAATGCTAATTATCAATAATAATTTCAGAATGTAAGGCTTAGGAACAGCTGGTGAGAGAACTGCAAACTTCCTCAGCACCATTCCAACTGGAACTTCAGTGAAGGACCCTTGGTTCACTTCCTACAGATGATGGTCCCATAAATGGGGGGTGTTTTTTGGAGCTTTTCCACTCTGGAATCTTCTTAAAGAAATGCAGCTGGTGTCAGGAAGATAGAGATGTATTTAGAGCTCTGTGCAAGCCCCAGCCAGTTTGTTTAGCCGTGTCACTGTGAGGGAGAGAGGGAGGGAGTGCCAAGGGAAAACTGCAACCTGAGCTCATCTGGGAACTGGATATAAAAGGAAACAGTCCTTTCCCGGTTCCCACCTCCCACGGACTTCCAACCTCCCTACTATTCCCATGCCCTTCCTTTCAGCTGATACTCACTGCTGACAGCTACAGCAGTAGATCTCAATGCTAAAAATCATCAGTGTAGCATTTCAACAGACACACACACACACCAAAAAAAAAAACCAACCAAAAAAACCCAACCAAACACCAACAAACAAACAAACAAAACCCGAAAACCCAAACAAACATAAACAATTAAACCATCCCCCAAAAAACCAAACAAGAAAAAACCTAGAAAAAACCAAACAAACAAAACCAAAAAGAAAACACCAAGTAAACAAAAAACCTCTCAAAACCCAGGAAAAGAAGGGGCTTGGGAAATAAATTTTTCTAACTTTTTCCAGCTCCAGGTTCTTTCTTAGGCAGAGTTCCCCCTTTGCAGGAGCAGTGTCCTAAAGTCTTTTTTAAAAACAAACACTTAATTTTCTTCTGTAAACAGCCCAGCGTCGCTTTTGCACAAATACAATACCCACTGTTTCCTTCTTCAGTTTATATATATTGCAAATTATTTCCCAAACAGCAGTAAATCTATGAAATGACAAGTAATTTAGATGAAAATGTTGTAAAATCTCGCACGGACAGGAATTGTCTACACCTTGAGCAACTTTCAAGAATAAGGTGCTCAGGGCAGAATAAAACTAATAAAATGCTAAGAATTCCAGTGGGTTTTTCATCACATGCAGGCTCTTTCCTGGCATTTCCTGGGTGAATTTCCCACCCTGATCTGAACGGTGAGAGGAGGATGTTAAAGGAGTCACCTACCGCTGTAGAGCCCGAAGATGTGGCCACAAAGACTTTGATCACCATGCTGGCAGCGGTGGAAGTGAATCAGCAGAGCAGCCCTGATACCCACGAGTCACCACGATCCCTGGAGGAATCCAAAATGTCCCTGAGCTCCTGGGCTGAGCCGGGTGCTAAATGGATGCTCCCTCCCCCCTGCAGTCCGGCTGCTTTGCCCTCTCTCCCTCTCCTCGGGGTCCCGGGTTTTCCCACTCCATTGGCTCTGGGGTATTTTGGGACGAGGATTGGGCAGTAAGAGGAGCCAGAGCAAGGGGTTTGCACCTGCCCCTGGCCTTATTGCGTTAGATTGACAGGGTGGCAGCCCAAAAAAGGCAAGGGAGAGTAGTGCACCAATGAGACAGGGCTGGGGAAATATTTGGGAGAGGGGGAAGGGACAGCTGAGAAAGGAGAAGGGACGGGGAGCTGGCGACTTCGTGCTGGGGGCAATCCCAAAGCTATGGAAAAGGGTTTTCCCAGATCCTACAAGGCTTTGGAGCTGTAGCTGGAAGTTTGAGGGGAAGGGGAAAGCAAGGGGAGCAAAGATGCAGCAGTAATTATAGCAGAGATCATATTGGAATAAGCCTTGGTTACAAACGCTCTCAGCTTTAAAGAATTCAGATTATCACCTACACTGCAGGGCTCAGGGACTTTCCTGACATAAATGTGCGTCTGACACTGCCTGATAATGATTTGCCTGACTGGATGTACCCAGAACCTATTGGTGCATTTTCTCCTCCTCTTTGCATCAAAGAAGATGTAAGAAGAGGTCCAGAGTACTCAGCAAAAAATATTCCCATTCTCCTGTGTTATCCACCCCTTTTTTGTGTTATCCTCCTTTTTTTCCTCTGGTTGTCACCTTCTACCCCAGACATCGCCCCCAGTGCCTGCCTGCACATACTTGCTGAAGGAGGTCTCTGGGCATGAAAGGCATTTGAAGAATGTTAAATGGTCACAGATTATTTTCAAATTTTAAGGGCCAAGTCTGTTTGTGCTGTGAGCAACATGAGCTTAGTAAAGCTGATCCTGTGCCAGAGGTGAAACTGGACTAGGTTTTAGAAAAACACATTTCATGTGTTAAGATTGAATATAGTAATGTCTGATTCTGAAAACACTTAAAATGGATTATAGTACTGATTACTAGAATTTATTAGATAGGACTAAATACCCTATTACATAATTATAAAGAGTAAAAATGCTGTTGAGTTTTTAAAAGAGTAAAAATTTTACTCTTTATAGTTATAAAGAGTAAAAATGCTCTTGGAAAGGAAGTTTTTTTGTTTGTGTAAACCAGTATCCTAAGCTGGAAATGCAGTACTCCATGTATGGAATTGTGATCCTGAAAAACTGCACTGAAAACTAAAAATAACAGTATGGGTACTTTACTGTGGCTCACCATCTGTCATTTTTTTTTTTACTTTTGAGGGGTAACAGGAGGTCCAGCAACAAGCCTATTAGAAGTAGATATTTTCAGAGTATTTTCCTGAAAAAGAACAACAACCATGAAAAACCCCAGTGAGAAAACATTAATTGTTGCCTTAAGTTATTACACATGCTTGTTTCCCAGGAGATTTTATATGTGAGTATAGCCTGGGAAAAGACTGCCCATTTGGAATAGAATGTTTCCAAATTATTTGGTTTTCTGTGCCCTGAAGAAGTACAACCAAGGGATGAAATGGTCCTGGGTTTTACAGCATATTGATCAGCCTTGTGATAATTATGTTAATAATTTATCACAGAATAAGCTGAGTTGGAAGAGTCCTACAAGGATCTTCAAGTTCAACTCAAGGCCATGCACAGCATCATCCACAAGAATCACAAAAGTCAAAGTCAAAGCAGAAAATATTTGCACTACCAAACGTTCACAATCAAATTCTGAGACAGAATTGCCAATGAATTCTTGGTTGTGCTTGGCTTCATATATGAAACCCTCACCAAGCCACACATGGAAATGCCATTCCCGAGGGCTTTGGGTCACAACTCCCATTGTGTGCAGCCTCCAAGGAAAACATGGCTTCATTCTGAAGGGATTTTTCCCCTTTTTCAATTTAAGAATGAGTTGAGTTTAACCCCAAGTTTGGAGCCTGCTGGGTCCGGCCTGTGCACGCTGACGGCGCGTCCGGGCCCTGAGGCACCTCCATGGCCAGGGCACAGCAGGACCCACATCTCCAAATTCCCATTAAAACCCTGGAATGGTACTGAAATATGAGGGTGGAAATACACACACAGGCACCTCTGCCAGGTCTGGGGTGAGGGAAGAGGGAGGGAAGAGGGAGGAAAAGGGTGAGACCCTGCTGCCAGGGTGCTGCCGCCATTTCCTGCAGCAGCAGGGATGGAGGCCGGTGATGGCGGCAGGTGAGGCCGTGAGGGGACAGCACACACTGAGGTGGGAGTGGGGAGAGATCCCCAGGGAGGACATGGGACAAGGTGGGATCCTTCACCTGTGGGTGCCAGGGGGACAGGAGAACAGAGAGGGGTGAGGGGAGGATATGGGGTTGGGTGTGGGATTGTGTGTCCAGCAGGGACATTGAGGGGGTGCAAGGACATGGGGCTGGGTGTGGGGTTGTAGGACACTGGCCACTATAAGGACATGGGGGTGGTTATGGGATTGTGGGACACTGAGGGGACTGCTGGGACATGGGGTTGGATGTGGGGTTTTGGGACCCTGTCAGAACATGGGGTTGATTTGGGGTTGTGTGTCCAGGTGGACACCGAGGGGTGACGGGACATGGGGCTGGTTTGGTTTGGGGTTGTGGGACACTGAGGGAGCTGCCAGGACATGGGGTTGGGTGTGGGGTTGTGGGACACTGAGGGGACTGCAAAGATATGGGGCTGGTTGTGGGGTTGTGGGACACTGAGGGGGTACCAAGACATGGAGCTGGATGTGGGATTTGGGGACACTGAGGGAATTTCCAGGACAAGGAGTTCAGTGTGGGGTTGTGGGACATTGAGGGGGTTCCAGGACATAGGGCTGGATGTGGGGTTGTGTGTTCAGGTGGAACATTGAGGAGACTGCCAGGACATGGGGCTGGGTGTGGGATTGTGGGACATGAAGGGGGTTCCAGGACATGGGGCTGGATGTGGGTTTGGGGGACACTGAGGGGACTGCTAGGACACGGGCTGGGTGTGAGGTTGTGTGTCCAGGTGGACACTGAAGGGGTGCCAGGACATGGGGCTGGTTTGGGGTTTTGGGACATTGAAGGAGCTGCCCGGATGTGGGACTGGATGTGGGATTTTGGGACACTAAGGGGATTTCCAGGACATGTGGCTGGATGTGGGATTGTGTGTCCAGGTGGACACTGAGGGAGTTTCAGGACACGGGGCTGGGCGTAGGATTTTGGGACTTTGAGGAGACTGCCAGGACATGGAGCTCGTTGTGGGGTTGTGGGACATTGAGGGGGTGCCAGGACATGGGGCCTGGTGCGGGATTTTGGGACACTGAGGAGACTGCAAAGTTATGGGACTGGATGTGGGGTTGTGAGACATTGAGGGGACTGCTAGGACATAGGGCTGGGTGTTGGGTTATGTGTCCAGGTGGGACATTGAGGGGACTGTCAGGACATGGGGCTAGATGTGGGATTTTGGGACATGGGGCTGGGTATGGGATTTTGGGACATTGAGGGGGTGCCAGGACATGGGGCTGGTTTGGGGTTGTGTGCCAGCAGACACTGACAGGATGCCAGGACATTTTCATCATCAACACAGGAATTTGGCCCTAATTATTTTTATTCCTGTACCTTTTCAACATAAATTCTCCTGGAGTTTGTCCATTCCAGCCCTTCCCTTTATAATTCTATTGCAGTATCTTTCATTTCATATCTCTGTTTCTTCTGCTTCACCTTTGGTTTTCCTGTCTTCTCCTTCTTTATTTTATTTATTTCTCAACAGCTGCTCTGGATGAGCAGATTCAGGCCACACTTCTCATCTAAACAAATTAAAGCAGTAGTTTTAGGTTTCATTTTAGGTAATTTGCTTTAAAGACAATTTGCCTAGAAAGTGTTGGCAGTGCCAAATCAAATTTGAACACAAATACAGATCTGTGAATCAACCTGGGCTTTGCCTAATGCTCAAAATATGATTTCTCATCTCTTGTGGGTTATTGCACTGCCTCAGATTTAGCAGGACTGTGGCATTCCTCAGCATTCCACAAGGAAAAACTGTTCATGCAAAGGAATTAAGAGTAATGAAACTGTTGTGATTCAGCCTAAAATGTTCTGTGCAATCCTGAATTACATTTTTTAATTTTCTTTGGGACCTATGTGATTTCCCTCTCCCATTTAAGAAATTTAATTGTAAAATGAAATGCCAGCACAAAGCAAAAAAGCCAACAAAGGAGTTAGAAGGTTCTAAGAAAATAGTTTCATATTTTGTTAGTGACGGGGACGTGTTACAACCCATGTGAACTAAAACATCATTTTAACCCCCCTCAAATTTCCTTTCCACAGTTGCCATGCTCTTTTTAGACCCCCAAAATATACAACTTATCCTTCTACTGAGTAAGATTCTTTGTTTATAAATGAATTTTAAGGGAGCAAACATGAGTTTCTCTGCGGCCTTATTGTTGTTATGACATGAATGTGACATTGCCACTTTCAAAGCCCCCTATTAGCAACTATTTTCCTACTTTTCTATTTTTTCTTCTTTTATGCAAGAAATAAAAGTTGAATTATCACATTGGGTCCCAACATTTAACCTCTTTTGTGTTTTAATCTCGTTTTCAGGTATGTCTAGAACCTAATTCCTTTTCACAATTGTGGCTCAAGGCAAAACTTGCCTCTCCTCACCTGAAGTGGATTGGAACATAATAAGAAAATTGAATGGGCATCAAGCCATAACCCAAGAAATTAATTTTACCAGAACAACAGTGTTTAAATAATTCTGCCAGGAGAATAAACTGATCTGTTCTTGAACTTCCCCTTCCCTCTGGAAGGGACAAAAAAAGAAAAAAAAATGGGGGGAAAAAAGGAAAAAAAAAAACCCAGTTATTCAGAAAGACCTAGAAAATTACTTAGAATTATTTGTTTTTATATATAAAAATATAAATATATGCTTTTTACAAGCATATTAAAATGGTTTTAGGTTCTTCTTATCCTCTGCTTAGAGTGTTCATCTGGCAGCTAAGGTGGTTTTTGTGCTGTTTTTAAGGGATTAGTTAATTTTGTGATCTGATTTGCTGTCTAATTCTTGAAAAATGAGATTAATGATATTTTTATGAATGAAATATCATAAATCCCAGGTAGGGTGGTGACCTCTTGGAGGAGACACAAGTGAACATTCACCCAGTGATGATTCCAAGGGCTTTTTCAGTGATTTGCCCTGAAAGAGTCAGAGGAGGCAAACATTTAGGAAGACCAGGAACTGAAGACAGAGAAACCCAGAAAAAGGACAAGACAAGAAAGGAAAGAAAGAAATATGGATTGTCTGTCTATGCCCAAAGTGATAAAAAAGGTAAATTTGTTTTCTGGTAGTATGAGACTCTCTTAAGAAATGTCGTTGTTCCCTTTCTTTGGTTGTTTTTTGGTAATTAGCAAGACAAGGACAATAGTTTTTTGATCTAATAAATTAAAATATAATATAATATAATATAATAGAATATAATATAATTAATATAATATAATATAATATAATATAATATAATATAATATAATATAATATAATATAATATAATATAATATAATATAATATAATATAATATAATATAATATAATATAATATAATATAATATAATATAATATGTATAATATAATATAATATAATATAATATAATATAATATAATATAATATAATATAATATAATATAATATAATATAATATAATATAATATAATATAATATAATATAATATAATATAATATAATATAATATAATATAATATAATATAATATAATATAATATAATATAATATAATATAATATAATATAATATAATATAATATAATATAATATAATAATATAACATAATATAACATAATATAACATAATATAATATGTGGAATGAGCATGGAGAAGGAAGAAGTAAATGTACATGGAATTTATGCCACTGTTAACAGTCAGGAATCTCTCCATGCAGACATGCATCTTTTCCCATCTCAACTCATCCTTTCTTAAATCCTTAAATCCTACCAGGCCACATCACAAAAATGAGTGGAAAACCAGCAACCCTTTTCCTGCTGAGCTTCAAAATTTCATCTTGATTTACCAAAGCTACGACATGGAAATCAATCAAAAAAAAACCCAGAACCAGGGATTGTCTCTGTTATAATATCTGTTACTATATGCTGCAGTCAAGATGTTTTATTGTCATGAAAGTTGCAGATCAGAAAAAAATAATGGCATTTTTTTATATCTAGTTAGCAAAAAATCATTATTGAACTCCACCTGTGGTGGATAATTTATTGTATATATTTGTAGATGTTATCTGTAATTTGGATAAAGTGTTTCTTTTTGCTTGTCCATGACTACTGGAAATGAAATACATTTTACAGTAGTTCTGACAGCTTTTGCAGAAAGGTATTTGCCCTTTTTTTTCCAATCCTCTCAGTGCTTTCTGGCAAAATAAAATAGTAAGATAATGTAATTTTGCAAATACCTGTGTGACAATATTTGTGACCTTATTGCAGTTTTCTGCAGTGGGATTGTGTTGCAGAAAATATTGGCTTCAACGGGAATTCTTGGAAAGATCTGTCGTTTTTATTCTGGTGGTTTTTTTAAGTCAGGACCTTGCCTGTTTTACCCATAAAATATGAGGTGATCTATAAATTATAATAAACTTTTTAGCGAAATACTGCCTGAAATACCATGAGAGAGCTGTAGTGAAACTGAATGTACGCCTGAAAAAGGGGAACAAACTCAGATTTACAGTCTTCAATATTTTTAAATTCTAATCCTACTTCGGGAGAAGCAAATGAGAGTAATTCAGCCAGAATCCTGGCCATAAGGAGAGGCAAATGGCAGCAACACACTGAGAAGTAGCACATTAATGTATTTTTAATTGCTGCTTAGAAGCCACATAGACAACTGCACACCTGTTCTATGCAATGAGCATTTAAGGTTTATTTAAAACTGTAGTTTCATTCAAAGCTGACTGGAAAGGTGTAGAAAACTGGTCAGAAATCCCAGGTGCAGGGATTTTAACCATGTGCTGTTGGGAGCATGTTGGGTTTTGAGTCCTTGCAGACCTGTAAATTACTCTGTTGTTTTTTGGTGTTTGCTTGTTTGTTTTTATTTTTTATCAAGTACCTATTCAAGGTGTAGATTCTGATGGGTTGAATTGGGTTCATCAGATTGTGGCTACATTAGTGAAGTGCACGGTTTAAAGGAAGAAAATTGATTTCCATGGATTGAAAATTGGTTTCTGTTGATTTATTTCCTTTTATTTCCATTGGCTGCTAGCTGTGGTCTGCTGCAGCCACAAAAAGACACAGAGATGTAAAATATTGAATGCATTTATCTGTGAGTTATTTGAATCACACAATCCTGGAATGGTTTGGATTGGAAGGGACCTTAAAGACCATCTTGTTCCACCCCCTGCCATGAGCAGGGAACCTTCCCCTAGACCAGGCTGCTCACTGAACATCAGAATTTTGGGGCATTTTGTGAAGAAACCACAATTCTGTAGTTGGATAAGCAGTTTAGGAGTAGTAATTAATTAGTAGTAGGAGTTTATGTGAGCAGAAGAAGCACACAGTGACTGATTTCTCAAGCTGCACCAAGGGAGATACAGGCTGGAATTAAGGAGGAAGTTTTTCACAGAAAGAGTGGTCAAATACTGGAATCATCTACCCAGGGAGGTGGTGGAGTCACCATCCCTGGATGTGTTTAAAAAAAGACTGGATGTGGCACTTGGTGCCATGATCTAACTGAGGTGTTAGAACATGGGTTGGACTCGATGATCTTGAAGGTCTCTTCCAACCTAGAAATTCTGTGATTCTGTGGTTCTGTGATTTGTCTCCAATAATTTCTGTTTCTCAATGCCAATTCTCTCTGATCTCGATGCAGGAGGGAAGAAGTGGCCAGCTGCAAACGCCTCCAATGCGAACTCCTCCTTCTCACCCCTGCACAGCGGGGTGGTTTACCAGGAGAAAAACGCCACTGCCCAGCGAATATCCTCAGCCAGGATCCACAAAATCAAAGAGCTGAAGAACGAAATTTTCGACCTGCGCAAGAAAATCGAGACGTCGAGCTTCGAGAACCTGGCTTTGAAAGAGCTGAACCGGCGGCACACCAGGGCCATGGAAAGGTACGGCCACTCAGAGAGCCACCTGCAGGAGCTGCTGGCAGAGCATCGCAGCGACATGAGGGAGCTCAGGAACATCCTGAAAATGTCCCAGGAGGCCGAGAAAAACACAGCCAGGGAGCTGAAAAAAGTGGAAGCGGACCTGAGGAGAACTAAAGGCGATCTGAAGTCTTTGGCTGTGCTGTCAGAGGACAAAGCCCTGGCGGAGAAGGAGGAGCTGAATCGCAGGTTGTCAGTCCTTAATGAAACGTTGGAGGCAAAGGATGAGAGGATACAGGTAATGCCTGCAAATTGCTGCATTTGCGGGATGTAGAATATCCTAAATTGGGAGGGAATCACAAGGATCATCGAGCAGGAGAGGTTTCAGCGCAGGAATAGTGGAAAAGTTTTGGCTGCTTCTTATCGGATGAATGATTCTGATATAATCCTGTAACACTGGATGCTGTTTAATGCAGTGCTCTCCTGAGTGTAAGGAAGTTCAAGAGGAGAGAATTCATCTCCTTTTAATATCTCACGCTTCTTTCCTCTCACTGACCCCAGCACAAAAAAGATAGAATGCAATTTTTACTACAAAACTGGGAGAGTGAATTTTCCATGGTCCTCCAGGAATTCATTTCTATTTCCTATGGGGTCTGTTATGAATAGAATTTTAAAAAGAGCCAGGAAATCTTAAGAGAAACTGTAAATATGAACAGCTGAATTCAGACTGTCCTTTAAAAACTTTCTGTTTCCAGGAGTGAGGAGCTATAAAATCACACAGGGTTGGGATGTCCACCTGATACTTTTAGGAACTGGAATTTCAGTGCATGGCCCTGGGTTCTGAAGATAAAGAACCCAATAAATCACCAAATTTTCATTTACCCTAAGCCTCCTTATTCTGCTACAGTTCATAGGTCTCTATGAACAGAAAGCTTTAACATTTCCCAAAGATAGTATTAATTAATCCATCAGAAAAGTAATGTGCAAATTTATTTTTATGACTGAATGCCAAAATCTTTTCTTTTGTTTACTGAAAATAGGTTTAAAATTTTTTTCTTACTTTGAAGTCAATTTTTCAGATACTTCAATATAGTTTCATGTATTGCTTACAATACATGAATATTGTTTACATTACATACATACAATACTTTATAATAGTATTTACATTACTATATGTATTATTTATATTACTATAAATAAATAAATAAATGCTATTATATTACCATTATATACTATATAGTACTATAATATTATTTATATTGCTATAATTAGAAGATAATAACTGTTATTATATATAATTATGAGCTTAAATTTCCTTACATTAGCACAGTTATATTTTAAATCAGTCAAGAACTGAAGTTTTCCAACTGTCCCACTGAGAATGGTAAAATCTGTGCCTTTTTTAAGAGTCTGGAAATGCAGCTGAAGCTGAACAGCAGCACCTTTAGTCGTCAGCTGGCAAGTGAGAGCAGAAAACTCCTGGAAGCCACAATGACCACAAAGAACTTGCTAATGGAAATTAACATTGTTCACCAAAAAATTAAGGTATTCCAGGTTTTATCCAGGTTTCTGTCTCCACAGGAAAATTCAAGTATTTAATGTTACCTATTCCTCCTCCTTCTTTTTTTTCTTCTTCTTTACTTTTTTTTTATTTTGCTTTTATTTTTCTTCCTTTTTTAACTTCTGCTTCTTTTCGTATATTTACTAATAGGATTTGGTTTCCTGCTTGAGTCTATAATCTACTAAAAAAGCCAGAAATGTCAAATTCTGGCATCATTGTGGGTTCCATTTGTTAGAAGCAGTTCAATAATGAATTGAAGCAGAGATTAATGCATCAGAAGTTGAACCAAAATCCACACCAATGTGTTACCATTTAGCCAGATTGGGGCAGATCTATTCATCTCCTCACTTTAAATGAGCTCCCTCACAGAAACAAGTCAAAATGAGCCAAATACCAAAACCGTCAGAACTAGAGTTTAACAAGAAGACCCATTGAAATATTTCAAGAGTTTGCTTAAATTCCAGTTTCATTTTTAGACAAATGATTTTGGGATAAATAGGTCCAGTTCAGCACTTTTTGTAATGCTTGTTAATCAAACACACAGGAAAACTAAATGGATTTAAAGCCAAAACTGCCAGGAATGGGATGCCACATGAGTTGTAATGAAGAAAACATTTACACATTCCAGAAAACCTGGAATCCCTTATGGCTTTTTTAGAACTGCGTTTGTAACACAGTTAAAATACACTTATTTCTATATTTCTGTGCCAAGGTGATCCCATTGGGGATCTCTCTTCCCAAATGGAATCAAGTATCTGTGGAAGATGTTGCTAAGGGGACTTTTCCCAGACATTGTGAAGGGCAGGACAGGCAATTCCTGAGGGTTCATGGAGGTTGGGATTTCTGCACAGGGGTGTTGTTCATCCCTCTTCCCTGTAGCAGGTGCAGAAATTTCCTCCTGGTACTTGGCAGGGCTTTTGTCCCTGTCAGAGTCTGATCTCCTCCTGGACATGCAGATCTGGGAGATGGGAACATGTATAATGTCAGGAACACTAATGTAAAACTGTCCCAAAATGCAAATTATTCCAAATTATTCTCACTTTAACTCTTCTCTAAAGTAGTTCTGTTTCATCTCTTTTCCACACAGTTTTCTGTGTGTCCAGGTCTCTGAATTTTCTATTGATCCTATTGATTTCTATTGAAAATCTTCTATTGATTTACCACAAAGACAACCAGACATGATTATCAACCTTATTTCTGTGCCAGAACAGAGTCTATCCTTACAAATGCATAGTTTTATGCACCTGTCTTATTTCAGGCTGTTCCACTTCCAGGATGACTTGTAATTTTCCCAAATAAATGAAGCTCCTCTTTTTTTCCCACTGAAAAAAAATAATGGGAGTGGGATTGAGTCAGTGGGACTGACTGACTCTTACTGAGTAACTGAGATCTGTCTTCTGTGTTTAAGGAAGATTTCATAAAAGAAAGAGGAATCTTGCTAAATAAATGTCAAAATGTGCCTCAGGAGTTCATGTCACCACCAGAGCAACAGGTGTGAAGCAACTGAGCATATGACAAGGGCACTGAGTATTTTTTTTTTTTTTATCAACAAAAAAGAGGAAGTAAAGGCAAAATATATTTATTCTGGAAAAATGTAAATGACAAAGACCATGTGAGTCTGGCAAAAGGTGGAAAAATGGAACAATTAAGCAGGTAAAAAAGTAATTTTTAATGCATTTTAGAAGCTTAATAGTGTTTATTTGTTCTTAGGAAAAGGATCGGCAGCTTTACGTACAGAATATTTATGCAAATCGGATGCCAAAAGCTCTGAGGGACAGAAGTGATTGGGTTCCTAATGACCAAAGTATGTCTGTAATCATCTCCTTCTCTTGTTTAATTAAGTGACACTTCTCCTGTTTTAGAATGGGAGGTTTATTCCAAATTAAGTGCCAGAGTAGTGCTTTTGTGTGGGCTGAAAAGGTGAAAAGGTTCAGGAAGTTTAAAGGCTTAAATGATAGAAAAGAACAATATAAATTAAGTTACATCAAGGAAGAAAAAGCTCTTTAGTGAAGAATATTTATTTCACATGGATGCTCATAGATACCAGGGAGAAAAATATCTGTTCTATGCAGTCTTGGCTGTCCAACATTCCAAGGGCAGCTGCCTGGAGTGGGATTCAGCTGAATAAAACCAACCAGAGCCGTTTGAGAGGCCCCAGTTTGCCTCCACTACACCCAGAATTTGGGATGGGATGATCTAAACATGGACTTCCCTGGCTGAGGCACCCATTGAAAACACTGATCAGGTATTGCTGCTCCTAAAGGGAAGCAGAAATCAGGACTTCCTTCATGTGGGTACCAAAGAGCCCCGAGCAAACCTGGCTGCTGGAAATGCTCCCCCCAGAATTCCTCAAATCATGGCAGCAATACAAAATCTTCCCACACTCAGTTGTTTATTTCTTTCCTCTTCATTGCCTTTGCAAACCCATTAACTCTGCCCAAACCACCAGTGAACTACAGGGAAAAGATTGGTAATTCAAGGTGTAAAAATAAGAAAAACACAAATTCCTGGTTCTTATCCCAAGTCAGACACATTTTTATAAAACTCTGAATTCCCGTTTTAGTTACACCCCATAACTACCTTTTTTTAAAATTTTACTCACATATGGCCTTGTATTCAATTGAATATTGCTATTCAATTATGGTACTTAAACCACTGTTATTATTGAAATTCTTCTTCCTTTAAGCAAGATAAGGGAGCTTAGTTGGAGAGAGAAATGATATTTTGTAATGAAAAGCTTTCAAGCAAAGTCACCCGATCATCTGGAATTTAAAGAAAAAATTCATAAAATTTTAAGAAAAATTTCATTCTCTGCTAGTTCATGGATTTGGAAACCCAGAGCTGGAATTGCTGACAATTTTTTTCCTTTTCACTACTGACTTGAATTTTCCTTTAGCAGATTTTTGAGGAGTTGCCTCTTCAGGTCATTCTTTTCTAGTTGACAAAAGTTTTTTTAGCCGGCAGTAAATTTAGAGCTGGGTTTTTTTAACGGTGCTGATAGATGGCAGGACGGAGTGGCCGGAAAGCTCTGTGCGCGTCACTGGAAGGGATTTTTTGGATGGAGCCATGGATTGCGCAGCTCCGGCCGCTCACCTGGAGGGGCAGCGCCCCCTGGTCCCGGTGCCGGGGAACTCCCGGCTGGAAAAGCTCCCGGAGCTCCTGGAACCCAATTAATTCCTCCCGCCTCGCCAGAGTCACTCCAGGCTGGTCACCAGCATCCCTTTCACCGCCCTGCTGCCAGCACCCGGAGGCAACCATTTTATGCGTTTTTATGCGTTTTAGCCTTTGATTTCTGAGCTCAAAACTGGGAATAAGATCCCATTTTTGCTGCTCTGGTGGCAGCAATTTTCTCAGCTGCTATGCTCGTGTCGAAATTATTCTAATAATAAAGGAAGAATGTACTCATCTTGTCCATCTTATATCCATATTTCTCTGGACATCTCATTCAGTCACTCCCTTGGAATTGAGAGGAACAGCAGATTTGTCTTTGCAAACAAGCTGTGGGTCTGTTGGTAGACAAAACCAGCACCAAGAGATAAAATAAACTATGGGAAGGATTCCACTGATTGCTGAATGGAAAAAGATACTTGCTTTTACAAATCAACTTTAGGTTTGCTGATAAACAAAATTAGACATTGAAAGATGAAAGAAACAATGGAGAAGAAAAACCCCTGAATTCTGTAAGAGTTAAAAATTCAAGAGGAGGGTTATACATTAGAGGGAAATCTCTGGCATCGGGCATTCTGGGCAGTCTGAACCTCTCAAGTACATCAGCCAATGGGGAAAGAGAGAAGGGAAATGCAGCTGGGAAATTGGGATAAACAGGGAGGCTGCATCCTCCAAAAATTGGAGAGATCCCAGGGAATGCCCCCAAGGCCTCTCCCTTTATTCCAATAAAGTAAAAGGACTCCTCTGTCTCCTTTTTGGACATAAACCTCTGGTGTTTGTGGATTAATTTTCCTAACAGAATCTCTTCCAAAGACCACTGATATTTCAAACAGGGTTAAGCATTTCCCATGAGCTGGGTTCCATAAAGATCCAAATTTAGGGAACTGAACTCTGAGGCTTCATAGCAGACCTCTCAAATTTACACTAGAATGGAACCAAGAATTAAGTCCATGTGGGCTCTGGGGCATAGACACACTTGTCTGACTTCACATGTTCTATCTGAAAATATACTTAGTGGTATATTTTATATATATATTTATGTATGTACTTATGTTTAGGATGCACTGATGTACAAGGCTCATAAATCCAGGTTTGTGTCCAGTTTCAGCATTTATAGATTCAGCAGAATAAAATATTTCTTTTTTAAAGGGCATTAAGATATGCATTTTAAAAAAAGAGAAGTTAAAATTCTTGGTCACGTACCAGTATTGCCAGTTGTCAGAGATATATTTTATTTATATCACCAACCTAATTCCAGAAATAACTGTATTGCTAATGTTTGTCCTATTCAACAGGTCTGAGAGTAAACAAATCAGTACAAGTAGATAAAGAGAGTTTTAGAGAACTGCTGCTGTCTCAGCACCAGGAAACAGAAAAAAATCCAATCCAGCTAAAAAAGGTGGGAAAGATCTGGATCCAAATCCAATCCCCTGTTTAAACTCTCAGCTAAGGTGTATTTTATTCCCTAAATTGCAGTAATGTGGCTGGATAGCCTGATCCATCATCTAGGATGGGAATTTTGTATGAGTGTGATTACAGGACAGAAATAATGCTGTGATGCAAAATATAATGGCACAGCAATAGAAATTACTGATCTTTTTGTAAGTATTGCACTGATTGAGCTCTTTTAAAAGTCACTAAACAAGCATTCCCTCATTATTTTTACCTTTAATTGCCAAATTTAGGAGAATAAAGATAAGGGTGGAGAAGGTAAAGCAAAGGAAGTGTGCTCAGATGCCCAGGGTAAAAAGGAAAAGCAAGCAACCAAGAAAGTACCAGAAACTTCAAACAGAACACACAGAGGTAGGTTTAATGTTTCTCTCAGAAGTTCACCTAGATCTTTGCAAATTACCAGAAGTCCTGATAATTTATGTGGTTCTGACAGCCCTTCACTGGCACCTGGCTGACAGGAACTGGTTCCAAATGATGAATGAGGTGTCACTGAAAACAGAATTGTCTGGGTTGGAAAATGCAGCTGCTGGTGGTGCTGCACTGAGAGCAGAGCTGCTCTGCAGGATGGGGCATCTCCACCCTGCTGTTGTCCCAAAGCTCAGGGTGGTTAAAATTCAGTGTTCTGTCTGTAACAGGATAATTAATAGTGTTAATCGCCGCTAATCAAACCCTGATCTCAGAGCTGGGAATCTTCATCACTGATGTGAACCTATTTCCATGGCTGGAAAAGGAAAAGGACTGTGAGGGTTGGGAGCAGTTCCTTATTAGTGATCCCTGGAAAGAGATTTATGGAAATCTCAGCCACTGTGTTTTCATGGAAAAGTTACCTGCAAGGAACTCATCTGTAAACATCTTTATTCTGAAGAAATTCTATAGAACAGAGGAGAGAAAAAGCCACTGCTGTTCCCTCATTCATGTTTTTCTTTCTAGAAACATTCCTGTTATTTCCTTTAAGGCTTTTAGGAAAGAAAAGGTCTGAGTGCCACCATTGTAAACATGTCCCAAGTGAATGAGGTGTCACTGAAAACACAGAATTGTCTGGGTTGGAAAATGCAGCTGCTGGTGGTGCTGCACTGAGAGCAGAGCTGCTCTGCAGGATGGGGCATCTCCACCCTGCTGTTGTCCCAAAGATCAGGGTGGTAAAAATTCAGTGTTCTGTCTGTAACAGGATAATTAACAGTGTTAATCACCACTAATCAAACCCTGATCTCAGAGCTGGGAATCTTCATCACTGATGTGAACCTATTTCCATGGCTGGAAAAGGAAAAGGACTGTGAGGGCTGGGAGCAGTTCCTTATTAGTGATCATTGGAAAGAGATTTTATGGAAGTCTCAGCCACTGTGTTTTCATGGAAAAGTTACCTGCAAGGAACTCATCTGTAAACATCTTTATTCTGAAGAAATTCTATAGAACAGAGGAGAGAAAAAGCCACTGCTGTTCCCTCATTCATGTTTTTCTTTCTAGAAACATTCCTGTTATTTCCTTTAAGGCTTTTAGGAAAAGAAAAGGTCTGAGTGCCACCATTGTAAACATGTCCCAAGTGGCAGGAGACCTCCAGGTCCCACATTTGCCCGGGTGGAACAGGTGATGCCAGGTCCCATCCCTGTAACCTGGCATGTGTTAACTCCTGGGGTTTGTGCTCTGCCTTTTCAGCCTGCAGCCTTTCCAGACAACCAAAGTCAGCACTTGGCTTTAAAATGCCCTTTTAAAACTGACAGAAAACACAGGTCTTACAGTGCTCTCTCTGAAAAATCTGTGGAATCTGAGTTTCTCTCACTGATAGCAGACTTTTATTGAAGCCTTACTCGGCTTCCTTAGTTCCTGCAATTTCTTATTTCCCCTTTAAGCTTGGATTAAGTCTCAGTTTGGGGGTACTCTGTGAGTCTCTGCAGATCACAGGACCCATTAGAAGTTGTCCCCTGCACAGATAAATGGCACTTCTGCACACTTGTTCCTTTTCCTGCTGAAAGGTGGAGCCCCCTCATTGCCAGGTGAGAGAGTTGCTAAATATTCTGCTCCACACAAGCAACTCTGTTGTGAATTCTCTAAGTTCCACTTAAAAGCCAGAATGTGACAATTAAGAGTTCAGATCTCACCTGGTTTCTCTGTTGCATTGTACATGATTTTTCTGGCACTGTATTTAGCAATTGCTGTACATAATGGCAGCTAAATCCATTTAACTAAATTCAACATCATGAAAAAAGTAAAAATAAAGATATGAACCTGGATTCAGTGACAGAATGATGTTTAAATCTTGCCCCATGCTGTTGTATTTATTAGAGATTCTATTTGAAAAACCATCAATAATAACTGAAGCAGTGAAATAAGGATGTGATACTCGCTCTCTTTAAAGCTTCATAACTCCTCATGTACAATATTTCAGGGGGCAAACTGCTGATGGAAGAATGCAAATTTTCAGAATTTATTAAAGAAATGGAAAAAGAGACAGAGGTTCTTAAACAGGAGTTGAAAACTCTGATGAAATCTGAACGAAGTCCTCAAAGAGTAAAAAAGAACAATCAACAGGGAGAAGCAGTGGAGGAAGTTTTAAAAGAAGAGAAAAAACCCCATGAGCAACAAAAGAAGAAAGCCAGGAGTGAAGGTCCAAGTCCAAGCAAAGACCCCACCAGGCTGAAAAAAAAATACATTTTCTCTGGGGCTGTTGAGAATCTGCACCAGGGGCTCCACACTTCAGGTGCCAAATGCAAAGCAGGATTTGGGAAAAGCTGCCTGAGCAGCCAGAGACAGGCAGGGCAGGGCTGCAGGGGGAAAATCTCCTTTGGGGCTTATGAACCTTCCTTTGGGCAAACCCCCCTGGGCTGGCAGGACGGCGCCTCTGCAGAGGAAGGAACAGCTGATGGAGGAGCTCCCTGGGGAGGAATGTTGGCAAGGAGAAAACTCCTGGAGCTCCAGCAGCACAAGGGGGAAGGCAGACAAGAGAGGGGGGCAAGGAAAACCCCAAACTCCATGCCAGGCTCCAACTCTCCTCGTTAAAAACAGCTCCAGTTACTCCACACTTATTCCTCATAGCTTACCTTTAGAAAGTTTAAACATTCACATTGTTACAAACCAAATGTTTTACTTTCATTCAATGTTTATTAAACCTTACAAGTACTGGCAATTGCTTTCCATGATTTTTTCCAAAACAATCCAATCAGTTGTCACAAAAAAACACATTGTATGCTTGATCTTTTCCCCCAAAAATACGTTAAATTAAGAATTCCTTATCATTTCTACCTGTTACCAGGTAAAATTTAGTCCTTGTTTAGGAATTTCCAGGTTTTTGCATTCCCAAGGAGCTGGAATTTGGGAGCTGGGTGTTTGTCAGTTGCTGACATGAGCACCCAGCTTTCGTAAGGTTCACTGCTGGGTGAGCACCAACAATGCAATAAAAGAAAACACTTCTTTAGTTCCTTCACTCCCCAAACAGCTTCCAGAACTCACAGATAATAAAAATAATTTGCTCCTACATTGTTTTCACGAGCATTAGAAACCTCTAAAGCCTCATTCTTCCCCACTGTTGGAACTTATCAAAGCAGTTTGCCTGGTAACTTGCAAGCTGACATGCAGAGCTGAATGTGCAAGAGGAAAGCATTGTTTTGGAGAAGTCAGGCATAGCCAGTCCCCAAAAAGCCTCTGAAAATCCTTGTTTAAGGTTATGTAAGCGAGGGGAGGAGGATTGTGGTTTGTTCCTGACACTAATTTATTAAATAATTGCTAAATTCATGTGAAGTTTGGAAAAATTACGGGGCATTCTGTTAATTTTTAAAGGCAGGAGCAGTTTAGAAATGTCCAAAATTACACGACAAAACTTTTAAAGATGACAGAGACATTCAGAGCTGAACCTGTTGAAGCAACATTTCAACTAATTAAAAAAATTATTTAGTTGAGTTGATTCAAACAATATTTTCTTGTGCACAAAGACAGGGGCTGTTGTTTTGGCATGGATTTTGGTGAGTTGGGGTTTGTTTTGTCATTTTGGGTTTGTTTGTTTGGGGTTTTTGTGGGTTGTTTAGCAAAACTGCAGTGTAACATTAAAAAAGAGATTAAAAAACCTAAAATGGGTTGAAAAGCTTTATTTCGTTAATAAAATCACAATTTTACATAACATTCATTCACATTTTTTTCCTTGATATTTATTTTCATGTTGGCTAAATGCAATTCTTAATATAAAATCCCAATTTTTAAATTAACATTAAAACAAACAAAAATATTTAATCCACATATATACACACACAACACAACCTGACCTTTTGAACTGGTTTTTAAAGGCAGTGCCAATTTTGGAGGGGTCCTGGCCCCTTCCTTCCCTTCCTTCAGGGAGGAAAAGGCCCTGGAACTGCAGAGGGATCATTCCTGTGGGAATTCCAGAGCTGGAAGCTCCATCAGCATCCCCCCTGCAGGAACAGCACTGCCTGCTTCACTGACAGCAGCCTGTGCTTGGCAGCTGAAAAAACCTCTTAAGAGAAAAAAATCTTGATTGAACTCATCTATTTTTTAGGAGAGTTCAAGAATATTCTGATTTTAGGGTAAAAAATGACAAGGAAATTCTTTTGCCCCAAGTTAAGCAAACAACCTCTGCCCTCTGTACCATCCAACAAGATCCCACCTCAGGGTGAAGCTTCCATGTTTTATAGAAAGAAACAGCCAAGCTCCCAAATTAATTCCTAAAGCCAGCACATTTCCAATTTAAAACCACAAATCCAACACTTTTAGATGTTGGTGACAACAGACCATGACAAAACCTTATGGTTCTGCCATGACTAAACCCAAAATGAGGTTTTATAATAACCAGCAGTGCTGTTCTTCCCAAAATGAAAGACAAACTCTGGGAAGTGAAATCAAAAGAATCCAAAGGACTGACAGATATCCAAATGGAGTAACAAGGATTGCCTCAGACCTTGTCTCATGAAAGATAACTGTCCCTTCTTTTTTTTTAATTAATTTAAAAAGTGATTATGTAAATGCAGCTGGGAGTCCACGGCTTGCTGGGATTCCTTCAGCTGAAGGGGTGCAGCATGATAGCTACAACTTTATTGCAGACCACGAGCCAGCAGGTGATTCCCACACCTCCTGGAAAAGAGGGAGAAACCACAATTGAAGTTGTTGGATGAATAACCCTGAGGAACCTGTGCAGCTGCAAACAACCTTGGAGGTGTAAAAAATTCAATTCAGAATTCATGAGGCCAACAGGAACAAAAATCTTTGTATACAAAAGGGAGATACAAGAGATGGGAGATAAATCAATGCTGGTCCCAAAACATTCTGGATTGTCTTGGGAAAAGAGCACCAAATCCACAAATATGAGCTGGAGTGTGGTGAGTGCATCCCAGAGCTAAAACCATCTCTACAGACCCAAGAGAAAATATCTAAGTTTAAGGTGGGGCAGAATGTTTTACTTGAACCTAAATTCAGGATTTGGGAGATGTAAAAAGTAAATTTCCTCTGAAATTGAAATGAGTTGTTTTGTAAGTACATAGCTATTCATAGCACACCTGTGAAGAAAACTCCCTTTTGGGTGATTTCCTGATTTAAATCTTCCCCAGGATCTATTCAATACTGAGAAGGGCAATGCTCTGTTTGGGTGGAAACAAAAATGACAAAATTTGTGAGCACCTCAAGAAACCAGAACCACACATGGAAGAGCTGCTGAAATACTTGAGCCCTGTGCTCTGGGAGTCAGGGAAGCAGCTGCTGTTAATCCCTGGAAGCTCTGGGGCTCGGCCATGTCCTTTTCCTCACCTGCCACTCCTGTGGGGAAGGCCACCAGGCGCTCCAGGGGAGCCAACCACTTGCTTGGAAGCACCGTGACGGGCTCGGAGTAGTACTTCCAGATCAGAGAGATCATCAGGGCAGCCTGGAGTGGGGATTCTTTTATTAGTTTGGATAATAACACACATCAAAGAAATTCCCAGTGCTATCTGGAATTGTTTCTTTGTTATCTTCTTCAAAATAATTTTAGATTTTATATGACCTTAAATTTATACACAATATTAGGAGGTTGCAGGGGGATCTTTCTTTCAAGACCCTCGTTCCAATCCAGCAGAGTCAAACACAGTCATAGCATTTGTTAAAATTCTGATGACCCTTTTTAGCCTGAAGTTTTGCCTACAAGGAGCGCAACTCACTTCAATAGTCCCCTAAGGAAATCTTCAGGCTGACCACTACCATCCTCGTTACCAAATTCTTTGGCATCAGTCAGAACTACTCAGACAATCTGATGAGGCACCGAGGGGAAATGTGTGGCAGCTGTAGATGGAGATTTGCATCTTCAGCAGAAGTGGATTTTGGTTTCAAAGCCACAATTATATTCCCATGTAGCAGAACTTTTCTGGATTTGGGGCCATATATAAAAAAACCCCAGTGATTAAAGAGCTAATCTTGTCCCCCCAAAACCAGAAACACAGAGTTGAGATGAAAGTTAAACTCTTCCATCCTCAAGTACCAGAATTTATCATCATTTCCCTTCCAGTTGCAGAATTTTTTCTGTTTGACAAACTCTGTGTCCTTAGAATCCCAGAATAGTTTGGGCTGGAAGGAATTTAAAGATCCTCCAGTGCCACCCTTGCCATGGCAGGGCCACCTTCCACTGTCCCAGGCTGCTCCCAGCCCCAGTGTCCAACCTGGCCTTGGGCACTGCCAGGGATCCAGGGGCAGCCCCAGCTGCTCTGGGAATTCCATCCCAGCCTCTGCCCACCCTCCCAGGGAAGAATTTCTTCCTAATATCCCATCTAAACCTGTAATTTTTCAGTTGGGAGCCATTCCCTGGGTGCTGTCCCTGCATCCCCTGGGAAATTGTCTCTCTCCAGCTTTCCTGGGGCTCCTCCAGGCCCTGCAAGGCCACCCTGAGCTCAGCCCAAAGCTTCTCCTGTGCAGGTGAACAATGCCAGCTGTGCCAGCCTTTCCTGCCAGCAGAGCGGCTCCATCCCTCTGCTCATCCTGGAGCCTCCTCTGGGCTCTCTGCAGCAGCTCCAGCTCCTCCCTGGGCTGGGGGAGCCCTGAGTAACCAGACATGGGCCAATAAACCAGGAGAGAATTGTGACACTACTGAGGATTTGGTTAATTAAGCTGTATCCATAACAAAATATT
This sequence comes from Emberiza elegans, assembly GCA_024865655.1. NCBI lineage: Eukaryota > Metazoa > Chordata > Aves > Passeriformes > Fringillidae > Emberiza > Emberiza elegans. The sequence goes on from JALJVW010000163.1 coordinate 6,654,206, forward strand.
GACTTACCTGCAATATGTAGAATACAATATTTATGACCCACTTTATTTTGGCTAATTGGGCAGTTCGTGCTTTCACTGTTAAAGAAAAAAATATATTAGTTTCCATTGCTTATAATAATGAATTATAATTACATTATATTAGTGATTTTTTAATATTTCACTCATTAAGGCTGGACATTACCCTGTTAAAAACCTCTTTCCATATGACTTGTAGCTATATTAAAAACACCCTTCTACAACAAACTGCCAGCTCTGTATCACACTGTAACTTCTATCTTGACTTACTTAAAACAGGATTCAGTGATGGGCATCACTGAGAAAGAATAAATAATTACACAGTGAAGCCCAGGAAATCCCTGGAAAGACACAGGTAAGCTCTTCAAATAGTTTAAAGAGGGGGAAAAATGGAGAGAGAGAAAGAAAGAAGGGAATGAGAGGAGGGAAGGAAATTTCAAGCGAAGGGGGAAGAAGGAAAGGAAAAGGAAAAGGGGAAAGGGGAATGGAAAATGGAAAAGGGAAATGGAAAAGGGAAATGGAAAAGGGAAACGGAAAAAGGAAACGGAAAAGGGAAACGGAAAAAGGGAAACGGAAAAAGGGAAACGGAAAAAGGGAAACGGAAAAAGGGAAACGGAAAAAGACTGAAAATGGGTGAGATGGGGAAGGGAAAGGGGAAAAGGCAAATGGAAAAGGGAAATGGAAAAGGGAAAGGACTGAAAATGGGTGAGATGGGGAAGGCAGGTTTGAAGGATAAATACTTGAAGCTGAAATATTAAAAGTGAAAACACTCTTAACAGCTTTTAGAAGCAGAAAATGTTTTCCTTGTGGAGCAGGGAGCAGACATGGCACTGTACCGTGGGTTTTGAGCTTGTCAGTCATTTTGTTGATCTTCCTCTCCAGCCGGGCATATCTGGCAAACTCGTCCATCATGCTGATGGTGGCAAGTTCCTGCTTCATGGTCTGGATCTCTGCTCTCATCTGGGATTCCTGCTCTGCATCCTTCTGTAACAGCCTGGATATCTGAGAAGTGAAGGAAATGATCAATTCCTGGTCCAGAATTCCACTGATTTGCTTTAGTGTGTATCAAGTATGATCTCAAAAGCCTCCTATAAAAAAGGCCCTTTCACTGAGATGCAGGAAATCCCTGGGTGACAAGAGAACAAGTGACAAGATGAAACAGCCTCAAGCTGGACTCAACGATCTTGAAGGTTTTTCCCAACCTAAATGATTCTGTGATCTTTCCCATTTCCAGCTCCAGCAGCCAAGTATTCCAGCATTTTCTCCCTTCCTTTTACTTCCCTAATTTCTTCTCTTGAGGCACCACCTGCTTGTCAGTTCATGAACTCTGTTTGCCATAGAAATGCAGGCACAAAGGACACAAAATCTTTTTATTGCTGTTCCTTAGCAAATCTTCCAGCTTCCCCAAGACACATGTAATTTATTTCCCCGCGGATGCTGTTCTCAGGCCTGCAGACAGTGAGAGCATTAACACCCTCTTCAGCCTCAAACCACAGCAGAAAGCTGAGCAGAGATCTTGAGAGAATCTCAGAATATCCTGAGTTGGAAAGGACCCACAAGGAATTGAGTCCCAGCCCTGGCCCTGCCCAGACCCCCAGACAATCCCACCCTGGGCATCCCTGCCCAAAGGCTCCTGGAGCTGTGGCAGCCTCAGGGGCCGTGCCCATTCCCTGGGCAGCCTGGGCAGTGCCAGCACCCTGTGGGGGAAGAACCTTGCCCTAAAATCCAACCTAAATCCCTCCTGGCCCAGCTGCAGCTGCTCCCTGGGTGCTGCCCCTGTCCCAGAGATCGGAGCTGTGCCTGGGGAAGAGCTGCAGATCCCAATCTCAGCCTCCTCCAGACAGAAGGAACCAAATGTCCTCAGCCTCTCCTCAAACGGCTCTTTCATCACTCACCTCTAGCAACACTGAGTTCAGCTTCCCAAACTGCTGAGGGTGATTTAAGGTTTAAAGGATTTCTGTCCATTTTTGAACGGTGCACACTGATCTCTGTGCCAGTGAAGTTATTTCTGTGCTAGAGCAGAGCGAAGGGGATTTCAGCATCTCTGTACACATGTGAGTTTATCTGCCAGTAACAGAGTTTATTCGTCCTCAATTCCATTATCCACGCTTCCACAGCAGTGCTTCAGATCAGAACAGGGGCATCCTGATCAGATTATTGAGATTTATTCCTACAATGACTTAACTCCTTAATCTCCGTATCCACCGATCTCCCATCTCAACAATGGGCACGTCCATCTGTTGAAAACACGCAAGACTGAGCAAATCTGTCCTTCCTACCCCGAAAACTGGGAAGCTGGGGCTGCCCATCTCTGGAGGAGTTCCAGAGCAGCCTGGACAGGGCTCTGGGCAGCCAAGCCCGCTGGAAGGATGCCTGCCCACGGCAGGGGGGTGGGAGCGGATCATCCTCAAGGCTCCTTCCAGCCCAAACCACTCCACGATTCGGCGATGCATCCCAAGGGCTGGCTGGAGGCTCAGGAGCATCAATGATAACACAGGTAACTCATCCCGCAGAAACCGGGGCTGTGCTCCATCATCTCCAGCTCCAGCCGCTTCTCTGCAAGGCCGGCAGCAGCACCAGACCCTGCCCGTCCCCGCCGGGGCTCCGGCACCGCTCCCCCCTGTGCTGTGAGGACTCCTTAACGCCCCGCCACCTCCCCTCCCAGCCATCCTCCCACTTCCCCACCGGCGCCATCACTCACGAGGGAGGAGCAGGAGGGCAGGAGGATTTTGAGCGCGTTGCAGAGGAACACGGCGCTGAGCACCAGCAGCCAGGCGCCGCTCTCCGCCATGGGCCCCGCCGCCGCCGCCGCCGCCGCCTCACAGCGCCCGCCCGAGGCCAGGCGGGGCCGCGCGCGGGGCACGTGACGCGGGCGGGCCAATGGGGAGGCGGTGCGCTCGGGCGGGGCGGGGCGCGCGCCGATCCGGCTGGATCCTGTTGAGGCGCCGCTGGCGCTGCTGGGATGGGGAGGGGGGCGGCGGCTCCGCTGCGCAGCCGGGCTGGGGCGCGCAGGCGGCCGCAGCAGCAGCGCTCGCTCGCAGCAGCAGCCGCCGCCGCGCCGCACGAGCAGCCGCAGCCGCGGGGGTCGCGGCCGGGAGCGTCGAGATGCCCAAGAGGAAGGTGAAGGCGGGAGGCAGCGAGCGGAGCCGCGGGGAGGGGACGGCCGGGGGCGTGTGGGGAGCGGGCTCGGCGGGAAGCGGCCGCGCCGCAGGCTCTGGTGCGGCGGGTGGTACCGGGGGTCGGCGCCTTTCCCTTGTGCCGGGGAGGGGGCAGGGGGTGTGGGAGGGAGGCTCGGGGGGGCTCGGCGAGGCTCGCGGTCCGGGAAGGGGCGGGCGGGGGCCGAGGCCGGTGACGCCCCGCTCGCTGACGCGCTCTGTGTGTTGCAGGTGACGGTGGCGGACGGGGACGCCCCCGAGGAGGTAAGGAGCGGGCAGGGCGGCGGGGCAGGCGGGGCTGCCCGGCCCGCCCGCCCCTCACGCCCTTCTCTCTCTCTGTCCCTGTGTCTGTCCGTGTCTCCCCCCAGCCCAAGCGGCGATCGGCGCGGCTCTCCGCGGTAAGTGCCGAGCGGCGGGGCCCTGCCGGGATGGGCGGGAGGCCGTGCTCGGGACGGGTTCCCGAGGGCTGGATCCCCGCCTGATTTGTTCTCTCTCCTCAGAAACCCACGCCTGCCAAAGCAGAGCCGAAACCTAAAAAGTTACCGGCAAAGGTGAGAGTGAATTGGAAAAGGGAAGGGAGAGGAGGTGGTGGTGCTTGGGGGCAACCCTGCTGGAATGGTTTTGTTCCTTGTGGGAACTTGGCTGAAGTGTTGTTTTGATGTGCTTTTGCCAGTATTTACAGGTACATTCCATCGCTGTGGCTGTAGAGCCTTGTTAAGCTCCAGGCATTGCACGGAAGTGTGGGCACGGATCCATGCGTGTTATATTGGGTGGAACTACCTGACTGTCAAAGCAACTGTGTTGGGACATCGGGAGGGATTTCTTCACAGAAAGGCTGGGCGGGCATTGGAAAAGCTGCCCAGGGAGGGGGTGAAGTCACCATCCCTGGAGGTGTCCAAGGATGGGCCGGGATGTTGTTTGCTCTGCTCTGGTTGACAGGGCGGTGCTCAGTTAAAGTTGGAGTATCTTGGAGGGCTTTTCTGAACGGAATGATTCTGTGCATAGCATTGTATCTCATCTGTGTAACAAGAGGGGATAAAAAACACCTACTGATGTTTTAAAGCAGTGTGTTAGGACAGGGAAAAAATTGTATTAGCCACTTTAAAACCACATGAGCTTCCATTCATGTGGTCAAACTTTCAGGTGTTTTTGTGTAAGAAAGTGGCTTTGTGTGATCTTTGAATTTTTCAGCATAGCTTTCACAGTGGAAATAAGTGAGGTGTAAAATTCTTTGGTTTTTGGGAGAATTAAAAAAAGCCTTGTGTCTGTTGGTGGCTGCTGTTTGTGTTGTTAAGTGTTCCTTTGTCATTTTAAACTTTTCTTTGTGATATGTGGATTAAAAGCTTTGGGTCATTGTGATTAAAAGGTCATCGTGACCTTTCAGTACCTGGAGGGAGTTGATAAGAAAGATGAAGAGAGAATTTCCAAGGGCTGGAGTGACAGGGAATGGTTTCAAACTGCCAGAGGGCAGGGCTGGATGGGATCTTGGGAATGAGGAATTGTTCCCTGGCAGGGTGGGCAGGGCTGGGATGGAATTCCCAGAGCAGTTGGGCCTGCCCCTGGATCCCTGGCAGTGCCCAAGGCCAGGATTGGACACTGGGGCTGGGAGCACCCTGGGACAGTGGGAGGTGTTGGGGGTTGGATGAGATGATCTTAAGGATCCCTCACAACCCAAACTATTCTGTGATTCTTTAATTTCAGATAAACTCATAATCTTTTAGACTTCCTAAATCCTCTTGAGCAGTTACTGACCAGGAATCCACCTTCATTCTGGTTTGAGTGTCAGTGTGTTCCCATTCTCTGGGCTGTAAGCCTGAAGAATTTGGGGAAGCTTTCCAATGCTACTGAGTTGTAATTTCCTTTTTCTTGCAGTGTCTGTGATGCATTTGCACTTACTGCTGCTCATTGACTGACATGTGTGCTATGGATTTTTCTGCTTAAAACTACTTCAAGCTATTAATTAACAGTCAAAGATTTTTTATTTGATTCATCAAAAAAAAAAATTTTTTGCATCAACTTTATCAGGTTTTAAAACTTGCCTCACAGTATTTTTTCCAGTTGAGGGAAGTTTGCTCATTATGGAGTTACTTGGTGGGCTTTTAAAATCAATACTAATGAAGAAAAATATATTTTGGCATTCAAAGTATAGAAGTCAGTGTGTTGCAATTATGTAATTCTGAAATATTTTATAAGTGGGTGATCAGGGATTGTTGGTACCTTAGCAAATCCATCCCTTTTTTTTTGTTTATTATTGTTTTCAAGGTTTACCTGAAAGATCATAATAATTTACTTACTGGAAATGTATTTCATTGTAGGATAAATCTGAGGACAAGAAAGCTCCATCAAAGGGGAAGAAGGGGCCTAAAGGAAAACAGACAGAAGAGACAAACCAAGAGCAGAGCAAGGACAACCTGCCTGCAGAAAATGGGGAAGCTAAAACTGAGGAGGTGAAGTTTGGAGCTCTGGGTTTGGGCTTTGCTGTTACTGAGAAGTTTGGGTGTTTTTTTTTTTTTTTGCTACAAAATTTTCTTGACAAATGAAATATTCTTTTTTTTGGGGCCTGGAAAGGGTCTTGAGTGAAAAGCCAGAGGTGATCTGGGCAAAGTTGAGGTGCCATTGACAGACCCTGCTGGGAGAAGGGACAGGTTGGTGCAGGGACAAAGTTCAACAATTCATGAGTTGTTGCTGTGCCAGGTGGGTCTTGGCTGCACCACAGTGGCGGAACTTTCTGGAGTCATGGATCAGGTCACTTTCAGCATCCTCCACTCTGTACTACACTCCTAGAATGCAGACATAGTTATAAATTTAGGCCAAGATCTGCAGGGATGAAACACAAGTGTGGTAATAATGGGCCTGGAGTTGGGGTCAAGTTTCTGTAACAAACATTTTCAGGAGTTGAGTGGAGTATTTTGGATTTAGGTAGATGATGGGGTTTTTGGGCAGGGAAGGTACTTCAGTGAGCAGGAGGATTTACTCTGAGGTAACAGTTTGTCGTTTGCAAGCTTGCAGTGTATAAAAGTTGTGCTCTAACTGCGAGTTCTTCAGCTGACTCAATTTTTGGCATTATTGCAGTCTTTTAATTTGTGCTTGTAAAGTTTCAGCAGTGGAACCAAATTTGGCAGCATTCCCACCTGGGGTCCCTTTAGTTCACTGGTGCAGAGATTATGTAAATTTACAAGGAATGGATGATTGGTCACACCACCCAAAATTCCAGGTGCAATTTTCTAGCAAAGTCTAGAAGAGGCAGAGTCTGTCCTGCTGGATGTTATTGTTTGCTAAGAATTAAAGCAGGGTTAAGATTTGAAGAATATTTGAAGTGTGGCACTGAAATTTAAAGGCATGAAGTGTTACCTCATGGATTTTCTAAACACCTCGTGTGTAATTGTAGCTAGGTAAAAGCTGAAGTTTTTTCTGCCATAAAGGCAGTAATCCAATTAAAATTAAAATCCTTTGCAGTGTGTTTAGTAACAAATCAACATCCTGCAATCCATCCTGGTGCATCCAAGGAGCCTTTTTGTGACAGCTTGGTTTAGCAGGTCATGATCCAAGAGAAATCTGCAGGAACAAGTCAAGGTTATTCTGTGCAGGGTTTAATGTGCATTAAAACCACTCCAAACTAATCTGAGCCACTAAAAACTTCCTGCACTGAATTGTTCTTTTTTTTTCCCTTTGCAGACCCCAGCACCTGATGCAGCTGCAGAGAAAGAAGTGAAGTCTGAGTGACACCTGCTCCCACATCTGTAACTGGTGGTCCTTAAACCTTTCTTCTTGTACAATTCAGAGGAATATTTTTATCAACTATTTTGTAAATGCAAGTTTTTTAGTAGTTCTAGAAAACACGTTTTTAAAAAGGAGAGAATCCCGACTCAACCCATTTTTTTACATATTTAGATAAGTGTAAATGCTTTTTTTAAGTGGTAAAATCATGTACTGGTTGTCTGTTTTCTATGAAATTAGAAATTAACAATGTGTTAATTAAGGAGAGGGCATTGAGGCTTTGATTAAGCCTCACGTTCCACAGACTCCAAGGGACAGTTTTCTATCCTATAAAATGAAGCATAACACAGATCAGACTTTGGAATCATAATGATGTGTAGAGAATGTCTTAACATTTTAGTTATTTATCTTTCTCTATGGTTGTACCATCAGTAGAATTGCTTATCTAATAAAACTGCTCCCTAGTGGTGGATTCCTTGCTGAGTGATGTATGTCAGTGACAAAGTTATTTTTGGTAGTTGCAGCTTTATTTTTTTCCAACAACTTTGTAGCTGTGATGCAAAAGATTGGAAACTTTTATTTTATATCTTTAAATACTGTCTTAAGTAAAAGTTTCTGCTTGGCAGATGGAACTTGTTATGTCAATATTTGAGATACTGGAACTTCACATCTAATTTTCAAGGACAGCTTGTCTACAAAGATTGAGTGAAAAATATTTGAAATAGTGCTAGAAAAAAAAACCAATTAGTTTTTAGATTAAAAACAGCTCTGTGAATAAAAACAATTGTAAAATTGTTGATAGTGTTTGTGATCACCAAACAAAAGCCAAATAAACCTTGATTATGAAAGGATGTTTCCATAGCTCCTGCATTGACTGTGAACTCACAATCTGAGTGCTGTGGTTTGCATTTTTAACTGTGTCCTTCAGGGTGTTAAAATTGTACTTTGAAGAGATGGGTGGCAGTTCAGGGAGTGGAGAATTGCAGTTAGTCTCAACTTGCAGTTGGAAAGCGGAGAGCTTTGTGTTGCTGCTGTTTGCTTTAAAAAAAGTCAATAATTAGTGAGTCTCAGATGCCAGCCAGACAACTGTCACCCTGTCCTGGGAGGAGCCAAGCTCAAACAGAAACGTTTGTTCTTTGCTGGGTTTTTTTTTCCTCTTACCCCAGAATTTGTTTATGCTCCTAAGTAACACCTGCAAGCCCAGTACCTGCTTCCTGTACATTTTTAGTGCCTTTTTCAAATTGTTGCAGTTATTTCTAAAAAAAGCCTCTTAGTTTCACCTCTAATTTGCTTTCTTAATCAATATTCTCCATTTCAGGAAGAATTTTATCATTTTTATCTCTTCAATACTTTAGCAATCTTTAACTTTTTTATAGGAAGTCTCCCAACCTTAGACAACGATCTGCTCCTGTTCCATTCCATCACAGGTGTGTGTTCCTCTCAGAGCACACCTGGCTTTGGCTTCAAGTTTTTGGGTATTTCAAAATTGGAAATTGATGCCACTTTTCTAACTCACTTTCCCCAACATCCCCCTCATATTTGTTGGTTTAATTTAATAGTAATAAGATCTAGCTCCATTATACTATTTACTCTGGTTTTGGCAAGCTCAACCCCCCAATTAAATAAGTAATAAACTTGCAGGTAAATCCCCTAAAATAACCACTCATCCCTGCTTTTACAGTGTGTCTGTTTTTCATGTGTTTTGGGTCTCTGGTGCTGTGATCCTGTGCACTTTCAGCTTCTCCCTCACATCTATTACCCATTGCTTAATTTATTGTAACTTTTCAATATTGCTCTGTCCTGTGTGATACCAGATTTATTTGCTCTTCAGCTAAGGACTGGAGTGAGAGCTGATGCAGATTTGCATCCAGTGGAGCACAATCTGATCCAAAATACAACAGCAGGAGAACAAAAACCAAAACTTCTTTCTTGGAACATACTCTGTTGTCTTTGTATATTACTATTACTAGTAATACAATTACTATTACTAGTAATTGTTTGGGTTAAGGGAATGAGACATAAAAGTAATTCAAGGTGCTAAAAATGCATTTTAAGGTACCAGAAGTGTGGAATTAATTAGGCAAAGAGCTTGGATTTAAAATGTAACACAAGTACAGCCATTGCTGTTTTTATCAGTGTTCATGCTGGGCATGGCTGGGAAACAACTGTGGGAAAGAAAAAGATGAAGAATGGTTTGGGGTGGAAGGGAACTTAAAAATTATCCACTCCCACTCCCTGCCATAGGCAGGGACATCTCCCACTATCCCAGGCTGCTCCAAGCCCCAGTGTCCAACCTGGCCAGGGATCCAGGGGCAGCCACAGCTGCTCTAGGCACCTGTGCCAGGGCCTGCCCACCCTGCCAGGGAACAATTCCTAATTCCAAATATCCCATCTAACCCCACTATCTGTCAGTTAGAAGCCATTCCCTGGGTGCTGTCCCTGCATGCCCTGGAAATTGTCTCTCTCCAGCTTTCCTTGGGCTCCTTCAGGCCCTGCAAGGCCACCCTGAGCTCAGCCCAAAGCTTCTCCTGTGCAGGTGAGCAATACCAGCTGTGCCAGCCTTTCCTGCCAGCAGAGCTGCTCCATCCCTCTGCCCATCCTGGAGCCTCCTCACAGCTCGATGTCCTGGCTCTCAAAATCCTTCTCCAGGAGCCAGGCTCGAGGTGGCACAGGCATGGGGGCAGAGCTGGGTTTTTTTTGGCTCAGTGATGCCAGGGGAGCAGAGCTGTGGGGTGGGAAATGCCCCTCCCCAAGGTGGTGTTTGGGGACGCCCAGGTGCCCCCCTGTGCTCTCACAGCAGGAGGCTGGGCCAGCCCTGAATTCTGACACGGACACAGCCTTGATGCTCCCCAATCTCTGCAGCCATGGCACACACTGGGCACCACGCGGCGCAGTGCACTTTGAATCACGTTATCGCAAAATCATTTAGCTTGGGAAACACTTCTGTGATCACCGAGCCCAACCTTTGACTGATCAACCCCTTGTCAACGACCCACTTCCAGTCGTTCCTTGAACTCCAGGAATGGGGACTTCAACACCTCCCTGGGCAGCGCATTCCAATGTTTAATCACACTTCCAGCGAAAAAATTCTCCCTATGTCCCGAGCCTGCCCTGGCCCAGCCTGAGGCCGTTCCCTCTGCTCCTGTCCCTGTTCCCTGGGAGCAGAGCCCGACCCCCGCGGCTGTGCCCTCCTGGCAGGGACTTGTGCAGAGCCACAGGGGCCCCTGAGCCTCCTTTGCTCCAGCCTCAGCCCCTGCCCAGCTCCCTCAGGAATTCTCCAGCCTCTTCCCAGGTCCGTTCCCTTCTCTGGATAAGCCGCAGCCCCTCGATATCCTCGCAGTGAGGAGCCCAGAGCCGGACACGGCGCTCGAGGCAAAGGCCCTGGTCTGGCGGCACACAGCGCCCGCTCCGTCACCGCATCGCCCCCGTGAACCGGCTCCCGGTTCCTCGCCGCGGGTCCCGGGAGGGCCGTCCCGGGCTAGGAAGGCCGAGGTAGCGGTGGCAGCACCGCTGTTCCCGGGGCCGAGCGGAGCAACCCCACAGCCGCCGCCACCTCTCCCCCGCCGCCCCTCAGCGCTGCCGCCTCGCCGCGCTCGGCCCCGCCCCCGGTGAGCGTCACCGCCGCCTTCCTCGCGCGATCCTTCCGCGCCTCCGCCTCCCCTTCTCCTCACCCGCCGCCTTCCCCGCCGTCCCCCCCGCCACCCACCCCGCTTCCCTTCCTGTATATTCCCTGCGGCCACACGCCTTCATCGCTGTTCCCTCGGCGCGCCCGAAGCGCCCGGTACTGCGGGAACTATTTTCCGCCGCCCCCCCGCGGGCGCTCCTGGCGGAGGTGTCGACGGCGGCTCCGTGGCGGGTGGTGCGGCGGCGATGGCGGCGGCGCCGCCGAGGCTGCGCTGAGGGGGGGGGAGGGAGGGAGGGAGCGCTGAGGGGAGCGGGGGGGCGGCCGTGAGGGGAGGGAGGGAGGAGGGGAGGCGCTGACAGCGCCGTGCCGAGCCGGGCCCGCCGCCCTCAGCCCGCCATGGCCGAGCCTGCGGCCTCTTCCAGCTCCGGCGCGTCGCTGCCGCTCATTGAATCAGGTAACACCGCGGGCCGGGGTGAGGAGGTGCCGCCGGTGCCGCCATCTTCCTGCCCCCCCCTCAGGATGGGTCACGGCCGCCCCCCGGCTCATCCCCCGTGTCTCTTGCCGTGTCTCTTACAGAGCTTTACTTCCTCATCGCCCGGTTCCTGAGCACCGGGCCCTGCCGGAGAGCGCTGAAGGTGAGTGCGGGGCTCACCGGGGCGTGGGCACCCCGCGCTGCCCCTGAGGGCCGGGGGGAGGTGGGAGCAGCCGCGCCCCCCGCTCTGGGGGAGCCGGATCGTGCCTTGTCCCTGACTTTGTGTTTTTCCCCTTTCCCTCTGCAGGTGCTGGTGCAGGAGTTGGAGCAGCACCAGGTCTGTGTGGGCTCTGATGAAATCTTGCTGTAGTCAAAAGTTTCCTTTGCAAGTCATTCAAGTTTCTGCCGCTGTCTCAACTTTTCCCCCCCTCGACACACATTGTTTTGGATGTGGTCTGTAATCCCTCCTTTCCCCTTTAACCGCTCACGGTTTTTCTGTTTGTTTTTCCTTTATTTAGTTGCTTCCCAAAAGGTTGGATTGGCAAGGAAATGAGCATTATAGAAGTTATGAAGAATTGGTGAGACTTTTCTCTTTTAAAAAAACCCTTTTATTTACGGTGATGACATTGATGTTAAACCCCCCTCTACCTTTAAGAGTAGGCCCAAATCTTCACCTTCCTTGTACCATCCTGGCTCTGAACACTGGAGTTACTTTAGAAAGGGCCTTCAATTTCTTTACATCAGACTAACAAAAACACAAGCGGTGGTTTAAATTGAGGATATTGTTTACATAGCAGAGGTGGAGCTTGGCGTTGTGCAGTGGTACATGCCGCTGCCTACATGCAGGCAGGAGCCAATCTCCAGCGAGGTTTCATTTCGGAGTTTCAGGGACCAGGTTGTGAGGCACGTTGTGATTTGTCGGTATTTATTTTCTGGTTGGTTTCTTTCAGCCCCCTCCAACAGATTAGGAAATGAAATCGCTGTTCAGAAACCGAGGGTTGGCACTTGTGGTGACTGTGAATGTGCTCACATCGCCGGCTCCTCGCTGGTCATGGCTTTGTTTCTAAAGTGCTGCAAAGATGGGGATGATCTCTCCACAAAATTTACTTTCTTCCCTTCCTCGACTGGTGTGCTGTGTTCTGAATTGTTTTTTACGGAAGGCAGAGCTGTGTTTTAGGGCTTAATTTTGCTGTTTCTTAAGTAGCAAAGAGTTTGAATGCCAGTGGGTGATGGTCTGGTGGTGCCTGCCCTGCCCCGTGTGGTTTTTATCCTGCTTTATTGTATTTGATAGTGTTTCAGTGTTTCCTTTGAAGAATTGTTTATCCTTGCTTTTTCCCACCTAAGGTTCAGGCATTCCGGGTTAATTGACTGATTGTTGCTGTGAACTCCCTCTTGTGAAGCACTTAAAGATCTCAGGATCATATTTGCATAGAGAAGGAATGAAATGTTGTTTAAAACACTTTCTTAATTATTTGAGTATTGCTTGAAATGATAAGTGTGATTCCATTTCCTCTGTTTGTCCTTGTGGTCAGTTGAACAAGGAAGGTTTTAGATCAGTTTTTTTAAGTCACTAAGAAGCCTGGCCTTGCTAAACAGGAATATTTTCAAGCTCTGACTTGAATTTAGGCAAGATGAAAGTAGGATTAAGCTTAGAAAGAATTGTTGGGAGGTTTTTTTTTTGTTGCTTCATTGTTGATTTCTTACCCCATTTCTTCTGGCAAAAAGCAGGGTGTTGGGAGATCCCATTTGTGTGTTGTTCTGATTTCAGGGCTGCTTTTTAACTGTGATTATTCTGCATGTACAATTGTCAAACTAATTCTTTAACATGTACTGCTTCTGCTTCTTTTTTCCTGCACAGTTTAAAGGAAATCTCTGCACAGGGCAGTACTGTTTCAAAACATCTAAATTAATCTTCACAGGGTTTTACTTTCTGTTTTTTGAGGGGCTATGGGGACCTCTTGTCCCACTGGTCTCACTCTGAATTTGCAGAGACCACAAACAAATCAGTCATGTGGTGTAATTATTTCTATTCCACTCTGCTCAGCATGGAATTGCAAATCTTTAAAATAACTGTTCCTTCCAAAATCTCAGCAAAACTACTTCAAAAAGAAAGGGATTGCAAGGTTTTGTATGCAAGGGTTGCATTTACAAAAAAATATACTTATTGCTGACGGCATGTGAGCAAAAAGGGTTTTAGTGTTTGGCAGAAAGCAGGCTGACCTTTCTGTCCTGGATATTGTGGCTGGTACTGCTCTATACCAATTCAAGAGTCAAAATTGATAAAGAAATTCTGTCCAACTGCATTTTGTAGTCTTTGGGCATTACCAAAAATATGTTTTTATAATCAACCTTTCTGTCCTGGATATTGTGGCTGGTACTGCTCTATACCAGTTCAAGAGTCAAAATTGATAAAGAAATTCTGTCCAACTGCATTTTGTAGTCTTTGGGCTACCAGATATTCTTATAATCAATCTTAAGCATCTGATGGGCTGATTTGCTTGGACAGATTTGCCTGTGGGGTAATGGGAACTATTTTACTGATGTTATCTCCTCCCACCCTGCCTGGAATACAACCTGTACCCCACAAACTTTATACCTGGCTTTTATTATTAAAAACAAGTGCAAGGCTGTGACTTAAACTGTACTTTCTGAATGCTCAGTGTGCATTTGGGCAACTTTCTGGCAGCATGTGGAATTTTCTTTTTATTTTAATTTTTGTTCCCACTGTTGTGTGAGCAGATCAGCCCTGTTGGGACACTTTGCTCATCCCAGCTCAGCCCTTGAAGGGAGCAGCATCAGCAGCACGAGCTCGTTCTGCCTGTGTTCTCAGGCACCTGGGCAGGAGGCCACATACCTGAGCTGGTGTGGCCCTGAGCCTCTCCTGCCTGGATTGGCTGGGAATTCTGTGGCTGCTGCAGGAGCACTGGGGCTGCTGGGCCTGACTGGTTTGTTCATGGCCAGGTCACACTGCAGGAAGCGTGGGGCTGTCAATCCCAGCTGCTTCAGAGCTCCCCAACAGCTTCAGTTTATGATTCTGATGGTTGCTCTACTCAAAGCTGTTTAAACTCTTACTTTGTGTCTTTAACTTCTGCGTTATTGTGGTTGTCTCGATAAGAATAAGGATTTTTTAAATTGAGCACCCTAAAAGAAAAGGGGGAAAAATAATCAAAGCCCGCACACATCTGTTCTTGTCTGAGACATCTGAGTGTGTGTGGGGGTGTATTTTTTTTTTAGCTTGCTTGATAGTGTGGGATCATTCCTGACTGTAGGGAGGAATGGTTTCATCCTTTGGTTTAAGGAAGTAGGGCAGACTTAGGTTATGTGGTACTGGTTCTTCAAGGAAACTGTTTCCAGAGAGATTGTACTCAAACCTGCTGGTTTGCAGTTCACTGAACAAGTACCAGAAGTAGCTGCATAAATTCTTGTGCTTGATTGCAACCACATTCTGCATGATCTGGAGTTCTGAGGGTTGGAATTTTATTTCTTATTTTTAGTACAAATCACAGGGTGAATTGGGCAAAGACACTCAGTGTAGGGTGCCTCACAAGTGGGTGCCACAGGGGTGATTCCTGCAAGCTTCAAGTAATAAAATACTGATGTGCAGGAGTCACTTTACTCCAGTTATTTTTATTACAGCTCTCCCTCGCTTGCAGAGAACCCACTGAATTTACTAGATCAGAGCTTAACAGAATTGATTTTTCTCTATAACTTGAACTTAAAAAAAAAATCAAATATACCTCTGCATATTGATGCTTTTATATCCATCTGTTCTGGGTGTACCAACCTAATCTTTAAACCTTGAATTTCTGTCAGGTGCTGTCCAACAAACATGTGGCTCCAGATCATTTATTACAAATTTGCAAACGCATTGGCCCTATCCTGGATAAGGAGATCCCACCCAGCATTTCCAGAGTGAATTCCTTACTGGGGGCAGGGAGACAGTCCTTGCTACGGACAGCAAAAGGTAGGATCTGCTCTTTGTTTGAAATGAGGCTGATTCATTGGCATGGGTACAGAGTTAGGATTTGGGGAATGGTGTGAGAAAGGCAGAACTGACACTTTGGAAGTGAAATCCCAGAAAATCCCAGAATGGTTTGGGTTGGAAGGGACCTTAATGCTCATCCCATTCCAACCCCTGCCATGGCAGGGACACCTCCCACTGTCCCAGGCTGCTCCCAGCCCCAGTGTCCAACCTGGCCTTGGGCACTGCCAGGGATCCAGGGGCAGCCCCAGCTGCTCTGGGCACCCTGTGCCTTCCCCACCCTCACAAGTAAAAATTTTTTCCTAACATCCCATCTAAACTTGTCCTGCTTCCCCCTTGTCCTTTCACTCCAAGCCTTTGTGAAAAATTCCTCTCCAGCTTTCTTGTAAAACCCCTTTAGTTACTGAAAGGTTCTTGAGATCATCTCATGAAATAACTTGATGTTATTAACTACTCATTACATTCCTGTAGAAATATTCAGGAAAATGTTAAAAATCAGCTGGAATTTTAGTTTTGTGTCATGTGAACTGCAGGGGTTTACCATCATTTAGGAGTAATTTCAGTTTGGTGGTTGGCTGTGTTGTTTTTTCTCCTTCTGTTACTATTAAATGGATTTTTCTTTTAACTCTTCATTATTGTGAGAAGTTTTGGGGCAGTTGGTGCCTGGTTTTTTGGTGGGTTCAATCCTATGTTTGAGACCAGTCTAGATGGGCTCTTTGCTGTGTTTTGGAACTGCAGCTCTCTTGGCATTTTTAACAAATATTAATGATGATTTTCAACTATTTTTGCAGATTGCAGGAACACTGTTTGGAAGGGCTCTGCGTTTGCTGCTCTGCATCGAGGCAGACCCCCTGAAATGCCTGTGAACTATGGCACCCCACCAAACCTTGGTAAGCTCCTCTCACCTCTCCCCACTGCTGCTGAGCACACCTAAAATACTGGTTTTACACACAGAAAAAATGCAGATACCACAAAACCTGACTTGATGAAATCTGAAAATAATTTCTAGTAGCTTTTTAATATTAATGACAGTTGAATAAACCCAAGTTTTAGAACAGACATGTTTGAAACATGATGTGATTCCTCTGTGTTCTAGTGGAGGTGCATCGAGCAAAGCAGTTAACTGGATATGCCAAGTTCAGCACCTCATTCCCAGGGAGTATGTACCAGCATGTCAAGATGCACAGGAGGATCCTTGGCCATCTCTCTTCTGTGTATTGTGTTGCATTTGACAGGACTGGACACAGAATATTTACTGTAAGTTGATGAAAACACAACCAACTCTGACTATAGTTTTAGATGATGCAAGGAAAAGAGCTTGGGAATGGGTGTTGTGCTAAAACTTCTGGAGATAAATATCAATGCTGGTAAAATGCAGCTCCCTCACTCTGCTTAAGTGGAACAATTTGCTGTAATTAAAGGTCAGAAGCATGTCAGAAGTTGTCCTTAATGAATATTTCTCTTTAGGGCTCAGATGACTGTCTGGTGAAGATCTGGTCCACCCACAATGGCAGATTATTTGCCACCTTACGAGGACATTCAGCAGAGATCTCTGACATGGCTGTGAACTATGAGAACACCATGATTGCAGCTGGGAGCTGTGACAAGATGATCAGAGTCTGGTGTCTGAGGACTTGTGCACCAGTTGCTGTCCTCCATGGGCACACAGGGTCCATTACCTCACTGCAGGTATGGCGCTTTTGAAGTGTTCCTGCATGTTAAAAACTGAAATTCTTTCTCTGGGGCTGCCTATGGGAGTAGTGAAATCTGGATGTGTGAATATTCATGTCAAAATGAAGTCAAATCACAGGATAAACCTGCTTAAAAACAAGTAAATTCCTTGTCTCTCTGGAATTTCTAAGTATTTAACTGAAGATAATGACAGGAGTTCTTTCTCACTTCAAGACCACTGTGTGTAAAACTTGAGTTGTTGGAACAAAAGGGAAATTTCTGGGAAATATCCTGTCCTCCTGTTGTCTCTTACTGGAGACATGGTTTGATTTTCTGTTCTGTTTCTGATCCTGTATATTATTCCTACAACTTTTGAGTTGTGGGTGTTTGTTTAAAACTCCAAAATAGGAGTTATTTCACAAGGACAAAGGTGTAACGTGGGTATTTAAATTTCAAGGTGGTTTGATACATGATGTGCTCTTAGTGGTCCTTTGGATTCAGTCTGGTTTTAAATTCCTTAATTAACACAGAAATTAGTAGCTCATTATCCAGGTTTGGGGTGTTTTCCACTGAGACCAACAGCTTGTCTTGAGGGGTGAAGAGTGGCTTGTGGAGCTCAGTACAAACAAATAATTTTGAATTTTTCTCAAAAGTGCTACCTCAGAGAGTAATCTTCATACCTGCACTTTCTGTGGCATTCATTGCATTTTTTAGTTTGGTTTTTTTAATTTCTAAATACTTGTGGTGCTTCATTTATTGCAGTGTGTGGATTTTTAAATTTAGATTTTTTAATAATATCATCATTGCACTATGTACAATTTATATGACTTTCCAATGATAGTAATTGATGAACAGTTTAAACAAGTTGAGTCTGTAAAGTTTTCTGAAGGGTAGCTCTGTGCATAGCAACAAATCCATGTCTTGGAAGAACTGTTTCTGAGGAATTCCCATAAAATTCCTATAGAATTACATATAATGCTAAGTTACACATTCAAACTATCTCATATCTCATGCTCTGCTTAATTATTTTTAAACTACACCTGTCTGTTCAAACTTCCCTTTTTTCAGTCTGCTGTGCTCATTATTTTATTCATTGACAGGATTTTCAGTGAATGATTGTGGTCAGTGGAAACATCAAACCCAAACCACTGAAGGAATTGGGGTTTTTTAACACAATAATTGAAACACAGACCACAAACTTACCTTAAATCAGGGGAGGTATTCTTTGTAAACACTGAAAATGACTTCCCAACAACTGCTCCAGCAGTTTGAGGTGAAAAATCCAAAATAAATCAAGATTTTACATTCACTTTTTTGAGAAGTTGATGAACAATTGTTAAATCTCTGTTTGTGTGTGTGATTTTGCTTCCCTCCCTGCAGTTCAGTCCCATGGTGAAAGGCTCCCTGAGGTACATGGTCTCCACTGGGGCAGATGGAACTGTTTGCTTTTGGCAGTGGGATACAGATTCCATGAAATTCAAGTATGTGAATGGTTTGCTGGTTAACCTTTATGCCATTCTGGCCTTGAGTAAAATGAATCAGGAGTTTTTTACTCTGTTGAGGTTTTGTGGTTTTAAAAGTGCTGTACAGATCATGTATTCAATAGTTATTTTAAAGCACATCACCAGATATATCCTTTACAAAATAATGTTCTTCCATTGACTTGAGAGATTAATTGGGAAATATATTAATTTCTTTCCTCACTAAAAGTACAAATGTCGGACAGCAGGACCTGAGTGGAAATGTAAATATGTTGGAAATAAAATAAAACTTGGTGGTGGTGGTGGTTTTCCAACAGTCCTGTAGTTTTAGGATGTTTCTTACAGAACTTGCATGCAGGATAGTGTGAAATGTTCAGTATGTGATTACTCTTTGTTTGTACCCAAAAGATAATTACTACCAAGAGGAGCTCAGTGTGTGTCTGGTGTTGAGCCACATCATGATATAAAATGATCCATGTTTAAAGAAACATCCCTTTATGCTTTGAAATGTTGCTAAAAGCCAAGTTTAGGGTGGTGTGACCTATTTCAAACATCTTTTCTTTTTAAGCACCAAGCCAGTGAAGTTCACAGAGAAGCCCAGGCCAGGGGTTCAGATGCTTTGTTCTTCCTTCAGTGTAGGTAAGTGAGGTGGAGTTCAGCCTCGTGATTTCTTCTTTCCTCTCTTGTAACACTTGATTGTGACAGCTTTAAAGTGGAGAAAACCTGCAGTGGTGAGTAAATAACTGCACAGATGTGCACTGTTAGCTCTGACATAATTAAATCATGGGGCTTCCCTCAGCTATCAGTGAAAGACTGTTGAAGACATTGGTGATTTCACAGAGGTAAAAGCCACCTCATGTCTGGATTTTTTTCTATCCATCTTTAGTGGAGTTTTTGTTTTTATGTTTCTTTTATTTGCCAACCCTTATGCAATGTCAAAGGTTGGCAAAATGGGGTCTCTGACATCCCACAGTCAGCAGCAGTGGAGGTGGGTCCTGACCCAGTGCCAGGGCTGCTCATAAAGATCTTCCTCTCTTGAGGTCCAGAACTGGATCTTTAATGTGCTTCACTCTTGCCATGCAGTTTCCTTTCACTCAGTTTGTGTGACTTTCAGATTCACAGAATCTGAAAATTTTCAGAAATAAAAAGCAAATTTTCAGAAATAAAAACCAAATTCAAAGTGTAGCTTGTTGACATTGTCAGGATAGAGCCCTGGCTGGTGTTGGGAGGGTGTTTTTGACATTTTGCTTGTTTGTTGTTTTTTTTTTGACAGCCCTTAGAGGCAGATCTTGGAATTTCTGCCACCTCAGCTGAATACTGGTGTGCTTACACTGGGTGCTTCACTTGACTGGTTTCCTCACATTTCAACCTAATTTTGATGCAGTTCACTGGCACAGATGAGGCACAGACTACAATGAGAGTCATCTACATAATTCTGATTATCCAGAGCCATATTACCCACCATTGAAGGCTTCTCTGTGCAATTTCATGTTAAAAGTTCCACTATTGCCCTAAAGATATATTTTTAAAATCTTTGTAACACCAATTTATTTTTACTATGGCTGAGAACACTTTCTAGGGCAAGAAAGGGATTTCCTTCCACATATGTGTGTCAGTGGAAGAGCATAACAAATATGCCATTCTCCAAATAGTTGTGGGGTTTTTTTTTATTTAAACCAGGCCTCTGAGAAATGGTGGTGAACTGTTTTAATTTCTTCCACAGCAGGTTAATTATTGCTTGATTTTTACAGGTGGGATGTTTTTAGCAACTGGCAGCACTGACCACGTCATCAGGATGTATTTTTTTGGCTCTGAAACGCCTGAGAAAATTGCTGAATTGGAAAGTCATGCTGTAAGTAATTAGTTAATTAGTCATTTGAAGCAGCATTGAAGTCACAAGATGATTTTATGAGTGGGTTTTTAGAAATGCTCTTAATTAATTTTGTTTCCATTAATGTTTCCTCTCCTACAAAATCTGACTTCATTTTTGTTGCATTGATAAGACTTGATCAGTTCTTATTTTTTTATGTAGGGGAGACTTTTCCACTCTGAGACAAAGTGTGGTATCTGCTTTTCTGCAGTTTTTATTGTGATAAAAGTGAATTATTGTTTATTTTTTTAAGGAATCTGTAAGTAGGAGTAGGAACAGCAGATTCCTCCCCATTGTAGTTGACTTATGGTATTGGAAATATATTTAAATATGATTCAGTTGTCAACCAGGTTATTTAATCTGTTAATCCTTCATGTTTAATTCAGGCAGATTTCAAAAAATGCATTTTAAATACATTAATGGTTAGTGAATTCTGGGCAGTGTTTGGACTTGGTTTGCCGTGCAGTGAAAACTCTTAAAAATAACATAACATTTTATTTTTTCATTATTTCAGATTTTATTAAACTCACAATTATCAAAAAACATATTTCCTGTTAAAAAAATAAAATTTCTAACAAACTCTACTTTTTGTTACAGGACAAAGTTGACAGCATTCAGTTTTCCAATGGTGGGGACAGGTATGTTGAAAAATGTTGAAATATGACCAAAAAATACATAATTTTGGAATTAAGAATCTGTTACTGGATGTTCCCAGTAAAGAAAAATCTCTTTATTTAGAACTCAGAAGGGAAATTTTGGACTGATACAGGAGCATAATTAAGCTTCAGCTGTTCCAGTTTCTGTTGATCTGTGTTAGGTGATTCTTGCCTGGCTTGGGTTTTATTTACCTGGAGGAATTTTACCACTTTTTCATGTACCCAGTATGTTTTGTGGCCTCATAAATCTCCTTTTTCTCCTCCTTTCCTTTCAATTTCACTGAGTTTTGTATAGGAAATAGGAAAAATTCAGTGAAGATGGTCAAAAATAAATTAGAACCTTTTCATCTGCTTTGTACTTGCCTCTACTTCAATATCTGAAACTCTGCAATTAAAATACATTAAAATCCTGTACTGAGGAGGAGTTGAGGATGAATTTGTGAATTGAGTTAAACTTTGGAACTTGCTTCTCTGTTCTTCATATTTTGACAACTTTATTCAGTTTTCCAGTTCAGAAAAACTCTTTCCTGCTTTTCTGGAAAGAATGTTAGTGGAAAGAATTCTCTTGAACACAAATGGAAGATTTCACTTCTATCAATCTTCCAGGCAAAATCTATGTTGTGGTGGTGTCTAACTCTAAACATACTTTAAAGCAGATTTTTGGAGGATAAATGAATGGATTTTTAAACCTTGTTCAGGTTCATAAGTGGCAGCAGAGATGGGACAGCTCGGATCTGGCGTTTCGAGCAAGCAGAGTGGAGGAGCATTTTGTTGGATATGTCTGATCGACTGCTGGGGTAGGTGAAGTATTCATTCCATGGTTTCCTTTGTGTAGATTCAGAAAGATTGAAAAACTCAATTACTGAAATGTGAGAGTGAGAGCAGCATCCTGGTCAAGTTCTGTGGTCTTGGGAGGGGTGAATTGACTGTTCTGGTGATGCAATAATTGCTGAGTTTGAGTGCTTTCATAGATTCCTAAGTGTTCAGAAAGCTCTCAAATGTACTCTGTACCAAGTTAATTTTACTCTCTCTTTTCAGGGAAAAAAGTGAACAGCAAGAATCTAACTTCTCTCTCTGGGTTTTAGTCTGACACCTGGTGTGTCACGGGAGAAATATTTTTAGATTAGTAAAAATAAAGTAGGTGGTGACCTATTTGCAGGAGAGGTCATGACATGGAATAGGTGGCTTTCCTCAAGGACTGATCTTCCTGACTGTTCCCATTTTCTGCTTTTAAAAAAGTGAATTAATGAAATGCTGGTGGCACCCAGTCTGAATAATGTTATTAGAGATAAAAATCAGATTATTCTGTGGTGTTGGGTAAACCTGAAGGGGGAGTGATTTACAGGAGTACAGAAGCTCAGTAAGCTTCCACAGACACTGAAAAGAAATTCATTTGTAGGTGATTAAATGAGATTTTGATTAAATGATTTGTGGGTGATTAAATAAAAAGCCAAACCTTAGATACACCATTTGATTGGAGGATGATTTCAGACTTTTCCTGTGATGAAAAAGACCATGAAATAAACCTGATTTTACAAAGAGGAGTTAGTAATAGTTGAGATTTGACTGTGTCTGTGTAGTTGAGAGTCTTTGCAAGTGGAATAAAGATAAACTCACGTGAAGGTGTTTCAAGGAAAACTTATTCCTTGGATTGACTGGAAAAAGGCTGAGGGGCAGTGTTACAGAATCCTATAAATGTATTTTAGGGAGAGGATAAGGAAATAGGTTGAGGTTAAAACAAAATGTTATCTTTACTGTGTTTCTGTTGGGACTCATTAAAAAATGCTTAGCTAATGTAGAGGTTGGCTTGGGAATCAGATAGTTTGGAAAAGCTGACTGTAAAAAGTCCAAAATTCTGCAGGATTTATGTTAGGACTCTATTTGTAGAGGAGCCAAGATTCCATGAAAAAGGAAAGCCTTTTTGCCTTGCATCTCAAATGGGAAAGAGATTATCAAGTCCTTTAAACTTTAAAAAATCCAGATTTGCTTTAAATGAAGGAGTTTGTGGACAAAAGTTTCAACCCATATTTAATTCTTCACTTTCTGTTGTCTGATCATTGTATTTTGATGTAGAAATGGGCTAATTAAAATATAAAATACATCTCTGACCTGTTTGACTTTTTTCAAATAGTGACACTTGTGCAGAAGAAGACAAATTCATGAAGCCTAAAGTAACCATGATAGCTTGGAACCAAAATGACAACTACGTTGTTACGGCTGTGAATAATCACCTGCTCAAAGTTTGGAATTCCAGCACAGGGCAGTTGCTCCATGACTTGGTGGTATGGGATTTTCCTTCCTTTTGGATGATTTTCCTGGAATTGCAGTGACATGTGCATGCTGAATTTAGAATTAGAGCTCATTAGTATTGAAAGCTCTGTAGGGATGGTACTGCAGGTGGGGTGTTCCTTGGAGTTCTTTTAACCAAAATTTGCTGCTTCCTCCAGATTTGGAATTTCCCTGTAAATAAAAGAACAAATAAATGTGGAATAAATAAAATTCTTGTGCAGTAACTCATCCATTGAATAATTCACCATCCTTTGGCAAAAACTTCATATTTCTACAGCTGTTGCTTGAATCCACAAAATTTTTACCTTTGGAATGTTCAAATCTTTGTGGCTGCCTGGGGTTTAATTTTCCAGAGAGGACAGCACAGGCTTTGGGCTCTGTTGTGAATCTCCTGCTGCTGTGGATTTCCCTTTTTTCCTGAGATGTGCAATTTTCCATTGCAGGGCCATGCAGATGAAGTGTTTGTCTTGGAGACCCATCCCTTTGACTGCAGGATAATGCTGTCTGCAGGCCACGATGGCAACATCTTCATCTGGGACATCACCAAAGGCACCAAAACAAAGCATTATTTTAACATGGTAAGAGCATTTTTAAACACCATTTGTTCTCTGCACACAGCGGTGTGTTCACTACCAGCTTAAGGAACTGCACCAACATTCACACCTTTGCACCTTTAGGGGAAAAAACCCCAACCAAACAGGAAAACCTTAACCAGCAAAATTTATTAATTCATTTTATTTCCTTAGAGCTTTTTACCTTAGAGCTTCCTGATTATTGCAAATTTTACACTCTTTGTTACTGAGGATGCACTTCATTCATATTAATTGTTTTCCTCAGTTGAGGTGAGATCTAAAAGGCTCTGTTTTAGGCCATTGTTTGCAAACCACTTGTGGGCAGATACTTGTATTTTCCACAGGACTAAAAATTATAATCTTAATATCCATTGGCACAGTGCTTGAGGGCTCCATTTGACAGCTCATCATTAATACTTTAAAATAGGTTATTTTCTCTGAGACTTAGGTTCTGATCTAATATTCATATAAATATTTCATCCTTTTTCCCTGGTCTGTCAACAGCAAAGAGCATTTTTTTAAAGTTCTTAAAATAAAGAACTTCTTCTTTCTCTTATTCTTAATGGTTTTTTTCTTGTCTAGAAAGTTGTTGAACAAAACCAGTCTGTATTAGCTCCAGTTTATTTCAAGCAGTGTGCTGACAGCTAAAAAGCCTCAGAAACACATGTTGATTTCTTTATTTTATTCTCTGAACAGTAACTTTTTCACACCTTCTAGTGCATCTTTTAGAATTGGTTCAGGACTTAAATTCAAGGGGAAAATAAATATACTGAAGTAACAGAATTATTTGTGCCTTAGTGAAGGTATTTAGGGAAATGAATGATGGCTTTTGATAAAGTAATTAATTTTGGATGCTTATATTGTTTGCTCTGAAAAAATGGTCAAATAATTTTGAATTTTTTTTCCTTCAATCCAGATTGAAGGCCAGGGACATGGAGCTGTTTTTGACTGTAAATTTTCACCAGATGGGCAGCATTTTGCATGCACAGATTCTCATGGACATCTGCTGATATTTGGCTTTGGCTGTAGCAGACCTTATGAAAAGGTAAGTTCAGCTTTTTATCAGATCTTTGTATGGAGTTTCTAACTAAAATTACATTACCACATTCATTAATGTAAAAGTTTATATGTAAAAAATAATTTGTGTGGTTAGAAGATGTAAATGTAATGGATTCCTTTATGTCTGTAAATTGTCTTGCTTATATGATCCTGACACAGCAGCAAAAAAACAATATCTGGACATTCCCATGGGAGTAGCTCCCAAGAATGTTCCTGGAACACATTTTCATCTTGGAGACAGCTAATTCACCTTCATTGTTCAACCCTAGAAATGCTTCTGTTTCAAATTTCTGCTGATTTATCTTGGACTTCTTTAGGTCTTTCCTCACTCAAGCCCAAATTCACTGTAGTTGATTAAATTAAGCAAAAGTAAGTTATTGATCCAGCAATTTAACCTATCCTAACTTTTTGAATTTGTCAGCCTGCTTCCCTTTTGTTTTGATAAATACACATTTCTTCTTTTCTTCTCTTCCCCTCCATTTTTTTGGATTGCAATGCTGGTTCCATGTGTGTAGTTTTAAAGAATTATTTTTCCTTGCTCTGCATTCTCAGCTGAAATTGAAACTTGTTCCCTTCATCTTTGCCATCACTGCTGGAAGCAAACATTGTAACTGTCATCTAATAGTTATGTAACCATTTTCCTTGAGCCTCATGGACTCAGCAGACTTCCAGAGGTAGAAAAAATCTTCAGGTGGATATAGATAAAGAATGAAATCGTGATTAGGAAAACTTTAATTTTAGCTAGTACTGAGCTTTAGCCGAAGATTTCTTTGCATGATTTCTTTGGGGCCAGTCACAAGCTGGACTTGGTGACCCTTGTGGGTCCCTTCCAACTTTGTGGTTCTGATAATTGTAGGGGAAAATGCAGAATGAGAGATAAATATTTTTAAGTGTAAAACAGTGCTTTTGCATCAAGTTGCTTCAGCTTTTTGTTTTCTGAAAGAATTTTGTTGCCTGCAAAAGCATTATTGAAAAACCCATCCCGGTTAACTGAAGTTACACATAAATCTTATTTCTAATTGGGAACTTACCCTTTCTTCTACCTCAAAGTAGATTTTCGGGACTTTAGTGCTTATTCTTTTTTCTTTAGCATATTCTTTTTTCCAAACTGCTGACATAAAAATAAAATTTCCTTTTAGATTCCTGATCAGATGTTCTTCCACACTGACTACCGGCCGCTGATCCGAGACTCCAACAACTACGTGCTGGATGAGCAGACCCAGCAGGCCCCTCACCTCATGCCCCCTCCCTTCTTAGTGGATGTGGATGGAAACCCTCATCCCACAAAATATCAAAGATTGGTGCCAGGAAGAGAGAATTGTGCAGATGAACATTTGATTCCTCAGCTTGGATATGTAGCAACAAGTAAGAATGTCACTAAAGCTCCACATTCAGAAGTAGGTTATTCACTAGTTCCTAAGAGGACATCGACAATTTAAAAATGTCTTTTTTTTCACTTGATATTTTGTATTTATGTTCACTAAAGATGCTGTAAGGTCCTACAGTGAATACAATTTAAAACCCCAAAAAGAAATAAGTTTTTCAAATGGATGTTGCAGTTCTTTTCTGGGGGCAGTGATGTTCACAAACCTACATTCCATAAAGAATGAAATTGAACATTTGATTTAAGCTTGGATATGTTGCAACAAGTAAAACTAAAAATCCAGAAGCAGGTTATTTTTCAAATGGATGCAATTTAAAAATACTCCTTTTTTCACTTAAATTTTTGTATTTATTTTCACAAAGATGCTGGAAGGTCCTACAGTGAATACAATCTAAACAAGCAAAAAAAAATCAGTTTTTCAAATGGAGACTGATTTGCTTGTACATTCCATAAATGTCTTACTTGGAATAAATAATTGGAATAACTTAATTGATTTGATCTGTTTTACACTTGCCAGGTGATGGAGAAGTTGTTGAGCAGGTGATTGGCCAGCAGACGGTTGACCAGGATGAGCCAGGCTTGGAGCCCAGCATTCTGGATGGGATGATCAGACAGCTGCAGCTGGAACAGGATCAGAGAACTGGAGCTGATCAAGAATCTGCTCCAAGTGGCCCCCAAAATGGGGAGGGAACACCCAGGAGAGGTTAGAACTGCTGATAAATTCTTCAGTAATTGTTCTGTCTCTGTTTTTATTGTGCTGTGTAAAACACTGAAACAGGTTTTAACTTCAGTGTAGTTTCAAGGACTGAGATTCCTTTAACATTGTGAAACTTGGTTATTTTATTCATTACAGCACTGCTGCTCCTGTGATTAAATTACAGAGCTTTTCACTTTAAAAGGAAAAGGTCGTTAATAACATGCAAAATATATACAATAGAATTTTTTTGCAAATGTTTGCCAATATAAATTATTTTTACATTCCTTACTTTTTGCAAAGTAAGTATTGTGCCATTATTCAAACTGGTTTCCCCTGTCCCTTCTTTACACATTTAAACAACATACTTTCCTAAGCTGTGTCTTTGGAGTTCTAATTATGTAATTATATAATATAGAGGAAAAAATATTTTCTTCCATAATTATATATTTAATTATATGCACTCATCTCTAGGAAAAGTGCTTTTTAGAATCTCACTGGTCTCAGAGCTGTCTGAAATAGTTCAGAAGAGCCCTTCTGTCACGCCACAATTCCTTCCACTGGGAAGTGTTTGGGAAACCACTGGAATGTGGCACTCAGTGCTCTGGTCTGGTTGATCAGGTGATCACTGATCAAATGCTGGATCTTGGAGGTCTTTTTCAGCCTAAATGACTCTGTGATTCTGATTCTGTGAAAACAGTAGCAGAAATAACCATTTTTAAAGAACTTTGTGTATTCTCTCTGTGTTTTCTACAAGACACATAATCCTCCAGAACTGATGCCTTGTGCAGGCTGCCCTAGAGCAGAGGCTGGACAGAGCTAAAGAATAAAGCAGGGATTTATTCAGAGGATCTCCTCCATGGATGCACCTTGGGCAGCAAAAGAGCCCAGCCAGGGCTGCACCCAAGAGGAACCAAAATGGCCCCAAAATGCACGGCCGGGCACGGGGTCTGTCCCTGGGATCAGTTCTGCTCCATTTGCACCTTGCAGTTCATTGTCCCATCCCAGCTTTAGCCCAGGCAGTCCCACCCTGCTTGTTTTTCTCTCTGCAGCCCACGGGGTTTGTGCTCCTGGGCTGAGATTTGGATCATCTGTCCTTGGTGCCCAGCTGGAGCAGGAATTGTTTTGTCTCCCTGCTCTGTGCACAGAGCTCACCATCCCATAAGATGAAGCTCAGACCCACACACTAAAGCAGCACAAAATCTGAAAAATAGAAAAGCTGAAAGTTGAGGCATCACTGAAGGCTCCAAGTCACATACTTTGACATAAAAATACATCCATTTTTCTTTTTCTTTTCTTTCAGCAAGAATCTTCCAGTTCCCTTCAGCATGACAAAACCCATTTTGATTTGTGTGTTTCAGCTTTCAGAAGGCCGAGTTTGGACATCCAGTCCCCGCCCAACATCGGGCTGCGGCGCAGCGGGCAGGTGGAGGGCGTGCGGCAGATGCACCAGAACGCCCCCCGCAGCCAGATGGCCACCGAGAGGGACCTGCAGGCCTGGAGGCGCAGGGTGGTGGTGCCAGAGATCCCCCCCAGCTTGCTCAGGTCTGTCTGCAGCCTGCAGGTGATGCCTGCAGAGGCCAGGCAGAGTGCAAGAGCCTGGTAGAGGCTGTGTCCACCATGGGCAATGGTCACGAGTGTTTTGGGCAGATAAAAGTTTGGTCTGTTTGCATATCAAAGGTTAATTGTCCAATCACAGCTTCAGGTAGTGAAGTCATATCCCCCTAGTTTGCTTTTCCCTCCAATTCACTTCTGTTCAACTCCCAACTGCTTTTGGGCAGTGCAAGAGCCTGGCAGAGGCTGCATGCACAACAGGTGATGGTCACAAGTTTTTGGGCAGATAGAACTTTGATCTATTTGCATATCAGAGGTTAATTGTCCAATTACAGCTTCAGGTAATGAAGTCATATCCTTCTAGTTTGCTACCCTCCCAGTTTATACCCCAAGTTTACAAGAGCCTAGGCTTTGTGTGGTCAAGGTTTTTGGGCCTATTCTAGCTGGTCCAATTACAGCTTCAAGTAATGAAGTCATATCCCCCTAGTTTGCTTTTCCCCCCCAGTTTATACTTTTGTTCAACCCCCAGCTGGTCTTGGGCAGTGCAAGAGCCTGGCAGTGGCTACATCCACGATGGACAATGGCCACAAGTTTTTTGGGCAGATATATTTGGTCTATTTGCATATCAGAGGTTAATTGTCCAATTACAGCTTCAGGTAATGAAGTCATATCCCTCTGGTTTGCTTCTCCCCCAAACTCACTTTTATTTGTACATTTCAGGGCCTGGGGCAGCCGTTGTGACCTTGGTTTCCAGGCCCAGAAGGATTGTTTAGTCTGACCAAAATGTGAAAAGAGCTAACTAGCATTCTGTATAGAGTTCAGAGTTGTGCATTGATCCAGTACAGAATCTGAAAAATAGAAAAGCTACAACTTCAGGCAGTGCTAGGGACAGCACAGCAGCTTGATTTATCTAAATTAAGTGCTGTTAAACCAAAGAGCATGGATGCTGTTGGAATAGTTCAGCGTTGTGGGCAGATGTGCTAAAAACTCATTAATTTTAAGGTCCATTCAGTGAGAAGAAAGGGAGGTTGTCCAGTTGAATGATTCTCCCCTATTTCAATATTTTAAGTCATCTCAGAGCCTAGATTATTGCTTCCTCCAAAATAAAATATACAGGTTGAATTCATTTCCATGGAAGAGCTGGGTGGGATTGTGCTCTCTGTGAGACTTTTGGAGGTGATGAGATATAACCCCTTGGAATGCTAAACCAGTTGCTTTCAAAAGTACTATCAGGATTCATCTGTGAAAAGGAGAATCAGTAGCTAAACATCTCTGTTTAAAGCTGCAGCCATAGGTGCTACCACATCTCTGAGGGTTTTAAGAAGAATTCCCAGTGTTGGGAGGTAGATTGATTGCAAATGGAAAATTGTGAATTAAAAATGAGGTTGAAAATGTAGATTCTGTTTTGATGTTTGGAAGGAAGACTTTCTTAGCCTCCATATTTTTTACTCTTACCTGGAAATGATAGGATGGTTTAGAATTAATTGAGCAACAATAACATCTGAAACTAAAACTTAAATGGAATTGGGTGTGAGAGAGATCTCTGGAAGAGACCAGCTTTGTCAAAACAAGTGTAGAATTTGATTTTCATGGCTTTCTTGTAGGAAGCAGGAAGAATATCGGATTGCAAAAGGGGAAGAAGAGAGAGATCTTTATGCAACAGAGAATAAAAAGTCATTTGAGTCACTGGAAAAGGTACGTGGCAGCTTCTGGAAAAGTGAGCGTTCTGTGCCCAAGGACAAGTGGTGGTGTAGAAAATGAAAGCAGAGTTTCTGGTATGGTCTTCCAAGGACCCTGATGATTCAGCTCCCAGTTATTGCAGGACAAGTCTTGATTTATTTTTATGAATACCTGGAATTCTTTTTGCTTTCAGTCTTGCCTGCTTCTATGTGAGGTATTTGGGAGTAATTTTTAAAGGCAGGATGGCTTTCAGGCTGTCCTGGTTTGACTGCAGTTACAGTTACTGCAAGTCCTGCTAAAGCCCTGAGAGCGTTCAGGGTCCTGTGCTTGAGGAATCACAGGTTATATTGATGTTCTTTATCATTTTATTTTAGATAACAATGTTTTGTGGGGGGAAACTGCTTCAGACTTCCCTCCTTTCAAGTGCCTTTTTTCATCATGTTTTGTGGGAGAGATTGGCAAGAAGGAAACATTGGTTTTGTGCTGTGTTTATAAGCTTGTTGCCTGATTTGCTGTGTCTTAGAGGACAAAATAATTTGTCACAAGAATTCTATTGCACAATCCCCCTTTACTGAGGGGAGCTGGGGTTTGAAACAAAATGATCTTCAAGATCCCTTCCAACCCAAGCCATTCTCTAGTTTTATAATTTACATTGTAGGCAGTTATGTCTTGCTTCTGTAAATACATTTTTCAAGTGATGTGAATGAAGCTGTCACAGTAGTTTATAAAGAAAAAAAACAATTTTTTAGAACAACTAAAACATCTTAAATTTGTAACAGCAAATTTTAAACTTTGAGCTTATGTGAAAATTATTTTTTTGTAAAGGGAGTTTTAACTTCATCATGCTGTTTCAATTTTTGCATTCAGCAGTGCTTTTAGCCATCCTTTCCCCCTCATAAAAATTTGCCAGATAAATATTTTTATTTAATTCCTGTCCTTTTCCTTCTTTATAAATCAGAGTGACTCTGAGTCTTCATTAATCCAGTCAAAGCGTCGACTGCACAGACGGAAATATTCCAACTACAGAACACGGAAAAACATTGAGCAGCTGGAGTCTTCTGAGGAGGAGAGGGACAACTGCTTTGGTTTGATAGAGCAGGTGAGCTCTCCTCTGAGTTTGGATTTTGATCTTGAGCTGCTCAGTAAATGAAATTTCATGTAGGTGTGCCTTTTCTTTGTTAAACAAGCAAACAAAAAACCCCAGGAAAAGTATTTCTGTAAGCATCATCATTGTTGGTACTTCTCAAACCTGTTGTGTTGCTTTGATAAAGACAGTATTTCCTGTCAGTTTATAAATGGCCCAACTGGTTTTGCTGAGAATATTCTAAACCAAATCCACAGCCCATGTCAAAAATCTGATGGACAGGTGGTTGGCTTCAGGTGACATTTGGAGTTTAGATGTGGTTTAGTGTTTGTCTATGAAAATTTTGAAGGTTCTTGCAAATGTGATTCCTCCACAGGGTTGGTTCATCTGACCTGAGGTGACACAGGGCTTTGTGGGTAGCAGGAGCTTTTTGTTGTGTCTGATGTGTTGTCAGACTGTAAATGGGTGATAAGACTGCCCTTGCCTTGCTTTGCCAACAAGGAAATAATTTTAAACTGGGAAAAGGAGAAGTGGAATGAGCACAGAAGCTCAGACTTGTTGGAGCTGTCACTTTGTTAAGGAGGAGCAGTGAACAAAAGGGAGCATGTTCAGGAGATAGAAAACCTTGCAAATAAGATGAGGAATGATGTTCTTTGAAATGGAATCCTTTCCTTGCCTCCTAATAAGGAATGTCAGTGTATAAAAACAATAAATCCCTTAAATTGAATGTAAAGTTCAGTGAGTATTGCACTTTGATATTGTAGTGTACCACCTGCACAGTGTATGAGCAGGATTTAGTGAGAAGACTCTGAGCTTTGTCACTCTGAAAATAACAATCAGTTGGACTGATTCAAACATTTGAAGCTACAATTGAAATCTCATGGGATTTTCTCCTATTTTTAATTTTTTTGCTTGACAAAATACAACTTGACACATGAGCATTGTATCATACTCAGTTATGACAAACAAATTTAAAACATTATATTAATGCAAATAATTGATGAGCAACAATCAGGAAATTAGTAAAGTCATAATGTATTTTGGTGTATCTCTACTGTTCAATGTTGTATTTAAATACATGCATGAGTACTCTAATTGGTACTTGGTCAAACATTTAATACTTGAAGGGGGGAAAAAACCCTCAACTTGCATAACTAATGAAAAAAAATCATAGGAAAAAATCACAGTGACAGAACATCCCCTTGTTGTATGTGGAGAGAGAAGATGGGATTGTTTTCTTGATGTATTCCTTTTGTAATGTAAATTCTTCCCTGTCAGATTTTATTATGAACTTTACATGGCCTGATTACTTTTATTTCTATTCTAACAACTTTTTACCAAACTTCTTTAAATATGATAGTATGGACAACATGTTTTTAAGTTTCAGACCCTTAAAATATGGATTTGACTTGAGTTTGTATTTTTAAATTTAGGAAGCTGAAGAAAGTGAAGGCTCTGGTTCATCTGATGAAGAGGAAGAGTGGAGAAGTGACAAGAAAAGCAACAGTAATAGTTCTAGGTAAAGTGAAGAATCATATCCCATAATGAGTTTTACTTGAATTTTGACAAATTAAGAGTTGTATGAAAGCTCTGTTGTGCTTCAGAGGTGATCATTTAATAATAATAATAATCATATAAGGTAGAATTCATATACTTCACTGACGCATTATTTTGTTATTTACTGTTCCATTTCACCAAAATATTTATATTTTTTTTAATGTAACTCAAGTTTCTCTGGTTTTTTTTGCTGTATGGCAAAGAGGGATAAGAGTCTGGAATATTTCTACAGTATGTTTTGGTCTGATTTTGGAGGGATGAAAAATTTCATTTTGGAAATTTTTCCCCAATTTTATTTGGAGAAATTTTTGGTTTTTTTTTTCCTTGCTCTTAAAAAATATTTTGAGAAATCTGAATTTTTTAAAAGTTTCTCATTTTATGTAGAACTATTATAGATAATTTTAATCACTTCCTTGTGGCTATTTTAGATGCTCTTTTAGAATTCTTTAGTGCTAGAAATAAAATACTCAGAGAGAATGCTGGTACTCAGAGATTCACTCAGAGTGGATGTGTAGCTGAAATTTGGATGAGTGTAAAAATTTCAGCAGCATTTGGTTCATGTGTTCCTTAAGGAGGGCTCCTGATAAGTCCAGAATTCCATTGCACATATTTCTTGACTAAAATCAGTGATTTTAGAATTCACCAGATTTTAGTTGTTTAAAGAAACACACTTTGAATTACTGAATTCTCCCAAAAATTCATGTTAAGCTCCGAGTGAAGTAATGGCTACAGGTGGTCATAGTGATTTTGAAGCTGCTTTCAACACCACCTGCTGTTTGGGGTTTTCCTGAGGGAGTTGAGTGTGGTGCAGCAGTGACAGCTGGGCTGTGTTTGTGTTTCCCTGCCCCTGTGCACAGCGACTCCTCGAGCAGATACTCGGACTGGATCGCGGACGCCGGCATCAACCTGCAGCCGCCGGTGCGCAGCTCGCGCAGGAACGCGCTGCGCTACTGCAGCACCTCCGAGGACGACGTGTCCGCTGAGAAATCCTCTCCTCCCAAGAGGAGAAGGAGGAAGAGGAGGAAAAAACCCAAACCTAAAAAGCAGGAGGAGGTACAGTTTTCTTTTTGTTGAAGCCTAAGTAGCTGCTGGTAAAGTCCAGGGTAAGGAAGCAAAAAGGATTTTTGTATGATATGCACAGATGTTTAATTCAGCCGTGCAGTGAGATGTTCAGGGCCAAGGCACACACACATTCAAGGTCCAGATGTCTCTCCAGGGGCCAGAGGGCAGTACAGAGGTGAGGGCCAGTCAGGGAAATGGGAGGGACTGGCTCAGGAACACCTGTGTTCAGACATAGGAACAGGGGAAGGAGCCAGTGCAGTGTAACTTAGGAGATGCTCCCCAGGGCTGTCGGGGCCTGTAGCTTGTGACAGTGACCCCGAGAAATGTCAGAAAGTCTCTTTTCCCAGCCTGGTGCTTGAAGAAGGAGTCAGAGCTCTTCATTTCTCAGTCTCAAGGTTGTTTATTGTTTCTTATCTTTAAATTCTTTCTCCTGTCCTGCTGAGGTCCTCTCAGCAAGACAGTCCAGGCACTCTGCCTGCCCCAGGGTGGTGCTATCTTTTTATTCTAAAACTACACGTACAATATTTACAATTACTTTCCAATACCTATCACCTATGTTAGACAGTGAGCTTCTACTCTAAACCAAAGTGCCAACATCACAGCAGAAGATGGAGGCCAAGAAGAAGGAGGAGAAAGTCTGGACACGCCCAGATCCTTCCATCTTGCCCTCCTGAATTCCCATTCTAAAAACCCCAAAATCTATTTTTCACTCTGTGATAAATTCAGTATCGTTCTACTTAATTGTCATGGCTTGCAGATCTTCATATAAGGTTGGTAACTTGCTCCATGGGTCATAATCCAAACCCCAGGGGCATCTTGGGCTCTGTGCCAGGGTCTCTGAGCCCCCTGGCAGGGGTCTTGGCTGCTCAGGGCAGCCAGAGGGATCTCCTGGGTCCTGACACAGGGCTTCCACGCTTTTTTTTCTGCACAATCTTCATTTCTCTCTTAGGGGTTAGGTGTCTTCATTAGAAACTGCTAAAATAATTGTTACTGCCATCAGCCAAGGATCGTTCTGTCAGCGCACACAGGGAACGTGGAATTGGTTTGAGACCATTCCCAGTGTGAGGGATCTGCTGATTTGTAGGGAAGAATCTGCATTCCAAATGAAGGTGCTTCCATTTTCCCAGTGAAAAGGTTGATGGTTTTAAAGGAGAAATGTGTTTAATAAATATCAGTACAGAATATCAGACTTTTTTCAAGGGATAGAACAAGGAGTAAATAAAGCTTTAAACTGAAGGAGGGCAGGGTTAGGTTAGATTAGATTAGGGAGGAATTCTTGACTCTTGAGGGTGGTGTGGCACTGGGACATGTCCACATTTTGCCCTATCCCTGGAAATGTCCAAGGGCAGCTTGGACAGGACTTGGAGGAGCCTGAGTGGAAGATGGAAGTGGAAGGTGTCCATGCTTGTGGCAGGGCATGGAACAAGATGATCTTTGAGGTCTCTTCCAACCCAAACCATTCTGTGATTGTAACTTGTTTAAACTGTCTAGTTTTTTACCTGTTTTAATGCATAGGGGGCACAGTCACTGCATTGCTGGTAGCAGTTTATACTTAAACTGAGTATGTAATTTTTTCATAAGTTACAATGATTATTCTATTTTAAGCAACTGATTAAGTTAATTTAAATTAATTACCTTCAGTTACAATAAGTACTGTTAGTTGTTTTCTCTCATAAAGGAGCAAACGAATTATTTTTTTAAGCCTGGGGTAATTTTGATGCATTTGGTCTGGTTTTCTCTCTATCCTTTCACTTCCTTCTAAGTAGAATCAGTTTCTTGCAGCTTGAATAATTTTTAATTGGGTACTGAGACAGTCATATAAATTATAAAACTTTCTGCTAAGGCCTGCATAATAATGACTTGCTCACTCAAATCTCCAGATACGAAAGGAATGTTTAGTATTAGAATTACAAATACAGTTACAACTCAAGCAAAGCCTTGGAGGAATTCTGCTGATGCTGTTTGGAAATGCTGTAGATTAGTCCTTTATAAGTTAATCTGTTGTCTGCCAAATCAAAGTGGAATAATTTGTTTAGAATTCATGTCCATCATGTCTGATTTTGTGAAGGCTGATGCTGCAGCACAACCCCTGAACTTGGAGCTGTCCTATGACTGGCACCCTCCAGTTTGGATCACAGACACGGCTCTCCGAAGGTCCCCCTTTGTCCCTCAGATGGGGGACGAGGTAGGAACAAGGATTAAAACCTTCCTGTGCTTGTGGTTGTTATAATTACTAAATTCAGGAAAGCATTCACTGTTTGGACTGGTTGGGGTGTTTTTTAGGTGATATATTTCCGACAAGGGCACGAAGCTTACATTGAAGCAGTGAGGAGAAATAACATTTATGAACTGAATCCACACAAGGAGCCTTGGAGAAAAGTGGTGCTTAGGGTAGGTCTGCACTGAAGGTTCTGTGGGTGTGTAACAGAGCCTGTGACTGAGGAGTTTTATTATTCTGTTTGCAAAACATGGATTTGGGAGGTTACTAATGTTTCCCTATGGGGAAAGTGTGTGCAATTATCAGATTGTCTTCAGAATTCTCTGTGGGAAGGCAAATGAAAGACGTGTGTTAAATCCTAAGGCTGACAGACTGCCTTCCATTGAAATCTCAAATCTCATTTCAGTATTTTGCATGTGGGTACAGTTGGTTAATTCCTGTTAAACTAACAGTTCTGGGCATGGTCCCTGAGACAAAACTTGCTGAAGCTGTTTGTTGTTACCTGTAGGATCAGGAACTGGTAAAAATTGTTGGAATCAGATACGAGGTCGGTCCTCCAACCTTGTGTTGCCTCAAGCTTGCCTTTATCGATCATGCCACTGGGAAACACACAGACAAATCATTTTCCATCAGGTATGTGCAGTTTCAGTTTCCTGAAAAGTGTTCAAGAATATGTTTCTCTTCTTCCTAAAGCCCTGAGGCACACATGAGTGATGATTTTTTTTTAATCCAGATACCACGACATGCCCGATGTCATCGACTTCCTCATCTTACGTCAGTTCTATGACGAAGCCCGGCAGAGGAACTGGCAGGCCTGTAAGTGTTTGCTGAGTGTTGGACTGAACAGCTTTGAAATCACAAATGAGTCCTTATATAATTGCAGCATGTGCTGTTTTTAGGGTCAGAGGGTTCTCTGACAAGAGTCAAAATTTGAACCTTGGAGGGACTGCAATAGATTAAATACAGTCACCAAAACACATATCCAGACTGTTCCTTTTTATTTTAAAGCTAAACAGACTTACCTGTCAGTGAGTCTAGAATGTAAATTATGGAGAGGAATCAAGCAGTACATTTATCAAAAGTTTTTCTGATTGCCTGTGGCAGCCCCAGAGTGAAATGCTGCTCTCAGCAGAGTGTCTGTGTTTGCTGCAGCCGACAGGTTCCGCTCCATTATTGACGATGCCTGGTGGTTTGGGACAGTGCTGGGGCAGGAGCCTTATCAGCCTCAGTATCCAGACAGTCACTTCCAGTGCTACAGTGTCAAGTGAGTACACAAAGATTTGATTTCCAATGTTATCAGAGTGCCTTTGCTCTCACACAACTGCCTCATTGCTATGGGAATGTATAAGTTATTCACTTCAATGATTTTACTCCTGGTATTGTCACTTTTTAATGGTTTTAAGCTGCTGCTGTAGCATGGTGTGGACATGTAATAGCTTGTGTCAGCTTGTTAATGAGTAGGAATATGGTAAAAGCAGTTGTTGACCTCTTCACATTTCCTGTACTGAGTAATTCTGGGTCCCTTCCACAAAGCAAGCAGTGCAGTTTTCTGTGAACGTTAATTATTGGTCTGCACTGATAGTTGGTTTGGGGATGCTGAATCTCCTCTGTGGCTGCTGAATCAAGGTCCTTAATGCCTCAGGTCCTCACACTTTGTCTTTCACATTGTGCACCCTTTTTCATATCAGCAAACAGGCCTTCACACAAAGGAGGAAAAGGGTAAACAAAGATATCTCTGGGCTTCGGTGTTCAGACTCAGGATATTGACCTTGTCCTGCCCTGTCCAACTGTCTGGAATTCACAGAATGGTTTCGTTGGAAGGGACCCTGAAGATAGTCTTGTTCCACCCCCTTGCCATGAGCAGGGACACCTTCTGCTATCCCAGGTTACTCAGAGCTCCAAACAACCTGGCCTTGGACATTTCCAGGGATGAGGTGGCCACAGCTGTGGGCAACTTGTGTCAGGGCCTCACCACCCTCAGAGTCAAGAATTCCTCTGCAGTATCTAATCTAACCCTTCCCTCCTACAGCTTGAGGCCATTCCCCCTTGTCCTTCACTGCATTGTGAAGGTCCCTCTCCAGCCTTCTTGTCACCTCCTTTAGGCACTGAAAGGATAACTCTGGGATTTTGCTTGGTTTGCTTTCTCCCAGCAAGGGAGGACTGTAAGGAGAATAAACAGTGAATATTCAAAATTCCTATTTCCATCATGTCCAGAGATAATTCCCATGTCTTGTACAGTACATTAAACAGTCACACTTCCATTGTTGGAGGACTTCTTAATTGCTTTTTCACTCAAAGGCTTTTGAACCTGTTGCTCACCAAAAAGAAGTGAAATTTTATAGCTAACAGACAATCCACTGACAGTGCCAAGGCTGTGTTACATGTTTTGGTTCCTTGTTTCATCTACTTGTCTTCTTTCTCAATGATTTTCCTTGGTGGGAAGGTGGAAGTTATTCTTGCATGATACCTTCCCTTCCATATTCCATCCATTCCATGTGTTTTGTTGTGTGCCACAGATGTTCCTTAGGAGCAAGTTGAGGTGGGCTTTGGATTTTTCTTGGCCAGTTCCAAATCAAGTTTCCAGTCATGAGCAAAAGCCTGGTGCCAATTTCCTGAGCTCCTTTCTCCTGTGAGACCTAAGGGATCGTTCAATATTTTAATGCATCAGCCTTTAACAGAAAAGTCTAGAGCTGCTTTGAAGGGAGGAATGCTGTGTTCCTTAAGATCCTTTTCCAAAAGGACTTTATTCTATCTGGTTCTTCTAGAACAGAATCCTAAGATATGTGTATGAAAATATCTGGAGTGTTTGGCAGCTGTATTTAGGTTTTGTGACTTGGCTGGGTCTGTTGATCTTTTTGTCACACTTCAGTTTATCACTGTTACTGTTGTATGGAAAATAAATGAATTGAAGATGATTTTCAATTTTTTGTTATTTTATTGGCAAGACAATAATAGGTGTATGTGTAGAAGCAGCTTGATTTATTATGAAGTTGCATTACCTGGATGAGTGGAACTTAAGCAGAACTAAGTTGGGCTTAAGCTGTACTAAACTCTTGATAAAGGCTTACATGCAAAATGATGAATTAATATATCCATTTGTGAATATCCACAGCTTGTGAAGTATTGTACAGTAACTGGGGAGGAGAACTGAACAGATCAACCTTAGGACTCTTAGTTCATAAATATCCAACAGGCTGAATGCTCCAGGTTTTCCAAGGCATTGGGAAATCCAAAGCAATGGAGAGCTGCTCTTGCCAGAGCAGGGGTTTAGTTACAAAATACTCTGAGCATGATAATTTCAATTTCCAGTTGGTTTGAAATAAATACACAGGAGGCATTAGACCAAATACCTGAGTTTATTAATGCATCAGAAGGAGACCTAGGAATTTGGAGAGCTCCCACAGGAAACTGCTGGCAAAGCTGCAAAGTTCAGGAGGGAAATTGGTGAAGTGCAGTCTGATCTATTGATTTCTGGTGTGTGCTTATAATAAAAAAGAAAAATGGGAACATAAGGATTAACCCAGCTGTAGGAAAGATCCAGCACTCTATCTGTACAGGGTCCTGCTGCCTGTGTGCATCAGTGAGGTGTGAAGCTGATCCTGTCAGACATTTCTTACCTTGGAAATAGCAAAATTCATTGGTATTTTATGTGTTTTTAAACACATGTAAAAATCTGCCCATGTGTGGTGGGATTTGGAGAGATCTCAGAATGATCACACCTTGTAGTTCAGTCTCAGAGTGGATATCCAGATCTATCAAGAGCACCTGTGTTGCTTTTGCTTTGCCTTGAACCTTAATTAACTTCAGTTTTATCATTTTATATTTTTTTTGTCTTAATGCCCTCTGCCTCATAAACGGAAGTGCTAACATGAAATGTCTCACTTCCTGTTCTTCCTTCATCCATGGACTTGCACAACTCCTGTTTTTGTTGTGATCAGCAAAACAAAATCTCCTGTGTTTTTTCTCAAATCTTCCTCTTGATGTTATCTCACTTTCCCAAATGTGCGGCTTATTTTTCTTCGTCTTCTTGATACAGGATTTGTAAAATTGATTTATGTATTGGGTAAATTGCATACAGCCAAAATCAGGAGCACAATTTTCATCTGCAATTGATCAGGAAGAATGTTTCCTTTTTGCTGATTGCAAACCAATGCCTTTGTTTCTGTACATGTTTATACAGTGTATTTTGTCAATACCTACAAATAGCTGTAATTTAAATGTGCTTATATCTGAGATTTAAACATGCTTGGAGTCAAGGTAACTTTAAATTATTCTTGTATTTTTTTTTTTACTTGGTGAATCAGATGGGACAATGGTGAAATTGAAAAGCTGAGCCCGTGGGATATGGAACCAGTCCCTGATAATGGTAGGTAAAAACCCTTTAATAAAACAGCTTAACGTGCTTCTCCCTCTTTCCAGCTCCTTTGTTTCATGCAGGTGATTCCTGTCTTAAAGACAGTCTTGATTCAGATTCAGTGAAATAATTTGAATACACCTGCATTTTTTCCTTTTGCATCTTCAGAGCAATTTTTTAAAAAGTAGTGTAAATGAGTAGCTCTGACTTAGGGAATAAAACCTGCTACTTCCAAATGGCAGGTTTCAAAAAAATCTCAAGTTTCAAAATAGGAATTTGTTGTAGTATACTGTAATACAAGGGGGTGTAAGAAAAATATAAATAAAATCACTTCCGGTCAGCAAACCCTTACTGCACATAGTTTAAAACCAACAATTTATAAAGTTTGCTGGTCAAATCCAGATTATCTGTAATAAAAAGAGTGGCATTTGTTCTTTGTCTTAATATTTCACTTTTCCAGTACTTTTCAGTACCAGCTGGGAGGGAGGGGGAACATTTGGGAGATACTGAGGAAGAAAAAGCTGTCAGAAAGGCAATAAACTTAATTCAAAATTGCAGAAAAACAGAATTGAAAACACTTTGCTGTTAATATCCATTTTGTATAATTTTTTTCTCCACAGCCTTAGCATTAAACTCTACTTCAAGGCAAGAATTGTTTTGTCAGTTGCAAGCACACAATTATTTCATAACTGAGTGCTCAACAATTTATCTTGTTCTCACTCCTTCCCCAATTTGCTGTCTGTAGTTGATCAGCCTGAGGAATTAGGAGCAAGTGTCTCTGTGACTTTGGAGGAGGTGGAGAAGCTCCTGTACAAACCCCAGGAGGGGGAGTGGGGGATGAAGTCCCGGGATGAGGCCTGTGAACGGATTATCCGTGGCATTGATCAGCTCATGACTCTTGGTGAGTGTGAGCTGAGTTTCAGGTGCTTTTCTCCTGATGGTACATTTATAAACAGCCTGGAATATCCATGGCATCCTTTAAAGTGATAAAGTACTTTAATGAGAAAATGTTTTTCTGTGCAGCTCTTTGTGTTCATACTGAGATCTTTATGATTTTGTACATCATTGGTTTTGTAACATCCATCTCATTTGTCAAGGGCCTGCAGGCTTTGAAATAGAATCCCAGAATAGCTTGGATTGGGAGAAACCTGAAAACCAGTCCAGTTCCTGCCATGGGCAGGAATATTAATCTCTCTTTGATTTTTCTTTTTATTTTTCTTGTTTTCAATATGCTTATTCAGCTCCAAATCTGAAGCCATGTCCTGATATGAAACAGTTTTCTAGGGCATTGTTCTCAGAAATGGCATCAGAAATGGGAGATATGGAGTGCTGGCACATTGCAGAAATCAAGGATGATCCTAAGAATCATCAGGAAGAGGATCATGGACTTTGCTGAATCCAAAAGTGCCCTCATAGTGCTTTACAGCTTTGGCAGTGTGTTGTGCCACAAGGGAACAAAATGAAAATGTTACCAAGGCTTTCCCTCACAAAGGTTTATTGGTTCACTGGGAGGTAATCAAAAGGAGAAGGAAGAAAAAGTGAAAACACAAAACTTCCTGCACTAAAAAGAGAAACCAAGGCAGGAGTGTTGTAGAATCATAGAATGGATTGATTTGGAAAGAATCTTAAAAATCATCCCAATGTCCACCCCTGGCATGGCAGGGACACCTCCCACTGTCCCAGGCTGCTCCAAGCCCCGGTGTCCAACCTGGCCTTGGGCACTGCCAGGGATCCAAAGATGGAATTCCATCCCAGCCCCTGCCCACCCTGCCAGGAACAATTCCTAATTCTCGGTTTCCCATCCCTCCCTGCTGTCTGTCAGTTTGAAGCCATGTCCCTCCATCCCTTGAAATTGTCTCTTTCCTGTCAGCTCCTTCAGGCACTGGAAGGCCAGAAATGAAGTCAAACAATTAAATGTTGCTGTTCTTGCTGTTTTTCACCAGACATCTCAGCAGCTTTCGCTGGCCCCGTGGATCTGTGCACGTACCCCAAGTACTGCACGGTGATCGCGTACCCCACGGACCTGAACACCATCCGCACCCGCCTGGCCAACCGCTTCTACAGGTCAGTGTGCAGAGCACAGCAAGCCCTGCCAGCCCTGCTCTGAGAAATTCACCGTTTGAAACCACCACATAGTAAACAAACTCCCTCAAGTTACTTTAAATTCAGATTTTGAAGTGCTGTCCTTAGAGTCAAGTTGAACGTGAAGAAGGTTAAGCTGTTGCTATTTTCAGAAATGAGCTTAAACACAAGAGGTGAAATGTTAAATACTAACAGCAGCATTTTAAATGATAAAAACTTACATTCTTCCCTCTATCTCTTCTATAATGATGACAGAGCTCTGGCTTGATGGATGTGCTGGTCAGCCACAGCTTGAAAATAAATTTAAGTATATTCTTCATCTGGGCCTGCATTCAGTGTGTCTGTAAATACAGTGACTCTTCACTGCATTAATAGTGATTTTCCTCCTACATGAGATGGAAAAATGTTTTGGGAAATAATTGGAAATTCTCTAGGTGAAGAACTACAGACTTAGGGTATCTCTGCTTCACAGGTATAAGGAATTGGGAAAATGAGTTGTAAAAATGAAATTACAAGTTTTTGGCAGTTCATTGCTATCAAGTTATAATTTCAATTTGTAGCAGTTTCCCAAATCTTATTTTTAAGATTTTAAAACTGTCATTTTACAGGGGGCACTGTTTTCAGTGGTCAGTTGACCTCAAAGCAAGGTCTTTAAGGGAAAACAGAAAGGAACATCATAGCTGGGATTCCTTAAAAATCTAATTGGACTAAGCTCTTGTCATTCCTTTTTAATTGTTTGTGCTTTGAATTTATACATTAAAAGTTCCTCAGATATGACTCAACTTGTGTTCCATTTCTCAGGGCTTTGTAACAAGCAGCTTCTGATATTTCCAGAAGAAATGTGATCATTCAGAGTAGTGATTAAATTATATTCTTCCCCTTCCTTTTGAATAAGTCAAATGTAAGCTTTTTAAAAATGCTTGTGTTTTTAAAGATTCCAGGAAATCCACAGTCCTTGGGATGATTTCACTGATACTTTATGGTTTAGGGATAACAAATGCTTGGCCAGCTGAATTAACTGAGTTTATATCACAAACTGCCTAAGGATGAATTAGCAATAATGAGTTGGGAAATGAATGATGAGAGATGTGCATTGCTGGTTCTGCTTCCTTGGGTTTTCCATGTGAAGGAGAAGTTTGAGACTGCCCTAAAGGGCCATAAAACAGAGGACATATAAATCTAATATGAAGAGAAAATTACAGAGACAAAATTTTTGCTGGTTTTAAGCTTTTCTGTAGTATTAAAGGTGCAATATTTTCTAATTTGAAGGAGAATTTCAGCTTTGGTTTGGGAAGTCAGATACATTGAAAGCAATGCCAGAACCTTCAATGAGCCTGGGAGTGCTATTGCCAGAGCTGCAAAAAAAATCACCACCCAGCTCCTAAAGTTTATCAAGTAAGTGGCATTTTAATCTAAATAATGCTTGAATCCTGGTGCTTTTGAACATTGGATAGTAAAAACAGCTCAGGATCCCTTTGTGCTGAGCCCTGCTTTAAAGGAAGCACAGGTGTCTTAATTCTGAGTGTTACCTTAAATACTGTTTAGCTTAGAGACATTTTACCTTTTTTCCTGGTGTCCCAAATGTCACTTGAGATTGAGTATGTTAAGTACTCAGCCTGTAAAATGTGACTTCTGTGCTGTCCTGTGTAGAAGATGCTGTTGTAGCTTGTCTGACTTGATTGAAAGGTTAAAATAAACTGAGAGGTTTATTTTGAAATGAGTGTGAGCAGCCTTCCTGCAGCTGGGCAGACCCCTTTCAAATCCCTAATCCTGTTTTTTATATTCCATTTAAAACTCAGTTACTGTCTTCCCTTTAATATGGAGCATTTGGTTGTGGCTGAGTTTGATTTAGGAATCAACAGCTCTGCTTTTGCTGTTCCAGTAACAGAGATTTAATTGTTTTGCAGTGACCAGGACTGTACAAATATTTTTGAATTATGTAGCACAACAGATGATGAGCAAGATTGTCATGATGCTGATCTGGTGAGTTGTGGGGTTTTGTGGAAAATTCCAGTAATTTATGGTGATAAGAAAA
Organism: Emberiza elegans; assembly: GCA_024865655.1. Taxonomy (NCBI): domain Eukaryota; kingdom Metazoa; phylum Chordata; class Aves; order Passeriformes; family Fringillidae; genus Emberiza; species Emberiza elegans. The sequence goes on from JALJVW010000163.1 coordinate 6,698,474, forward strand.
TACCAACAACCTTCAAATATTGTTGGTAAAATTGGTGAGTTATTCACATAGCTAATACAAACATGGACTGTATTAGGAATTTTTATGAATGTTTTATGTCATTTATTATCAGTCAATTGCATTACTGCTGATATTTGGTGACTGAGGTTCAAAGCTGTTGAGTAACTTCTAATTGCAATTTCTGATGGTGGTTTTTCCTTTTCTCAAACCACTGAAGGTTCCAGACTCCAGCTCTTGTCCTTTTCTAGGATATTGCTTTCCGAGTCTCCCAGGTGCTGTGTTGTATTTTTTATGCTCATTTTTGTACTGACAGAATTTTTTACCAGTTTCAAATCTAATGACACTTTTTAGCATTTTCCTACATCACTTTTAAGATAATTGATTTTATTTTTGCAGGATGTTTGTGTTCCAAGAACATCATACAGAGAAATTTCCAATCTTACCTTATAACCCAAAAGATTGAAATTCCAGTGAGTTGGTCTAATCTGACACCAATTTTGATGGTGGCTTTTCCTTTTCTCAAACCACTGAAGGTTCCAGACTCCAGCTCTTGTCCTTTTCTAGGATATTGCTTTCCAAGGCTCCCAGATGCTGTGTTGTATTTTTTATGCTCATTTTTTGTCTTACTGACAGAACTAAGAAAAAAATTTATTTTTACCAGTTTCAAATCTAATGACACTTTTAGCCTCCATCACCTATTTTTCCTACATCACTTTTAAGATAATTGATTTTATTTTGTGCAGGATGATGAAAAATGTGTTCCAAGAACATCATACAGAAGAAGAAAAGTGAGTTGGCCAATCTTTACCTTATAACCCAAATCAGATTGAATTTTTTCTTGCTGTATTCCAGTAATACTTTTCCTAACTTTTTTTTCCCTCAAGGGACGGGGTTTAAAAAAGGGAAAAACCTGAAAAGTGGCTATGATGAAAACTGTTGGAAGAAGCAGTGTATGGAACTGGTGAATTTAATTTTCCAGTGTGAGGATTCTGAGCCTTTCAGGCAGCCAGTTGATTTGGATCAATATCCTGTAAGTTGTACTTGATAACATTAATAGATTCTTTTTTTCTTGCTGTGCCTTGTAAGGGGATTATTTTAGAAAAATCTGTATTTTCTTAATTAAAATTAGTATCTTGAAGGTCTAAAATCTGTTTACTGAGCCTGAGCTATGAATTTGATTTTTTCCCTCTTTTTTAGCTGTTCATGGTAATCTTCCTACCCCCTCAGTCTCTTTTCTCCTCTAAAAACCCAACAAATTTAATCTAAAGGAAAAAAAACTTCTTTACAGCACATAACTTCTCCTGGTGACTCCACATTTTGAGTTTGAGTCTCACTTCAGGGTTTAAAAACATCTTGAGGTTTTCTAAAAAAACAAGAATGGGAGAGAAAGAAAGATTGAGGTGTTTTGATGGGGTTTGAATTGGGGTTTTTGTGTGGTTGTTGTGGTTTTGGGGCTTTTTTTTCTGTTTTTTATACCAGATCTGTTGTTTCTCACAGTAAAATTCATGGGATAATGAAAAAGGAGATTTTTAAATCAAACTGTCTCCACACAAGTGTTGCTTTCTTCTGTGGTGCTTCTCTTTCCACTGCTGCTGAAGATAATTTGTGTAATTTTAGTGACTCCTAAATGACAGAAATAAGGTTCAAAAGGGTTTTTTTCCTTATACTTCCACAGAAATCTTTTTTTCATATGTTTTTAATAGGATTACAGACATATTATAGACACTCCAATGGATTTTGGTACAGTGAAGGAAACTCTGGAAGCTGGGAATTATGACACTCCAATGGAACTGTGCAAAGATATCAGACTGATATTCAGTAATGCAAAATCTTATACTCCAAACAAAAAGTCAAAGGTAACTCTTACTTATCTTTGGGTTTGTGAATGTCTTAATGAAATAAATCTTATTTTGCAATTTATTTATCAGTACTTTTCATAAAGCTGCTGGTTTGGTAGATAGTGGGGAGAAATAGAACAAAAATATTTATTTAATATGTTAATTTCCTGTTTATTTGGGGTTACACAGGACTGTTTTTCTGTGCAGATTTTGATATTACAGATATTAATCTTGGATCAAAGGCTCTGTTTTTAATAGAAAGCACTTCCTTACCCAGATTTACAGCATGACCTTGAGATTGTCAGCACTGTTTGAAGAGAAAATCCGAAGAATTGTTTCAGATTTCAAAAATGGGCAGAAACAAAATGAGAAGCTACGGAGAAACCAGAGGTACACCAGAAGATTCAATAATCAAAGCTCAGTGCAGCAACCCACCAAAATGCTCAGGTAATCAAATCATGGAGGTATAAAGATCTGTCTCAGCTGACTGATGCTCATATTGGCTCTCACATTTAGTCTGTGAATAGGGGAACAACTGATTTTTTTAAATGATATATAAACTTTTTATTATTTTCATGCAGTTGTAAAAATATGTTAAAAAACAGGGGATGTTTTATAGTATAAAACTGAGAAATATAAGGAGACAGAAGAGTAGAAAAGGTTGAGTTTTTCTTTAATATTTGAATCAGAAAATCAATATTTAACTAAAATAATGAGGAATGAAACAAAGATTTACTTGCTGGATATATTACAAACATGAAAATCTGCATTAATTACATATTTTGTAACATACAGAATACAGTCAGTCCTATGAAATTTCTAGAAATGGTCACTTGCTGTAGCATTCAGTTGGGAGCCAGGTTGGCCTTTTCTCTTTGAAGGCAAACACAATTGCTGTTTGACATGATTAACTCCTGTTCTTAATTTGCATGTGGGACAAAATTCAAAAGCTAAATCTGGCAAATTACTGAAACTGAGCTTTTCCCTTCTGCTGTTGTCCAGTCTTCTTTGTCTGGCAGGGAAAGGGCAGGAGTAAGAGTTTCAATTAAAAAAAAATCAAAACCACCAAACAAATGAGGAAAAAAACCCCAAATCTAATTTCAGGGGATAATTACTTTTATACTTAAAAATAACCACACATCAGGATAGGCAGAAATTGTCTTTTGAATCTCATTTGTGCTCAGCTCTGGAGAATTGTGTGTGACTGTTCAGTGGGCACAGCAGAAGTGAGGTTTGGGATAACAGAAATTACACACCTTGTGCACCTGGATAAATGTCTGAAAACCTGCAATGTAAAGAAAAAACTGACAAAAACCCAGTTCTGTAGGTGAAAATAATGGACTGAGCAGGATGGCAGGTAGCACTCAGGCATGTGGAGGTAAGGAAGGATCAAATTTGTGAAGTTTTCTTTATTTTAAACAGTGAAGGGATTCCACCTTCTGTGTGTGTTGGGAACTCAGTTTATTTGGAATAATAATAATTTGCCTGTATAGCATTTAGTTTGAGGCTTGTGCACCTAACCAGAGGCTGGGAATCCAGCAGGAATTGAGGCTGAAAATAAGAGAACATGAATTGTCTGGAGGACATCCACCATGAAATTCTGTTTCTCAGAGCAGACAAAGATTGTCCCCTCTTGTATGACTGCCCTAGGAGTGCAGACTGTTATTTAATGAAAGTAAATGTTTTTCATGTTTAGTAAATGTTTATGTTCGTGTTTATCCTTGCCAGAGTTAAAACTGTCCCATACCACATTAGCTCATAAAACCCTCCCAGAAACAAAAAATCAAATCAAACACTGTTAAAATGCATCATTGCCTTCTCTCTCCTACTTTCACTCTCTAGAAATCTGAAGCAGAAACCACTCAAGTCTCAGGCCAAACTTGAATCTGAGCAGGAAGATGCTTTTCCTCAGCCTACCTCAAGCAGAGCTGCCTGTGTCACAAGCCATAAACCCAACCCTGGCTCCTACCAGCAGAGCTCCTCGGGAGAATCCTCAGATTCTGCCTGCCTGGCATCCTTCGAGAGGAATGGGAAGGCCAGGTCCACACCACTGGCTAATTGTTCTGCTTTGTCATCAGGTCAGGGTTTAGAATTGCTGCAGTTTGCATTCTCGGTTGTTAAATGAGCTCTGTGTTTTTAATGTGGAATTTTTTTCCACAAGGTTTAGCGGGGGAGGTTTGTGTGATGCACAATTTTGTTTTACTGGATTTTGGACACTTACATTATTTACAGTGAATGTTATAACAGGATTTGTGTAGTATATATTTTTTTTGCTTTGAAATAGTGTAGAATACAGTAAATTTACATTAATGAAGAAATTTGTCAACAGGAAAGCATAGAGTGTTTGATAATTGATACTATATAAAATACAGGTTTTATGCCCATATATGTGTGTATATATATTATATAAAACTTCTTACAGAGTATTTGATAATTGATACTATATTAAATACAGGTTCTATGCCCATATATGTGTATTTTATATTATATAAAACTTCTTATGAAGTATTTGATAGTTGATACTATATAAAATACAGGTTCTATGCCCATATGTGTGTGTGTATATATATATATATGTTATATAAAACTTCTTATCCACAATTAGCAAATGACAGCAGTTCCCTGAGACTTCAAAGCTTTCCCTTTTCCCCTACACCTCACCTTGCAAAAATTCAGCTTATTTCAGAGAATAAGAATGCAAGTTCTGGTAAAATCTGTTAGAAAATGTTCTGTGTTTTGGGTTTTTTTAAACATGCTTTTCACCTAAATCTTGTGTTTGAAAAGAGCTGTTTCATTTTAATTGAAGTTTTAATGCAGGTTAAAGAAGCTTCCTGTCACTGAACACTGTTTGAATATGGATTTTGTTGAGGTATCAGTTTGATCCCTGTAAGACATTCAGGCATGAAAATGCATTTTAAGATAATGTGAGAAAACTGAAGATTCCAGGATCAGCAAAATGTAACTCTTAACTGGAAACTGTTTAGAATTCTAACTGCCAATTGCTTTTTTTTAACAGAGAGTGAAATAGAAGGTTCTGGGGCTTCTTCATCTTCTTCCTCTTCATCTTCATCCTCCTCAAGCAGCTCAGAAGATAGCAAAGGCTGTGCTGGGGCTCCTGTGTCCTCCTCTCCCCTGCACAACGGGGTGTGCAGGAGGAACGGCAGCCGCAGGCTGACTCGGAACCGGGCTGCTCAGAGGAAACAGACAGGTGGGGGCCAGGAGTGTCTTGTCAAGAAAAATCCAAATTTTTATATTTATATATTTATAAAAAATAACTGAGTGGAGTTAGTGTTTTTTTTTAATCGTTGCATGTGTAAGATACTGGGTTTTTTTTACTGGTGTGTGACACTGTTCGCAGGGGTCTGAGGATGAGGGAAGAGATGAGGATCTGACTCCATGTTTCAGAAGGCTGATTTATTATTTTATGATATATATTATATTAAAACCATAAAAGAACAGAAGAAAGGATTTCATCAGAAGGCTAGCTAAGAATAGAATAATAAGGAGTGATAACAAAGGTTTGTGTCTCGGACAGAGTCCGAGCCATCTGACTGTGATTGGCCATTAATTAGAAACAACCACATGAGACCAATCACAGATGCACCTGTTGCATCCCACAGCAGCAGATAACCATTGGTTATATTTTGTTCCTGAGGCCTCTCAGCTTCTCAGGAGAAAAAATCCTAAGGAGATTATTTTTCAGAAAATATCATGGCTACACTGGTGCTAATTTTGAAGCTCTCAAATACTACATTGAACTTCTTAAAAGATTTTTTCCCGACTAGGGGAAGAGGGCAGAAACCAAGAGCCTGGTGGAGAGAGGGAATGACTTGCAACATATCTTAAGAAAAAACAAAACCAGAATGAATCTGAAATTTATGGCAGCAAAAGCACCTGACTGTCACTAGGGCTTATATTTCATGCATTTCTGTAGGTTGAACCTGCCCCAGTTTTGACAAGGTTTCAAAGCTGCTGTTCCATATTTAAGATGCGAATCCCTGCTTTCCTTTACAGGAACACTTGTGCAGGAGAACGGGAACACAAGGAAAACGGTCAGGAAAAAGTTATATGGAAGTGACTCTGAAAATACTTCAGCAATGACATCTGAGTCCCTCAGCAACAGCAAGGGCAGGCACAGGAAAACCCCACGCAGGAGTGCTGCTGTGGCTGCCAACAAACTGAGGCTGATGAGTGATGTGGAGGAAGAGGTGTCGAGCTCGGAGAGCATCGGGATCTGCAGGAACAGGAAGCTGCCGCACCGCAACGCCTCGGCCGCTGCCAGGAGAATGCTGCTGGAGGGCTCTGAGGATGAGGCAGGCCTGAAGTCTGAGAGTGATAAAGAAATAGAAGAGCAGCTCACCAAGAGGAAAACTCTTTCTCAGCCTGGCTGCTCTGCTCCACGAAGGAAGTTTGTCAGCGACTCTGAGAATGGAAGTTCAGATTCTGAGCCCGACACGCAGAGCAAGCAGAAGAGCTGGCAGAGCAATGGGCACAAACAGCTCCGGGGCCCTGTGTGCTCTGTGTCTCCCAAAGTGAAAAGTCCCACCTTAGACTTTTCAGAGGAGGACTCCAAAAGCCATAATTCTGAGGATGGGGGCAGCCAAAAGGTTTCTGAGCAGTCAACACCTGCCCATCACAAGCCTGCAGTGAGCAATTCTGAGAATGAGGTGGACTCTGAGTCAGACAGGTGGAATGGCAGGAAAGCCTCTGGGCTGCAGCTGTCTCCTCCTTTAAAAAAAGCAAAAGTCTTGAGTGATTTAGAGGACACAGTAGAATCTGAAGCAGAAGGCAGAGAGGAGGAGAAGAGTTTTGTGTGGGAGAGCTTGGTGCCCACTAGGATTGTGAGGAATTCCAAATCTGGAGCTGCCTCCAGCTTCCATCGCTCTTCTGATTCGGACTCGGAGAGTGGTTCCAATAACAGCAATTACTGTGAAACTTCTGCAAAAGCAAAGATGAGGAAGAGGAAAGGAAAAACAAAAATAGTTAGAAAAGGTAACGTTTTTAAAGTTAATTTCTCTATTTCTTAATACGGAGTAGGTGACAGAGGAAATCTCCAGGAGAGCAGAGTGTTCTCTCTATTTGTCCAGCTCCTTGTTTTGAGGATTTCAGTAACCCAAACCCTCTGGTTTGCAGTTCTGTTACCTTGCTTTAATTTCCTGTTGAGATTTTCTGTGCTACAGCAGATTTACAACTGTTAGTTTCAATTTGAAGTAACTTTATTGATAGTTTTCCAAAATGAATTTGATGAAAAGGTGTTTAAATTATTCTCACATCCATGATGTGCACCTGAACCTGAAACTTGATTTAACTTTGAGATTTTATTTTGTCATTGATGGGTAGAGTCCCTAACACAGGTACTTGGCAGAAGTAAGATTTATATTCCACTTGTTTCAGAAAATGAAATTCTTTTATTTTTGTGTTTTATTGTGTAATTTTATCTCTCACTCAAACCTTTGTGTGGTGGCTGATCATGATTTAGAGAGTTGGATTGGTTTGGGTTTTTTTGTCATGTACATTATGCTTTCATATAATCAGGGAATTGGTCCTGATTTGGAATTTGAAAAACTATTCAGAGGTTGGTGTTTGGTGCAATCCTTCCAATCCTGTCAATATACTTTAAGAATGTTAAGAAAATTATTATTTTTTAAATTAATTACTGTGTCTGTTAAGATGACTCTGTCTTGACAGTTTTCCGCAAGGAATATTTACTTGTTTTGCCCCAAGATCTTATATTTAATACATATATAGGGGCATACTTGTAGACTTCCTATTTTCCAAATAAATATGTCTTTTGTAAAAATATAACTATATCTGTGTATATACACTGCTCAATTAGCCAGCTAAACAATTTATGTGGAAGCTTTGCTTTGGTTATTTTTAATATATATATAATATAAATAACACATAATCTATTTTGAGATGTAAAACAGTCTGTATGTAGTTCTGTAATGTATATTATGTTATATATAATAGATATTACAGGTATGTAGTGTTTAGCAGGGGATTTTTTATATCAGAGAAGACTGAAAGCAGAATTTTCAGGTAAACTTTGCCAATACCTTGTGGGCTGTAGTGCCCCCTGCAGCTGAGCTGGTTGGAGCTCAGGCTGGATTTTCCTGCCCAATATTCCAGGTTTGGAGTTTGGCCTGAGCTCCAAGACACCCTGATGAACCAAACTTTCACATCTTTGTGGCTTTTAAAAGCTCTTCCAGTTCTGGGGGTACTTGGTGTAATGCTCTCTCCTCCTGCCTCTGCCACCTGCTTGTAGCTTTGCAGCTTTTATTTCGGATGTTCAGGGGGGAATTTCAATACATTTTATTATAGATTTGTTCCAAATTTAAGATCTTGTATGCAAAGTATAATTTTAAAATTCTGGCTGTGTTGCAGAATTTTTTATTCTTTTTTATTCTTTAGCTTTGTGTTCCAGCTACTTAATAATATTGGAGGACAGTGTATAATATAAGATCTAACTCTTCTTTTTAGTCTGTGGATTAATTCAGCTTTCATCCAGCATTTTGCAGTGTGCAACAGGAATATATTGTGCTTTGGCCATAAAATCACACAATACAACTACTACAAGTAGTAATATTCATGTATCATTTCTGGAAGCTCTTAATAAAGAAAGGAAAGTCATTTTCCTTTGAAAATGTAAAAATGGGAATATACTGGAGTAGTACATAAAAGGATCTACATTTAAATAAGGACCAGATTTGGTAGATGAAGAAATTGTTAACATTGGTACTCAAGCTGGACATTTGAATTTATGCCTCATAATTTTTCCCTCTGTTTATATTTTAAAATTTACTTCAAGAACTTTTTATGTTTTTATTATTCATATGTATGAATTGTCTTATTTAGAAGGGAAACATTGTCTTCACAGTATATGATTTACACATGGAATATTTGTTTTAAAACACAGCATAAGCAAGTTCTATATTTAATTTTAAAGACAGTGAATGGAAGATTCACTGTTAGCAGCAATCTGAGTATTAAAGTCACTAAAGAGCTGAAGGTTTTAATGTTCTCCACCTGAAACCATCTAAAATTGAAATTTGAAATCCATGTGAAATTTGAATCCACATGAAATATTACAGTTTCCTTTTTAGGATAAAAGGTCTAAAATTTGTGATTAACATTGCAACTTTTATTCTAGTAAGAAAAATACAGCTTTTAGTGATACAAGTATTACTAACATGACAGCATTTGTTTGGTAAGTGAGGGAATTTGTAAATTCTGAGCTAATAACAGGGTGATACTAAAGAAAGCTCTTTAGAGACCATGAAAAGGTTTGAAAGTAACAGTCTCTAGAGTTAAAACTATCCCTGGGATATTGCTGGTACTTTCAGTAAAGAATTGAGATAAATTGCACTTAACAGCTGAAATCAAAACAAAATTCAGTATTTGTGTATTTCATTAAAGGTGGCAGCGTTTGGCCACAATAAACGAATCATTTCAGGAATGTAAGACACTAAAAAGAACTTCTTCATCTTCCTTTTGTAGAGCAAACATCAGAGGAGGCCAGCCAGAGTGCCAAAGTGCTGAGGAACAGGACGTGCATCATCAACTACAAGAAACACATCAGGGTGTGCAGCGTGGGGGAGAAGAAGAACCCGCGCAGGTGTGCCACGCTGGCAGCCAGCAAGATCAAGATCATGAGCGATGCAAAGGAGGAATTATCCAGCTCAGAAAGTGTTTACCCAGCCAGGAAAAACCGCAAGCAGCTCCAGGGCAGCGTGTCCTCAGCCTGCAGGAAGAAGCTGTTCAACAGCTCGGAGGTGGAGGCTTGTTCCAAGTCTGAAAATGAGAGTGAGCAGGTTCCTGGCAGGAAAAAACCTTCCTGCTCTGAATCTTCTGTTTCTAAAAGGAAATATATTATTGAGTCTGAGAATGAAAGGACTGACTCGGAGACAGAGACTCAGAAGCAGAGTGATAACCACGTGCAGCCACACAAACCCCTCTCTGCTGCAGCTCTGAATAATTTTGACTACGACTCCTCGGAGGAGAATTCCACAAACCACAGGGTAGAAAATGGGGGAAATTGGGGAATTTCTAGGCAGGCAGCTTCAGCCCACAACCATTGTACGAGTAACTCTGAAGAGGAGGTAGATTCTGACTTAGCTAAACTTGAAACTAAAAATACCAGAGTAGCAGCAAATAAAAAAGCCAGAGCTTCTTTCAAGAGATTAAAACGGGTGGATGACTTCAAGGAAACAGAATCTGAAATGAGGGGGAAAAGAGAGGAGAAAAGCTCTGTCTCCGAGGATGTGGAAGCACCTGGGACTGCAGGAAGCTCCAAAACCAACTTCCCCTGTTTCTCCTCGGACTCTGGAACCGACACCACCATCTGCAGCGACGCCACGGAAACCAGGAAGCGCAAGAGGAAATGCAAAGCCGGCAGGAAGGAAACCCTGAACCACGACTCGCTGAAGCCTGGCAGGAGGAGGCCGCAGCGCAGGAAGCGGCGGAAAGGCAGCCAGGAGCAGGACTCGGAGGAGCTGGAGTTCAGCCAGGGCCGGCGGCAGCGGCTGCGGCGCTCCAAGATCCGCACGCGCAACGGCGGCCGGCGCACCGTGCGCTACCACGACGACGACGACGACAGAGCCCTCGAGGAGGCCGCCTGCGAAACATAACCTTAACTAAAGGATAGCCAGCCCATCTCTTTTTTTTTTTTCTGTTTATTTTTTTCCTTTTTTTCTTTTTTTTTAAATGGTAATAGCACTAGAACTCGTGATGGGTGCTGGCTCTTCTTTGTCCTACATTTCAGGGAATATATTTATATTTTTCTATGAAAAAGTTATGAATGTGATTAGATGATGACTTTCTCCTTTTTCATATTTTGACTTGCACTTGCCTGCCCATGTAGCAGCATTTAGCACAGATGCCAAAATGTGCCTCATTATAGGGGCAATTTTTTTGTCTTTACTGGTATTTTATTACATATGAACAAGAGTTAAAAAAATGTTAAAACACTGCAAACAGGTTAATAGCAGTATGTTGAGTATTATTGTTATGGGTGCTGCAATGAAATACTACCTAGGTCATGCAACATTCAAGAACAGATTTCAAACATCTCTAATGCTGTATGAAATCATCTACAATAGTAACAGGCTTCTAAATAATAGTACACACTCTAAAACCTGGTGGATGCAAGCATTGCTTCCAAAGAGGAATGAAAAGGCTGATAACTTCCCAGCTGGATTCAGTGCAGGTGTTCAGTGCTCTGTACAAGCAGTTACCAGTGGAGAAGTTTATTTGCCACTTCCAGAGGCTTTGGTGAACAGAGGGTTCTGCTGACAGGTAGTACATCATTAATGTGACTTCTATACTGTAAACTTTTAAGATTATGAAATGCAGGTGAACTCTTGGGCCTAAAGGGTTTTTGTGTGTTTTCTTTATAAAATAGAAAAACAAACAAAACACTTGTTCTGTTTTCTTTATGCGTGGAAAGCTTGAGGTGCAGGATTCCGACATTCCAGACCTTCTTTTGCTACATTTCTGTTGTTCCTCCATATTTAAAGTGTTTGAATGTTGGATTTCCCATTGATTAAACCTTACCAGTTTCTGAGCTTTGCAGTATATCTCCTGTTTTCACAATGTTTGAGGTGGCTCTCATTGACAAGAAGGAAAATTTCTCCAGGAAAATATGTGGAAGTCCCTGGTTGAACGCATATCAAAACCAAAACCACACAGCAGTTCTGAATTTTTGTTTTCCCTGGAATTGTGCTCGTGGGAGCCCTACAATGGCTGCCCCCAGCCCAACACCAGGGAATCTCTGTTCCTTCCCCACTCCAGGGTTCCTCCTCTTCTTTGCAGCTTCCCTTTCTCACACTTTGGAAAACTTGGGTCATTCTTGAAAAATGAAAAATTTGGTCAATTCTGTCATTCAATAGGAGATCTGACAGAGTATCAGATTTATCCTAACCTAGCTCATGTGAACTAAAATAGCAAGTCTTGGAATTGGTTTTCCAGCAGGTTGGACTGGTAGTGGGATCCAGAAGGGTTTGGTTTGGGGTCAAAAATTAGTACAGCTGCACAATCCTGGTGAATAATGACAGAACTCCTTGTACAAATGGAAATCATCATGGAAAATCAGGCTTCCATCAGAGAGAGCCACTTCTCCAACACCCTCACTGACATGGTTTGCATTTACCATCACTTTTGCTATCCCAGCTGTTCTCTCACCACAGAGAAATACTCTTCTTTGTCTTCATTAACACTTCCACGTGAAGTCCAAAAATAATTTAAATGGTTCTTGCCCCAGGAAGTTTATTTAGAGCATAGTCTTTAATAGGATACAGCAAAATTCTGTAAATTCAAGATAAATGTTTATCTGGATTCTTTATTTGGTTTCTGAAATACACAGTTGTGTTTAGTGATAAAACTTGAAGGTGGCTTTGTGTTTTCTTTGAGGAGCAAATTTTGTTATAAGATAGAAAGTCCACTATTTTTTAATATTTTCCATAAACTTGATTGTTCACCAGCTGCTTATTGTCAGTGTTCTCTGGAGTACAACCTCCAATTTGGGAATAATTGAATTGAACATAAGAGTTTTTATTATTCTTCTGTTTGAACAGCTAGAATCTGGTTAGTAGGTTTGTATTTCTAATCTAGGCTTAGATTCACAAAGCAGCTTTTCTTTCAGGGGCTGTATTCTGTCACTGCACACACAGGTTTGTGATCCCTGAAAGCTGGAGAAGGTTCTGGCCTTGGGGCTGCAGATCCCACAGGGAGTCACTGCCTTAGGGACCCTGGACTCTTTATTTTCGAGGCAAAACATGTGCTGGTCTGTATTTCCTAATTTTACACACATAGTGGGAAGAGAAATTATTAAACTGGAAAGCTATTTTGAGTCTTTCACCCTTGAAGAGTTTATTTATTTTTAATTTATTAAAGGAGCATGCTGACTCTTATGGGACTGGCCTCACCTTCCTTTAAGTGAGCATTTTTGGTTTTGTCTAGCTGTACTCAGGGAAGTAAAGTAGTATAGACCTTAAAAGTAGGATTTTTATTTAATGTAACTTTTGGGGGGTGTTTTGGTTTGTTTTAGAGTAGGACCTGAGTCTGTGATGGTGATCAGGCAGCATGAACAGAGGGAAACAATAAAATGCAGGACAGAATCGTAAAGGAATCACATTCATTCGTGTTACAGGCTTTGATGATGTACGTGTGTTAGTGGACCAAAGTAAAGCTGTACATACACCTGGGATGTGTGGATTCTCTGTTTGTATTTCCTACCTCTGTCAAGGTCAGGATTGAAGGCCCATGAGACCGTGTTCCATGTTTGGACTCAGGTGTTTATTATTTCTTATCAGTGTGACAGCCTCACACCCATGAGTTCTGCAGCCTTTCATCAGAAGGCACAAAATGGGTGACTATATCTTGTTACAGGGTCTTTTAAGGCTAGACTATCCAATTAAGAAATGACACTTAGATTATTTTCCCTTTTAACCCAGTAACTGATCCCTCAAAGCCCACAATGCAGACTTTTCTGTCCAATTACAAAATACCACCCAAACTCATGAAGAATAAGGAAGAAGGTGAAGAACAACCTCCCTTGGCCCTAAAATCTCCATCTTGCTTCATATTTATTACTATATTCTAAAACCCCAAACTTTAAGTTTTCCACCCTATGATATTACACACTTCTAACCAACTACACACCTGTAATCCCAGTGCTATTAATCAATTTTGGAAGCCTTCTCCACAGCCTCAGGCCAGTTGCAGTGTTGTCTTGCAAGTCTGTGCCTTTCAGCACAGAAAGTTTAGAATTCTCAGCATCCAGGATTCCAACAGGATGTCACTGTGCTCCTCTTTGGTTCAGCCAGGCCAAGGGACAACATCCCCATGGGGCTGGAGTGCTGGAAAAGGCCCTGGGGGATTGCTGACAGGGGCTGGACACGAGCCCAGGGGTGCCCAGGGGGACAAGAGGCCCCTGGCAGCTGGGCTGGATGAGGAATTGTGTGTCCAGCAGGAGCAGGGCAGGGATTGTCCCTCTGGGCTGGCTCTGAGAGGCCCCTCCAGGGCTGGGCCCAGTTCTGGCTGATGCCTTGTGCAGGCTGCCCCAGAGCAGAGGCTGGGCAGAGCTAAAGAATAAAGCAGGGATTTATCCAAAGGATTTCCTCCATGGATGCACCTTGGGCAGCACCAGAGCCCAGCCAGGGCTGCACCCAAGATGAACCAAAATGGCCCCAAAATGCACGGCCGGGCACGGGGTCTGTCCCTGGGATCAGTTCTGCTCCATTTGCACCTTGCAGTTCTTTGTCCCATCCCAGCTTTAGCCCAGGCAGTCCCTCCCTGCTTGTTTTTCTCTCTGCAGCCCACGGGGTTTGTGCTCCTGGGCTGAGATTTGGGTCATTTGTCCTTGGTGCCCAGCTGGAGCAGGAATTGTTTTGTCTCCCTGCTCTGTGCACAGAGCTCACCATCCCATAATATGAAGCCCAGATCCACACACTAAAGCAGCACAGCATCTGAAAAATAGAAAAGAATATAAGTATTTTATATGTGCAGAATATAAAAAATATAAACGCTGAGGCATCATGGCTCCTGCAGGAGAGCCCTGGAGGGGCTGGAGCGTGTCCAGGGCAGGGAACGGAGCTGGGCAGGGGCTGGAGCCCCAGGAGGGGCTGAGGGAGCTGGGCAGGGGCTGAGGCTGGAGCAAAGGAGGCTCAGGGGCCCTTGTGGCTCTGCACAAGTCCCTGCCAGGAGGGCACAGCCGGGGGGTCGGGCTCTGCTCCCAGGGAACAGGGACAGGAGCAGAGGGAACGGCCTCAGGCTGGGCCAGGGCAGGCTCAGCTGGGACAGCAGCAGGAATTTGCCCATGGAAAGGGAGCTCAGGCCTTGGCAGGGGCTGCCCAGGGAGCTCTGCAGTGCCCATCCCTGCAGGTGTCCCCTGGAGGTGGCACTGAGTGCTCTGGGCTGGGGACAAGGTGCCCACGGGGCACAGCTGGCACTCCATGGGCTGGGAGGGCTTTGCCAGCCCCTCCAGGGATTTTGAGACTCTGGGATTTCCTGAGGTTTGTTCCTGTCCCTTTCACCTCCATCGTCTCTTGGGAGCCGTCACAGCTGGGGGGGGTCGGGCTGTGCTCCAGGGAATAGCAACAGGACAGAACGGCATCGAGGTCAGGCAACGCAGGTTTTAATGGGATATCTGGACGATTTTCTTCACTGAAAGGACGGTTAATCCTTGGAAGAAGCTGCCCAGGGATGCGATGCAGTCACCATCTCTGCGAGCGCTCCAGAGCCGCCCGAACCCTTGGTGCGCGGTTCGACGGCACCGGGCGGACCCAGCGCTGCCGCCGCCGCTCCCCTCAGAGCTCCCGGCGCCTCCCGCGCTTGCTCCGGCTCTGAGGGCGGGGCCGCGCAGGCGCTGAGGGCGGCCATGGCGACCTTCTTCGGGGAGGTGGTGGTGGCCCCGTCCCGGGCCGGCCTGGACGAGGAGGAGGAGGCGCGGGAGGAAACGCCCGAGGACCGGGAGATACGCAGGGAGATCGAGAAAAAAGGTACTGGCAGCGCGGGGAGATCGGGGAAAGGTTCTTCCCCAGAGGGTGCTGGGCACTGCTCAGGGAATGGGCTCGGCCCCGAGGCTGCAAGAGCTCCTTTGGGCAGCGCTGCCAGGGATGCCCAGGGTGGGGTTGTTGGGGATCTATACAGGACCAAGAGCTGGGTTTGGGTGGTCCTTGTGGGTCCCTCCCAGCCCGGGTTGTTCTGTGGTTGTTTTCCCAGGGAGATCCAAGTGCTGTGGAGCTGTGCCGAGGAGTCCCTGGTGTGCTCCAGGTTCATCGTGGCCATCGGGAGGAACGCTGCGGGTGCGTGCAGAACCAGAGCTCCTGGGGGTTTTGGGGGTAAATCTGGGGGGGCAGAAGGTGGCAGGGAGGTGTAAATGTGCCAGGACATTCCCTGCTCCAAGTCCAACCTGGCCTTGGGCACTGCCGGGGATCCAGGGGCAGCCCCAGCTGCTCTGGGCCCCCACCCTCCCAGGGAACAATTCCCTCCCAAATCCCATCTAACCCTGCCCTCCTTGAGTTGAGCTCATTCCCCCTTGTCCTGTCATCCCATTTTGAAAAGTCCCTCTCCAGCCTTCTTCAAGTCCCCCTCTATTTACTAAATGTGCAGCTCCTCATTTAGCAGAGGTTAAACCAGGAGGCAGCTGAGTTGTCCAGAGAAAGTTGAAGTTCCTCTGTGCATGTAAAACAAAGTTATTGTTACAGGTGTTTGCTCCTCTTGAAAATGGATGTATTTTCAGTTGAACACTAAAAGTGAAGTATATTTTAGTTTGGGATTTTAGTTAGGACATTCCCCTTTTGTTTGGTAAACTCTCTGGGATTGTTTATTAATTGGCAAAAGTTTTCATCTGATAGTACCCAGAAGCCTTGCTTGCATTTAAGTGACATTTAGATGACATTTAGATCTTATCAAAGTTAACTTTGCTAATTTGTTTGGGTTTTGTTCAGGTTTTTCCTTGAAAAATGGTAATAGATACTTTGGATCTGTCTTCTGTAGCTTCTGATTTATGAACATTTTTGTGTGTGAACTCTTGCCTCTGTTTTTTCTAGAATCAGTGTAATAGTTCTGCCTTGCTGCTTCAGTGAGTTTTGGTTTTAATCTGCTATGTCAGAAAGTATTAGAGACTTAATATCTCACATCCTTAATTAATACTAAATAAATTGAAGTTGATTATAATGCTATAATTCCTAAAAACAAGTGAGTTTTGTATTAGGGATATGTATATGTTAAGCATCTCTTCATCTTTTTAAATTTAAGTACAACAGGGTTATCACATTGCTGATGTTTCTTAGATTTGGCCAGTAAATCTAAGTTGATAAAAATGAGTTATTCTTCATTCAGATTGCAAAGGAATGATCTAATTTAGTCCAGCTATTTCTTTGTAAAACAGAGGTTTTATTCTTTATAAATTAACAGTATTTTTAATGGGTTTTGCAGCTTTCCTGTCATCTTTTATCCTGGATTCTGTGTGCTGGGAAGTGATTGGAGTTGTGAAGCTGTGGAATGAGTGGTGCAGAACATCCAGCACCACAAATGTCCTCCCCACAGACTCTTTCTGTTTGTTCTACAGATTAATATCAGACCCCACAGTAAGTGACTTGAGCATTAATTCCTCTGTGGTTTGGTTTTCTGAAAAAGAGAGCTTTCATCTATCCCCAAACAAGGCCCTGCAGGATCATGGATTAATCTCATAAGTGATCTGAAGGGTTAATTCTCACTAAAACTGGGTGAAGTTCTGTGTGGAACTCACACAGAGGTGTCACAGCCTCGTGGCTTCACTGCACTTGTGAGCAAAAAATCCTCATGAAACAGAGTACAAGAAACCCAAAATAACTAAACAATTTATTGTCTGCAGCCACATCACCCTTACAGGTGATGATGAGCTGCTGTTGTGCCCTTTAAACCACTTGCTCACACAAGTTTTTGCTTTTTTCTAGGTTCTATTGTGCCAGTGTAGTTGCTACGTGGCTGAGGATCAACAGTTCCAGTGGCTTGAGAAGGTAAAACTGGCAAGGAAATAAATGGAGCAATAAAATCCTCCATTTATTAGGGTGGGGATCTTACCTCTGATACTTTAACCATTAGAGTATTTAACAAGTTTCCTCTGTGGTTTTCTTTTATTAAATATTTAAAAATAGATAAATTTACTCTCTGCAGGATCAGTGAAATCCCTTTCTAGATGCTGCCAGCTCTGTAAGCTCCCAGCTGAGTGCAGTCACTCCTTCTGGACAGTTTCAGTTTTGTTGGCCCTTAACCACTTCCCAAACCTTTTTCCTGCTTGCTTTTCATTTCCCATGCCTTATTTCAGCTCCATTTCACCTCTGGGAGAATTTTTCCCTTCAAAAAAACCAACAGCAATTTGTCCAGCTGCCAAAGGAGCACCAGCCAAACCAGTTGTGGAGCTGCTGGTGGATGGTGTCAGCTGCTGGGCGTGTTCTGTGCCTTTCCCAGGGGGAGCTGCAGATAAAGGTGCCTCCCAAGCAGCATTTGTCCCATTTTTTCCCCACATTTAACATTCCCAGGGCCTCATCCCAGCATCATCCAGGTACAGGAGCACTGCTGGCTCAGGGAAGTCCCTTCAAATATCATCATTTTGATTTTAAAAAGATAAAGCCAAGGGGTGAATGTTCCTCCTCTTGATTTTCCCGATGGATTTGGGTCACAGCTTTGCCTGCAGGAAGTGTGGCTCATTTTGTCTTGCTGTCTGTCTGCTCCCTCCCTGGCTGCCTTTAAAATCTCTGCTGAGCTGATGGAGCAGCAGGGATTCTAAAGCTGGGCTTAGAGATAAGTACAGCTTTGCTAGGGGATCACAGCTCATTTGGAAGTTTAAAACCCTGAGACTTCAGATTTTTGCTTTTGCTGTACTCCACACGTTCCTGCACTTCATTTAAAGTGGGATTGCAGAAGTAGGATGGCTGGGGGGTTGTTTTCTTGCCCAGTTGTTTGTGGATATGTGGGTGTTCCTGAACAGCAGGAGTGTGGTTGTACCAAGTCCATGTTCCTGAGTATTTTTAGATTTTTGGTTGTTGGTATTTTTAAATGTGCAGCACAAACAACGTGCTGCCAATCTTTGTGCTTTTCATGTGAGTTGCAGCCCTGTTCTGTGTGTAAATCCTGATTTCCTGAGCATCTCCCATCTCCACAGGTCAGATCTTTACATCTGGGTGGGTTTTTCTCTAAGGATCACTGACAAACCAGAACACACAGGTTGGAGTTTGGCAGCCATGAATTCCAGCCTGTGTTCCCAACAAAGCAAGTGGAAAATATGTGAGCTTCTGAATATTCCTGTCAGATTTCTGTCACAGTGGTGACACAGTGACAGTGATGGGAGGGCACAGCTTCCCTCCTGGGATTGGTACACAGACAGAAAACAGACAACTTTCTGTCACAGTTTCCAAATTCTCTGTTTCCTTTTCTCCTGTTGGTATTTTGTGATGGTCAGAAGGTTTTGTACTTCAAAACTCTGTTCTTTGAATATGAGAAAAAAAAACCCTAAATTTTTTTTTCTCCATTCAACCTGAATAGAATGAAATAAAATCTGTGCATTTAAAATAAAGTCTCTTACAATATTGTAGGATGTCCAGTGAACACAATTTTCATTTCAGATGTTAAGCAGCTCAGTGAAATGCTTGTTTTTATTTGGAATCCTTTTTCTTTCTACAAGCACCATTAATTAATGCAATAAATCTTAATATATTGAATACAAAGTGCTGAAAACCTAAAACCTCTCCAGAAGATCACCAGTCTTGGTAAATATGTCAGCTGTTATTTTAGGGTTTTTTATCTCCATCCCAGGGGCAATGCCTGGGAAATTTCTACCTGAATGTTGGGATTCAAACTGGTTTTGGTTCTGCAAACCTGAGTTCAAGTGCCCTTTGCTCTGAAATAGAAATGAATCCTTGAGGTTCCTCTGCTTATATTGTGAGAAGAGAACTTTTTTTCCTGATGTATTTTTTTTTAATTTCAGGTTTTTGGCTCTATGCAGAAGAAAGGCTTGCAAGTCACCATCCTTTCCACGTGTCCTGTAGCTGATTATAAAACTCAGGAATCCACTCTGACGCTTGTATCTCCATTCCTGAAAGCCTTAAAGACCAAAGAATTCCAGGAGCAGGTCTGCTGCCCACTGCTGGAGCAGCCCAACATTGTGAGGGACCTTCCTGCTGCTGGTACTTTGCAATTTCAGTTATTTACACAATTCCCCCTCAGGAGCATCCCTCTGCAATTAGAATTTTTGCTTAATTGTGAAAAGCTGAAAATTCAGCTTTTTAAAAATTAATTTCTGACAGATTCACATCTTACACATTGCCCTAGAAAATAGGGACAATTTTCCAAACCAGCCACAAATCATTTTACCAGTTATGTGTGGGGACTGAGAACTTCTTCAATATAGCCAAAGCATATTGTACAGTGGGTTTTTTTAGGAATTTTACTTAGTAATTAAATAAGTTTTATTAGGAATTATTTTCATCAGAGCACCCAAAATAAAACCTCATCAAGTCCTTTCTGTATATAACAGGTCAGGAAGCTTGCACAGATCCACTGATCAATCTCATGGAAAAATTAGGTTCAGTTTTATTATGTAATTTAATAAAAACCTTGAGTTTTTCATTCTAGAATCCCTAATGGAAAAGCTTGTCTGGCAGGAACTAAAAGTGGATGATTATGTGTTATTCACCTTCTTTTTTATATTTTTGGGGGTTTTTTTTGGTTGGTTGGTTGGTTGGGTTTTTTTTGTTTGTTTGGGGTATTTTTTTGGGAGGGTGTTTGTTTGGGTTTTTTGCAGATGTTGCTATTATTTTAATTTATTTCATTTATTTATTAACTATTAAATAAAATATTTTATTGGTTTTATTTATTAGTTTTATTTTAAATTTTATTTTATTTATTTATTTTTATGTACAGTTTCCAGGTAAGGTATGTACCAGGAAGAAACACCTGCATTTAACTAATTCTTGATTTTAACTCATTTTCCTTGTGTAACTGGGGGGATGAGGAGTGGCTGCTCCAGCAGTCAGCATCCTGAGCTGGTAATTTAACTCCCATGGGTTTAAAATTCTGATTTTTATACACAGAACTGAGATTCCCTTTGAGTTTAACAGAGGTTTCCTTTTGCCTGTGTCAGTCCTGAGTTACTGCCAGGTGTGGGGGATCCCTGCAGTGCTGTACCAGTGCTACACTGATGTCATCAAGCTGGACACTGTCACCATTGAAGCCTTCAAACCTCTGCTCTCTTCTAAACTCCTGAAGAGTTTAGCCAAGGTAAAATTCCATTTTTTAAATTAATGGGAGCTTTTATCTGGTTTTATCTCATGCATTCTGCTGGTTTTGTTCCTCTGTGGGGATTGCAATTTACAGCTTCCTTCAGAACTTCATTTTGAATTTTCAGGCTCTTCTAATGTATGAATATATCAGGGAGGGGTTTCTTGTGCTTGTGTAAGCTGCAGTTTCCTTTGGAGTTGCCTCATTTAAAACTTTTAAGCTTTTTGTTGTTTGATTTTTGTATTATTTTTACATTTTATATTCATATACCAGATGGCTCTGTTCTAGCTCCGTATCTGCCACTCTTCTGGCATAAAAGAAAGCTTCTTAAAATAACACATTTTGACCTATAACTTCTTTTTGGAGCTAAAAGGCCAAATTTCTGAAGAAATTTTTACACTAATTCAGCAGCTGTAAAATCCAGCCTGGCCTTGAACACTTCCAGAGATGGGGCAGCCACAATTTCTGTGTGCCACCACCCTCACAGTAAATCCATTGCTCCCATAAATTCCCATTGCAGCTCCTAAAATGAATATCTTACTCTTTGTGAAATGTTTTAAATTCAATTTTAGTTGGTTGAGAACACTTGGAACCCAGATTTAAATGCCCAAAGAGGTCTGTGTGTACTGAGGTGTTTATTTCAGTTCTAAAATCAGTTTTCAGTGCAGCTCTTTCTGTTCTGCTGAATAACTCTGACTAAGACATAAATATTTAAACTCTGAAGGAGAACAGTGACAGAGACTCTTCCCCCTCATGTCCAGGCAAGGAGGAATGCAAAATAATAAATCCCATTCTCTTGCTGCACTGCAGATTCCTGTGGATAGAAGACCTGAGTTTTACTCAGTTAATATAATGTAATGTAATATAATGTAATATAGTATAATATATAATGTAATGTAATATAATATATATTATATACAATATATTATATAATGTAATATACTATATAATATAATGTAATGTAATATATAATATATACTATATATAATATAATGTAATATAATATACTATATAATGTAATGCAATATATAATATATAATATATAATATATACTACATATTATATACAATATATTATATAATATAATGTAATATACTATAATATATAATGTGATGTAATATATAATATATAATATATACTATATATTATATACAATATATTATATAATGTAATATACTATATTATATAATGTAATATAATACAATATCAGTTAATATCTTTAATTAATCTAATTAAATAATATATAATTATTTAATTATAATATCTAATCAAATTTAGTTAATATCTTAATAAAAGTGAGTGAAAATGGGACCAGAGGCCAGTGGGGCTCTTGCTTTGTTCCCAGCACTGAGGTGATGCTGATCCTCTCCTCCTTTCCCCAGGATGCCTCTGAAAGCACAAAGATTCTGAAGAAGTTCCTGACAACCAGTGAAACTCACAATAACATCTACATCTGACAAGGACAGTTATGCTGCACTTTTGTAAACTCCAGTTTTTTCTCTAGAGGACTCCTGGGATTTTACTTTTTTTTTTCCTTTAAAAGTAGAATAAATTCCAGTAAATTTTTACTTTCCCACTCATTTTTGTTGTTTTTAACTTCATCACTGAACACCCTTCTGCATGGCTTGGAAGATTCTTCTGGAATGGTTTTAGGAAAGATTTTGGATATGAAAAGCTGCTCCTTTTTCTCCTCCTGAAGGGATTGTCTCACCTAGAAGCATTCCTTTTATATTTCAAAGAAGAAAATACAGATAAGGAATTCTGTCTGTATCTAACAAGACCTCTCCCTTTTTTACTTTGAGATCTGAAGATTTTTCTAATATTTGATGCTCTTCAAAGTTTGTCTGTGATGAAGAAAATGCACGCTCTGTCCTTTCCCATCCACAGAGAATTTTGCTTATGTTTATTTATGGCTCCACATGCCCTTTTTATTGTATATATTGACACAAATGCAGTAATTAAAGTGTGGTAAATGCCTTTAAAACTTGCTAGTGAAAAATAACTTCTCCTGGTCAAAGGATCACAGGCTGCTTCAGCTGGATTTGCCAGGGCAAACTGATTTAATTCTCTTTAAACCACCAAAATTTGGGCAATGGTAGGAATAATAAAAGATCTCTTAGGCAGAGCATGTGATTTTTAGAGGAAAGTAAAAAGTTTTGTCTCAGAAAATTCTCTGGAAGTTGGTAACAATTTCAGTAGTTTATTTCAAGTATTAACTAGGATTGAGGTGCAGTTCTGAGTTGTACTCTGTTTAATTTAACATTTTGTTTAAGAAAATGGTGTTGAAGTTTTAATTTGTAATTCTGTTCTCTGCTGGGTGCAGCTTTGATTTACACTGGATGCTCGGTGGGTATTTCTGAGCAGTGTTTTCCTTCTCAGAACTGTCACTGGTTTAAATTTCAGTTCAGGTAATTACAGATGAGCACATCCTGCCTAAAGTGGTGCTGGATTTTGGAACAAATTCTGAAGCTTTGTTGGGGTTTTTTCCCCCATTTCTATCCATCCTTTTAATTCATAAATTGGTTTTATGTGTGATCTGAGCTGAGAATTCTGTTGTTTGGAAAGTTGGCTGCATCATTTTCTTACTTTTACGTGTTTGTTTCATTATAAATAAAGCAGATAACAAGAAATATCTTTAATAGTAAATTATGCAGAGACCCTTAGAGGAATTGTGAATGTATTTCTGGTATTGGTGTGGTCACCCAGGCAGTTTATATTATATACAATATATTATATATAATGTAATATACTATATTATATAATGTAATATAATACAATATATCAGTTAATATCTTTAATTAATCTAATTAAATAATAGATAATTATTTAATTATAATATCTAATCAAATTTAGTTAATATCTTAATAAAATACAATATCAGTTCATAGTGAAAATGGGACCAGAGGCCAGTGGGGCTCTTGCTTTGTTCCCAGCACTGAGGTGATGCTGATCCTCTCCTCCTTTCCCCAGGATGCCTCTGAAAGCACAAAGATTCTGAAGAAGTTCCTGACAACCAGTGAAACTCACAATAACATCTACATCTGACAAGGACAGTTATGCTGCACTTTTGTAAACTCCAGTTTTTTTCTCTAGAGGACTCCTGGGATTTTACTTTTTTTTTCCCCTTTAAAAGTAGAATA
The DNA here is from genome assembly GCA_024865655.1 of Emberiza elegans. Taxonomy (NCBI): domain Eukaryota; kingdom Metazoa; phylum Chordata; class Aves; order Passeriformes; family Fringillidae; genus Emberiza; species Emberiza elegans. Next base: position 6,722,214 of record JALJVW010000163.1, read on the forward strand.
AATTCCAGTAGATTTTTACTTTCCCACTCATTTTTGTTGTTTTTAACTTCATCACTGAACACACTTCTGCATGGCTTGGAAGATTCTTCTGGAATGGTTTTAGGAAAGATTTTGGATATGGAAAGCAGCTCCTTTTTCTCCTCCTGAAGGGATTGTCTCACCTAGAAGCATTCCTTTTATATTTCAAAGAGGAAAATACAGATAAGGAATTCTGTCTGTATCTAACAAGACCTCTCCCTTTTTTACTTTGAGATCTGAAGATTTTTCTAATATTTGATGCTCTTCAAAGTTTGTCTGTGATGAAGAAAATGCACGCTCTGTCCTTTCCCATCCACAGAGAATTTTGCTTATGTTTATTTATGGCTCCACATGCCCTTTTTATTGTATATATTGACACAAATGCAGTAATTAAAGTGTGGTAAATGCCTTTAAAACTTGCTAGTGAAAAATAACTTCTCCTGGTCAAAGGATCACAGGCTGCTTCAGCTGGATTTGCCAGGGCAAACTGATTTAATTCTCTTTAAACCACCAAAATTTGGGCAATGGTAGGAATAATAAAAGATCTCTTAGGCAGAGCATGTGATTTTTAGAGGAAAGTAAAAAGTTTTGTCTCAGAAAATTCTCTGGAAGTTGGTAACAATTTCAGTAGTTTATTTCAAGTATTAACTAGGATTGAGGTGCAGTTCTGAATTGTACTCTGTTTAATTTAACATTTTGTTTAAGAAAATGGTGTTGAAGTTTTGATTTGTAATTCTGTTCTCTGCTGGGTGCAGCTTTGATTTACACTGGATGCTCGGTGGGTATTTCTGAGCAGTGTTTTCCTTCTCAGAACTGTCACTGGTTTAAATTTCAGTTCAGGTAATTACAGATGAGCACATCCTGCCTAAAGTGGTGCTGGATTTTGGAACAAATTCTGAAGCTTTGTTGGGGTTTTTTCCCCCATTTCTATCCATCCTTTTAATTCATAAATTGGTTTTATGTGTGATCTGAGCTGAGAATTCTGTTGTTTGGAAAGTTGGCTGCATCATTTTCTTACTTTTACGTGTTTGTTTCATTATAAATAAAGCAGATAACAAGAAATATCTTTAATAGTAAATTATGCAGAGACCCTTAGAGGAATTGTGAATGTATTTCTGGTATTGGTGTGGTCACCCAGGCAGTTTGCAATGTTTCAGAACAGTTACTACATTATATTTAATTCAGTTTTTACTACCTGGCTTTATGTTGAGGTGTGAGATGCTCCTAAACACCTTGAATAAAAGTGGCAAACAAAACCATGGCAGCTTGGGAGATGAAATCAGAGTGAAACCTGATGTTCTGGCAGAATCCCTCAAGGATTCACTATCCTTACTTGAAAGCTCTCCATAGCAGGAAATGTTTGGGTAGGATGTAGTGGGGAAGTGCTGTGGGGCAGTGAAATAAGAGATTTTAATTTAAAATTCTGCCTTTTCCCATAATCTTGATATAGGAAGCAGCTCATATTCACCCCTTAAATATTTGGAAGCCTCAGAACTAATGATGAACTGTCTTTCATCAGATGTGAGTGTTGACTGAAGATGTTTTCCATATTTGAATGTTGCTGCCTGTTTTTTATTTTCCCTTCAGTGCTCCAGTATGTACCCAGAGCCTGCAGTGAGGCTCTCTTGTTTCCTACCAGCTGCTGGGTGTAATCCTTGGAGGAGTTGACAAACTTCAGACTTGTCAAATGTGGCAGATGGCTTCAGAGCTCTGGGGGGAGAAGTTTGAAATGAGATTGTGTAAGACTTGGTTTCCTGAGGTATTTGCTAAATGCAGATTGTGAAACCAGAGTAAACTGAGAGACTGGGAGAGGGGTTTTTAAGTCATTTAAGCCATTTATTACGTTTTTTTTTAGATAAGACTAATCTGTTTTCTGCTGAATATCTTCCAAACCAAGGGCTCTTCCCAAGTCCACTCTGCTTTGTCACACTGCAGAATTTATTTGGTGGGCAGAGGTGTTTTCCCATTCCTGAAGGCTTTGACTCCTGGGTGATGTGCCTGAATTAAAAGTCCTGGATTCAAGATGCATTTTATGGAGGCTCCTTTGCTTTTGCCTTGGACACTGTTGGAGTCTGTGCAGTGCAGGCCACAGGTGTGAGAGCAGGGCTGTACAGAGGTAAATTCATGCCAGGTTTGGGCTGGAAGGGACCTTAAAAATCATCTCATCCCACCCCTGCCATGGCAGGGACACCTCCCACTGTGCCAGGCTGCTCCAGCCCCAGTGTCCAACCTGGCCTTGGGCACTGCCAGGGATCCAGGGGCAGTCACAGCTGCTCTGGGAATTCCATCCCAGCCCCTGCCCACCCTCCCAGGGAAGAATTTCTTCCTAATATCTGATCTAAACCTGTAATTTTTCAGTTGGGAGCCATTCCCTGTGTGCTGTCCCTGCATGCCCTGGGAATTGTCTCTCTCCAGCTTTCCTGGGGCTCCTCCAGGCCCTGCAAGGCCACCCTGAGCTCAGCCCAAAGCTTCTCCTGTGCAGGTGAACAATGCCAGCTGTGCCAGCCTTTCCTGCCAGCAGAGCTGCTCCATCCCTCTGCTCATCCTGGAGCCTCCTCTGGGCTCTCTGCAGCAGCTCCAGCTCCTCCCTGGGCTGGGCCAGGGCTGGGGCAGCTCTGCAGGTGGGAAATCACCTGAGGGGGCACAGGGACACAATCCCAATCCCTCTCCTGCTGCCCACCCTGCTGTGGGTGCAGACAGGATTCACATCATCCCCATTCCTCATCTCACTGCGCAGCTCCAGGAAATAATTTATTTCTTTCTAAGATTCCATGCTCACATTGCCTCTGCCCTGCAAAGTGCTTTGTTGCCAAAGCTGCATAGGAAGAACGTCACTTCTGACAGGTAATTCTACAATTTTTGTGCCAAAAAAAATTGAAAAAGGCAAGCATTTTGTTCTACCTCATTCTTTCTGATTTGTGTCTAAAACATTGACTTCTCATTTTGTTTTTAGCTCATTTAGATGTGTCAAAGAGATTCATGATTTTACTTTTTTTTGCTGCCATCAAATCTCCACTTTTTTTTTTTCCCCTTCAAATATTTTGGACTGAAAGTTTGGACAGCTGCTGCACATAACAGCAACCAGCACCTACAGGCCCCTCCTTGAGCCAAGTGAGATCACAGCTCTGAGGTCAGGCTTTTTCACTTGAGAGAAAACACTGAGACCCTGTTGAGAGCTCTCCCAGAGTGGCTGATGAGCAGAGGTACCTGAGAATTCTTTTATTAAGAATTCCATGCAGTAAATACTGCTGGAAACTATTCACTCACAGGGATAAAAATGCAAAGTTCATTTCACTTTGTTATCAAGGCATCCTGAGCTGAGGGAAGGCCACAGAACCCCAAACTCTGTGTGTGGAAGAAGGTTAAAGTCAAGTTTTTTCCTTCCAAACAACAGTATAACAATGTTTAAATGTTCTTTGGATGGGAAATTTGGGCCATTGCTTTAAAGTAGGAAATGTTTCATGAGAATAGTGATGCACTTTCAAAGGACAATTTCCATAAAGCATTTATTGAGGAGATCACAGGTTGTTCCCCTGTGTTTGAATCAGAGAATTCCAACATGGTTTCATTCACTGAAAATTCCATATTTCATGTTCAGCACTGATATTTTAATTCTTCTTTTAGGTTTGACTTGGATCCCTTTTCATGAAATAAAAGCAGCCTTTTTCTGTCAGTTCCAGAGACTTTAAAGTTTCTTCATGGGGAATCAACAAAAGGGGAGATGAAAAATAACGATAATAATAAAAATAATAGAGGCCCAATCACTGAAGGCACCAGTTTGATTACTGAGCAGATGAACAGAGAATGTACAGCCTCATTTAATTTAAAGAAAAAAAAAACCCAAAGCAAACCTGTGGGAGGAAAGGTTGGATGAGAACAGCCACTGTGGAAAGGTGAGAGCCCAGCAGAGAAAACCTCAGCATCCACCATCCTGTAAAATTAGGGTTTGAAAGTTCCCTTTGTGGGAGCTGCTTTTGGGTTTGCTGTTCCCTTTGTGCTGCCCCACTGAGCTCCCCTCCAAAGTGGGATTATAAAGATATTTTTGTGCAGAATAAGCACAGTGAGAAGCACAGAATGCTCTGCCTGGCTCTTTCCACCCTTAAACCCTGGGGGACACTTGCAAGAACCAGAAACAAGCCAGTGTTTTGTTCATTCCTCTGAAAGTGCTGGTGCAGAACTTTTCCACCTGAATCTGGAATTAAGGCAGCCCAGTGGAGCTCCAGCAGGGTGCTGTGGGCTTTTCCAAGTGGCAGGAAATAATTTGGGGTCACCTGGAAATGCCATGTGTGAGGAAATGCTCTGCAACAGAGGATTCAGTGCCTGGCCCTTAGAATTTCCACTTTTTTATGTTCTTCCCCTTCCTATCAGAATGTGTGTATAGAGGAATATTTACTTTTAACAATAGTTAAAATGTAGTAGAGATTTTTTACTCTGTGGGTGGTTATAAATAACCTCATTCCCAGGTATTGTGGGAGGCACATTTTCTGTCTTTATGGACAGGAACTTCATCTCAGTGCCTGCCCTTAGAATTTCCACTTTTTTATGTTTCTTTTCCTATCAGAGTGTGTGTATAGAGGAATATTTACTTTTAACAACAGTTAAAATCTAGTAGGTTTTTTAGCAAAAAATGGTCTGTCGGGGTTTAATAAATAACTTCATTCCCAGGTATTGTGGGAGGAACATTTTCTGTCTTTATGGACAGGAACTTCACCCCCTGCAAGGCTGGTGGTAGAGATCTTTGGATATAAACCCAAATAAGAATCCCCGCATTCTCCAGCTGACACCCTGCCTGGCAAGGGAAGGAGTTCTGGAGGTGCAGGTTTGTCTGAGCATAAAGTTCAGTGAAGATTTTGTTGGTTCTAGCAATTCTGGCAAGAGTTTCTTCACAGAAGAGGTTGTTAAATATTGTCAGGGAGGTTTGGAACCCTCATCCCTGGAGGTGCCCAAGGAAGGCCTGGAGGTGGCACTGAGTGCTCTGGGCTGGGGACAAGGTGAGCATTGGGCACAGCTGGGACTTGACCTTGGAGGTCTTTTCCAACCCAAATCATTCTGCAAATGCTCCATTTTGTGTCCTGCTGGACAATAATCCTTTTATTTGCTTTCTTGAGCATCCCAGTACAGAGCTGACTGAGGTCAGGCACTCAAAGCTGCAGGTTGGTGTCGCAGACATCTTTTATGGAAAATCCTTTCCTTAGGATTTTTTCTCCTGAGAAGCTGAGAGGCCTCAGGAACAAAATGTAAACAATGGTTATCTGCTGCTGTGGAATGCAACAGGTGCATCTGGGATTGGTCTCATGTGGTTGTTTCTAATTAATGGCCAATCACAGTCAGCTGGCTCAGACTCTCTGTCCAAGACACAAGCTTTTGTTATCATTCCTTATTATTCTATTCTTAGCCAGCCTTCTGATGAAATCCTTTCTTCTGTTCTTTTAGTATAGTTTTGATGTAATATACATCATAAAATAATAAATCAGCCTTCTGAAACATGGAGTCAGATCCTCTTCCCTCATCCTTGGACCCCTGTGAACCCTGTCACATGTTGGTTTGCCCTGTGGTGCCCATTTGTGGCCATGAGGCTTTCCAAGGCTCATGCAAATTTTAATTTTTTCACTAACTTTTACAGTTTAATAATATCTGAGAAAAATCTGGGAAAAAATATTTCCTCCAGTCAGTGCTGGAGGTCAAATTTACTATCAGCTCAGTTTTGAGATGGTTTTTGAATCTATTCTGATTCAGGCTCAGCTGTTTCTGGATGTTACTCAAATTAAAGCAGTAAATCTTTTACTTCACAGAATCACAGAATGGTTTCGGTTGGAAGGGACCTTGAAGCTCATCCCATGGCAGGGACACCTCCCACTGTCCCAGGCTGCTCCAGCCCCAGTGTCCAACCTGGCCTTGGGCACTGCCAGGGATCCAGGGGTGGAATTCCATCCCAGCCCTGCCCACCCTGCCAGGGAACAATTCCTCATTGCCAAGATCCCATCCAGCCCTGCCCTCTGGCACTGGGAGCCATTCCCTGGGTGCTGTCCCTGCATGCCCTGGGAATTGTCTCTCTCCAGCTTTCCTGGGGCTCCTCCAGGCCCTGCAAGGCCACCCTGAGCTCAGCCCAAAGCTTCTCCTGTGCAGGTGAGCAATGCCAGCTGTGCCAGCCTTTCCTGCCAGCAGAGCTGCTCCATCCCTCTGCTCATCCTGGAGCCTCCTCAGACCTGAGGGGCTCAGGTGATGCTTCAGGTGCTTCTGCAGGTAGTGGCATCCCCCTCTACTCCATGGGACAGAGGGAATCACTGCAGGAACTCCTCCCTTGCAGCAACACAGTGAGTGCTTCCCTTGAATAAGAGTTTCTGAGCTAAATCCCACTTCCTGTGCTCTCCAGAGCAGCCCAGCAGAACCACAGGCTGCAGAAATGGCTTTTCCTGCTGCCTGGCCATGTCCTTCCTTCCAGCTGGGACCCAAATTCCCAGAGCTCTGCACCACTGAGTGTGATGGTGTTCACAGGGGTCTCAGGTTGAGGGAAGAGATGAGGATCTGACTCCATGTTTCAGAAGGCTTGATTTATTATTTTATGATATATATTACATTAAAACTATACTAAAAGAATAGAAGAAAGGATTTCATCAGAAGGCTGGCTAAGAATAGAAAAAGAAAGAATGAATAACAAAACCTCCTGTCTCGGACAGAGAGTCCAAGCCAGCTGGACTGTGATTGGCCATTAATTAGAAACAACCCCATGAGACCAATCCCAGATGCACCTGTTGCATCCCACAGCAGCAGATAACCATTGGTTACATTTTGTTCCTGAGGTCTCTTAGCTTCTCAGGAGAAAAAATCCTAAGGAGAGGATTTTTCAGAAAATATCATGGCTACAACTGAGCACTGCAAGGCAAGAGGCTCCCCTGCATTCCTGACCAAGCACCTCAAAACAGGAATAAATACTCAGTGTTACCAGTGAAGAGCAAGCAGGGCTTTTAAATATAATTTTTATTTAATTTTCCCTCATTTAATTTTCACTTTTTGAACAAAGACACAGCACCAGCTGTTTGGCTCTGTGTGCCTCAGCCTCCACTCTGCACTGCTCACAGCCAGATGTTAAAATTCAGCTCGCTTGGAGGAGGCCTTGACTTAATCAGCGTGGGGCAGAGAAAGTAATGCTGCAATGCTGATAGGAAAGGTCACTTGTCTGAGAGGAGAGCAGCCTGCCCTGGCTTCTCCATCCCCTCCACGCCGGGGGTGCTGTGGCTGCAGCTGCCTGGGCTGTAATGTTTGGGAAGTGCCTTTGATTCTGGGACTTGCAGGGAGCCAGCCTGGTGTTGACATGTGGCTTCCAGACCCTCAAATCCAATGCACGTTATGAAAATGCCTGAGTGTTGGATTTAAACCAGATTTCAATAATTTGGCCACCTGTACAATATCCCAATAACCTTAGGAGAACTTGAGATCCTCTGTAAATTTATTTATAGCAGATGTTAAATCTTTGGTGTATTCTACACATTTACACACTGGGGGACAGACGCTAAACATTGCCCTTACCAAAATAACCCCAAACAAATTTATTTCAAAGAATTAGAGTGGGTCATGGCAGGAAGTGGATGCAGGAAGCTCCGTCCATTGTTGTGGTTTGTTTTAAAGGTGTGTTCCAAGTGAGAGGATTAAAAAAAGTTTTGATTTTTACTACAGTTGGCCAAAATCATTCAAGTGTTTAAAAGATAAAAAGCCTTTTATCATATATTTTTTGTTCCAGTAAGTTTCTCAGCTGTTATTTTTCTGGCCCAGCTTTCTTATTTTATTATTTTTTTTTTTTAGTACACTGTAACTCTCCAACTTTAAAGATGTCATTACAGGGCACTAAAATCCTAAGTGCCAAACCTGTTCTCTAATGATTGAAAAATTATCCTTTTGGTCAGAGCTTAGAGCCAGAAATGCAAAACCTGCTGGAAAAGAGGCAAAAGTCCTCCTCTGCTGTAACTGGGCAACAAATCTCTTTAAGCAGCCAAGTGAATGAGTTTTTAAAGGGCTTTTAAAGATGAAAACATTGCTGGCAAGCAAATGCATATACATACATACATATATATATATATTTGTATTAATAAAAAAATATAGTCTCCATTGGTGTGGGTAGCTCCAAGTGTAGGTAGCTGTGAGTTGATTTTAGAATCAATTTTTTAAAACTGAGTATGATTTGGGCTGGTTTTAGTTACCTCCTGGGGGTTTTTATTTACCTGGTAACTATGAGGACTAGATTTTCCTTCTGATGAAAAGTTCTGGAAAAGTCATAGTGTCACAATCACAGAATGGTTTGGGTTGGAAGGGATGTTAAAATCATCTCTTCCCATTCCCCTGCCATGGGCAGGGACACCTCCCACTGTGCCAGGCTGCTCCAAGCCAAATGTCCAACTTGGGCACTGCCAGGGATGCAGGGGCAGCCCCAGCTGCTCTGGGAATTCCATCCCAGCCCTGCCCACCCTGCCAGGGAGGAATTCCTTCCTAAAGTCACCACATTTTCAAGAAACTCTGGTTGTAGGGGCTTCAATTTTATTTCTCCAAAGGCAGTTTGGTGATAACTTTTGTCCAGCCTGGGTCTGACTGTGCTGTCTCCCCTGCCTCAGCCTGAGGAACTGCACTGGATGGTTGGAGTGGGGCCCCTCCAACTCTGAATATTCTGTGATTCAGTGAACTAAACCAGAAGTGGGAAGTGAAAAGGCAGGTGCCCAGCCTTGGCCCAGAGTTGTGTTTCCCTTAAAGAGCAGACTGGAATATTCTAGAGACTGTGAACTAATTAAAACGAGGAGTTTTGTCACATTTTCTGAGCACGAATGAGGAGCATTGCTCGGGGAACTCCTGCCTGCTGTGTTTAGGGGTTGCCATTGAAAACTTGGTTTAGGGAGTGAAAAGTCTGAGTTCCTCTGCTGCTGGAGCTCATAAAGACACACCTGGTTGGCTTTTCCTGCTGCAGGTGTAGTGCAAGCCTGGATGTGACCTCTCTGCTTCTGCAGGAGAACAGCTCATGGGAGTTCAGCAGGGAAAAAAAAATATCTGCAGCTGGAGACAGGGATGGGGTCCTGTCCTCATTTTCCTCCTTTATCATCAATCAACGCAAAGCTTTTGTGATGATTGGAATAAATCTGCATCATCCTGTAGCTTTGTGGTGCACGAGGCGCTGTTGAAATAAGTGATGCCCGCTGCTTTATCCTGAAATAAGCTAAAACTCATCCCAATGGCTTTTAAGTTTTGTTCCAAATGATGGTTGTATGTGTATTTGTGGACTTACATAACCAGTCAGAGATTTTTTTGATGCAAATATTGATTTACTGAGTTGCTGAGAGAGAGGCCTTTGAACACAGACAGCTTCTGATCTTTTGGTGAAATAAGGGTTATTTCTCATTTGAAGGCTGGTTTGTTTAGCCAGGCAGAGCATCACAAGCAATGACTGAGGTGTCTGTTTTGATTTCCTGGCTATATAGCTCAGCATTACAGTTATTTCTTAGCACTTGGCATTGAAGATTCCTGAAGAAGAAAAGGCTTTGGGAACATCCAACTTTGGCCTTCCACAATCTGAAGGAGATGACAAGAAAGATGGAGAGGGACAATTTCCAGGGGTCTGAAGTGACAGGACAGGGGGGGGATGGCTTCAAACTGACAGAGGGCAAGGATGGGATGGGATTTTGGAAAGGAATTGTTCCCTGGCAGGGTGGGCAGGGCTGGGATGGAATTCCACCCCTGGATCCCTGGCAGTGCCCAAGGCCAGGTTGGACACTGGGGCTGGAGCAGCCTGGCACAGTGGGAGGTGTCCCTGCCATGGCAGGGGTGGCACTGGGTGGGCTTTAATGTCCCTTCCAATCCACACCATTCCATGACTCCAAAGACCATTCCATGACCAAAGAGCCCCTTGGCTTCTGCCAGCATTCAGGAGTTACTCCATCTCTGATGGGTTTGTGGCTAGTTTGGGTTTCTCTGCCCATCTCTCTTATCCCTTCTGCTTTGTTTTCCCTTAAAAATTCTAGATTTAGTGCTCAAACCTCCAAGCAGGGCACTCACAGGCCATGTGTGTGCAGACAATCATGGATCCAAAAGGACAGGCCATGAAATTCTCCAAGAGTCAGCTCTGGGTGAGGATGGTGTTTTTAGGACCTTTGTATTTCTAGGAGCACCAGGAGCAGAGCCAGGAAGGACGTGGGGTAGGAGCACCCTGGAGTCTTCTGACCAAAGTCTCAGTTTGGGGCTGCTCAGAGCCGTAATTCAATATATTCCTGTCCCAAGAGGATTTTCCTCAGAGTCTCTGTAAACACTGTTGATTTCTGTGGGCTTTGGAACAGCTCCCCTTGTGCACAAATCAAACATGAATTTAATAAACACAAAATCACTGCTCTGGTCTCACCGTGGCTGAGGACGTGCAGTGAACGTGGAGAGCTGCAATGAACCAGTGAAACATTTCCCACCCTGTCTCCCACCACTGGCAAAGCTGTAAATCCTGAGCAGCTAATGTGGAAAAGCTGAAGCCTTTACCATGGACAACGGCTTAAAAACCCCTGTTCCCTGTTTCTTTCAAATCATAAAATCAAGAAATGAAAAGTTAGTAGCTCCTGAGGTGAGAAAACAGATCAGAGCAGCATAACCTTTGTTTAGTCATGGGCTCTGGCTCTCTGAATGCTGCTTTTCCATAAAATGCTCCTGTTCTGGAAGCATTTCAGCAGCTAATGAGCAGTGGGGAACATGGCTGTGGTCACTGTCAGGTTGCTGGATGGACCGTGCTTTGACATGGTCAATTATCTCCTTTTTCTGCCCTTAGAGTTGAAACAGTGTTTTTATTTTATTTTATTTTATTTTATTTTATTTTATTTTATTTTATTTTATTTTATTTTATTTTATTTTATTTTATTTTATTTTATTTTATTTTATTTTTTATTTATTTTTTATTTTAATTTATTTTATTTTATTTTTCCCTTCACTGGCTGAAGAAAAGCAGCCTCACAAAAATGGCTATTCTGGGTCTGGGAAAACATGACAAAAAATCTCAACAAAATAAAAAAGAAAAATGGAACTTTAAGGGTTTGTGTTTTTTTTTTTAATTGATTGAGAAGTTTAATTTGTATTTAGACTAAGAGTTCATTTTCAAAATTGATTGTTTTTTTTTTTTTTAGTTTTCATTTTTTAAATCCAGACAAACTTGTCCTTTTTTTTGTAGACCATCATCAAAACCCTGCTGTTTCAAAAAAAAAATAGAAAGGTGTGAGAGCGCTCCAATCTAAAACACCCAAAAAGTGGGGGGAGAAGGTTGGTATCTCCTTGTTCTTCCATCAGGACGATGGATAAATTTGTGCTAAATCTGGGAATTCAGGGAATTCTGTTGACTTCATTCCCGTGTGATTAAGTGCCACAGCCTCTCCTGGGTGGCGTCGCTTGTGGGCGGGGCTGAACCTCCTGGGTGGGGCTGGGTGGGCGGAGCTTTTAGGGGCGTGGCCCTGGGGGATTTATTTTCCCTTTTCCAGGGTTTTATAATCCCTCAGATCCATGGGAGCAGCTGCAGGGCTGAGCTGGGAGAGCTCTGCCCATGACAACGACAACAACGATGACAACGACGACCATCACTTCCCTGTCTCCGGGGATGTTCTCCCTCCCCGCCTCCCACACCATCCCAAACCTTCTGGAATGTTCTCCGTGGCAGCCATTTCCCAGCAGTTTGCTGTTGTGGTTGGCCCAGATTCCATTCAGGGAAAAAGTGAAGCTCTGCCTTCCCTGCCGCCGGATCCCGCCCGATCCCGCCGCCATCTGCTTTCCATATGGGAACATGCTGCTCTGGTTAGCCAGGGCCCTGCTCTGAAACAAATAAATTGTCTGCTGTCTACTGTATTTCCTTTCAGGCCACGCTCCCCACTTTAAACTTGGCAGCGTTTCAGAGCAATCAAAATCCAATCAGCGGCCGTGCTAACTCCGCGTGTTTTATTTCCAGCGGGGTGGAGGAAGCTGGGACTGGTTTGGGATGAGGGGGACACGCCACAGACCTTGTGCACATTTCCCTCTGCCTGGTACCCAGAGCCCTGCTCGGGTTTCCTGCAGAAAACCCGAGCTCTGTGGATCTAATTAGCTTTCCTGGAAAGTGGAGCAGCTCTGATGGAGAGTGAAGCGAATGTAAACTGCAATTAGCTCGACGTGCTGGAAATTCGCCGCAGTCCTCCGGGGCTGAGCCTCAAAATATAAGCAAAGTTGACAGGTTGCCTTTCTTTAAATGGTGCTTGGGACGTGGTGATTAGCCCTGTCATGCTGGTGTGTTCTGCAGGGCTGTGTGCTGGAGCCTGTGAGAAATAGCTACTCACTTTCCATAGTTCAGGAAGGTTTATTAAACCTTATCAAAAATACAACAGAAGATTGAATAAAGAAAACAGGTTATGGCGCTGGGAGCAAAAGATTTTCCCCACCATGTGCTCAGCCCTCTCACAATGGAGGTTTTACCCTTTTTAACCCTTTAAACCCTCCCAAAGTTCTGTCTTTCAACTCCTTCTTCGTTGTCCAGTGGTGGAGATCTCCTCCAATCCTGACTGGAGGTCAGATATTCCACAGTGACAAGCCAGCCCTCCCAGATGTCCCAACTCCAGCTGTCCCTTGATAACCACACGAGAGGGGGTACAACAGAACTATAAATCTATAAACTTTTCTTAACCTATATACATGATATTTGTCCATTAATTGTGAGAGTCAATCATGGCATTACTCATCTATCACAAGTCCATCAGTCAGGCTCCTTCTGCCCCTGAGAATGCTGCAGCCTGTGTCTGAGTGTAAAACACGGGTCAGGAGGAAATGTGTAGGGAGGAGTTTCTCCAGCAGGGCTGCCTGGAATCCTCTGGGATCAGGTTTCTCCCTGTGCCTTTCATGGAATCACAGAATCACAGAATGGTTTGGGTTGGAAAGGACCTTTAAGACTGTTGGAACCCAAGAAATTCCTCTGGTTGCCCTGGAGGGCTCGAGCCCCTGCCCAGGGGGCTCAGAGACCCTGGCACAGAGCCCAAGACCCCTGTGCCTTTGATTTAGACTGTGGAAAAAACAATTACCAACCTTATATGAAGAATTACAAGCCACGACAGTTTAAGTAGAATGACAGTGAATTTATCACGGGGTGAAAAATAGATTTTTGTGGTTTTTAGAATGAGGTTTCAGGGGGCAAGATGGAGGAATCTGGGCGTGTCCAGCCTTTCTCCTTCTTCTTCTTGGCCTCCATCATCTTCTGCTGTGATGTTGGCACTTTTAGATTGGTTTACAGTAGAAGCTCACTGTCTAACATAGGTGATAGGTATTGGGAAGTAGTTGTAAATATTGTACACGTAGCTTTTAGTGTAAAAAGATAACACTGCCCTGGGGGCAGGCAGAGTGCCTCTGACTGTCTTGCTGAGCTGACCTCGGCAGGTCAGGAGAAAGAATTTTATAGATAAGGAACAATAAACAACCTTGAGACTGAGAAATTAAGAGCTCTGACTCCTTCTTCCACTTCTAGGCTAGGAAAAGAGACTTTCCAACTTATCTCAGGGTCACTCTGAGCAGCTAAACCCTGAGAAAAGATCATCTCATTCCACCCCCTGCTTTCGGCAAGGAGCCTTCCAGGATCCCAGGATGCTCAGAGCTCCATCCAGCCTGTCCTTGAGCACCTCCAGGGAGGGAGCAGCCCCTTTGAGCTGGGTCTGTTTATTTTGCCCTGATCTGGGCCAAGAGTTGGCAGCTGACAGCTGCAGTGCTGAGGTGTCTGGGCAGCATTGTCACACTCGTGGCAGCTCCTCTGTCTGTGCCCTACAGAGGTGAAGCTGTGACAGGGTCCAGTTGGTGCCCGTGGTCTTGCAGCTCCTCTCCCCAGAGATGGTTTTGGTCCTACAAGAGGCTCCTGATGCTGCAAGGAGGGATGCAGAGCTGAGGAAATCCCTTGATGGAAAGCTGGCCGGGGGTGCAGAGTGGTGCTGGGACTTGTGCTTGCATCTCTGGAGCACAGAGACCCAGAGCCACCTCTCAGAGGAAATTATTCCTGCTTGGAGAAGCACTCATGTTATGGGAGAAAAGGTCAAGCAAACCCTGTAAGGTAAGGCAAAATCATCCTGCACACAGGAAAACCAGTCCTGATCCCAAAGGGATCACAGCTCTCACTGAGGGGAGTGCAGGGAGGACAGGAAACCAAAACTCAGGAGAGAATGGGTTTGGGTTGGTAGCAACGTGAGCACGTTTTTCCCTGGGCCAGCCATGCAAGTCAAGAGGTACAAACTCATTTCCCAGAGGTTGAAAAGCAGCAGCAGCCTCATCCCCCAGCCTGTGATCCTGTTGTGCTGCTCCATTTCCCTCTGGCTGCGTGTTGAGAGCAGAACAAAGGCCTCCATTTTCAGACTTTCTAGTGAGAGTTGTAGCCCATTCCCTGAGCATTCCGTGGTGGGGAGAGCTCTCTGCCAAAGTGCAGGAAGCACCAGCAGAGCTGCTGAAGGTCAATCCAATATTTAACATCCAGTGGGTTGCCAGGAGTTATAAAACCCTTCATATGGTTTGATGGCCATGTACAGCTTTCCATGGTTACTTTACATCTGCCTTGGAGGGTGATGGATTTGAAAGCACCACCAGGATGCCTGAGAGAACACTGTGAGGCCTTAGGACGGGCAATAAACCGAGATTTGTCATTGTCGGGGAGCTGGCTTGAAGGATGCTTTGAAAAAAGCTCTCTGTGTGACCTGGGTGTCGCAGACATCTTTTATGGAAAATCCTTTCCTTAGGGTTTTTCCTCCTGAGAAGCTGAGAGGCCTCAGGAACAAAATGTAAACAATGGTTATCTGCTGCTGTGGGATGCAACAGGTGCATCTGTGATTGGTCTCATGGGGTTGTTTCTAATTAATGGCCAATCACAGTCAGCTGGCTTGGACAGAGAGTCCAAGCCACAAACCTTTGTTATCATTCTTTCTTTTTCTATTCTTAGCCATCCTTCTGATGAAATCCTTTCTTCTATTCTTTTAGTATAGTTTTAATATAATATATATAATAAAATAATAAATCAAGCCTTCTGAAACATGGAGTCAGATCCTCGTCTCTTCCCTCACCCTAAGAGCCCTGTGAACACGGTCACACTTGGGAGTGCAGGACAAAGCCAAGCTGCAGGGCATCACAGCAAGGCCAGATGTCAGGAAAAGCCAGCAGATATGGGAAGGTTGGAAGGTGACAGCCAGCATGGGACAAATATGCAGATCAGTGCTGGGGAAAGGAGCAGGAATGTGGTGGGAGTTTTTCCCCATGGGACAGGACTGCTGGGATGTGTTCCTTGAGCTTTATGGCAGCATCAGCATCATTACATGGCTGGGACAATTGGAAGATGGCAACAGCAGCCCAAGATTTCTTTGTCACAGAGCATTTGAAAAACTTTCCAGCCAATAGCACATTGCTAAAGCTCACAGATAAATGTTCAAGCCAGTCACTAAAAGCACACCTACACCTGCTGCACACAATGCTGGTTTGTCTTCTTCCTATAAACAATACACAATACTCCATTTTTAAGCTTAAAACCTTCTACTATCTTGATAAGCAAATGTTTCTGCAGTCTTAAGGTCTGTCTTAAAACTCAAGCTATTGTTTCATGTCCTTGCTTGCTGTACTATTGTAACTTTTCTACTTTCAGACTTTGCAGCTGCAGCTAGCTCCAAGTTTTCTGTTCTTTCTGTTTCTCAGGCCTGCTTTTAGAGCTTTCTGGAAGTCTCCTTACCTTTACTATTTCCCACACAGGAATATTCCAGTGAAAAGAGATGTGGGACCGTTCTGCTATGGAGTTCATGCAAAATTTGGCCAAGTGTGGGGGAAGCACCTCACCAGCAAAACTCCCAGATCTCCCAAGCTGGGAAGTGTCTTGGTTTGGAAAGCCAGGAGTCTGCTAAGGAAGGCAGGAGCCTTCCCTGAAATGGAGAATGTAAACCCTCCCCACCCCTCTGAATTGCTATAAATTTTAATTTAAGGGGCTCTCAGGCAAAAAAAAAATAATATGGGAGCAGGAAATAACAGTTCTTTACTAGGGAAGAAAATAAAAAGATAAAATAAAACAATGCAGTGAACTAAACCAACACTGCCAGAGTCAGAACCCAGCCTGACACCCTGTGGGTCAGGGTGCTGGCAGCAGTCCCATTGGAATTGTGGCTGCAGCCCTCCTGCAGTGTCAGGGGTGGTTCTGCTGGAGCAGGGATCCTGGAGAAAGGTGCAGTCTCTTCCTCTGAAGATCCAGGGGAAGAGGCAGCTGCTGTTCCTCTGGGGAATCCAGTGGAGAAGCCGTGCTGGTGTTCCAGAATCTCCAGATTATATCCAGGTAGGAATGCTTGGCTCCTCCCTCTGGCTCACATCTCCCAATGGGATGCTGTAGTTCTTATCAGCCATGCAGGGACATTCAATGGCTGTTATCAGCAGGTGTCCCCTCCCAGGGAGGAGTGGGTGTGATCACTCAGAGGGAGATAAGGCAAACTGCCCACTGAACAATAGACAACTGCCATAGAGATGGCAAATAGAATACATCTTGTCTTGGAGTCTGGAACAGGAAGGATGAAAGTGTGACAAGAAAGTCTCACAGATATGGATGTTTAGCAGAAAGATTCTTGAATTTAGATTCTGATGAAGGAATAGAGATGGAAGCAAGTTTTGATATAGAAGAAAAGAATTGCTGAGCCAGTCTTACTGGATAACCAAGGAGGTAAAGGGTGTGTTAGTTAGAAGGGGGTTTTATGGCTGAGAGCAAAGGATAAACCCACCTCAAACAAGAAGATGTTTTTACCAAGCAGAAAGAGAGCACAGGCAAACAAGGCAGCAAATGGTGCAAGTAGAAAAAAGGTCTCAGAATTTTGCACTGCAAGAAAACTGAAAAACAACTTCTAGCTTAAACTGTAATGTACTAACTTTTAGTGATTGGAGAATAGTAACATGAATATGGTAATTACAGTAGTTATGATAGGCTGTAGATAATAGTTAAGGTATAGATTGGTTCTACTGTATGAAGATGCTCAGCAAAGAAAAGTAAATAATGCATTGTAACCAAAACCAAAGGGTCTCCAGGCCTGCCTGCAGCTGTCAGCTCTCCCAGACCCTGCTCCTCTTCCTGGTGCCTCTGGAAGGGAAACAGGGTGCTGCACACACAGCTTTCCTGATGGGAGATGATGGGAGATGGGAGATGGATGGAGGATGGTGCTGGAGCTGTCGGTGGTGACACACCTGGAAGGTGTGCAAGGAGGAGCCCATGGGATCTGTGCTGATTCCTGACCAAAAAAAGCTTTAGGTCAGGTCAGAGATGAGGGACAGTGAAGGAAATATCAAGGTGGAGTTGGCATTTTGGGGATCCACAAATTGGTAATGATTTGGGTTCAAATCAGAAAGCCATCAAGGCTTTGGGGTGTTACTAATTATTTTATTTCCTTTGGGACAACTTCCTTCTAAAAAGCACACAGGACAGAAAGTACCTTTGAAGTGGAAGTTTGGGACACAAAGCAGGCAGTCCAGGGAAGTCTTGGGATTGTCAGCAGCAGTGCCCAGAGCCTGATTTATGGGAACTTGGAAACAAAGGGATTTATTTCCTTATAAACTCCTTTTTTCTCATTTTGTTACTCCTGAGTTCAACAAGCCTTTTCAAGGTTTTCTTTCCAATGTTTTCTAAATCCTGGCCCACATCCTCACTTTGTGGAGGTTTCTTCTGTTCCTTCCTCATTACTGCTGTTGTTTGTTTTTCTCCATTGCCTTGCAAGCTGCTCTTTCCTTCCCTCCAGTTTTCCTGGTTTATTTGCACATCTCAGATTGTTTTTCTTTCTGGAAGGGGAAAACCACAGAGGTTCAAGTAAAGGGTTACACAGATTCAAAGGCTTCCATCATCATTTTTGCAGCATCAGAAATCACAGAATCACAGAACGGTTAGGGTTGGAAGGGACCTTAAAGATCTTGTCATTCCACCCCCAGCCATGGGCAGGGACATGTCCCATTAGACCAGGTGAACCAGTAATTAACTTCTTCATCAGATGCTTAAATTAACCCTCTGAGTCATCCTGTGCTCAGGGATGTGCAGGGAGCAAGGGGTGTCCTCTCTTCTCTTCCTCACTTTCCTCAGTAGCTTTGTTGGCCCAGGACAAATATTTCAATAGGAGCAGGTTGGAACAGGTCATAGGAATTCATATTTTAATTTAATTCTGATTTATTTTTAAATTTACATTATTTTAATTTAGATTTTAATCTGGCCAGGGTTAGAGTATTGCATCTTTCCCTCCCTGCCATCCCCAAAAACAGAATGCAGAAAGAACAAGGATTAGTCTAATCCAACAATCCATTTCACCTATATTTTTAATATTTTCCATTATGTTTAACCTAATGAAAAGAACAGATAGAAACAATTTTTATTTGTGGGGGAGGAGAGGTGTCAATCTCTTCTGCTGTGTCCCAAGGGAAAGGAGGAGAGGAAATGGCCTCAAATTGCACCAGAAAAGGTCCAGATTGGATACTGAAAAAATAAATTCACTGAGAGAGTGGTCAGGCCTTGGGCTGAGCTGCCCAGGGAGGTTTGGGGTCACTGGAATTGTCCCAGAGCAGCCTGGATGTGGCCTTGGGGACAGGATTGGGGTGATGCTGGTGGGGCTGGGGTGGCACTGGATGGTCTTGAAGGGTTCTTCCCACCTTGATGATTCTGGGGTTCTGTGCTTAATAATAATAATAGTAGTAGTAACAATAATAATTATTATTTATTTTTAGGTACTTTTTTTCATTAATTCATTTATTAAAGTGCTAAGCTCAGTTATAAAGCCTGACGCTGAACCCAGAAATCAAACAGTGGATTTTGAGGTGATTTGCACAGCTGTGTGTTTGCCCCCTGAGAAAACCACCAAATTAAAGGTTTGAGCTTTTATCACCCTCTTTCCCCTCAGGATCTGTGTCTTTACTGCCTGCACAAGTTGATTTTGATAGATTGAAGGAAACACAGAGCAAATCCCTGACACTTTTGTGGTGGGGGAAGCTGCTGGGACATCTCTCAGCACCGTGTGTTGAAAAGAGCAGAGGGCAGAGACGTCTTGGAAGCAGGAGGGCAGTGTTGCCCCGCTGAACGAGTTTTGCTGCTCTGCATTGGAGTTTCACTGCTCTGCATTGGAGTTTCACTGCTCTGCATTTGAATTTCAGTGCTCTGCATTGGAGTTTCAGTGCTCTGGATTTGAGTTTCACTGCTCTGCATTTGAATTTCAGTGCTCTGCATTGGAGTTTCAGTACTCTGCATTTCAATTTCAGTGCTCTGCATTTGAATTTCAGTGCTCTGCATTGGAGTTTCACTGCTCTGCAATTGAATTTCACTGCTCTGGTTTTGCTGCTTCACTTTAAACCCTTCAGAGCCCTGCGATGGGGACACCACAGAGCCCCAGTGCTCCCAGTTCAGCCTCAAATCCCTGCTGGGATCTTTGTGAAATAAAATTGTGGTTTATAACTCACCTCCACAACTCAAAGCTTTGCTTTCTAGCAGCATTTGAAAACAGAGATGTATTTTGGTTTTGTCTCTAGTACTATTATTATTATTATTATTGCTATACTAAATATAATATAATATAATATAATATAATATAATATAATATAATATAATATAATATAATATAATATAATATAATATAATATAATATAATATAATATAATATAATATAATATAATATAATATAATATAATATAATATAATATAATATAATATAATATAATATAATATAATATAATATAATATAATATAATATAATATAATATAATATGATATGATATGATATGATATGATATAACATAACATAACATAACATAACATAACATAACATAACATAATATATAATAATATGTTATAATTATAATTGTTTTTGTCTCTGGTACAATTATTATTATTTAACCAATAATTTTGTTCACATTGTACTCTTCATTTTACAAATTATGCTTTTGAGCAACACTGCTGTTACCACGAGTGTGCTCTTTCCTGTTGTTCCCAAAATTAATTCCACAGAATCCCAGAACAGTTAGGTTGGAATGAACCTTAAAAATCCTCTCATTCCAACCCCCTGCCATGGACAGGGACACTTTGCACTAGACCATGTTGCTCCAAGCCCCATCCAACCTGGCCTTGGACACTTCCAGGGATGATTTCATGCAGAAAATACATGTGAAATAGAATAGGGTCTATTTTGTTTATATGCTTTTGCCAGAGGTTTCATTTGGGGAGAAAAAATAAATAACCTGCTGTTCAGTGACAGCATTTTAGCTCACTTTAAAAATAATATATGAATTCAGCTAGCAGACCTCCAGCCCGTGTGCAGACACATACCTAAGCACATACCTGCTATGCCAAGACATATTAAACTGATTTATTGAATTATTTTGTTATTTTTTTTGCTGGCTGCAAAGTGTCAATTTTAAAATTATTCACTTCCTAGAGAAACAGAGAGCCAATATTCGAAATTATTATTATTACTGTCTTCCTGCCTCAATTCCCCTCAGTGCTGGTGAAATCAGGAAGAATTTCTGTTTGCCCCAGTGGTCTGGGCTTGGGCACTCAGAGACCCCATGGACCTGGCTGCAGTTTCCTCACGCCACACAGGCAGCCCAGCCCTGCACCTGCTGAGGGATTTTGTGGCGGGCATGAAGAATGAACTCGGAGTTGAAGCGGCAAAAGGTGATTTTCAGCACCAGGTTTTGCCCTTCTGGGCTTGGACGGGGTGTTGGCACCTCCAGGCCCTGCCTGAGCTCAGGGCTTGTGTCTGTGGCTGCTTTTGCAGGCGTGGTGAGGGGTTTGGAGTGACTGCCCTGGCAGCCGGGGCTGTGAGCAGGGACCACAGGGGCTGTGGCAGAGTAAAACTGTCTGAGGAACTGGGAAATTTATCCACAGGATACTGAGAGAGACCAGAGGTCCATTAAAATCCCAGGGTGCAGACAGAGCAGGGGAGAGAGGGGGAGAGGCAGCACAGCAGCTGCATTTCACAGAATCACAGAATCAATCTTTAGGAAGGAGATTTTCTGGGCAGGATAATTTCAAGCCAGAAGAAAGCAGTGGGAAGGGCAGGGGTAATGGAGGGTGTCCAGGGAAGGGAATGGAGCTGGGGAAGGGGCTGGAATGTGTGGGTTATGGGGAATGGCTGAGGGAGATGGGAAGGGGCTCAGCCTGGAGAAAAAGGGGATCAGGGGGGACCTTGAGCCCAAGGACAAGTCCCTGACAGGAGGGGCAGTGAGGGGGCTCGGGCTCTGCTGCCGTGTCCCAAGGGAAAGGAGGAGAGGAAATGGCCTCAAATGGCACCAGGCAGGCTCAGGTTGGAGATTGGGACAGAAAATTTCCCTGGCAGAGTGGTCAGGCCTTGGGCTGAGCTGCCCAGGGAGGTTTGGAGTCACGGAATTGTCCCAGAGGAGTCTGGATGTGGCCTTGGGGACAGGGTTTGGGGTGATGCTGGTGGGGCTGGGTGAGCTTGAAAGTCTTTTCCACCCCTGATGATTCTTGTAATTCTCTCTTTGTGCTGCAGGCACTGCCTTTCCCCACAGGCCCTCAGACAAGATTGTTCATTTTCCACTGCTTGTGTCCCACAGGTTATAAGGTCTCAGTGTCTGTGGTAACCCCACCATTCCTCATTCCCCAAGGTTCCCCTTCCCCCTTGGCTGCTGTTTGATGTAAGCACAGTCAGAACAGCTCCCTGAGCTGGGACCTCCCCGTGCTGGAGATGATGGGCGGCTCCAGGGAAGTGTCCCTGCAGGGCTGATCCAATTCCAGCATCCCATGGGGAGATGCTCCGCCCAGGGGAGGAGCCAAGCATTCCTGCCTGGATCCAATCTGAGCCTGGCCCAGCACAGCAGCCTTTGCCCCCTGCATTGCCAGAGGAGCAGCTTTCTGCTGCCCTGCATTGCCAGAGGGAGCCCAGGCCCATCTGCAGCAGCCCTGGAGCTGCAGAGGAAAACTCCCCCCTTGTGCAGGGTCCCTGCTGCAGCAGAGCCACAGCTGGCACTGCAGGAGGGCTGGGCCCCCATGGGATGGGGCTGTGCCCCCGCCCTGGCACACAGGGGGCAGGGACTGGGCTGACTCTGGCAGTGCTGGTTTGTATCACTGCAGTTTTTTAAAACTTTTTATTTTCTTCCCTAGTAAAGAACTGTTATTCCTGCTCCCATAGCTTTGCCCGAGAGCCCCTTGATTTCAAAATTATAATAATTCAGAGGAGGGGGTTTACATTTTCCATTTCAGGGGAGGCTCCTGCCTTCCTTAGCAGACACCTGGCTTTACAAACCAGGACAGCAGCCCTTCCTTGTCGGTGATGGAGAGAGATGGGGAGACTTCTGTGATCAGAATCTGATTTTATTGTGGGATACAAACACTTATGTACTATTTTAGGGAGACTAGTAATGTGTACTACAATAATTAGGTTACAATCACATACACAATGTTGTTATGCATGTAACATCTCTTGCTTGCAGAGTTTAATGAGATTTTCCAGTAAACCTGTCTGATTGAATCTTCTTGCAATCCAGGTCTAATTTTCAAAGTTCCCTTTGCTTTTCCCAAGGCATCCTGTTATCAAATCTCTTCTGTTAGCCAGGTCCAAAGTCCATCACCTGTCTTGTGTCCCCCAACATTCCAACACTTCCTTATTCTGCACCCTGAAGTAAAACACAAGTTCTGTGTCTCTCTCCCATGAGGACCATGCCAACAATTAACGCCCAGAGCAGCTGTGGCTGCCCCTGGATCCCTGGAATATCCCAGGCCAGGTTGGACACTGGGGCAGCTTGGGACAGTGGAAGGTGTTCCTGCCATGGCAGGGGTTGGAGCCCTGGCTCCTCTGCAGGAGCTCACAGCCTCTCTGATGGCTTTGCTGTATTTTTGTGTGTGTTCCTTCTGGTGTTACCAGCACTGGGCCCGTGTGCTGTAAAAAAATATCATGGAAATAATGTGTTCCACAACTGCTGGTTATTATTTTTTGGTGCCTAACATCCACTGCTTTGAATAGCAGTGGTATTTTTGAAAGTGTGTGTAAAGCGGGGTGGGGAGACGCCTCGTTTTAGTGCTGCAAATTTGACTTTCTCTATAGAAAGAAGAACAAACAGCTCCACCTTGCAGCTGTGGAGGATGGAGAAGGATGGGATGTGCTTTGCAGTGAGGTTTGGAATGATGGGATGTGGATGGACAGGAGGATGTGAAGAAGGGAGCTGGGAGAGTTTGTGAGTGCTGCTGCTGGCTGAAACCAAATTTGAGGACCCTGCACAGTGTTTTGCTCCCTCAGTGTTCCCAGTGAGGGTGGTGGGACTGGGCATGCAGATCACTACTCATCTGTGATCACATTTCTGAGCTTTTTGGTACTTTCCCAAAAAAACTGTGAATGCCCCATCCCTGAAAGTGTCCAAGGCCAGGCTGGATGAGGCTCTGAGCAGCCTGGGATAGTGGAAGATGTCCCTGCCTGTGGGAAGGGATTGGAATTTTAAGATCCCTTCAATCCCAAACCATTCTGGGATTCTGGGAAATGGACAAGATGTCCAAAGGGCTTCATCACCCAGAAACAGGAAAAAACACACCGTGAGAAAGTGAAAGAGGAAAGCAAGCTGTTAATTTGTTTAATTAAGATAAAATATTATCTATAAAATCATAGAATCACAGAATGGAGGCTGATGATTGGTTTTTAAATGCAGATTCATCATCCTAAAATTCAACATCTGCTTTCAAGGGCAAAGTTTTATATTTTACTGGTAGATCTTGTCAATCGAGGGTTGCAAAGGCCCTACACTGAATCCAGGCGAGGGATTAATTATTTCTTTTCACGGTTGCCACTTTTCTCTATTTTATTTGGCTTTGTGAAATCTCCAGTTCTAATTCTCAATTCTTCTAAGGCCTGACCTTATCTTGTGCTTCTGCAAAGTCATAGAAACAGCATAAAATCCACAAAATCACAGAATCATTTAGGCTGGAACAGCCCTCCCAGCCCAGGCAGTGCCAGCTGTGCCCTGTGGGCACCTTGTCCCCAGCCCAGAGCACTCAGTGCCACCTCCAGGGGACACCTGCAGGGATGGGCACTGCAGAGCTCCCTGGGCAGCCCCTGCCAATGTTTGTCCACCCCTAAAATTGTTCAAAATTCTGTCAAAATCAGTCTCTAAAAGAGAGAGGTAGTGCCACCAATCCTCCTGCCTTTTAATTGTTAACAAATCCCTTCTTGGGTGTTATTTTAGGAGACTCAGTGTTTGGGTACACGCTGGAAGAAGAGAATTTGCCGTGCAAGCACAAACGCTGAGAGAGAGAGAAAATAACGTGCTGCAGACTGGCTGGTTATTTGTCACACAAGCAAATCTGTATTTAGAGAGCTCCATAAAAAAAAAATACAGTTTCCATAGTGAAAAGTGAGAACACCCACCAGCATTAGGCAGTTGGGACCAACCATTTTATGTGCAAGGAGGAGAAACATAAAGAATACCCTTCAGTTTTCCTAACCACTGTTTTCCTTGGACCACGAGGCAGGCTGAATGTTCCTGGGAAAACTGGAAATTTTTGTGCTGGAGGATTCAGATCCATGTCTTTCATTGTCACTGGCTGAGTGCACGTATTTACTCGCAGGGCACTTTTATACAGTGTGATGGAGACATCAGGCTGGAGCCTGGGCCAGTATTCTGAAAATAACTCACCATTTGGGAGGAGAATAAAGGGTGTTAATCTCAGCTCCTTGGCTGGAACTCCCAGTAAAGTTTTTACTTCTCCTCTCCCCAAGAATAGGAGCAGTGTTCCACGAGAAATAATTCATATTCAGAGTGTTACTCCATATATAAAATTTCAGTGCACCAGTGCACAACTAATCCATAGAAGGGAAGGCTGCCCTCAAAAATCCAGCCAGCTCCGCGGTGCTTAATGCACATGGGCTTGAATGATGGGCAAAACGTTGAAAGAATTAAGTTAAATGTATTTCAGGGAGGGGGGGAAAAAAACATTAGGAAAACTCTTGGGCAAATCTTTAGCAGATGGCAGACGGTTTAATTGCTGTGGTAAACTTGTCTGAGATTTGTGGAAAAATTTGGGTGCTGCAGTAATCCATGGAACCCAACAGACCCAGGTTCCAGCAGCTCAGAGCAAAGACGTGCACGTCTTCATCTTGCTTAAGTTTCACCCAGGGTTTTGGGGGTGGGTTTTTCCTGCCTTTTTTTTTTT
This sequence comes from Emberiza elegans, assembly GCA_024865655.1. Taxonomy (NCBI): domain Eukaryota; kingdom Metazoa; phylum Chordata; class Aves; order Passeriformes; family Fringillidae; genus Emberiza; species Emberiza elegans. The sequence continues at coordinate 6,747,364 of JALJVW010000163.1, forward strand.
TTCCATTTAACTCCTTTTAACCAATTAAAAAAGCTGCGCATGTATTATTTGGGCAGGGAAAGAAACAGAGGCGTCACAGACATATTTTATGAAAATCTTTTTGCTAGGATTTTTCTCCTGAGAAGCTGAGAGGCCTCAGAAATGAAACGTAAACAATAATTGTCTGCTGCTGTGGAATGTGGTCTGGAGATGGTTTACCAACAGGTGCATCTTTGATTGGTCTCATGTGAATTGTTTTTACTTGATGCCCAATCATGGTCCAGCTGTGTCAGACTCTCTGGTCAGTCACAAGATTTTTATTATTCATTCCATCCCTTTCTTTTCTAGCCTTCTGGTGTCTCCTTTCTCTATTCTTTAGTATAGTTTTAATCTATAATTTTCTTTTAATATAATATATATCATTAAAAAATAATAAATCAGCCTTCTGAAACATAAAGTCAATATTCTCATCTCTTCCCTCCCACAAACATTGCCACACACACAAAAGGGGCCTTGAACAAAGCAAACGAGGTCATGGGATTCCTCTCTCCCAAATGTCTCCCTGGAAAGCTTTGTGCTGTCCCCAGCTGGACAAAAATAGGAAAAAATCTTGTTTTTTTCATTGGGCAGGACACAACAGCAACCAGAGAAGCACAGTGGGGAAAGTGGAAGGGATCTTGTGTATGGAAGGGGTTTTGTGTGACTTCTTCCAGTGTTTAAAAAAAGACTGGATGTGGCACTCGGTGCCATGATCTAGTTGAGGTGTTAGAACATGGGTTGGACTCAATGATCTTGAAGGTCTCTTCCAACCTAGAAATTCTGTGATTCTGTGATTATCCACACTCACCAGTCTGGAGACCAAACTGGCATCAGATGCCTTTCATGTCATTCCCATGATCTCACTAAAGGGAAATGGTTACACCTCCAAGGCTGCCAGAGTTCAAGAACAGTTTGGACAATGTCAGGCACAGAATTTTGGGGATTTTGGGTCTGTCCTGTGCAGGGCAGGAGTGGGACTCAATAATCCTTGTGGGTCCCTAGCTCTCAAAAAAAGGAACAGCTCTTATTTTCTGTTTCTCTCAGACATGTGTGGCTTTTAAAAGCTGATGAAGTGGTGGGGATGATGTTCTTTTACAGGTGGGTCCTGATCTGGTGTCTCTCACTGCACATTATTCCCCTTTAAGGACAATCTTCCTGGAAGTGAGCAGTTCCCCAGAGGATAATATGATGTCAAGGACAAAAATAAACTATTCAGGGGGCTGGGACAGAGTTAGAGAGCAGTGTTATTCCTCAAAGCATTAAAAAACCCCAATCCTTGAGTATTTCCAGAACTATCCCTAGGTAGAGCCCCTAGGAGGGTGGCATTTTTAGGGTTTCCCCTGCAGGATGAGCATCTGGCAGTGCTCGTTTGCAGGTCAGTGCCTCCACAGGCCATCAAAGCGCAGGAGTTTTCATCATCCAAGGTGGATGCTGCATCCCAGAGAAGGGGGATCATTGCTAGGGCACCCCAGGGAAGGGGCCGGGCTACTTTGTGATTTCCTTAATGAAGCTTTGCAGGAGGGCAGCAGAGCTGGCCAGGGATGTGCCAGGGAAAATCCATTATCCTGGGGGCCAGGCAGCGGGAAATCCCACGGTGGGGTGGGCTCAGGAGCTTTGGGAGTTCAGGATGAGGAGGAAAAAGGGCTCCCCAAGAGGACCATGTGTGGTGTTTTCAGAGTCCTCTGTTGTTGGGAGGAATGGTGAATCTGACTCCATGTTCTTAGAAATAATTAATATAATATAATATAATATAATATAATATAATATAATATAATATAATATAATATAATATAATATAATATAATATAATATAATATAATATAATATAATATAATATAATATAATATAATATAATATAATATAATATATATAATATAATATATAATATAAATAATGCAATATATATATAATATAATATAATATAATATAAATAATGCAATATATATATAATATAATATAATATAATGTATTAATTATATATATAATATAATATAGTATTATATTATATTTATTATATTATATTATATTATATTATATTATATTATATTATATTATATTATATTATATTATATTATATATATTATATTAAAGGATATTAGACATTAATTATATTAATTATATACTAAAGAATGAAAAGGATACAGACATTACTAATGAAAAGTCATTACTCTCGCCAAAGTCCTGACACAGCTGGACTGTGATTGGTCATTAAGTTAAAACAATTCACATGAAACCAATGAAACAATCACCTGTTGGTAAACAATGTCCAAACCTCATTCCAAAGCAGCAAAACACAGGAGAAGCAATCAGATAATTATTGTTTTCACTTTTTCTCTGAGGCTTCTCAGCTTCCCAGGAGAAGAATTCCTGGCGAAGGGATTTTTCAGAAAATGTGACAGTGAAAACCCTGCTCTGTTTCTGGAAGGGACAAAGGTGGGTCACCTTCCCCGAGTGCACCACATGGGATGAGGGACTGAAGTGCCAGGGAGAGGTGGGCTGGGTGATGGTTCCCCCAACACCAGCACTGGGAAGGGTCATTTTCCCACCAGAATCCATGATTGTCCCAAGGAAATCCCTCTGAGGTGCCACTGCTTTGGTTGTGGTGGAGCTTGAGCTCTGCTGAGGTACCTGTGACATCTGTCTTTAAAAAGCCAATGAAATAAACAAAACAAAACAAAACCAAACAACCAAACCAAACCCAAAAACCAACCCAAACCAAACCAAACCAAAACAAAACAAAAACCCACAACAAAATAAACAGTGATTCAAGACAGGTGCTGCCAGCAGTTGTTTTCTGGCTGAATTTGGGGCAGAATATGGGAAGTTTTTGCTGTCTCCCCTCTCTTTCCCTGCCTCTGCACTCCCTCTCTGCTGCCAGAGGAGAGGAGAACGAAGGGTTTGGGCTTCCCTGCACACTGAACCTGGCTTTCCCCTCAGAGTGCACCTGCAGGAGGCACAGGGTTGTGTTTCCCAACTTCATTGCAGCTCGTGGGCTTCAGCAGTGAAGTTACTTTTCTCTTTGTGAGCCATCTCAAATAACCAGCACCTTTCTGGGTGTGTTTTTTAGCCTGCTCATCCATCAGCTCATCTGTTTCCAAATGCTCTCTGCCAGGCTGTCCCTGCTAATGAGCTGCAGCTCCAGTGAGAAGAACAGCCCTGGAGATTTTTGTGGTTCTGTGGGAAACAGGTGGTTCTGTTTGAAAATGTCCTTTCTTTGTTATTGTTGTTGTTGTTGTTTGCAGTTTTCCCTGAACACAAAGCAGAGCCTTCTGCAGAGCAGCTGACATGTGAGCCCAGGCACCTGGAATATCTGCTCCTGCTGGAATTTCCCCGCTGCCAGAGGGAGGTGTGTCTCTCCAGAAGAAACTGGGATTCCTGCATGCTGATTTTTGCTTCTTATTTGCCAAGGTCAGGATTAAATGTGCGAGAGGGTATTTCTTGTTGGGACTCAGATGTTTATTAGTTCTTATCTCTGTTACAGTCTCACAAACCCTGAGTTCTACAGTACTTTAACAAACTAAAAATGGAGCCCTGTCTCTCTCTACAACACCTTTTAAGGACAAACTGTCCAATTAAGAAATGACACCTAAATTATTTTTACTTTTAACCCAATACCCCAACCACCCATGCCTGCAATGGGGACTTTTTTATCCATTGACACAAAACCACCCAAACCCATGGAGAAGAAGGAAGAAGGAGAAGAAGGAGAAGGAGGAGGAAGAAGGAGGAAAAGAAGAATGTGAAGAAGAAGGAGAAGAAGAAGAAGGAGGAGCACCCTCCACCCTAAAACCTCCATCTTGCTTTCTATCTATTCCTGTATTCTAAACCCTTCAACTCTGAGTTTCCCACCCTGTGATATCACACACTTCTATTCAAACTCCACACCTTTAATCTCAGTTTTATTATTGAATTTGGAAGCTTCTCCATGGCCTCAGGTCAGTGCAGTGTTTTCATGGGGGTCAGTGCCTGGCAGCTCAGAAAGACTCAAATTCTCAGTAACCAGGGTTCCAACACCTGCGCAGTTGTTCTGGTCAGCTACAGCCCTGTCTGCCTGAAAAAGGCACCAAGTCCAAGCTGTGTGAGGGCAGCAAGCGTTTCTTGTGCTCCTCTTGCTTTTCTTCCCTCAGGATCTCTACCCAAGGACGGAGGATCTCCTTTGGTTGGCATCTCTGTCCCTTCCCTGCCTGCCAAAGCCCAGCTGAGCTCATGGGTGGTGTGAGCATCCCACAGCCTGCCCTGAGAGGGAGTTCTGGGCAGAGTGGGGTGGGAAGTGCAGATTTTATCCAAAAAAGGATGAGCAAAGGGCCTCCCTGGCCACCAGGAACTGCCTGATGAGCAGCTCTGACTCAGCTGGAGCCCCACAGGAGATCCTGAAGAAATCACCCGTCCCACCCTCATTGTGGACTGCTTGTGGCATAAACCCACATTTTCCATGGCAACACTGGGGGAAGCCCTCTCTGATCACCACCTTAAACAGGAATTTTGGTAATGTCTGCAATGGGACTGTGCTGTCACAACAAAAGGCTGCTGTGATGCCTCACATGGACCCTCTCTCTACTCAATGGAGAGAGCCAGAAACTTCCAGAAAGTGATCCCCAGCCCATGGTAGGGGGTAGGAACTGGATTTTTTTTCAGGTCCTTCCAACCCATTTTATTATTCTGAATATCTAACAGCAAGGAAGCCATGACATGAATTGTGCTGAAACCTAAAATTACTTACCCATATTTAAGGCCTTGTGGGAGAGAAATCATTATTTACTTTTGTGTGTCTGAGGTGAATTTGATTTAATGGTGAGCAGATTATGGACAGGTGGAAACCAGCACACGATCTATTGTAATATCCAAGTGAAAATACAAATATTGTGTTCTTCATTTATCAGGGGAGGCCAAAATGTGTGTCTGTTGTCTGGATGTGTGTCTGTTGCAGGGCCTCTTAAAGGAAGAAACAAGTGATGGGAAACCAGACCTGAAACTTCCCAGATGCAGAAACACTTTGGGAATTCCAGGGCATTTGGGGTCACAGTCGCTGCTGCAGCCGAGGTCTGCTGGGGCTGGGGTTGCCAGGAAGCCAATTAGGGAGGATTTTTGTCTGGTTGCAGCAGCCTGGGGGCTGCTTTAACCTGAGCTCAGCTGGCTCTGCCTCCCCAGGGAGAGCATTCCTGCTCTGGATAGTGCCAGCACACGTGTGCTGCCCATCCTCCTCCTCACCTGGCTGCTCACAGCTGGCTGCAGGGGCTCCGAGAGCCTCAGGGAGGGAGAGGGAATGGGTTTGCTGGAACAAGGAATTTTCTGGCTCTTTTTGCCACAGAGAATCAGACTGATCTCTGATTGTGTCCTGGTTTTACCAAATCCTCCACAATTGTTGGGATAAACCCTCCAAAATCACCTTTTAGGTGTTAAAGAGCAGGCCTGACTTCATTCTTGGCCAGGGTTTGTGTCTGGCCTCCACACAGACATAGACACAAACCTTTTTAATTTATCAATTTATAGAAACAAGGAAATTATTGCTCCTGCTTCTAGATAACTGTGATGCTTTTTCAGGGCCTGGTTTTTATAGTTTGGGCCCCACAGAGAGGAGGCTGCTGTGAGAAGCTGCTGGGAGCTTCCACCATGTCCAGAACCAATCCCTGGTGGCTCTGGAGATGGATGAGCTGCTGGCCAAGGCTGGGCCAATGAGAGTGGTGGGGAACTCCTCTGTTATAAGGTATTGAAGAGGAAAATCAATACAAAGTGGGGCACACACAGTTTTTTCCTAGCCAGGGAAGAGGAGGAGGTGAGAACATGCGAGGGAAACAACGTGGAGACAGCAGGGTCAGTGGAGAAGGAGGGGCAGGAGGAGCTCCAGGTGCCAGGGCTGAGATTCCTCTGCAGGCCATGGTGACCACCATGGTGAAGGAGCTGAGCCCCTGCAGCTTTGCATCTCATCCTCCATGATTTTAAGACTCAGGTGTGGGGAACAACCTGTCCTACATGGACTGATAACAACTCAAATAAAAACAACTTCTTGGATCGTCCTCAACTACCATGAATTTAACACCATGTCTCATAATCTCTTGGTTTATCACTGATCATTTTTTATAACCTGTATGTGTTACATGAGCTGAAACAACAGCAGGTGCTTCTTCTCCATTTCAATAATAGATGCAATTTCTGTTGAATAAATAGTGCACTTTTGGAAAGCAATGTGCATCAAAGCATCTCCATGACCCCCTCTGGGATTGCTCCAGCAGCTCCACATCCTGACCTTGATCCAGGTGCTGGATGCAGCTCTGCAGGTGGGGGCTGATGGAATCACGGAGTCATTTAGGCTGGAAAAGCCCTTGGAGATCCATCCCAACTGTTCCCAGCACTGCCAGGGCCACCCCTGATCCAGGTCCCTCCAAATCCACATGGATTTGAAATCCCTCCAGGAATGGGGGCCCCACCACTGCCCTGGGCTGGAAAACCCTTTCCAGGCACGGATTGTTCCCAGTTCCTTGGCCTGGCACAGCTGGAGGCCTCTCCCTCTCAGGCCATCCCTGGTTCCCTGGGAGCAGAGCCCGATCCCAGGTGGCTCCAACCTTCCTGGGTTCCCACGGGCACTGGGGCTGAGCAGGTGCTGCTCCCAGGGCACTCCCTGGGACTGAAGTGCAAAATCCATCAATGGCTCAGAGAGAGGAGAAAGGAGATCTGGAGAGTGCTCTTGTGCATCACAAATTTGATTGGAAAACAGAAATTATTTGCTCATTTCACTTATTTACTAGATTTTAGCTTCCATTGATGGAATTCTAAATCATTCTTCATATTCTTCTTATTCTCACTATTCTGCTCCTTCTTTTCTTCTACATATTTTCACATCTACTTATCATTATTCCTCTTCTCCTGTGGATTATAAAATTCTTATTCTTATTACTCTTCTATGAATTCTAAAATTATTATTTTATTACTGTTCTTCTCCTTCTATAGCTTTTTAAATTCTTATTCCTCTCCTTCTGTGGATTTTAAAATTCTTATTCCTATTCCTCTTCTTCTTGTAAGTAGTGCTAAATTCTTATTCCTATCACTAGTCTTATTCTTCTATGTATTTTTAAGTTATTCTTCCTCTTCATTGTCTTTGTCACCATATTCACCTTCTTCTTCTACATCTTCTTCATTGTCTTTGTTGACTTCTTTGTCTTCATCATCTTCATCTTTGTATTTGCCTTCATCGTCTTTGTTTTCTTCATCTTCATCATTTTTGTTTTCTTCTTCTTCATCATCCCTCTGTCAGGGGGGCAGGTGAGGCACAGAGCATCCCTGTGCGTGCAGTAGAAAAGACAGCAAAGGTCTGGGAGAGCTGTGGCATGGTCTGATTTCAGTGGGGCAGATATCAAATGAGATTTTGAGTCAGTTTCTTGGGATTTGAAGCCTTGTGGTCGTGGTTGCTTTCAGCACATCTTGCTTGCCCAGAGGATGGTACCATCATCTCAAATTCCAGGGATCTGAGGGGAATTAGTCTGGTACCAGGCAGGACAAGGCGGAGAGGCAGGACCAACTTCATGCATAAAATGATTGTTTCACCTGGGATTGGATTAGCCATGGCTCCAGGTCATAAATGTGTAAAGATGACTCACTGTGAAGTAGCTAAAAATTCAGAACACAGCTCAAAGAAACTGATGGTGAATTTGCACACTTGCCTCCTCAGCAAGTTGAATCTTTCAGGTTTCTGAGGGCTGTTGAAGGTGTAGGAAGAGTGTTTTCTCATTCCTGTTCCAGTGGACTCTTTCCATGTTCTAGAAGTGTGCCAATAATTTGTTATCCCCCCTGGCATGCTTAGGGCATCAAAGCATTCCAAATGATGGAGACAAATGTGGACAGTCAATTGCAGCTCTTGTCAAACCATAGAGATGACACAGTGCTCTGCTGCTTTATCTGAAAACCTGATGAAAATGCAGTCTGGTGGTCAGAATTTCTCTCATTTTAGGAATCCAAGCTTAAAAATGACTGTGTTTCTGGATGGTAACAATGGTATTGCCAAAAATAATCCAGGTTTGTGACTGACTGCTGACTTGGCGTGGTGGCTGCCTTTCCCCACAAGGAACTCGGGATCCTGGGCTGGATTAGGTCTGGAAGAGAAATGAGTTCTGCAGTCTCAGCTGCAGGTTAGGATGGGAGCCTCCAGACAGAGCTGAGGGGATTTCAGGGATTTCAGGTGCCCAAAGGGAGAACGTGCCATGAAAGCAGACCAGGACCTGCTGGGTCTGTGCTTCATGGACTGACTGTCCTTGGCTCATGGGTCGTGGGTCCACAAACATCACAGAGAGAGGGTGACCAGCCACTGCAAGAGGGATCTGTGGTAGGAATCAGCCAGGCTTGGACACTCCCGAGCTGCTTTTGGGTGCTGGCAGTAAAACAAGGGGTGAATATTGCTTTCACTGCCTGTACAAGGAGAGAAACTTGTCACAGCCTTTTCTCTGACCTGCCACATCACAGACTGTTAAATGCCACCCAGCTGAGGGCTGGAGACCGTAAATATTTTCCCCAAATATGATGTGTTTTTCCCTACTTCTTCCTGCCTGCCTGCCTGAGCAACCTGCCACAGCTCATCAGCACCGTGGAAAAGAAGGCGACACGCCACCGAGGTAAAGGAGATTTCTTTATTAAACATTTTAGCACAGAGCCCTGCTCTCCCTTGGGTGCTGACACGAGAGGAGGGCATGGCCAAAGAGCTGAAATCAATCCAGAGCCATGGCAGGGGGGTCAGGTGGCTGCCCCATCGTTTCTTGCTGCATCAGAGTCATCGAAGCGCTGGCTCCTTGTGAGTGAACTCTGGGAACATGCAATAGTAGGTACTGTATGCTAACTAAAAACCTCATGTGTTATTCCTGGCTTTTACACACCTGGTTACCCATGGATAAAGCTATAGGATATTTATTACAGCAAGGCAAGACTGCTTTGTAATCTGAATATGCTGCATTCACACCAGTGACTTGAACAAAGTGTTTCTTCATTTCTCCGGCCATTAATGGTTTTCTCATAAGAAACCATGAAGTCAGTTTTGTTGTGTTTGTCAGCTGGGTTTTTGACTGCGTGTATTTTGTTCCACAAAGGGGTTATTCAAAGCCTCCCCTCCAGTTTTTAATTAATTGCAGACCTGGTGGAAGGCGAGCCCAGTGGGGCTGGAGAGGTTCCCGTCTGGTTTCCATTTCGCCCGCGGGCTGTGTGTGGAATCACGGCTGGCTCCTGGGCTGCTCGGCCCTCAGAGGGCTGGGATTGACAGGCACTGCTCATTTATTTATTTATTTGTTTGTTCCTTTGCTTTGATCAGCCTCCAGCCTGCACCCACGGAGCTCACTGGGGGCAGAAAGTCGCTTTGTGCTGGCAAAAGGGGATGAAGATCCCGAACATCCCCACCGCTTCCACGCTATCTCCTTTGGGTAAAGCCTTTGTGCCTCTCTTGGAGACAAACTCACCATTCATAGCACTTAAATCCTGTGCTTTTTAGCTGTGCCTGCTTTCAGCTCTTGGTCTGTTCCAGGATTTTGCCTCTGCCAAGGTCTCCTAGCACTCCAAGCGAGGGGATTCACGGCGCTTTCAAAATGCCACCGTGTGCTTTACTACAGCTGGGAAAGTCAGACGTGGAACACTAACATTCCCTGTGAAAAAAACACCCAAACCCCATCCTTAATAAATGTGCCCAGTGTCTGAGTACCCTGGCTGCCTTCGGCTCCTCAGAGCCTCTACCTACCCTTTGAATTTATGCATTTCATCTGCCTGCTGTAAATATACCCAAAGCCTGAAGAATGCTTCTGTTTCCCCAGGGGGATATTTTCTATTGAGCTTGGCTGTGCCGAGCTCTCTTTGGCAGATGAGTTATGAAGAGCAGACTCATAAAAGCAGGAGGCTCTTCCAAGCATTGCACAAGGCTTGGGATGAAAGGTGGGTCACGCTGCCCTCCCGAAAAACACACCTCACTGCAGAGCAGGATTGAAAAAATCCTGCTGAAATCCTTCCAAAGAAGACATCCATGGAAATGCCATCGCCCCTGCTGGGTTGTACTTGTGATGCCTTTTTGGGCTACCTAAAAACAGAGGCCAGACTAATAGAAATATTATATTATAAAATATATGTAAATACATATTTTATAATATAAATATATATATATAATATATGTCTATATATTCCCTTATCTATATAAGGGAATTTATATAAGGGAATAAAAATATTTTATTCTGTTATTTATATATATATATAATATATATTATTATTATATTTATATAATATAAAAATATATATCAATATATAAAATATATATTATATATTATATAAATAGATATAATATATATATATATATATATATATTAATATATAATATATAATATATAATATATAATATATAATATATAATATATATTATATAATATTTATATTATATATATAATATATTATATATAATATATTATATTATATTATATATTATATTATATATATTTTATATTATATTATTATATTATATTATATTATATTATATTATATTATATTATATTATATTATATTATATTATATTATATTATATTATATTATATTATATTATATTATATTATATTATATTATATATCATATCATATATCATATCATATATCATATCATTTTATATATTTAAATAAGGGAATAAAAAGTGGTGCTATTTATTGAAGGGCCTTCAGGAGCAGAAAAAGCCCCCCTGAGGGCTACACCCAAAATGGATGATGGGTTTTCACACTTTTATAAGTTTGGTCCATTTGCATATTGGGGGTTAATTTTTCAATTACAGCTTCAGGTAATGAAGTAATTTACCCCAAATTTGCTGCCCCCAAACTCAGTTTTGTTTACATCTCTCAGGGCCTGAGACAGTGAGGTGTCCTTCATCCCCAGGCCTGGAGAGGAATTGTGTTGTCTGACCAAAATGGGAAAGCAGCAGCTCACACTCAATATGGAGCTTAGAGTTATACACTGAAGAATTTCAGGATTAAAAATACATGAAAAATATGAAAGGTATAATCCTAAGGCATCACTTGTGGGAAGAGCAATAAATGGAGATCCATGCTCTCCAAAACCAGGTGGGAAATCCAGCTCCCACCGCACACAGCCCCTCATGGATAAAAAGGCTTCATGCTCTGCTGGGTTCCAGGCTAAGAAACAAGGGAAAACATGCTTTCTGCTTCAAGCAGCTTTCAGTGTAGTAAATTAAAAGTCAGACATAAAAAAACGCCTCAGGAAATGCCAGGGATGGCCCTGGCATGGCACAGCACCACAGTTTGGTATTTGGCATTTTGGTGCCTCCTGCACAGACAGTAGGGAGGATTTCTGAGCATTGTTGCAGCGTTTCTCATGCTGTAAAAAGGATGAAATGACAAAAAGGGCTAGAAATTATCCCAGCAGGTGAGGGAACAGCAGAGACACAACACAGAGCTGGATTTACCAAGTGTTAAATTCAATAATGATGTTGTGGCAGGACATTCCAGGTTGAAACACTTATTCCAGCACCTTCTTCTCCCTCTGGGGGAGAAGCACATGGGAAAATTTACACAGGAAAATTGCCTGTGCTGGGTTGGTTTCAGAGCCTCCCATCTCACCCAGAGGGCAGAGGGCTCTGGCACCAGTCACCCCAAGCCAGAGAAAACTGTAAAAAAGCTGTATCATCCTGCAAAGGACCCAAAAGGATCAGCTCCTTCTGTGGGCAGACAAGCAGGAGATTATTCCTGCCACGTGGCTGAGGGAAGCTGAGAGGCTTTTGGAAAGCTGTGCGTGCACATTCCTGCTGAGCATGAATGGAACACAGCAACAGGAGTGAGGAAAGGATGCTCAGCAGAGCACTGGTGTGTCAGGTGGAGTTCAGCAAGCTGAGCAGAAAAGTGATGCTGCAAAAAAACCTGATGCCATGTTGTAAAAAAAAGCATTTCTGTGACCAGGACCTGCAAGACAGCTCAGTCTGCTTGGGCTTGGTCTGAGAGTATTTTTAGGCACATCTCTCATTGGCATCCCGACTGCTCTGAGTGAAATTTCAGTGTTGTCACTGATGGAAAACATCCTTGTGTCAATGTCTGGGCTCTGATAATAGTCCCTGCTGTTTGCTGGTGGTGGTTCTGGAAGGAAAGGTTCTCAGAGAGGATGGTTATTTCACCCTCTGTAGCTCCTTTTTCTCCTCTTTTTGCTCCATTAGCACTCGAGATAAGGAAGTTACAATTTCCTACTTCAGCAGTTCAGAGCTCTCTTGCTTTGGTTGCTGTGTCTCAGTGATATTTTCTCTTGTACCCCAGGTGTGCTGCTGAAGGAATTTGGGTCCCATCATGCTGATGCTGCACAAAAATCTGCTCCTTGATTTGCCTTTTTAGGTGAAAGGGGTTTCCATGAAAAATGAGCTTTCTATCTATTGTCTGCTTCAATTACTAAGCAGCTCTAATTAATTATTAAGCCAGCAACTGCACAAACACCTATTATCCCAATCTGGTGAAAAAATAAAAAATCTTTCAACTAAAATTCATCTAAAAAGATAAGTGATAAAGTCCTTCAGTACAAAAGGAATGTGAGGTCCTAGGAAACCAAAGCACAAACAAGAGGTAGCAAAAAATGGGAAAAACAAGCAGGAAAAATGAGTCTTCAGCAGAAGACTGCAGTTTGCTTTCTGTACATGCTGCAGAAAAATATTGAATATCCAAATGAAATCACTAAGTCCAGAGGGGAAAAGAAGCCTCCAGTCTGCTCCTTTTCCAGGAGTTTTCCAGGAGTTCAGTGTTCAAGCATGTGAGATCTGCTGACTCCACCAAATGATTTTGGGATCTGAGGGGTTTGGGGATCACTTAGACACAAAAATTCTGCCTTGGTCAGCCCTGCGGGAGTGCAGACATGGTGACCAGGATGCACCAAAGTAAATCCTCTGTGTGCTTGAATGGTTGGTTCTATATTAAGGCTTTTGCTGTCATAAAAATGTTGTAACAACAACAGCAACAAAATCCCATCAGCTAAAGCTGACCACAGGTATTAGGCAAAAGATTTATGTGACCATCTAGTTTAAAAAAAAACCCTCATGTCTCACAGCCTCAGCATCAATTTTTGGGATGTGCTTGTGAAGGAGTTGTGGCAGGTGAGTTGCAAGTCAGAGCAGCTCAAGGGTCTGATGTGAGAGACATGAAAAAGGAGAAGAAAGGATGGAACAATGCTTTTTAGTGAGATAAAATATACCTTTACCATTCTAAGTCTTTAGAAACTTTACCTTCTATTTTTAGGAGCTTATTGTTTGAACCTTGGAGAAAAATTACTGAGAATTTCGGACTTTCTGTGCTGCCAGGCACTGAGCCCCAAGGGAACACTGCACTGACCTGAGGGCCTGGAGAAACTTCCAGAATGGAATGACAGAACTGGAATTGTGGGGGTGCAGTTTGAATAGAAGTGTGTGATATTACAGGGTGGGAAACTCAGAGTTGAAGGGTTTAGAATACAGGAATAGATAGAAAGCAAGATGGAGGTTTAAGGGTGGAGGCAGCTCCTTCTTCTTCAACTTATTCTTCACATTCTTCTTTTCATCTTTCTTCTCCTTGTTCTCCTTCTTCTCCTCCTTCTTCTTCTCCTCCTTCCCTTCTTCTCCATGGGTTTGGGTGGTTTTGTGTCATTGGATATAAAAGTTCCCATTGTGGGATGGGTGGTTGGTTATTGGGTTAAAAGTAAAAAGAATTTAGGTGTCATTTCTTAATTAAACAGTTTATCCTTAAAAAACCTTATAGAGAGAAATACATCTCCATTTTTAGTTTATTAGAGTGAAGTGCTGTGGAACTCACAGTTTGTGAGACTATTATAAGATATAAACTAATAAACATCTACGTCCAAACAAAAAATACCACCTCACACATTTAATCCCAACCTTAACAAAAAGAAGCTAAAACTCCACAGCTTATTCCATGTTTTATTGGGTGTATCTTATACTGAATCAGGAAAGCACAGGCATGGGGGGGCCTCTCTCTGCCTCTCACTCAGCGGGGCTGGAGTTCTTGGGGCACAATTAACACTGAAACCACATTTCTCATCAGTTTTCCCCCTTACTGGTAACAGCCTTGAACAGTTATTGCCACACTTCCACAGAAAAAGAAATATTTTGAGAGGTATTTAATCAGGCCTGGGGCATTGCTCTAATCAGAGCTGTTTGGTCTCTGTTTGCAGAGAAAGAAAGAAGAGCTGCAGCTTATAAATTCTTGTAAAATCAGGTGAAGTTTCTCCCAAGCAGGGCAAAGAAATGGCTCCAGCCACTTTGAAAAGTTCCCATTGTTTTTGGTTATTGGGTTAAAGTAAAAAAGAATTTAGGTGTTATTTCTTAATTAAACAGTTTATCCTTAAAAAACCTCATAGAGAGAGATACATCTCCATTTTTAGTTTATTAGAGTGAAGTGCTGTGGAACTCACAGTTTGTGAGACTATTATAAGATATAAACTAATAAACATCTACGTCCAAACAAAAAATACCACCTCACACATTTAATCCCAACCTTAACAAAAAGAAGTTAAAACTCCACAGCTTATTCCATTTTTTATTGGGTGTATCTTATACTGAATCAGGAAGGCACAGGCATGGGGGGGCCTCTCTCTGCCTCTCACTCAGCTGGGCTGGAGTTGTTGGAGCAAATTAACACTGAAACCACATTTCTCATCAGTTTTCCCCCTTACTGGTAACAGCCTTGAACAGTTATTGCCACACTTCCACAGAAAAAGAAATATTTTGAGAGGTATTTAATCAGGCCTGGGGCATTGCTCTAATCAGAGCTGTTTGGTCTCTGTTTGCAGAGAAAGAAAGAAGAGCTGCAGCTTATAAATTCTTGTAAAATCAGGTGAAGTTTCTCCCAAGCAGGGCAAAGAAATGGCTCCAGCCACTTTGAGGCTCCAGCCTCAAAAATTGCCTGAGGAGAAGAAAATAACTCCAGAATATAAAAATATAAATATAAAACCACCTTAAAGTAGATATTGAAGTGATAATATTTCAAAATGGATAAAATGCCCATGTCCTGTTAAGTTCCAACAGCTATGGGCTAAGCTTTTACTGCAGACCACAACACCCAGCACAGAGCTACAAGGAATTCTTCCAAAACACACAGAAAGTGGTGAATTTCAGTTCCACAGAAGAAAAAAACCCAGCTAGAAAACAGATAAAGCAGAATAGTCACAAGTAAATAGGACATCCCAGTGTATAAAAAACAATTAACCCCAAATTCTGTGATTATGACTGGTGGACATTTGCTCAAGGTAGTAAAAGAGAGAACAGAATTATGCCGTCAGGGTGTGTTTTAGACCACAGAGCCACTGAGTGTCCAGCTGGAGGAAGGAAGAAAATGATGGAGCTGAGATGCAGAGGGAAAATTCCAGCCTCATCCGTCTGCTGCTGTGATCAGTGCAGGATTTGGGCTCCTCCAGTGCCTGAGAGGTGTCAGCACAGGCGGGACCTGAAGCCTGAGCGATGCTTTCCTTGCCAAGCTGAGTTAGCATCTCCTCCTTTCAGACAGATTTAGTCACGTTTAGGAACTGAGGCAGCACTGAGAGCCCGCGGGAGGTTTCTGTACCAGCCCTACCCTTGAACTGGAGCTGCTTTGTGGAAACGCTTTGTGGACTTGCTCAGAAGTGATGGGACATGGAGAACACTCAGCCTGCTCACCCAGAGATTTTCATAAAGACAGAGCAGGCACAGAGTTCCCTTTGTGGCTGTCCTGGTCATTGCTGAGGGTTTTTGCAGTCGTATTTCTGTGTAAACTCTCAGTTTGTCATGCCAGACCTGTCCCGCTACCAGCAGCTTTTGTGGTGGTGTCACCTGCTGAATTGTGCAGCACACCCGGTAGAATCCAGCAGAGGGATAAATCTGGTTAAGGAAAAAAAAAAGAAATTTTGTTTGCAAGCAAGTCCCTTGGAAAGGAGAAATTATGGATGGAAAAGAAAGCCTCAAAGCATCAGCAGGACTTCAGGAAAATATGTATTTCAAAGTTTGCCAGAGTGTGGCAGTGGTCCTTTAGTAAAGAGAAACACAGTTAAGTTTCAGGCTTCACTGAGGAGTTCAGCTTGGAAGAGGACCCAGACAGCACCTCACAGGGCACACTCAGGATTCAAAACAATTTTTGAGACAGCAATTAAATAAAAACATCTCTAAACCCCCACAACTGCTGCAAGGTCTACAGTAGCTTGACCTGAGGTGTGACAGAAATGAATTGCTAATAAAACCTTCCAAGGAGGAGCAGCTTAAAGGACGCCTTTGACACTTTTCACAACAAAACAGTTTTCCTAAACACCTCATATATCTCCCAGGCTGCTTGGGATGTGCTGCTGCTGAGTGATTCCTCAGTCATTAATGGATTACAAACCCTCCCTGCCCACTGTGAAATAATTAACAACTCAGTACCTTCCCAGGACAATCCCCTCCTTTGAGAGATGCCCTGGAATGCACCACGTTGGGCAACGGGCAGAGCTGGGAGCCTCGAGGGTTGGGAACCTCCCTGCCTTTGGCAGCTGGGGGAATTCCATGGAAAATCTGCCTTGTGTTCACCTCCAGCTCAGCTGCAGGGGCCCTGCTTTGGCACTGCTCTGAAACTGAGGGACAAACACAGGGACAAGATCCATCCAAGCTCAGCTGGAAGCTGTGGCCTTGGAAATGATTGGGTTTTCTGTGGTTGGAATGGCTCCCGAGGTGTTAGAAAGTCTCTAACAGCCCCATGACTGAAGAAGAAATTGAGATTCCTCAGCTCTGGTTCTCAAGGTTGTTTATTTGCTCTTATCTATCACATTCTTTCTGTGACCTGCTGAGGTCTGTCCAGCAGGTCGGGTTGTGGCACAGCCACTGCCCTTGGGCTGGTGTGAGCTTTTTATACTAAGAACCACGTGTACTTTATTACAATAATTTTCCAATACCTATCACCTAGGTTAGACAGTCTGTCTCTACCCTAAACCAATCCAGAAGTGTCACCATCACAGAAGAAGGAGGAGGAGGAGGAGGAGGAGGAGGAGGAGGAGAAGGAGAAGGAGAAGGAGAAGGAGAAGGAGAAGGAGAAGGAGAAGGAGAAGGAGAAGGAGAAGGAGAAGGAGAAGGAGAAGGAGAAGGAGAAGGAGAAGGAGAAGGAGAAGGAGAAGGAGAAGGAGAAGGAGAAGGAGAAGGAGAAGGAGAAGGAGAAGGAGGACAGGACACATCCAGATTCCTCCATCTTGCCTCTTGAACCCCCATTCTAAAACCCCAAAATTCTACTTTTCCCCCCTGTGACAAATTCACTGTCATTCTACTCAAACCCTTGTAGCTTGTAAATCCTCACACAAAGTTGGGAATTGTTTCCATGGGTTAAAATGGAAGGCACAGGTGTCTTTGACTCCGTGCCAAGGTCTCTGAGCCCCTGCCAGGGTCTCAAATCACCCAGGGCAGCCAGAGGAATGTCCTGGGTTCTGGCAGGAAATGTCTGCTCAGTCTCTGCCTGGAGGCCCCTGGTGAACTCCACTCACACGGGACAGTGGGACAGTGGGACAATTGGACAGTGGGACAGTGGGACAGGAGCTGCTGCTTGCACCTGGCCTGGGGATCTCTGTGCTGACCCAAATGGTTCCTCTGGGTTTTATCCAGGGGTTGTTGCATGTAAAATGGAGAGATGCTGAGCTCTGGGAGTAGGGGTTCCTTCATCTGTGTGATTGTCCTGACCCTTGGCACATGGAGAAGGGAGGAGAAGTGAGACCAAGGTGTTCGCAAAAGTGGCTGGAAATCAAGATAAAGAGCAAAAAGGGGAGCAAAAAGCTCTTCCTGGAGAGGAGAGTGATGGGTGAGTGGTTCAGTTGCTGCTCTTCAGGAGGAGCCTGTGTTGGATACCAGCTGTGTGTTGGGAAGGATGAAAATTTGCCAAGAAAGTCTCACAGATATGGATGTTTAGCAGAAACATTCTTGAATTTAGAGTCTGATGAAGGAATAGAGATGGAAGCAAGTTTTGATACAGAAGAAAAGAATTGCTGAGCCAGTCTCACTGGGTAACCAAGGAGGCAAAGGGTGTGTTAGTTAGAAGGGGTTTTTATGGCTGAGAGCAAAGGACAAACCCACCTCAAACAAGAAGATGTTTTTACCAAGCAGAAAGAGAGCACAGGCAAACAAGGCAGCAAAGCTGCAAGTAGAAAAAAGATCTCAGAATTTTCCACTGCAAGAAAGCTGAAAAACAACTTCTAGCTTAAACTGTAATGTACTGAGTTTTAGTGACTGGAGAACAGTAACATGAATATGGTAATTACAGCAGTTATGATAGGCTGTAGATAATAGTTAAGGTACAGATTGGTTCTACTGTATGAAGATGCTCAGCAAAGAAAAGTATAGAATGCACTGTAACCAAAACCAAAGGGTCTCCAGGCCTGCCTGCAGCTGGAGCTGACAGCTGTGGGCACAGCTCCGTCACCACCACCCTGGGCTGCTGTAACCTCTTGGATGGAATAAACTGCATTTTGGAGAGCCCCTAGAGTCCTGCATCCCTCATTTCGGCTCTTACAGCTGTGAAAAGGCTGCACTGTAACAGGGAGCACACTGCACCCACTTTGGGTTATTATCCCATTTCTGCTGTCTGTCTGCTCTCAAAAACTCACTGATGGGTTGGTAGGGAGGAGGGTGTCCTTCCCTGGTGGCACAAGAGCACCATGTGGGCTCCCAGGAGGTGCTGCCACTGCTCAGGGAATGAATGGCAAAGGGGACAATGCTGAAGGCTCAGGGTCACAGGCAGAGAGAAAGAATCTCTGAATTCAGAGCCAGCTAGACACCCAGCCTGCCCACCTGAAGGTAAAGGGGTTGTTAGTTCCATGAATGGCATTTACAGGCACTTCTGAGCCCTGAGACAAGGGCTGAGTGTGTTTGCAAGTGGATTCCTTGGCACTGGGTGGGATGTGCCTGGGAGAGACTCTGCACATTTTAAGTGAGGCACTGACAGGTGGCATGACCTAAACCATCTCTTTTTTCAGGGTAAAAACCCAGTGGAGAGCTTTCCTAAGAAGGAAATATCTGAAATGCTTCTGCTGGAACCCCTTTAACAAGGACAGCATGTACCAGTCAGCACCTGAGCCCCGCTGGTGGGATTTGGGAGAGAATTGGAAAAGCAAAAGTAAGAAACCTGTGAGCTGAGATGAAGACAGTTTAATAGGTACAGCAAAAGCCACATTAGCAAGCAAAGCAAATCTTGGAATCCTTTCCCCACTTCCCCAGGGCAGGCAGGTTCAGCCATCCCCAAAAAAGCTGGGATCCATCACATTTAACGGTGACTTGGGGAGAAAAACACCATCACCCCAAATACCCCATCTTCCTTCTTCTTCTCCCATCTCCAGACTCTGATGCCATGTGGTGTGGGACATCCCTTGGGACATTTGGGGTCAGCTGTGCTGGCTGTGTCCCCTCCCAAATCCATGTGCACCCCCAGCCCACTCATCAGTGGGGTGAGAGGCAGAAAAAGTCTCATTTCTTCTCAGCAATAACAGAACATCCCTGAATTATCAACACTGATTCCAGCACAGATCCAAACCACAGCCCCACAATAGCTACTGCAAAGAAAATTAACCCTGCCCTGGCCAAAAGCAGCAAAGGGCAGTGGTTCCTTTGTCACACCCTTTTATTGCAGTGATCTCAGTTCAGCTGTGAGGAAGACAGTGAGGAGGAAATCTGGGCTTCCAAAAAGAGACACCTGGCCCTGCAGTGCCTGGCATTTTAGGAAAGTGAACACAAAACCACAGTACTTTAAAAAGCAAGTGGTGAGAAGGGCAGTGGTGTGAGAAAAAAAAGCTCTTGGGTGTCTCTTGGTTTTGAGGAATGAGAGGCTGATTCTCCTGCCAGCTCCAGTTGTTTATTCTGAACTTTACCTCCATGGATCAAGGTGTGCTCCTTCCCTCTTGCAGGTGGCCAGACACGAGGCCTCATGGATCTTCCCTGATGCTGGCTGAGGCATTGGAATGGCAATCACAGCATTAATGTGACCTGCAAGCTTGCCAACCCAAACGTGAGCACGGCCCAAGTGCCAGGAAAGCTGCACCTCCAGGGCTGGGCCCAGTTCTGCTCCTGCAGGAGAGGCCTGGAGGGGCTGGAGCGTGTCCAGGGCAGGGAACGGAGCTGGGCAGGGCCTGGAGATCCCTGAGGGAGCTGGGCAGGGGCTGAGGCTGGAGCAAAGGAGGCTCAGGGGCCCCTGTGGCTCTGCACAAGTCCCTGCCAGGAGGGCACAGCCGGGGGGGTCGGGCTCTGCTCCCAGGGAACAGGGACAGGAGCAGAGGGAACGGCCTCAGGCTGGGCCAGGGCAGGCTCAGCTGGGACAGCAGCAGGAATTTGCCCATGGAAAGGGAGCTCAGGCCTTGGCAGGGGCTGCCCAGGGAGCTCTGCAGTGCCCATCCCTGCAGGTGTCCCCTGGAGGTGGCACTGAGTGCTCTGGGCTGGGCACAAGGTGGGGATCAAAGTTTGGATGTGATGATCTTGGGGATCTTTTCCAACATAAATGATTCTGGGACTGTTTAATTCTGTGAAGGTGCCCCACACGGATGTCACCCCCCTGCTCCATGGCTGGGGTCAGTGCAGGGACAGCTCTGGCTGAGAACTGAGCTGTGATGGGGAAATTTCTCCCTGCACCACGGGGCTGAGCCAGCACGCTGGGAACACGAGCCTGGCTGAGCATAGATGGCGCAACAGATTCACTAATCCCTGCTAATTCCAGCATCCCAAACTCTCCCAGCCGCTCTCCTTGGCACTGTTGGAATTCTAGATGCTGAGAATTTCAGACTTTCTGTGCTGCCAGGGACTGACCCCCAAGGGAACACTGCATTGACCTGAGGCTGTGGAGAAGCTTCCAGAATGGAATGACAGAACTGGAATTAGTGTAGTTTGATTAGAAGTGTGTGATATCACAGGGTGGGAAACCCTGTGGTCTCAAGTATAGTAAAGCAGGGCAACCCTGACGAGGGGACAAATGATGCACCTGACTCCACTGATATCAAAAGGCTAATTAATTACTTTATTATGCTATATTATCCAATACTATATTACACTGAACCTGCACAAGCACTCAACTCAACTGCCCAGAATCTTGTGACTGTCAGCTGACAGTCCCAACATACACGTGCATTCAAATGCTCAATGAATCAAAACATTCACACCAGAATCCAATCAAGCAAATTCCTTCAGGTAAATAATACATTCCACTTGTTCCAAAATACAGGAGCAGTAAATGAGATAAGAATTGTTTTTTTCTTTCTCTGTGGTTCAGAGAATGTGAACCCCAGAAAATCCTTGGGAAGTTGTGCCTTGCTTTTCTGTGTGAAGAGAAATGTGGCCACATTCAAGTGCCTTCAACCTCAACAGAGGTAGAAAAAAAAAAAAGCCAAAAACCAGCAAGACACAACTCAGCTGGGATGTGAGCTGTTGGAAAGTGGCAAGGTCACCTCTAATCCCACGGCAGCTCCAGCCAGAGCAGTGTGAGAAACAACTGCTCACTTTGAAAATTTAAAGAGGTTTATTAAACCTTGACAAAAATACAACAAAGGACTGCATAAGGGAAAATTCACAGTGCTGGGAACTGCCCTCATGCACACCACATCCCCAGTTCATCTTCAAGATGGATGCTCAGTGTTTTATACCCCTGGGGGCTGCATCAGCCAGCCCTGGCCCCTCCCAAAGCCTGTCAGTCAGCTCTTCTGTGCCATTTATCAGTGCAAACTGCTTTCCTGTCACTGGATTGGAGCTCAGGTGCTGCCATGCCTCACCCCTGAGCACCCCCAAGCTTTTCCATTGCCAGCTGCCCCATGCCAGGGACACCTGTGCAGCTTCTTTGTACCTGTCCTGGACAGCCCAGGCTGTCTGATGGCAACAATACAGGGGGAAAGGGAACTGTGGGGAGAACAGAGGACATCTAAACCACAATAACATAGCCATACATCACTAAAGCTTTTATTAATATTCACACAGTAGTTATCTTTTAATTGCAAGAGCCAATAATCTCATTATCCATCTGTAATGGATATGCCCTGACCATGTCCTGACCACCAGTCTGTCCATCCCTCCCACTCCTGCACACACAGGAGTGAAATGTGTTTAAAATCCAGTGAGAGGTTGTCAGAGCCCCCAAACCCTTCTCATTGCTGACAGCAATTAGGGGATTGTGCCTTCACCCTCACCCTGCCATAGGGAAAGCATGTGCTCTCCTTTTACCCACTGTAAACACGTCCATGGGATTGAGTGACTGCAGCAATGTCATGGAGGAAGCTGTGGTTGGACTGGGAATTTTGGTGTGGGTCTGGCAGCCCTGGCCTGCCTCCCTGCTCATGGGCAGACTGCCAGTAATGATAATAAATAATAATAAATAAGCAAATTTGCATTTTCTAAGTGCCTGTTGCGTTACTGAGCTCAGGGATTTGCATTGCTGCCTCAAGTTCCTGATTTCTATTATTAGGTCTATTATCTCTGTGGGTTGAATTTGCCATAGTAAGAGGTAATAAAAGATGTACAGACATCTTTTATTATATCCCCAGACATTATTTTAATGTGGCTGTGCAGTGAGGGTATGAAAGCTGTGCTTAAACAAGACTATTATTTTAATATCTCCATTTCATCAAGCTCTAAAATCCAGAAAGGAGCTATAACTAGACTACATATCTGCACTGAGTAATGAATTGGGAGAAAATTGGGTAGGAACACGGCTGAATGAACAGGGAGATGCCAGTGTTGGGTAATTCCACTTTGATTTCCTTCCACTTGGTGGACGTGTGTTTCTTCAGCTGCTGTGTGTCAACACGGGGTATTTCGCAACTGGTTCTTTACTGGGGTGCGTGCAGACCTTTCTCCTCTGGTATCACAACACCCGGGCTTTGTTTGCCTGCCCAGGTTGTTTGGAGAGTGTCTCACTGGAAGGAGGAAGAGGATGCCACAAGCTCTCACTTGTTGAGCAGGCAGAAAATGTAACTCTGCCAGGTGGGGCATGGCAGTAAGGAATGGGCACGCTGATCATCCCAAGGTGTTTATCTGAAGGGCATTCACTCTGCAAGTCACTCCTCTTCCCCTAAGAAAAAGAAATACTTCCTCTATAGTGATTTTAACTCTTAGACTTCCCTTTCACAATTTTTCATAGGGAATATCCAGGAAAAGCTGCCCATTTTACCAGCTTAATCAGGTTCCACTCCACACCAGACATCCCTTATGATGCAAAAGCAGAATGGACGGTGAAACACCTTTGCTTTCCTCCTTTTAACAACAGCTTTCTTCCTTTGCAACCTCTGATTTCATTAACGTGGCTGCTGTCCCTGTTTTAGAGGGAATTTTCAGCTGAGGTCTTTCCCAAATGGTTAAAATGTTTTGCTAAAAACAAAGTGTGCAGAACAAATCTGGAGGGAAAAGCCAGACCCATCCTAAATAAACTTTGCTGAACTGGAGATTAGATTTCAAGTAGTAACAGAGTTTATAATAGAGAGTGTTTGCTCTAAGGCCTGCCAAGGATAAATCATGTCAGGAAGGAGAAAAGCTCACTAGGTAGCAGAATGAATAGAGGAGATCTTGGGAATATGGGAAGGAAAGGAAAGCACCGCAAAATGAAACTGGACAAAGAAAGGGAACACAAAGATAGGAAAAGAGGCTAACAGTTGTGATAGGAAAGTGGATAAAGAGTATTAAACCAAAATTCCACTCATATTTGTGCATATAATTAAGGAAATTTGCTGATCTGTTCTTGCCTTCTTTTTGCATGTGCCAGTCATGAGTTTGGCCAGCTGAGCCATAATGCCACCAGCACTGCAGGTGCCAGCGTCTGCAAAAACAAATGGAAAAATCAGTGTTAATATTAGCACAGGCTCTACTTGCCTTTTCCTCCAGCCAGGAAATGGAAACAATGGCACACAACTTTATGTGACCAACAAAACTTCGTTGCCAACAGCAAATATTCCCAGGGAACAGCAGGAGAACAATTGATGGATGCTGAGTGGGAGATTGCATCACTTTGAGTCACAAAAGCGTGGATGGAAATAGACCTGCTGTTGGTCATTCCAAGGATAGAAAGTCATGGTGTCACTGTTTTAGCTGACATAAACAGGCAAACACCTTCAGCTGGGGGGGAAGTGGATTAATGGTGATGTGGAGGGAAGGAAAATCAGAATTTGAAGGATAAGAAGGCAAAATAAGAATTTGAAGGATACTGTGTCTTGGGGCTTCTGTAGTTGAGATGACCCCGAGATGTGTTAGAGAGTCTCTTTTCCCAGCCCAGCATCCAAAGAAGGAGTCAGGATTCTTCTGTTCTGGTTCTCAAGGTTGTTTATTTTCTCTTATCTATCACATTCTTTCTCTGACCCACTGAGGTCTGTCCAGCAGGGTGGTTTGAGGCACACTGACTCCCTTGGGGTGGTGTTATCTTTTTATACTAAAAACTACATGTACTTTATTTACAATCATTTTCCAATACCTATCACCTATGTTAGACAGTGTGTTTCTACTCTAAACCAATCCAAAAGTGCCAACACCACCCAGAAGATGGAGGACAAGAAAAAGAAAGGAGGACAAGGCACACCCAAATTCCTCCATCTTGGCTTCTGAACCCCCACTCTAAAAACTCAAAATTCTACTTTTCTATCTTGTAACAAATTAACTATTATTCTATTTAAACTTTCGTGGGTTGTGAATCCTCATATAAGGTTGGTAATTGTTTATTCCAAGGGCTAAATCAAAGGCACGGGGTCTTTGTGCCAGGGTCCCAAGTCCTTCAGGGCAGCCAGAGGAATGTCCTGGGTTTGACAACTGTGAAGGCAAAATGATTGATGGGGGAACAAAACAAGGGAATTTGGAAATCTGGTAAGAAAACTGGCTGGCATCACACCTCTGGCTGAGCTCTTTGTAAGTGTAGAAGTGCTCAGGGGTTGGATAATCTGTTGTTTCACCAGTGCGAGGACAGTGGGCCTGCCCCTTCCTCCCTCAGGGATGAACTTTTTGTGGTGTTTACTCTTCTCCAGCCCTGCTGCCCCACTGCATCCTTTACTCTGCCTCCTCTGACTAAAGATAGGAGCTCTTTCCTTCACACTTCCTTGGCAGCTGGCAGTGAATGACCCCTGTGCTTGCAGATATATTTTTGGTTCAGTTATTCCCTCATTTGTGTTTCAACTAATCCTAAATCCTGTTATCTCCCAGCCCCTGGTTCCCTTCACCTGTGCAGTGACTGTGACTGCCCAGGGTTTCCCTCATTCCAATAGTTTGCCATGCCCTGAATTCTTGGAGAGCTCTTATCCTTTTTTCCCCCCTCCTCACTCCACTACTCTGATTTCTGAGTGCTTCCATTGGATTTCTAAGACCTTTGAAAAACCCTTCTCTGTGATCTGCCCTGCAGCACTCCTTGCCAGCCCTGCCTTGGAGCTGGGGGACAGAAATGCTGCTCCTGAGGTGTTTTTTGGACTGATTCTCAATGAAAAGCTTCAAGAACACCTGGCAAGTGTAGCCAAAATAGTGCAGTTTATTGGTGGGGCAGTGCATACCAGCCAAACACGTGCGGTACCTCCTGCTGGTGGCTGAAAAAAGGAAAACCACTTTGATGAACTCTTAAAAGGTTGGTTTACTTTTACAGATTCCACAAAAAAAATCCCTCACTGCTGCCAGAAACTAAAATACCACTCTGTCCACAAAGGCAGGATTGAGTCTGTTTGACTTGAGGTGTGTAACAGAGGCTCCCTGGATCACACCACCCTCCCTCCTGGTCTCTCTCTTGACTATATAGGGAATTTGGTCAGCTAATTTTGGCCTTGAATCACACCCACAGCAGATGACTAATGCTGCCCTAAACAGAGATTTCTACTAGAAACCCTCACTGAATGGGCCTGGTGCCTTTCTCTTGGCAGATGAGGAGCTGGCACTGCCCAGAGGTGCAGCTCAGGTGACCTTGGCCAGGCCAGTGTCCCCTCCCTCCCATCCCTGCCACTGCAGGGGCAATAAATGGCCAGGCAAGGAAAGCTCTCCTGGCCTGGGACAGCACGCTGCAATGCCAGCCCCTTCTCTCCATGGATTATTCACTGCTCCCCTCCCTGCCCAGCGGATTCCCAGGTGGATGGTGCCTGTGGGGGCTGGCTACAGCACACTCCTGTGTTTTTTGGGAAACCAAGTGGTGCAGAGCAGGAGCTCCATCCAGCTGGAGAGACTGGAAAGAGGGAGGGGAATGGCTCAGAGCTCTCAGAGGCTTCCCCCCAGCCTGTGGACTGTCGCAGACATCTTTTATGAAAAATCTTTTCTTTAAGATTTTTCCTCCTGAGAAGCTGAGAGGCCTCAGGAACAAAATGTAAACAATGGTTATCTGCTGCTGTGGAATGCAACAGGTGCATCTGGGATTAGCCCATGTTGATTGTTTCTAATTAATGGCCAATCACAGCCCAGCTGGCTCGGACAGAGAGCCCGAGCCACAAACCTTTGTTATCATTCTTTCTTTTTCTATTCTTAGCCAGACTTCTGATGAAATCCTTTCTTCTATTATTTTAGTATAGTTTTAATGTAATATATATCATAAAATAATAAATCAGCCTTCTGAAACATGGAGTCAGATCCTCGTCTCTTCCCTCATCCTGAGACCCCTGTGAACACAGTCACAGTGGACATTGCCACCTTAGCTAGATTTTACCCCAGGTTTCCTCAACATCCACCTCGTATTTCTCTCTCTTTTTTTTTTTTTCATCCAGATCTTTTACTTATTTGCCCATTTTTCCATAAATTCCTTAATGCTTGTCAAGTCCCAGCCTTGGAGGGGGAAGGGTGGACACAGCCCTGCCTGAGCACCCACCACAACAATCCCCAGAGAGGAACCAGGTGGGAAAAGGGATCAAGGGTGGGCAGCACAGCCTCAGTGCCCCCTCAGTGCTGAGGCTGCCCAGGGGGAGGAATCTGAGGAGCCCAATCAGCAAAGATCCCTGAGCAGCCAAGGGTGTCTCCCAGTCACTCCTGGCCCATTTCCCCAGTTAATCTCTTTTCCAGCAGTGTTGTCACACCTCCCCATTCCCCTTTCTCCCAGCCACCTGAGTTTTCCAGCTCTTTGTGGCGAGGATGTAATTATTTAAATTGCTCTCCACAGTTACAGGCAGGCTGTAAAAGCAAGAACTTGAACCAGTGCCCCAGCCTAGATAATGTGCCCTAGAATCTGAAACCCTGAACTCCAGCACAGGTACATTTGATACCTGTGGCACAGATATGCAGTGAAATTTCTGCTGATCCACCAGAATTCCTGAAAAGGTTTCTGGTGCACTTGGGTGTATTATCCCCTGCTTGGTTTTTATGGGCAGGGCTGCAGCCATGTGTCCAAACCCTGTGTCTGACACCTGGGTGGGAGCTACAGGAGAGTGACATGAGGAAAAGTGGGATTGTTGCTCATTAAAAAAATTTTTAAAAGCCCCTTGAGCATACATTCAAACCAAGCTTTTGAACTGGAAATGAATGAGGACAAAAAATACCTAGAAAGCCATGGAAGTGTGGCCTGTTCAGAGTTTCCAGCTGTAAAGTGCTTGGAATTCTGAGCCTGGCTTTAGGGAAGCCTTGGTGCTGCTGGAGGGCACAGCTTGTGCCAGCTGGGCTCTGCTCACCTGTGCCAGGGGGGTTGGCAGGAATGGGAGCTCGGGTCTTGTGCCAGCTTGTATAAATGCTGCTCCCGACAGAAAAACAATGAAATTGTTCTTTTTTTCCTGCCTGGGAGCCATTAGGAAAAGTCAGAGCAGTCCTTTTACAGCCAGGCTTCCCTTTGATGTCCACGTTCCTTATCAGCACAGCTCTGCCAAGCTGGAGACACTCAGGCTTTGGTGTTTGAGATGACAGAGCTCAGAAATGACTGGAAGTGTGTAAGAAGAGCTGGGACAGCAGCTGCAGCTTTCTTCTTTCCTTGAGTCAGCTGGTACTTTATCCTTAGGCAGTGTCAATTAAAAATTCAAACGGGCAGGCAACTCAATGTGCAAAACCCCATTTATTCTGTGAAGGAGCAAGCAAAGACCTGGCTTTTGGGGCTAGATCCACTTAAGGCTGGATCCACTTTGGGGCTAGACCCACTTTGGGGCTAGATCCACTTAAGGCTGGATCCACTTTGGGGCTAGATCCACTTTAAGCTGGATCCTCTTTGGGGCTAGATCCACTTTAAGCTGGATTCTCTTTGAGGCTAGACCCACTTAAGGCTGGATTCTCTTTGGGGCTAGACCCACTTTGGGGCTAGATCCACTTAAGGCTGGATCCACTTTGGGGCTAGATCCACTTTAAGCTGGATCCTCTTTGGGGCTGGATTCTCTTTGGGGCTAGACCCACTTTGGGGCTAGATCCACTTGAGGGCTGGAGGAGTGGAGATGGGGAGGTTGTAAATCCCCCCCTCCTGCTCCTCATGGCAGCCAAACCACCCAGGAGCTCTGCAGAGTCCTCTCCCCTGTTTCACTGTTTGTAGAGCTGAGCTCCAGCACTTCCAGCCCAGCCAGCAGAGGAGGTGCAGGCTGCTCTCAAAAGCTGGCTGTTTCCACCCCACGGCTTGTGAAAAAGCAGCCCTAACCCAAAGTCCCTGGCAGGAAACATTCCTTACTCATGCTCTACTCCAAAGTTACTCTGCAGCCAAGCTGATGGAGAGCAAACAGCCCTGCCAGCAGCAGGGATGGGCTGCAGGTGTGAGGCTCTGTGGGTGATGAGCAAACTCTGTGCTCTCATAAAGGGAAAAGAGGCTCGGGAGCTTCCAGGCTCAGCCCTGTGGTCCCAGACAAGCTGCTTTCACTTTGTTTCAGTCTTTCCTACCCAAGGAAAGAGAATAATATTTGCTCACCTCCCTCGCTGGGCTGTTGGGAGATGGCAATGAATGTCTGCACAGAGCTGCAAACATAGAAGGTGCTAGAAAAATGTGGAGCCTCCAGGTTCCCAGCAGCATATTTGAACGCTGCAGGAAAGGGAAATAGGGTGCTCAGACACTTGTGGGGTGAGCAGGACAGGTTTATTGCAGGCAGGAATGTTTAAACTCACAAACACAGGGGGTGCCAGAATGGGTTTACGAGGAGGTGATGGACTGCAGGCACTCCATAAAGCACAGCCCTGCTGACCAGTGGCACTGAGGCAGAGCTGGATGGCTGGGAGAGGGGACTGTCACATCTGTCACCCTGCCAAGGGGCTGGGCAGGGCTGAGGGAGTGTGGAAAGGAGGCTGATGTGTCCCAGGAGTCACCTCTGAGCAGAGGCAGAGCAGAGGAGTGGGTGCCACAAGCCTTTGCCTGCAGACCCTCGTTATCAGGGACGTGTGAGAGGTGTCTGTGCCCCTGCGGGGCTGCTGAGGGCTGCAAGTGCCACCACTCCAGCAGCCTGGCACTGCTCCTGGGGGAGCTGGCTGCTGTGCTGAGCCCCCTCAGTGTGCCCTCATCACTCTCTAAACTCCCTGCAAGGGGCCTGTGCTCAGCTGGGGCTGGGCTCTGTCTCCAGCAGCACTGACACAACCAGAGCACACAGCCTCGAGCTGCACCAAGGGAAATACAGCTTGGACAGCAGGGAAAAGGTTTTTCCAGCAAGGGTGAGAAAGTTCTGGAATGGCTGCCCGGGGAGGTGGTGCAGTCCCCATCCCTGGGTGTGTTTAACAGAGCCTGGATGTGGCACTGGGGGCCAGGGCTGAGTTGAGCTGTTGGGGCTGGGCTGGACTCGGTGGTCCTGAAGGTCTCTTCCAACCCAGGGATTCTGGGATTCTGTGAGGAAGGGGACAGGAACCATTCCCTGCTCTGCTTTCCTGGCCCTGCAGGGTCCCTGTCCCAGCCCACTCAGCTGAGGCTGCACAGTTTGGTCCAGGCTGCTTCTCAGGGTAGGTACCCAGCTGGACAAGGCTGTGTCCAGGTTCTTCCATGAGTTCTGAGGTGGTGACAGGGATTTCATGGGGTGGGTGGTGTGATAGATGAGTAATGCCATGATTGACTCTCACAATTAATGGACAAATATCATGTATGTAGGTTAAGAAAAGTTTATAGATTTATAGTTATATTGTACCCCCTCACGTGGTTATTAAGGAACAGCTGGAGTTGGGACATCTGGGAGGGCTGGTTTGTCACTGTGGAATATCTGACCTCCAGTCAGGAATTGAGGAGGAGATCTCCACCACTGGACAGCGAAGAAGGGGTTGATGGACAAAACTTTGGGAGGGGTTAAAGAGTTAAAAAAGGGAATAAACCTCCATTAGCTCTAATCACAATTCTGCTGTCTCTGAGGCCTGCCTTTTGCAGCTTTCCCAAAATCTCTGATATTATGGATTCCCACACTGAGCACATGGTGGGGAAAATCTTTTGCTCCCTGTGCCGTAACCTTTTCTCTTTATTCTGTCTTCTGTTGTATTTTTGATAAGGTTTAATAAACCTTCCTAAACTACAAAAAGTGAGTAGCTATTTCTCACAGTGGCAGTCCTGGCAAGGGGCAGCCCAAACTTGTCCGCAGGCACCACAGCTTTCCTAAAAGAGCAGAAAATGCTTTGAGGGAAGGGGAGATGTGCTGATGCCTCACTGCCCAGGAGGCACTGGGTCAGACACTCCGAGGGACAGGGGGAGAGCCAGGCCTGGGGCTGTCACAGAGCTCAGGGACCAGCGGGACACTGCTCCCCAGCAGGGCCTGGCCGCCAGAGCCTCCCCATAGCAACAGAGACAAACAAACCTGCAGTGATGACTGAAAGGAAAGGGTAAGGGAACAGCCAAACTATTTTTACATTTCCGAACCACGCAGCAGCAGCAGCAGCTATTTTTATTTTTTCCTTTTCCGTGCTGAGTGGTCACGGTGGAGTGCTGGGTGATATCCCCCCTCCTTCCCCTGCTTGCTCTGAGCTGAAGTCTCAGCTCTTTGTCTGAGAAGTTTCACGTCTGTGGGTCTCTGGCTCATGCTCAGTGTTTGTTTCCTGACATTAATTCATAGTGGGAGGTCCATGTCACAGACTTCTTCTCTGAAAAATCCTTTCTTTAGGATTTTTCCTCCTGAGAATCTGAGAGGCGTCA
The DNA here is from genome assembly GCA_024865655.1 of Emberiza elegans. NCBI lineage: Eukaryota > Metazoa > Chordata > Aves > Passeriformes > Fringillidae > Emberiza > Emberiza elegans. The sequence goes on from JALJVW010000163.1 coordinate 6,778,299, forward strand.
GGAACAAAATGTAAACAAGGATTATCTGCTGCTGTGGAATGCAACAGGTGCATCTGTGATTGCTCTCATGTGGTTGTTTCTAATTAATGGCCAATCACAGTCAGCTGGCTCGGACTCTGTCCAAGACACAAGCTTTGTTATCATTCTTTCTTTTCCTATCCTTAGCGAGCCTTCTGATGAAATCCTTCCTTCTATTCTTTTAGTATATATTTTTTATATAGTTTTAATACAATATATATCATAAAATAATAAATCAGCCTTCTGAAACATGGAGTCAGATCCTTGTCTCTTCCCTCACCCTCGGAGCCCTGTGAACACTGTCCCATGTGCACACCCAGACATCTCCCAGGCAGAGCTGGGACCTGCATGCAGTGAGGGCGGATGCCCTCTCTGGGTTGTGACATCCCTCCAAGGGCTGGGGACAGCCTGCCAGCCTGCAGGGGACCCAAGTGCCACCAGGTGCCACCTCGGACATTTCTGCTCCTCGGAGGCTTCTCCCAGTGGCCAAGCTGGGGCACAGGCAGTGGGGTTGGCAGAGGGGAAAAACAAAAAACATTGTTTTATTTCTCTTGGCACCTTATAAATTGCAAAAATAAAAATATTTTGCTCTTTTTTTGTTGTTGTTATTGTTTTAATCATGCTTGCTTCTTTTTTGCTTTGTCAGCTGAAAGAATCAGCTCCTTTTTCAATGAGTTAATTTAACTTTTTCTCTCTTGGACTTTTTTTTTAACACAACGGCTACGGCTTTGGGTCATTTTCAACTACTGTATTTCTTTGATGAGTTGATTGATATTTATGTATTTATGCCTGATATTTAGACTTTTCTTATTTGTTGATACTATTATTATTTAAACATGCCTATATTAAAAAAAATCAGCAATTGCCTTTTTTTGGGTAGCAGCCAAAGTCAAATTTCTCACATTGAAAAAGACTGGAATAACGATGGGCAAAAGCGACCTCTTAATTCCCTAAAAATATTGTTTACAATTCTCTTGCTCTCATTTTACTCAGCTTAGGTCCTCAAAGGCATTGAGGTGCCCAGTTCCTGCTGGAAGGCACCAAAATCCCTGGCAGGGACATCTTACATCTTAGCTGGGTAGGAAATCTCTCCACACAACTCCTGGAGGGGTGGGAATGTTCCCTTTGGGAAGTGGAGACCCTCTGCAGCTCTCCATGAAGCGTGGGAAGGGATGGGAACAGGGATGGGAGCAGGGATGAGAAGGATGGGAAGGGATGAGAACATTCCCTTTCACAGCCAGCTCGGGGCAGGGGTTGGAGCAGGCTCTGGTGGCTGAGGGCTCCCAGGTGGGGGTGGATTTGACTCACCTGCCTGGGCTGTCTCCATCACCCAAGGCTCCCTTTACTGGCAGCAGGAGGAATGGGTGTGTTTTGGGCATGAGTCAACTGGCCTAATTTTGCTTTCTGTCTTAGGGTAAGGTGAATTCCTCTGGATTTCCCTCCTCCTTTCTGTTGGTGGCTAAGAGACATTAGCTCAGATAAACTGGGCTGATGAATGGCCATGCCAAGTCAGTTACTGAGTGTTCGCTGCCCATGTGCCCTCCCCTAGCCCAGGCAAACACAACCTCAGTTGGCTTTGCTCATGCTGCAAAAAGGGGAGGGATCCCTCATGCTGCTGTAGAGATCCCTGAGTGGTGACAACTTATTTTTTATTTCAGTGTGAAGAGAAGACAAATCACAGGCTCAGAAACCAAAGGCCAGCTGTGAGGAAGCCAATGCTCCCTCCTATTAATCTGATTTTTCTGTTAAAAGGTCCTTTGAGCCTTTTGGTGGAAAGAGTTTCACAGCAAACCTCAATAACACAGAGGGAAGTGAAGGAATTCCTTCAGAGGTAGCTGTCTTTTTTCTGCCTTTATTTACTTTTACTTTTCCACCAGCTTTACCCAGCAGGCTGGAATCCATGGCCTGTCCAGGATTCCTGGAGCTGCAGCTGCAGTTTATGATGGGGTGGGTTTGGGTTAAGCCACCACTGTGTCAGGCAGCACGCAGGCAATTCCTGCCCCAATCCATCACAACAGCAGCAGCAGTTGCTGGTGCTGATCCCACGTTTGATGTTTTCCTCCTGGAAACTCCTGGAGGATGGAGCAGCTCCACTGAGCAACCACTGGGGCCAGAGGTGAAGCCCTGACCTGGAAAGGAGCCTTTGTGGGGTGGTGATTTATGGCCAAGTTGTGCAGCCATCACTGGGGGACATCAGAGCAGCTCCTGCCACAGCCATCTGGCAGAAATCTCCCTTCTTACTGGAAATTTGTTGTTTGAGGAGACGTTGATCAAGCCAGCCCTCCTGTCTGGGCTTTGAACACCCCTGGAGGTCAAGTTTCAGCATGCAGCCAGGTACATGCTAACAGGCAACTGAATGAATGAATGAATCAAAAGGAAAATTAATGAGGTTTCAAAGGTGGAGACAAGTCAGAGCCACGTCTTTACACCTAAATGCAAATTTGGCTCAACCCCCCCCCATCCCCGCGTGTTTGCCAAGGGGTTGCAGCCCTGGCTCAGGGCCTGTTGAGCAATGGGGTAAAGCACTCTGTGTTCCTGCCTGGTGGCACAGACACATCAGCTGAGACATCCACGGCCTGGTGCTGTTTGGAGGAAGGGCCCGGTCCTCTTTGGGTGGGGATGTGTAGGAAATCAAGGAACAATAAGCTCATTCTTCTCCAAATCGGCCCTTTGTTCTCTCCTCCTTGATGTGCTGGAGGGAAAGCCACTGCAAGTGCCATTGTTTTCCCAGAGTGTTTTTGAAGGGCTTCAGTGTGTTCCATTCCTCAGCTTAATTCAGCAGATTTACTTGTTTTCAGAATATTTCAGATGAAACATTCCAGGAGAAAGCCAAGATGTTAATTCTGTTTCTCTGCTTGCATTGGGAACCACCTCTGGAAGGTTTGGAGTCTCCTTTGTTTGCATTGTCAGAGGTGTCTGAGAATGATTTGTTAATGACTTCACCCTAGAGAGTCCATAAAGAGGCTGAGATGGTTGGATGGGGAAAATCATCCCTCTTTTGTCCATTGCTCTTTGCTTTGTAGGCCAGGCTGGGGCAGTGCCTGCCCTCCCCTGGCACTGTTCAGCGGACCTGCACCACCCCAGCAGGCTGAAATTCGGCAGCTCCTGATTCCAGCAGAAGACCAGCATTGAAATGGAGAGGGTGGTCCTGCTGAAAAGCTCCCAGCCACGCTGATATTCTCAAAGGGAATTTTTTTCTTTTTTGGCTGTAGGTGTGCTGTACATCCGTTACACATCCTAAAGCAATTATAGGAGAAAGAAGCCACAAAAAGGGCTCTGTGCCCAAAACCTCACCTGTGTTTTCCAGCTGTGTTAGGGAACCTAAGAAAAGCCATTTCCTCTTCCCACAAACCATCTTTCTTTGAAGGCAGCTATGTGCAGAATAAAAAGTGGGGTTTTTTTTCAGTGCTGCTGCAGAGCATTTAAGGAAAATATTAATAAGACAGGTCTCCTTCAAAGGCCAGCTGAAGAACCCTTGAAGAAAAGTCTGCCCCCCACCCTCTCCACACCACTTCAGGGACACTGGAAGTGTTGTTTTGCTGCCTCAAAAGCTGTCTGTGCTGAGGATCACAAAGGATGAGACAACTTTACCCCTCTGGCCGTGTTCCTGTTGGCACTGTCACTGCACTCCTGCTCTCCTGGCTGCTCTCACCTGGGGCTAAATCCTCTTCACTTCAGTGGCAGGGAGACAGAGACACATTTCAGAGGGGGAAAAGCAGCAAGGACTTGGTTGCAGCTCTGTGGAGCACTGGAACAAGTAGGAAAAAGTGGTTTAATACCTGGGAAGTGATGGGTCCCTCTGTCTGCCTACCCACATAAGCCCTACAGCATAACATAAAATAACTTCTCTTTTTTTGTCCCCCATAAAATCAACACTATCAACAAAGTGGTGGTTGCATGTGATGTTGATGAGGAGCAGCAACAACAACAAAAAAATTAATTCTGAATTAAAACTTTTTTTTGGGAAAGCTTGGCTTTGAGCTTGGAATTGGAGTCAGGAACATGTGTGAGCTTGCTGGGAGGTGATGTAAGGCTGGTGTGAAAATACACCTGAGGTGTTCCCTGGGGACTTTGGTAATTGCTGCTGGTTCTGGGCTCTGATCTCCAGCAGCAAGATCAGGGCTTGCTGCCAGGGGAGCAGGAATGGGAATGTGCTTCAAGGAGTCACTGGATTATCCATTCAAAAGCTGCCTGGAGTGCCGGAGGGTTGGCAAGGTGTGAGGAGAGGGAGCCCAGAGGCTGCTGGAGGGGTGTAGGAAAGTCTTCAGAGATGACTCAGCCCAGGATGAAAGAGAGCGAATTTTGGGGGAGGGAAGGAAAACTGGAACTGGCTCCTTTTCAATTTTCACAAGACTCCAGAGGGGCTGGGTGGGGCTGGATGCAGAAATGGGATAAAAAAGGAGGAGCTCTGAGCTGGACAGTGCTCAGGTGGAGATGCTCTGGCTGCTGCTCGTTCCTGATTTACCAGGAAAGTGGGAAAACATGAGCAGGAGGCATTAATCATGCCATTCCATGTAGTCCTCAAATACATTGGATTACTAGAGAATTCACTAATAGAGAGGTGGGTGATGACTTACAAACAAAGAGCTTTTAGGGCAGGAAGTCCCAGTTGTTGAGTGATAATAATTGAATGTAATTATTTCAAATAGAACATTTCCAAAGAATGAAAAACGGTGCAATTCCCTCTTGTTGGACAGTGCTGTAGGCATCAAAAAAAAAAAAATGAATGCTGCACAAGGAAAAATGCCTTTCCTGCCAAACCTGCCAGGCCAAGACACTCAAGCTTTTGTGAGGCCATGGGGAAAAATTTCTAGAAATGGTTTATATAACTATTATCACCACCTTACACCTGCAGGGCTCTGTGGAACCACAGCAATGCAACCAGACAGATGGGAAACAACTCCTGAGCCTCTTGCAGGTGACTCAGTGGTGAATGGGAAAAATCTGTTGTGCTCAAAATTTGTTGTAGAAAAAGACCAAGGACAGCATGCAAAACAAAAATATTTGAAGTCTTTCCTACTCCCAGTTCTTTCAATAGGGTTTTTTAAGAGACTTTGCTGTAGTCAGATTTTTTTTCTTCAGTAGAAGTGATTTGGACCTGCCTTTGAAATCTCACTTTTATACTCTGTGTGCTAATTTATACTCAGAAACCTGAGTCCACACTCTGCAGTCCTCTGCAGGCAGGGTAAGGCTTGCAAATGCCTCCAATTATCTTTTGAAAGCAGAGGAAAAGTTGGAGCTTCAAAGCTCCATGTTTTATGATGGATAGCTCTGAGGAAGAGTCAGCTAGGACAGGGGAATGGATTAAAAAGTAATTGTTGCATCACCTTGTGCAGGTTTATCCTTTCCTTTTCTAACTCATCAAAGAGTAGGTGGATTATTTGACTCTGTGATCCCACAGGAAGCCTTCTCCTAAATCTGGTTATCCCTGTGATTTAAACATTCCATCTAATTTACAGCCTAAATAAATGGATGGCCAGTGGGTATCCACATGTTCTTATGAGGAAATGATCCTGGCAGCTCTTCCCAAGTGTTTGTGCCCAGCACACTTATGGGGAACACCTAACTTAGAGAATTACAGCATCACAGAATATCCTGAGCTGGAAGGGACCCACAAGGAATTGAGTCCCAGCCCTGGCCCTGCCCAGACCCCCCAAAATCCCACCCTGGGCATCCCTGGCAGTGCTGGAGCTCTGGCACCCTCAGGGGCTGTGCCCATTCCCTGGGCAGCCTGGGCAGTGCCAACACCCTCTGGGGAAGAACCTTTCCCTAAATCCACCCCAAAGCAGTTTTTGTTCTGCTCTTTTCCCAAGGCAAAGCTTTTAGCAAAAGTGTCCTGGTGATGCAGCCTTTTCCCTTCTGATTATCCTGGTAACTCTTCTCCACACCAGTTTTATGCCCCTTGGGAGTTCATGCTGGGAGCCAGAATTGTGCAGTGGCATTGCTTCAACCCTCCCTAGGGCATCCCTAACAGGGGCACCTCATTGGAAGCATTTTAAGGCTGAAGTTCCCTCCTCACATCTGCATCATGTTATCATTCCTAACTGCCCTTTCCTCAGGGGGAAAAGGCTCTGTTGCTGCCAGGTGATGAATTTCTTGCTTGGAGGAAAAAAAGGATCAGTAATTCCCAAAGGCATGACCTTGCACTCCTGAATTTCCTCCCTTTTCTGCTACTTTGGATCATGAGTTTTACTGTAACATGCTCTAATATTCTGAATTGAAGCTGCTTCCAAGTTTTGTGACATCAGCAAATTTTATTAGCACATGCTGACGTTCTGAGCCAAGGCTATGAGGAAAATTATTGAGTCAGATCAGCCTTGGAAACAGTCCTGGAGAAGGAGCCTCTGACTCTTCTCCCTGGTGCCTGAGGCCCCATCCCTTCAGTTTTGCCCATCTCAGCCTCCTCCTTCTCCAGGTAAACCCATTCCTTGCCCTGCAGCATTTTTGGAACTGAGACAGGAAAAATTTATCACAGATCTGATCTGGAGAAAATCAGATACCAGGTTTGACAAGAATAATCTGCCCCGTGGTGAACCTGTCTTGCATCTTGCCACATCCACCTCCTTCAGCTGCATGTTTTATTTCCTCCTTTATTGCAAGGAGGTGAGTCCAGCAGGCTCACAGCTGGACAGATGTGTATTCTTACCTGGGGAAAATTTGTGTGTATATTTTATAATGTGTATATTATGTGATACATATATTTTATATTTATATATTATATTTTATGTGTATATTATGCAATATTTTGATGTGTATTTTTATCTGGGGAACAGCCATAAAAATACACAACAGGTGTGAGCTTGGCTCTGCTCTGGGCTGTGGTCACACAGAGATCCTGCCCTGCAGCTGCATAAATCTCCTTTTCCCTGCCCTCCAGAGAGACTTCAGCTGTTTAATGATCCATCTCCACCATCTCCATCCCTGGCTAGGTGGGTGTGCAGGGAATTCCAGTGGGAACAGAACCATGGTTTAAGCAGGGCTTTTATCAACTGTGCTTTGCTGGTGTCTGAAACAGCACAAGCTGCGTCACTTCCCCCCTCACTGGTGAGATCTTTGAGGAAAACTTCAGGTCAGAGATGATGTTTTTCCTTTTATAAACAAGCATGGGATGAGTGGCTGCCAATTTTGGCCCTGAACACACATAAAATGGAGAGCCACCACTCTTTCAGCTAGCATCCAGCACAGTGTTTTATTTCTGTATCAACTACCAAACAATCCATCAAGTGAGGAATGTGAAGAAATTTACTCCCAGAATTCTTTTGATTTAAATTAAAAAAACCCAAAAAACCCCCAAAACCAACCAAACAAAACCCAGCCTCCATACTTTACTGCAGCATGATAGGTGCATGGCAGGATGTGACACAAGATTTTACATGGCAGCATCTTGTCAGAACTTTGGCCACTGAGAATTTTAGACTTTTTGTGTGATTCTCAAGAGGACACTGCATTTGACCTGAAGCCATAGAAAAGGCTTCCAAAATTGAATAATAGAACTAATATATAAGTGTGTAGTTTGAATAGGAGTGTGTAATATCACATGATAGAAAACTTAGAGTTTAAAACCATAGAATACAGAATATAGAATATAGAATATAGAATATAGAATATAGAATATAGAATATAGAATATAGAATATAGAATATAGAATACAGAATATAATATATAAAAAACAATATAAAAGTTTTAAAGCAGAAGCCAGTCCTTCTTCTTCACCTTCTTCCCATGGGTTTGGATGGTTTTGTGTAATTGGATGAAAAAGTCCACATTACAAACCACAGGTAGTTGATTATTAAGTTAAAAATAAAAAGAATTTAAGCATCATTTCTTAATTAGCCAATTTATCCTTAAAAGGATTTGTAGAGAGAGAGATAGGGCTCCATTTTTAGTTTGTTAAAGTGAAGTACTGTAGAACTCATGCTTTGTGAGACTGTAATATAAATAAGAACTAATAAACATCTGAGTCCAAACAAGAAATACCCTCTCACACATTTAATCCCAAACCTAGAGGGAAAACAAACAAACAAACAAACAAAAAACAAAAAACAAAAAAAAAAACAAAAAACCAGTTAAAACTCCACAGCATCTTTGAGCACGGGTCTCCTTGCAGCACCACACCCAGCTCCAGTTCCCCCCCGGTTCTTTAGTGCTGCTGCAGAGGCAGACTGAGCCTTTCCCGGATGCTCCTCCAGCCTGCAGCACACACAAATTGCTCATTTCCTAAATTACCGGCATCTCCCGTTGCCCGGTGACAGTCCCAGGCTGTTTGTCTGCAGCAGCAGATGCAGAGCAGAGCCCAGGGCTCTGTCAGTGTCCCCATGGTGCTCCAGCAAATTCCCTGGCACACAGAGGCTGGCAGAGAACTCAGGGAGCTTTGGAGTTGTCGGGACCTGAATTTTCCATCCCATGTCCACAGCACCACCCTGGACACATGGCATGGCTGCAGCCCTCCTTCTGAGCAAGGATTTCATCTGGATCCTCAGAGGGATGGAGCAGCTCTGCTGGCAGGAAAGGCTGGCACAGCTGGCATTGTTCACCTGCACAGGAGAAGCTTTGGGCTGAGCTCAGGGTGGCCTTGCAGGGCCTGGAGGAGCCCCAGGAAAGCTGGAGAGAGACAATTCCCAGGGGATGCAGGGACAGCACCCAGGGAATGGCTTCACACTGAAAAATTACAGGTTCAGATCAGAGATTAGAAACAATTTCCTCCTTGGTAGGTTGTGCAGGCCCTGGAATAGAATTCCCAGAGCAGCTGGGGCTGCCCCTGGATCCCTGGCAGTGCCCAAGGCCAGGTTGGACACTGGGGCTGGGAGCAGCCTGGGACAGTGGGAGGTGTCCCTGCCATGGCAGGGGTGGCACTGGATGCTCTCAGTGCTGTTTGATTCTGGTTAGGAAGAAGGACAGAGAAGTACAAGTGATGAAATCATCAGGTCTGACTGGTTGCATCACACAAGTCCAAAATAATTTCCAAATACTCAAACCAGTCAGGAATGAAGAGAAGTAGGAAAAGCTGTTTATGTCAGTGGATCAGGAATATCAACAGTTACGTTTTTGGAGAAGCAGAAAATAAACACCCTGCTCATATTACTAGTGTTTTTTTATAAACCTGTCATGCAGAAGAAGTTTAGTACATATACAGTCCTTTTATTGCCACTTTTGGGCCACATAATGGAGGATTTAGCTCATGGTAAGGATGTAGCATCCTTTTAAAGCAATACACCCATGTCTACACTCAGCATCTTCCTCTTCTTGTGTCTCCATTGCCAGGTTATTTATGAGTATGTGGTACATACTCATAAATACATGTTCTGGTGGCTGAAATGAGTGAAAATGGCTTTATTTAGGAGTTGGCAATTAAAAATGAGTCTTACTTTGAGGAGAAGGAGGCTCCCCTGGAGCACAATTGCTTATTTTTTAAGATGCTACTAGGGAAGGGTCAGTGAGATGAGGCAGCAGCTCCTGCTCACACCAGCCTGAACATTTTTAGGGCATTCTGAAAGTTGGATGTAGCCTTTATCCCTGCTCCCTAAAGCCAGAAAAACTGCCAGCTGGCTGCTGTAGCTGTCAGGCATTAACCTACTATTCCCAAATCTCTGAAATGAAATCCAGTGGGGGATCAGGAGTACAGGCTGTCCATGATCTTCTACCTGGAAACCTCATCCTCTGCCACTCCAAGCCTTTGTGATGCCTCAGGTTTTAGCTTTTATTTTCAGATTTCATTTTTCAGATTCTGTGCTGCTTTAGTGTGTAAGTCTGGGCTCCATATTATGGGATGGTGAGCTCTGTGCACAGAGCAGGGAGACAAAACAATTCCTGCTCCAGCTGGGCACCAAGGACAAATGATCCAAACCCCGTGGGCTGCAGAGAGAAAAACAAGCAGGGTGGGACTGCCTGGGCTAAAGCTGGGATGGGACAATGAACTGCAAGGTGCAAATGGAGCAGAGCTGATCCCAGGGACAGACCCCGTGCCCGGCTGTGCATTTTGGGGCCATTTTGGTTCATCTTGGGTGCAGCCCTGGCTGGGCTCTTGTGCTGCCCAAGGAGCATCCATGGAGGCCTTTGAATAAATCCCTGCTTTATTCTTTAGCTCTGCTCTAGCTCAGCCTTCCCAAGGAATCAGTTTCAATAGTGAGGATGGGGTAAGATGTGATGGGAATGATATGGGAATTATTTATCCCACTCAGTTTTTGGGATTGTTAACCAAGTCAGCATCCAAGGAAGCTCACAGCTATTCATTTGTGACATTGGCAAGGTGAGGGGCTTGAATTGAAAGATATACAGAATATTCACAGCAACTCTTTAGAGTGGCTCAGTTCTTGTTCCTGGTTCCTGGATTTATCCCAAATCCAGGGAAAGAGGCAACTTCCTGCAAAATAAATAATGGGATGGACAGCAGTGTGTAGAGGCATTCTTTGTCTAGAGATGTTCTGGAGGGCAGATTTCAATCAAAGAGTAAAGTGCAAACATGCTCCTAAAAATTTACTTTCCATAGTACAGGAGAACACAGAGACTCAATTTGGATAGCACGTGCACAGCAAGCCTGGAATTCCAAAATGCTGAACTTAAGCACTGGGAAAACATTGGGAAAGGTGTCATGGAGCAGCAGCAGGAGCAGGCTCAGCAGTCAGACACCATCTGACAGAATCTGAAGATGTTGCATAAGCTGTAAAACAAGAGGTGGCAGCTCAGCAGTCAGGAGAGGCAGCCAAAGGAGTGGGGATGCTCTCAGCCTGTGACATCAATTTTACTCACACCTAGCACAGATTTAGTGTCTGTTGCTCCCTCACCTGCTTCTGCTGGCGGTGGAGGCTCCTCCTACTACACTTTCTGTTTTCCAGGAGCTCAGCACAGCAGCTGAGTTAAATCCCTGCTAAATTAACCCCTTATTGATGCACTGCTGCTGTTGCCATTCCAGACCCAAAGGAAAGGAGATTTAAGAGGTTGCCTTTGAGTGAGATGACATTTTGGTGGTTCTGAAATTTGGGGGTCCAGTGATGGAGTGCTGTGGGCAATAGTGCATGAAATAAAATATTTAAGAACTTATTCACTCAAGGGGCATTGAGGATGGATATTTTTGGTTTTGATTCTGACCTGCTGGAAGGTTTTTTTGGGGTCTAGTTTCTTTTTTAAAGTTTGAGCATAGGCCTTTGCACAGGGCCCACTGAACACGAGCCTGTTGAATAATTGTGCTGCTGAGAAACAAATAATTGACTTTGCTGTTTCATTCTGCAGATGGATTCCAGTATTTACCCAGTGTTGCTGCTGAAGCAGAATATTCATGTGACAATCTCAGATGGAAAGAGGGTAGACTTAGATTAGAAATTAGGATGAAATGCTGTGGAACAAGTTGTCCAGGGAAATTGTGGTGTTCCATCCATGAAAGTGTTCAAGGTCAGGCTGAATGGAGTTTGGAGCAACCTGGGGTACTGGAAGGAGTGAAATGAGTGATTTTTAAGGTCCCTTACAGCCCAAACCATTCTATAGAACGTCCCATCCTTGAAAGTGTTCAATGTCAGGCTGGATGGAGTTTGGAGCAACCTGGGGGAGGAAGGAGTGAAATGAGTGATTTTTAAGGTCCCTTCCAGCCTAAGCCATTCTATAGAATGGAATAGAATAGCTTCTTCCATAGAAGAAATTCTATGAATTTCTTCTTTGGAAAAGCTTAATGCATTGATGTGATTGACTGCTGGAAGCAATAAATCAAGAATTTATTTGAGTTTTCAGAGCTTGAATATTGCAAAGTACTGACTGTAGTAGGTTTCATTATCTAGCTGAGAAGCCCTAAAAAAATAAAAAAACCAACAACTGCAGAAAACAAGTCTGACTTGAACATCTGGAGGACGAGGAGCAGGAAAACAAATGAAAGGGCCTGCTGTTTTCTGTGCCAGGAGGATTTGCAATCCAGAAAGAGATGCAAATGACTAAGGCTGAGTGATCTACTTTCTGTAAGCAATCAGCGTGACAGACTTAACCCCTTTGCTTGTTTGCAAATGATCCTGGAGTAAAGTGCTGCTGCCCTGCTTACAGATGTGTTTGCTATTTGCATAGACTTTGTGAATAAACTCCTGCTCGGGGCTTAGTCATGAGCCACTCAGCGTGACTATTGCCTGAGTGGGGCTGTTTGCAGCCTGTGATTCATCAGACCTGCAAGGGAGCTGGAAGGGAAGGCAGCGTGAGCACGGCTGCAAATATGTGTACGGATGCATATTCACAAATTGTCAGCGTGTTTGCCATGCTCTTTTCATCCCTCTGCAAACAATCTGCTCTCCAAAGAAAACTTTGTACCACAAAGAGCTTCGTGCTTCACTTTTTTTTTTTTTTTTTAATACTTCCCTCTTAATTTTTTGAGGGGAAAACTTCTTGAGAGCAGTTCTACGTGTCTGGGTACCTGTAGTAATCTCTTACATTGGGCAAAGTGGCCACCAAGTATGTGTGACAGTGGGTGCCACCAATGATGTTTCAGGATTTTAGCTTTTATATTTTTCATGTATTTGTAATCCTGCAATTCTTTAATGTATAAGTCTAAATTCCATATACAGCGTTAGCTGCTGCTTTCCCAATTTAGTCGGACAACACAATTCCTCTCCAGGCCTGGGGATCAAGGACACCTCACTGCCTCAGGCCCTGAGATGGAAACAAAACTGAGTTGAGGGGATCAAACTTGGGGTAAATTACTTTATTACCTGAAGCTGTAATTGAAAAATTAACCCCCCCAACATGCAAATGGACCAAACTTATAAAAGTGTGAAAACCCATATCCATTTTGGGTGTAGTCTCTGGGGTGGCTTCATCTGTACCTGAAGGCCCTTCAATAAATATAACTCCTTTTTACTCCCTTAATTTTGTCTGCCCTCTGCCAAAGAGGCATCACAAGCTCTTGAGCCCCAGCCACAGGGTGCTTCCCTGGGGGATCCATTAATTTTTCTTGCTGCAGAGTGTCCTGAGGGATCTCTGCCCTCGGGGTTTGCTCCTGGTGAGGTGAGTGGGGCAGAGGCTGTGGCACTGCTGGGGTTATGGCCCTGCAGGGCTGGGAGAGCAGGAAAATGGGGCAAAATCTGTGTTTTATGGTCTGCTCACAGGGACACAAATGCATCAGTGTGAGTGCACTGGGTGTGCCAGCTCCAGGCCGAGTTAGCATTTGGTTTGCCCTGGGAGAAGGCCCAGTGCCCACACAGCGTTCTCAGAAAAGATCCCTCCACCTTCTAAAAAGGAAGGTTTGCTAAAAATCCTCAACCACCAAGTGAAAGCAGGGACATTTGACTGTCCCAGCCTGGCAAAAGAACCCAGACCAAGTTACTGCTGAGAGCAGAGCTGCAGTTTTGCTATTCGAGTGCAAAATAGTGACAAAAGATGAGTTTTCCTGTCACATGAGGGTCATGCAATAAATTCCACGAAATTTACTTTCAGAGCTAATTTTGGTGTCTTTCTAACAGCTTTGCTCTCTGGGGAATGAGCTGATCTCATCACCCTGATATTATTTTGTGGTGAATCCAAGGGATGTCTCCGTTCTCCTGGGCTGGAGAGGCAGGGCTTGGGGGATCTGTGGGGTGCAGGTGCCCCATGTGTCAGCTCTCCCCTTGTGGGGAAGGAGGAATTGTGTGCAGGGCTGATTTCCCCAAAGGTCCCCACTGCACCTCTCCGGTGCAAGGGAAGATGCACCTCCCAATCCCTGGGATTTTTCAGCCTGCTTGGGGATGTGATGTAACCAGGGCTCTGGAATCATTACCGACTTAATTAAAAAATAGACAATATTCAGTCAGAGAGTTATCCCAAATGCAAACTGTGTTTCAGGTGCCTTCCTTCCCTTAGCCTAATTTTCATTAAGAAAGCAATCACTTCTGCTCGAGGCTGCCTTTTTTGGGATAGCGAAAAGGGGAACAAGAAGCTGAAGAAAAGCCTTTCTGCTCCAGTTTTAAACCCTGAGAAGGCATGAAAACAAAACACATGGTAGGGAATTTATCCCAGCCCCAGCAGCCCCCTTATCTTCCTTTTTTTTTTTTTTTTCCTGCTGACTTCCTGCTCCTTGGCAGCTCCTGGGACAACATCTAAACTTTGCAAACGTGAAGGAATTCAGAGGGAGCCCTGGACGTCAGTGGGCCATAAATCAGGGTTTGTTGTGGCCCTTCTCTCGTGAGGCAGAACATGTGCAGGCAGATAAGAGCCTGGAGGAAGGAGAGGCACAGAGAAAAGAAACACCGGTAGGAAAGACCCCATAAGAAATGTTTTGACAGCCTCAATTGAGCTGAGCAGCCCAGGAGGGGCTGGAGTGAGCTCCCATTGTTGAGGGAACAGGGCCCCACCTAATTTGAAGTGAATTTGCTCTGGAGCTCTGTTCCCTCACCATTGAGGTTTTGTGTCACTGGCAGTGGGATTTTCCCAGTGAGGCAGTATTTTCCATCTGGCTGATTCATCAGCCAGATCCTCCAGGGATATAAATAGACACAACCTCCACCAGCTCCAGTGGTCTTGCACCAACTTGCATCAGCACAAGAAAGTCATGGGGTGGAAAGTTCCCAGTGCTTTGCTCTGTCCCAGCCACCGCCAGCTGGGCTCTTGCTGGACATCAGTCCTGGCTGGACTTAGGAGCAGTCAGAGAATTACCCTAAACAAAATTGCAAAACTCCCTTTTCCTTATCCTCCCAGGAAGCTTTCTCTTATATACTTTTTTTTTTTAACCCTTGCTTTCCTCTTGGGGTTTAACCCCCTTTTTCATAGAATCCCAGAATGGTTTGGGTTGGAAAGGACCTTAAAGGATGTCCAGGGGCAGGAACACCTTCCACTATCCCAGACTGCTCAAGGTCCCATCCAACCTGGCCTTGGCCATTTGCAGGGATGGGGCAGCCACAACATCTCTGGGCACCCTGTGCCACGGCCCCACCACCCTCAAAGTAAAAGATTTTTCCTAATATCCACTCTCACCCTACTCTCTGTCAGTTTGAAGCCATTCCCCCTTGTCCTGTGTCCTACATGCTCTTGTAAATTTGATTGTTTGGATGTTTGGGCTGCGGGATTTTTTTGCTGGTCCTCCACGACAAAACTGGGCATCGTGGGGATCCACTGGGGAGTTGCTAAACCCTGGATTTAGCAGTGGATTTAAGGCTTTTAAATATTAATCATTTTAACTGGGGCTGGTGGGAGGTTAACCCGGGCAGCAGCTCCAGACAAGGAGGTAATTATGTTTATTCCTTGGCTGCATTGTGTGGAATGCAGATGAGGGTTTAAGTGGCTGTAATTACCTGTGCAAGGTGTCATTCCTATTTTACAACAACAGCAGCAAGGTCAGCTGAGCCTGGATCTGCTGCCTTGGCTGTGCTTGGGTTTCCAAGCATCTTCCAGCCTGCCTCTTTTCCCTGCTTGCCCAGCAGATTTCCTGGGAATAAAGCCCTGTTAAATGGTGGCTTTACTCCCCTGATGCTCCATTATTTGCTCTGTTATGATGCCACATCATGGCCAAGGGTGAATGTCTGGTTAGAAATGTTTGTTATTTGCAGACATATTCACTGAGGCATTTTTTGCATCTCTGTTACACTTGGGCCTCTCAGGAGAGGAGGGATCCCTATAATTTGGCTGAGCTTGCTTCTTCCTTGTGAAGGATGGCTTCAATAATCTCTCCAGCTTCCAGAAATAAAATGCAGTGAGACCTGGTCTCTTTATGTTGGGTTTGGGAAAAAAAAAAGGAAAATAGGGATATTCCTGACATGCCTGCAAGAATTTGGTTTTGGGGAGAGTGGGCAAACCTCCCTTCTGTGATCAGCACCAAAAATCCATATCAAGAATGAAGTGGCTACATCAGATGAGGCCTCACAAAGCAGCTCATGTCCCTTCCATAATCTTGTTTCTCCCTGCCAAAACCCTCAGATGGAAATGGGATCAGCAGGGATGCAGCTTTACAGGGTTCCCATTGTGCCTGCTGCCGTGGCCTGTGCCCTGGATCTGTGAGGTGCCCTGCTCTGTGGCACAAACTGGTCCAAAATGGGCATCGTGGGGTGGGAGCAGCAGTGACTCCTGCAGTGATGGAAGCCTGGAAGTGAGCAGGAAAATTTGGGAGCTGCTGCCAGAACTGTGACAGAAATGAGGAGGCAGGGTGGTTGCTGTGGGTCCCCTGTAGTGGGGCAAGGCTGGGAGGCTTGGGGGGCAGCAGGGGGAGGAGGAGGATGAGGAAGAGCAGCTCACTAGGTGGCATTCTGCCCTCTGATTGCAGGTGGGAAATTGGGAAGTGGGGTTGGAAACTGGGAGTGGCTTCCCACAAGAATATTCCCACAAAGGACCCAAAACTCCTGGTCATCCTGGGAGCCATGGTTGGTGTGTTGGAACCTCAGGGAGGGGACTGACTGCCCAGGAGCCCCTGGTCCCCAAAAAGCCTGGTTCTAAATCTCATATTTTTGCTGCAAAGCTCAAACCAGTGACCAGAATAAGCCTGCAGAGTTAATAAACCAAATTAACTGCTCAGGATTAAGGTTTAGAAACTCAGGGTTTCAACTGTGGGTCATGGTTTTTTCATTTTTCATTTTCACTGCTGCTTATTTTTGGGGCTGGCAGATATGCTAGCATCAATCCTCACCTCAGTCCCACTGGTTGTTTTGTTGCTTCCAAATTTCTGGTTGCCTAAATCCCTGGTATTTCAGTTGGACAGCCTTCCCCTCTGGTTCTGCACTGCTGTGTGCTGTTTAAAGGCTGTCAGGCCTGATTCTCATTTACACTCTGGCAGCACAAAGCTTCACACCCACTTGAGGGTCCTTTTCTTCTTCCTGAGTGCTGGAAGGAGGATTTGGATGCAGGAGGGAGCCATCCCCATCACTGCATGGGGCTGTTACACAATTCCTCTGGTTTGAGTCAGCTTGCAGCACCCTCTGTGATCCTGCTGCATGGAAAACCAGGAGCAAAACATCAGCTGGGATTTATTTCTGCAGCCCAAGGTGGAGCCTTGGGCCTGCTGAGCTTCCGACTGATCCAAGAGGTGCTGGGGATGAGGGAAGCCGTTCCTGCACTGGAGCAGGAGCAGCTCCAGTGCAGGAGTGGATTTTGCAGTTCCTGCATTGGAGCTGTTGCAAAACTTAAACTTCCTGTGCTTCATTATGGAATTTGCAGCCAACCCCAACGAGGGGAGAGAGAATGATGATGCATCTGATTCCATCTTATCAGAAGGCTAATTAATTGCTTTATTATACTATATTATTCTATACTATGTTACATTACATCTAAACTGAATCTGCCAAGCACTCCACTGCCCAGAATCTTGTGATTGTCACCCAACAGTCCCGACACACACTCACATTTGGCCCTGACAGGCCAAGGAAACAGAACACCATCACTTTGGGTGAACAATCTCCATATTGCATTCTGCTTTGGCACAAACACAGGCACAGCAAATGAGATAAGAATTGTTTTTCCTTTCTCTGAGGTTCAGAGAATGTGAATCCCAGAAATATCCTTGGGAAGAATTGTGCCTTGCTTTTCTCCATGAAGAGAAATGTGGCCACACTTCATGTTCCATGTGCTGCCAGCTGTGAGGAACAGCCTGATGGCATGCAAGGGTCTGTCCCCGAGCTCCAAGGAGACTCCAAGGGAAGGCAAGATGGGTGAATCCAGCTGTGCTCAGGGGAAGGCAGGATGGGTGAATCCAGCTGTGCTCTGTGCAGCTCCCGGCGCTCGTCACGCGCCCGCGGTTCCTGATGGATCCCTCGTGCATCCAACATCAAATTAGTGGGTGTGTCTTATAAACAAAAAGCAATAATCCCGTGAGTCAGAGCTGAAAATTTTCCCTTCTGTGCGAAGTGTTCATTATTGTGGAATTTTAAGTGAGGGGAAGGGCTGACTGGAGAGGGTTTGTGCTCGCTGGTTGCTTCCTCCAGCAGCAGCGATGGCTCTTCTGATGTCCCGTCCTCTGCACACATTTCAGGGCTGCTGCTGATGTCTTAAGGTGGCAACTTCCCTTGCTGAGTGTGAAGCGAAGGAGAAATCATTTTATTGTTGTTTTTCTTTAATTTGATTTTGCCCACCTTGTTTTTTTTTTAATGAATTCACAAAACCACCACAATTTCATAGCAGTCGTATTTTCCCAGAAATGTTGGCATCACATTTAGGCATGAGCCATAAGAGAGCCTTCAAAGACCTCAGTGATTTTGGGAATGCTCTGCTCCAGAGCCCAGGTTGGCACAGGTGTGTTTGATCCCCAGTTCTGTGATTCCCTGAGGGGAACTGCTGGATCCACTCAGATATTTAGAGAAAGGGTCATACAAGGAGGGGCTGAGGGAGCTGGGCAGGGGCTGAGGCTGGAGCAAAGGAGGCTCAGGGGCCCTTGTGGCTCTGCACAAGTCCCTGCCAGGAGGGCACAGCCGGGGGGGTCGGGCTCTGCTCCCAGGGAACAGGGACAGGAGCAGAGGGAACGGCCTCAGGCTGGGCCAGGGCAGGCTCAGCTGGGCCAGCAGCAGGAATTTGCCCATGGAAAGGGAGCTCAGGCCTTGGCAGGGGCTGCCCAGGGAGCTCTGCAGTGCCCATCCCTGCAGGTGTCCCCTGGAGGTGGCACTGAGTGCTCTGGGCTGGGGACAAGGTGCCCATGGGGCACAGCTGGGACTTGAGGGCTTTTCCCTCCTTGGGGATTCCAGGATCCTCTGGTTCTCTGATCTTTATCA
The DNA here is from genome assembly GCA_024865655.1 of Emberiza elegans. NCBI lineage: Eukaryota > Metazoa > Chordata > Aves > Passeriformes > Fringillidae > Emberiza > Emberiza elegans. The sequence continues at coordinate 6,796,943 of JALJVW010000163.1, forward strand.
TGGAAGGTAAATAGCTACAGCATGTCAGTATCTAAGTCAGGGGAGAATCACTTTTCTAGCCCTGACAAAGTGCTGCAGAAAAGGATCTGATGGAAAACACAGGAATAACTTTCCTGCCAGTGTGGCCAGAAGACCCTCAGAGCACTTGGATGGAATTCCTGAACTGCTGGAAGCATCACCCTGTGCTTTCAGGCTTTTTGTCAGCTGGAGGCCTCTGCCAGAGCTGCAGTGTGGTGAGGAGCCTGCTCCTCATCTCCTCACATCTGGACCCCGTGACATTAATGGCAAAAGCAACTCTCTTTTGCAACTCCATCCAAAAGCTGCAGGCATCAGCCCTTCGCAGCTAATGAGAGCTGAGCTGGGGGAGAGCTTCTCCTCCAGTGCCCCGTGACAAGTCAGTTGCATGCCTCTTGATCCATGTCATTTTATTCCTTCTGGAGACCTCACATAGGCACAAATAGAGAGATTTAAAATAGTGTGACTCCTGCTTATTTATCTTGCAATGAATTCAATGTCTTAAATCACTGCCCTGCTAAAAGCCTGTCTTTCTGCAAGATCGTATCCTATGAGGTCAACTCAAGCAAATAAAATGGCTACTAAATCTTTGCTTGTCATTGCAACACTTTTAAAAAAAGCATTTTTATTTTTTAGAAACAACAGAACACTCCAGTATTCATTCCAGTGCCATAAACATGCTAAGTAATTGAGTATTTATCTGAAGAGAATGAGAAATGTGGAATTTATTTCTAGAACTTGAGCTTTAAATAAACAAGACACTTTTAAACATAACTCCATTTTGGATAATGAGATGTTTTCATGGACATAATGGCTATTTGCAGCATGTTTTCCCATGACTTTTTTTTACAATATGACATTTAAATCAGACTAGTACAGAATCTTTGTGCATTAATAGAGGTCAGCTCTTCTCAGGAGTAAATATTTGTATATCTGTGGGTGTGTGTGATACGTCTCATGCGAGAACCGAGTGTAACAGTGGCAGTTAATTTGGTTTAATAATCAAGCTGTAAAAATCTAACAGATTGATCAAACTCATAAATTGGCTTCCTGGTACAAAAGGCATTAAATAAATAGGTTTTCCTACTTTTATTAAAAATTCTTTGTGTAAATATATGGATACACCTAAAGAAACATGATGGATCTATCACCAAAATGCTGTGATCCCTGACTCTTAGGTGTGGAAAACTTCAGTGCTGTCCCATGAAAGTAAAAAAAAAAACAAACTAAAACACCACACAGGCATCTGTATTGTCATGTCATGTGGCACTTTTTATTTAATCCAGACTGTTTTTTATTTAATCCACTTTTTATTTAATCCTGCACTGCTGGGAAAAGCAGCTGCTTACAGCAGAACCACCTTGTGAGGACAGAAAGGGAGATTTCTGTCACCTGGCCAGCAAGGGGTCCACAAAATTTCTGTTTTCCATAGGCATGGAGCATTTCTAGCCATGCAGGTTCCTCTGCTGAATCATCCCTGCCCCACCTACACAGAGCTGAGATTTGCCTGGAATAAGCAGAGATGCCTGAAATAGATGTGGGCAGACATGAGCAGCAGTGTTTGTCAGGGGAGAGAAAAGCACTTTGTGTTTCATTATATGTTCAGTGTCAGTGTTGGAAGGGAAGTTTCAGTCCTTGTTTTCCAGGAACTGGTGGTTTTTTTTTTTCCCCTTCTGTTGGTGTGAGTGGCCTGCAGAGAGGTCACGGTGGTGCTTCCCCATCCTCTGTGTTCTGAGGAACTTGAGTGAGAAGGGATAAAAGGGGGTGTGGGAAGGTGTCTTGGGGTGGGGAAGCACAGTTAGGAATGGGATGGAAGTAGATGAGGTGATTTTGTTCACACCCAGCATAAATCAAAGTTGAGCCCTGGCACTGGGACTGCAGAAAAGATGGACTGGGGGTGCTGCTGGGTGAGACCTGGACATGCCCCGTCTGTGTGTGCTGGGATCAGAAACCAAATGTGCCCTGGCCTGATCCCACAACCTGACCAGCAGGAAAGGGGTTGGGATTGTGTCCCTGTGCCCCCTCAGGTGATTTCCCACCTGCAGAGCTGCCCCAGCCCTGGGCCCAGCCCAGGGAGGAGCTGGAGCTGCTGCAGAGAGCCCAGAGGAGGCTCCAGGATGGGCAGAGGGATGGAGCAGCTCTGCTGGCAGGAAAGGCTGGCACAGCTGGCATTGTTCACCTGCACAGGAGAAGCTTTGGGCTGAGCTCAGGGTGGCCTTGCAGGGCCTGGAGGAGCCCCAGGAAAGCTGGAGAGAGACAATTCCCAGGGGATGCAGGGACAGCACCCAGGGAATGGCTTCACAGTCACAGAGAGTAGGTTTAAATGGGATATTAGGAAGGAATTGTTCCCTGTGAGGGTGGTGAGGCCCTGGCACAGGTTGCCCAGAGCAGCTGTGGCTGTCCCATCCTCAGAAGTGTCCAAGGCCAGGTTGGATGGGACTTGGAACACCCTGTCCAAGTGGAGGATGTCCGTGCCTACAGCTTGGAACTGGATGATCTTTAAGGTTCCTTCCAACCCAAACCATGCTGTGATTTCATGTTCCTGTTTGGGGGACAGTCCTGCTCCTTAGTACAACACCCAGCCTGAGCTGGACACCCCTCACTGCAGGATTCCCACCAGCACCATTCCAGGGCAGCAGATCCTCCCTGGAGATGAGTGACCTGATCCACTTCCCCATATCAGATAACATCTGTCACGCTGGGCTTTGCCTCTGTCACCCTGTGAGCAGCCTTGCCCAGTCACAACTGCTGGGTAAGTGATTTTTTGTTTTTGCAAGGGCCTGTCTCCTCCCCACCCTCTTGCTAACCCACTTTTGGGCAAAGCTTCCCACTTGGAAATCTGCCTGTCCCATTAACCTCTGCAAGCAGGGTGCTAATTCCAGCTGCTGGGGTGTTTGGGAGCTGCTCCAGGAGACATCACTCCTGGGCAGCTCAAAGCAGGCAGGGAAGGGGAGAACCAGCCTGGGCACAGAGGGTGCAGTGCCAGCTGCTCTGCCCTCCTGAGTAACCCATAGAAAACTGGTTTTACTCCAGCAAGGAATCCCCATCTCCAACACATGTTCAGCTCCAAGATGCCCACACCTCTTGTTTTCTAGTTATACAGATGATTCCCTTGCAGACCTTCCCAGCTGGGAACTCACCCCTCAAAGCCTTGATGCCATTTGGTCATTAAGGTCATTTGGTAAATCTGTGTTAGAAAACATCCCAGTCCCACACTGCTCAGGAAAATCCCCACTGGAATTGGAGCAGGGCAAGCTGGTGGTGATGGGATTGTGTGAGCACAGTGGAGGTGGAACAGTGGTTTGTTTTTTTTTTTTGCCCTTCTCTTTCCTTGGAGATGAAAGAGAAAGATCAGAAGAGGGTTGGATCCATTACCTTACTCGTAGGTGTGTGTGTGTGTACCTGGTACTTATTTACGTTGGCGTCTGTGTACAACTGGGCAGATAAAACCCAAGAATTTAGGACATATCTGGCACAGCCACACACACTTTCAGAGCACAAGATAAACAATAGATGATTGCATGTTTAAAGCATTTTCCTTGATAAAAGATTGAATAATTTACCAGTAATGACAGGGGAGCGATGGAGCGGTCAGCGAACCACATTGCACGACAATTGCACCACACCAACTCCAGCCATGCTGTTGAGGCTATTTTGTTTGTTTGTCTTGGATGCAATTATTTTTGGCAAGCATCTGTTGGAGTTTACAACAGAGCAGATCCAGTGGGAAATGTCCCATGGGAAGTGTGGAATGGAGTGTGTGTGTAAAAGCGGCGTGGGGGAAAATTGGAATTTTTGGTTTTGTTTTTGTGCTGGCTTGGAGGAGATGCAGTGAACTGGAGAGTGAGAATGGGCACATCTCATTCATGTCAATGGGCAGAGACAGACCTGGGAACAGGATTGTCCTACCTGGTCCCAGCAGCACTTTTTTTGACTAGGAAACACAGACTCATAGAATGGTTAAAATTGGAAAAGAATCCAAAATGATCTTGTGCAAGCCTTCATGGATCACCACCTTTTCAACCAAATTAGAACACTGGTCCATTTGTTTCTTGAACACCTCCCTGGGCAGCTCCTTCCAATGCTTGACAACCCTTTCATTGAAGAAATTCCTCCTGTTTTTCAACCTGGACCTTCCCTGGTGGAACCTGAGCCCATTTCCTTTTGGGAAAAGAGGCTGTCCCCCACCCTGCCCACAGGACAGTGCTGCTGAGCTATTTCTCCAGCTTTCTTTGCCATGGCTGAAGCACAGGGACTTCAGTTCATCCCCTTGGTGCTGCCAGCTGAGTTAGATGACACCAAGCCGTGTGAGCTCATGGGTTCAACCCCTTCAGCTTGCTGGAGCTGATAGAAAATCACCAGCTTTGTCTAAATTACAGCTTGGCCCTCATGAGGTGTCAGGGAGTCAGGTCACTGTGTGGGTGCTGCTGTGACCTGGGTCAGTGGCTGCCTGCGCCCTGCAGAGCTTGGGGACGTGGGTTTGGGCTCCTTCCTTGTGCCCAGGCCCCAGTGACACAGACTGGGAGGGGTTTCATCTTCATGGACGCTGTGTGAGCAAGCCTGGCCTCCAGATCTGACTGGGGAAAGGTCTTAACAGATGGTTCAGACTTGCAAAGCACTCGTGTTTCACTGAAGAGCAGGATTTATGATGTATCAGACGTTCAGGACTATTTTTGTTCATCTCCTGTTTAGTTTTACTTAACTCTTCATTTGCTTCTTTCTCCTTTGTCTTTGGGAGCATCCTGACCCATCTCCACGCTATCTCAGCAGGGGAATCAGGATTTTCCAGATCTTTTTGGCTGTCCCAGATGGGCTTTCCAGATACTTTCCCCACCCAATCTCTGCTTGAAAGACAGAAGCAGCACCCCCTGACCAGGGCAGAAAGGTCAGTGGGCAGAGCCAGCTCTTGCCCAGACCCCCTCTCCAGCATCCTGAGGAGCAGTTCCATGCACAGGGCAACCACAACACCCTCTACCCACCCCGAGGCCATGCAGGAGTTCTCCCACAGCCCTCCCCATTCCCCTTTGGCCAGCATTGTCACCCATCACTGCTTGTGCTCACCCTGTGTCCCAGTGCCCTGCCCAGACAGGCTCTGTCCCTGCTGCCACACAGCAAACCCAGGCTGGAATTCATGGGAGTCCTGTGGAAAATCACTGATAATGCCTGTGCAGCAAACAGGTGATTTTACTGTACACAGCATCACACAGAATTTTACCATCTGTTTACAGTCAGGTTGTGTGGGAGGGAGAATTTAAATAATGGGAAGATTTAAGGAGGGAAGGGGGAAATTCCTGTGACTTTTAAAGCTGAGATTGCAGATCTCATGGAGAACTCAAAAAAAGGGATAGGAACCCCAAAGTTGCAGAAGATGAGCAAATGCATTGAGAAACATGAGTGCTAAAGCAAATCTGAGATATTTTCATTTTCTTCTGATTTCTCTTGGAAGGGAGTGAGATGATTGTCCCAGTGCCCTGCCCAGACAGGCTCTGTTCCTGCTGCCGCACAGCAAACCCAGGCTGGAATTCATGGGAGTCCTGTGGAAAATCACTGATAATGCCTGTGCAGCAAACAGGTGATTTTACTGTACACAGCATCACACAGAATTTTACCATCTGTTTACAGTCAGGTTGTGTGGGAGGGAGAATTTAAATAATGGGAAGATTTAAGGAGGGTGGGGGGAAATTCCTGTGACTTTTAAAGCTGAGATTGCAGATCTCAGGGAGAACTCAAAAAAAAAGGGATAGGAACCCCAAAGCTGCAGAAGATGAGCAAATGCATTGAGAAACATGAGTGCTAAAGCAAATCTGAGATATTTTCATTTTCTTCTGATTTCTCTTGGAAGGGAGTGAGATGATTGGAGTCACACCATGCCCTTGGCTCATCCCACATAGGATTTAAGGTTTAAAATGTGAAGGGCTCCATCCAGCCCTGCTGCAGGAGGCTGAAAAGTTGCTTGCTCCTTCCCCAGAAGTTACTATTCCCTTAGCAGAAAAGCAGGCTGGTTTATGACTCACCCATTCGAGATTATGTATTAAATAATAAGCTGGACTTTGAGCTGTGGCAGCTGAGAGGCAGCACATGTTTGCCATGCTCTGTTACAGGGGTGACATCTGGAAACCTGGCCATTTACACGGTGATTTGTGGACTAAGGAAAACCTCCTCACCTTCAGGAGGAGCTGGGGAAAGGAGTTTGGGTTTTCCATGGTTTGGCATGGAAAAATCATTGTGTTAGATTTTAAAAAGAGCAGCCAGAACCCGGGGGATTTGAAGGTGTCTGAATGTTTGTGCTGAGCTGGGATTCATCTTGTGAGTGAGAGAGGAAACCTTGCTGAAACTGAATGGACAAAATATCAGTCCAGGGCAAATGAGGAGAGGATCACTGTCCTGGTCTAGGTTTAATTAATTAATATTCCTGATGAGGAGAGCTGCTTCTTGATGTTTATCATAGAATCATGGAATGGTTTGGGTTGGAATGGACCTTAAAGATCATCCAATTCCACCCCATGCCATGGGAAGAGACACCTTCCATTATCCCAGGTTGCTCAGAGCCCTGCCCAACCTGCCCTTGGACACTTCCAGGGATGGGGTACTGACATCTTCTCTGGGAAATCTGTTTAAACCTTTTATGGCTCCTGCTGGTGGAGTCATGGCCATGCAGAAATATTTGTTTCTGGCCTTTACATCTTCCCCTACAGCAGATTCAGCTGTTTCACTGTGGTTTACAAAGTGTGGGCTTTGCAAACTTGCATTTCTAATTTTTCTCTTTGCAGACCTTTTGTTGTGGCTTGGGTGTTTCCCATGGGCCTGCTGCCTGCAGCAAGCAGAGCTGTAACCTTCAGTGCTGTGGGCCTGATGAAAGTTTAGGATAAATTTATCCTGGGAAGAAAGATCAACCAGGGGATGAATTTATTTTCATGCCAGGCTAACACTGAGACCATGCTGCAGACAGATTCCATTTTAAGCAAAGCTAAAATGGCAATGAAGCCAAAGGAGCCTGAAATGTAGTTAAAGAAAAAGGGACTGAACTTCAGTTTGTTAATCAGTAGTTTTTAGATCTCCTTTTCTACTCCAATCCAAATAAGCTCTGGCTACCCATCTGTGCTATGACCATGCCTGTTCTCTCTGCAAACACACACCCAGCCTCACGAAGCACCATTTTTCCTGTGCAGAGGTGGGGTTTGCTTCTGTGATCTTGAAATTAAACTTGCAAGAAGTTCATGTCACAACGTTTCTGTTTGCCTATCACTGCTTGTTCATAGCAAAAAAAAAAATAATAAATTGTGCTACATTTGCTGAGGTTGATGAGGTTTGACTTTGACACCTTGATGCCACCTGATCCATTCCGAGCAAGAATTTGCTGCTGCTGCCTGGCAGCTGTGGCTTAATTTTCCAGGATGGTGCTTCCTTCCTTAGTTGTGCCTGAGGCAGATACTGGTTAGGGATGGTTCCCTGTGCAAAACATCTGCTCTGCTGTGTGCTGGTCACGAGATCTGCTGGGCTTGTGTAAGCCTGTGGTGAGCTCTTCTGGCACCGGCTTTTTCTGCGCACAGATCGCTGCCAAGTGTTTGGGGCTCCAGGCTCTGCCAGCTCCCCACTGCTCACACAGATGGTTCCAAAACCCTCTGTGCAGATCATTTCCCTCCCCTGACAGGCTGAGGTGTCTTCATGCTATGCTGCAGTTACGTTTTCACTGGAAGGTGGTTTCAAAAGTAAACCTCCACGTCTTCACTCAGCAGTCATTCTCGAAAGCTAACTGAAGTTTCTGTCTGAGTTTTATTTAGCCAGAATTTGCTCCCTAGTGAAGCAGGCATTACCATAAAATCCTGTTTATTAGTAAACCCAGTGACCTGCCCTGGTGAAAATCCCTTCCCAAAGTCCCACCCTGTTCCTCGGCAGTAGGTGCAACCACCGAGTGACGTTAGTTTTGTAGTTTGAGGCTTAAAAAAAATTCCCCCAAACCAAACCAACATGTAATAATTCGCAGATGTTGGCAGACGGCGATGATGCATGAGTTGAAGCTCTCTTTAGGTGCCAAACCACAAATATATATATCATTTTTTATAGTCTCCCATTCCTGGAATTGAAAGAGGCTTCAAAACAATCAATATGTAAACACAAATACAGAACACTGCCTTCTGAGCAGCTCCAGTGCTGCTACTGCTGCTACACACTGAGGGCTTTTTCTTAGTGCCTGTGTCCTTCTTCAGAGCTGCTTTTTGTCCTTTATTTACAGGCACAGGTTCTGGAGGGCCAGTGCAGCTCCTGCAAAAGGAGAGGGAGGTGCTCACACTTTCTGACCTTTTAAAGTTGCTGACTGTCTTGGTTTGGAAAGACAGGTGCCTGCTAAGGAAGGCAGGAGCCTCCCCTGAAATAGAAAATGTAAACCCCCTCCCTCTGAATTCCTATAAAATTTAAATTAAGGGGCTCTCAGGCAACAAATATGGGAGCAGGAAATAATAGTTCTTTAATAAGGAAGAAAATAAAAATATAAAATAAATAATGCAGTAAACGAAACCAACACTGACAGAGTCAGAACATGCCCTGACACCCTGTGGGTCAGGGTGCTGGCAGCAGTCCCCTTGGAATTGTGGCTCAGCCCTCCTGCAGTGTCAGGGGTGGTTCTGCTGGAGCAGGGATCCTGGAGAAAGGTGCAGTCTCTTCCTCTGAAGATCCAGGGGCAGAGGCAGCTGCTGTTCCTCTGGGGAATCCAGTGGAGAAGCCGTGCTGGTGTTCCAGAATCTCCAGATTGTATCCAGGCAGGAATGCTTGGCTCCTCCCTCTGGGCTCACATCTCCCAATGGGATGCTGTAGTTCTTATCAACCATGCAGGGACATTCAATGGCTGTTATCAGCAGGTGTCCCCCTGGAGGGAGGAGTGATTGTGGAAGAGATAAGGCAAACTGCCCACTGAACAGAAGACAGCTGCCATACAGACGGTAAATAGAATACAGCTTGTCTTGCAATCTGGAACATTGTCCAGTGTAGGCTGTTTCAGGCTGAAACCAGGAAAGAGTGATGTTTTATTTACTGCTGGATTTCCTTAGGGGCTTTCTGCTTAGCAGCACCATGTCCAAGGGCTTTAAAAACTGAATTTTTCTCTTTATTCCTTGAAATCTTTATCACAAGAGTGCTCCTTTCCCTCCACTTCCCTCCATGGGTATTTTACTTCCAAACCAAAGGGGCCACCTTAGAAGATGAGTTTTCTTTTCACATGAGGGCCATGCAGAAAATGACATCAAGCTTACTTTGAAGCTAATTTTTGTGTCTTTTTAACACCTTTTCTTGCTGGGAAATGAGCTGATATCATCACCCTGACAATCCAGGAAGGGCCAGGTTGTGGTCAACTACAAACCACTTGCAGCCACTCTATCAAATTCAACTTTCCAGCATGGTCTGACATGGCTTTGGGGTATTTGTTGTTAGATTGTGTCTAGGGCACCAGTCAGAAACTGGGACGCCATTGGATTGGGTCTAGTACAGCCAGATATTAGAGAGAGAGAAGCTCCTTCCCAAAAGAATTTAGGATTAGAAGTTCAGGGCAGCAGCTGGCAGGTGAAGGAGTGAGATGAGGGGACAATAATCAGGAGGGAATTTGGTGTTCTCAGCATTCACTGATGTATTCCTTCCTGCATTTATTTATTGCGGCTTTCCTGGCAAAGACAAAGGTTTTAAGAAGACTTTAAAGAGGGGAATGAAGTTCCTGAGAGTTCTTTCCACAGATCTGCCCTGAAATGTAGGGGAAACTTGGGAGAAAAACCCAGAGGTGCTTGTGAAGTGGCAGATTGAAGATGGAAGGGGCACTGCTGGCCAAACACAGTGCGGGCTGGGAGCCCAGCATCCAGGAGGGATGGTGTGTGAAGGGATGATGAGATGCTGATGGTTTGGTGTGGTTTTGAGGGTGATGGAAATTCCCCATGGACAGGGTGTGCCAAGGTGAGGGAAACCATCTCTCTGCAGTATTTGAGATGTGTGGAAGCAGAAGGAGTTTTTACTTATTAAGCCTAAAGAAAAAAATGTGCTGTCTGAGCACAGATGTAAGGGATTGAAAGGCCACAGAGGGGATTTTTAGCTGCCTGGATGGGTGGGAGACCACAAAATTTAGAGAGATGACAAAGAGAGTTTGTATAATCTGGACAAAGCAACCACGGGGACTTTTGATCTTACTGGTTAAATCCCAAATGATACAAAGGTGTCAGAAAAACCAGGTGAAAAATGGGATTTTGTTCAACAAAGTCTTATGTAAAGTGCTGGGCTTAGCTAAGAAGAAAACAACCATGTAGCTCTGCCTGCTCCCTGGAATTTCTTCAGGAAAAAATCAATTTTTCAACTCTGGGCTATGTGGAGCAAGAGTCTGCAGGACATTTGAACTCATGTGTTTGCTGTAGTGAGCACTCATAAAGATGTGAATAAACTGTGCTCCAGGAAACATCCACAGCTGGAATGGAGAGCAAGGAGAACAGGGATTAGATGGTCCTGGTTGTGTAGGAACTGGGGTGGTTTGGTCTAAAAAAGTGAGGGATGGGACACAATATTGTAATATAGAAAGGTGCTGCAAAGATGAATCCATTCTCCTTCTCAGTGGTAATTAGGGCAAGAAGTCCCAGGCTTAATTTATGGCAGGAATAAGTCAGACATCAGGGAAAAAAATCTTTCTACCAGTCTAAAAAACAAAATCATGTTTAAAGTGGCTGGAGAAGCTCTGCAGTCTCTGTCATTGGAGGATATTTCAACCTAGGTAGCCAAAAATGGTTCATCAAGGATGGCTGGGCCTGCCCAGCTCCCAGGGATGGGCCTGACATCCCCATGAAGCCTCTCCCAGCCCTGAAGATTTTCCCTGAAGATGAGGTTGCCCACAAGAATTAACATGAAGGATTAAAGGCAAGGCTACACACGGGATGGGCCCTCCTTTCATGTGCTAAAAGAAGTTTAAAATCTAGGGACAGAATCAGCCAGCAACTGCAGCTCAGGGTAAAGGGCGGTATAAGTAAAAACATTGGCTGGGTGAAGACTTGGAAAAGCTCATTTAATGAGCTTATTTAATGAGACTGAGTGTGTTTCCAGTGTGTCCCCATGGCAGGAAATTGTTAGAAGAGGGCCTAGAATGAAAAAGGAAGAAAGGAACCACTCAAAATGGTGAATGGACTTGGAGACAGAAGGAAAAAAAAGATACCAGTCTACAGTTGGGGAGGGTTTTAAAACATTAGTAGTATCAGAAAGAATCAAGTGCACTTATAATGTGAAAAGAAAAATGTGGAAGAGGCATGGCTGCTCCTTCCAAGGGAAATCAGCAATTTAAGAGAGGGATCATGTGCAGATAAGCCACCAACAAATCTCCTCTCCTTTGTGCTCAGTCCCACGGTGCAGTCACAGAGGAAGAGGGACCAAAAGTGACAGAAGGGTCTGTGGGCTCCTGGTTCATCTTCTGCCATGTGGGACTGGGAAGTTTCTCAGGAGAAGTGGAGACAGATGGAAGAGTGCAGTGATGAGTCAGAGGTGATGAGAAGGAAGCTGGGCCTTCTCATATAGGATCCAGAGTAGATTCCTGAGTAGGAATCCCTCAGGACAGCTGAAAAGTGGGACAGGGTAAGGATGGAGGGAAGTCAGTGGAGTCATGGAGCAAAGGGCATCAGTAGTGTAAGGAAAGGATGGACAAAAGAGGTGTCAGATGTGCCAAGGGCTGCCAGTGGCCAGGGCAGACCTTGTGTTGGGAAGCAGGAGCCAGCAGGAGGGATTTGGAGGCATGTGAGAAGGAATCAGAGCTGTGCCACTGAGTTACAGCGAGGAAGGAGCTCGGAGTGGGTCCCAACAAAACAAAAGTAGTCAGTGGTGACAGGTTGGAAAGTGTAAAAACACATATGTACAGTGACTGGGTGTGAAGACAAGGATTGAGAGATGATGCACAAAGAAAGTGGGAAACAGATGGGGAGTTGTGATCCGGGGAGAGGGATGGGAAAGGGCAAAGTGGAGTGACCAGCCTTGGGGCAGATGGGAGAGCACAGCCAGCAGCAGGGTGACAGTGATGGGACATGAAGGAGACAGAGGGCAGGAGGTAGATGGAGGGCCAGGACTGGAACAAGGGTGAGGGAGGAAGGAGTGGGGATGTAACCTCTGGAATGAGAGTGAAAACAAGTGAGGACCAGCATGCAGAGCTGCATTTCTGGAGAGAGCTGACGGGAACCATGAGGGGCCTGGCAATGAGTGCATTCTGGGCAGTTCACCTGCACTCCTGAAATCTCTCATCCCAAATAAATGTCCCTTAGCTCTTCTGTCTTTCCCCCCAGTACCAAACCAGCCTCTGAAGTTCTGAATTCCCAACTGGAAGCCTCTCCAGTGGGCACAGCCAGCCCCCTGCCCTCTTGGCAGCAGTGCCAGGCACTGCTACAGGAGACTAAAAGGCAATTTGCTTTTTGTATTCAAAGCCCAGACACTTGTCCCCAAGGTGAATCAGGGGACTTCTGTGTTTTAGAAAGAAAATCCAAGCCAGCAACTTTAAATTATGCACAAGCCTTGAGGGACCTGTATCTCTCTGTGCATTATCCTGAGCCCAAATAGCACAAGTGTTTGAGCAAAAAGGCCATAAAGGCTTTCTGGGTAAATTCTACATATTTTAAAATAAGTTTCAATGGCTGCTGTGTTTCTCTCCAGCTGGTGGGTGAAGGCAGCCCTCTGTACAGGCTGTGTTCATTGCCTGGAATCTGCTGGCACCTGGAGCAGCCTTTATTTGGCTGTGCCCAGGAGCTGAGCTGCAGCCCCCGAGGTGGGGAGAGCTGGCTGGGACACCCTGAGGGTGACACTTCCTTGGCAGGTCTTCCTGCACAGCCTGTGCCAGGGGCTCTGTGGGAAGCCTGAGGAAGCTGCAGCTCTTCTCCTCCTGCCTCCAGGAAAGCTGCAGCACGTCACTGTCACTGTCACTGCCACTGTCACTGTCACTGTCACTGTGAGCATCGGTGCCATCGCCTCTCTCCTGTCCCCCAGTTCATTCTGAGGAGTAGCAGCCCAATCCAACAAAAAGTGCCCATTTAAAGGATGAACCAAATGCCCATTTAAAGGATAAACCAAAGCATCCCTCTGAAAAATGGGTGGGACTTGGCTGGAGCTCACAGCACATGAGAGCACCAAGGTGGAAGCCAAGGCCAGGGGATTGGTGACCAACAGCTGAAGGGATGGGAAGTGATTCAAACCTGAATTCCTTTCTCATGGCCCACCTCTAGGAAAGACTACAGGATCTCACATTGCACCAGCAGTGGAGATCTCTGTCAGAATCAGGTTAATTTACTTTATGTTTTCACATGAACCAGTGCTATCAGGACTTTGCTTCTTTCTCAGCCACACCAGGTCAGTGGTGTCTGAGGCATGCAGTGATGATGCACAGTCTTGCACAATGACCTCTTGTTCTGGGACTAAAAGCTGTTTGTTTACATAGTATAAGATGGCCTTTCAGCCATACAATGTTGGTTCAGTTTAATGACACTTCTGAGTTTCCCTCCGTGCAGGAGAGCAGCAAAGTTTCACAACCCAGAGTGAAGTTTCCCATGTGTGCTGTGACTCAATGTGCTCCTGGTGTCTCAGAAATAGAAATTAGAGATAAAGACATCACATCCTAGCACTGTGGAAGTCAGGGTGCTGTGCTTTGGGTTGGGTTTTTTTAATTTAAATTCTCTTCTCTCATAGAGCAAACAACCTGGTAATTATTTTGCAGAAGGAGGGTGGGCCATGTTTCCAGGCAGCAGCACCAGGAGACTTATCAGGCAGGATTCCTCTGAGCCAGTCACCCTTAATCCCTTTTACAGCACAGAAACAAATGCAAATAAGATGCAATTCCCCTCTTCTGGAGTGTCTGCAAGGTGCTGTGCCATTAAACACAATTACAGAGCGCAGCTCAAACCCAGCTTCCATTCCCAGCCTTAGAAACCAGGGCAGGGGCTCAAAGTTCAGCCCAGGTGTCTGTTTGCTCTTCAGCTGAAGCGTAAGGAGTGCTGAGTTCTCTCTCTGAATGCTTCAGCTGGTGTGGGATATCCCTGGGCTCCTCCCCATGCTTCTCCCTGGGCATGGAGGGATGTTGGGACAACTCTCCTGAGCTTCAGCTTCTTCCACCAGAACCCAGATCCTTGTCCAGCCTGGCCCTGAGCACTTCCAGGCTGCCTCTTAATGGTTAATATTATTGTTTAATGCCTAAATAACAGTGCAGAAAGTGCCTGGAGTGCCTTTAATGAGTTGCCATTAGTCATAAGGATTCCACACCGTTGGGGAGTCTGTATTTGCAGAGCTCAGTGTCACGGGGGTGTCACATGGAGAAAGCACTTGCAAAAAAAGGTTAAGAGCTAAACAGACAAAAGAAACATTATTATCACCATTTCAGCAGAGTGAAGCAGGCCTCTGAGGCAGCGGTTACTCAAAAAGTCTGTGTCAGCCAGGAACTGGAAGGAAAATCCCTTTCCAGTTCTGCTTTAATTCAGATTTTATTAACCACAATTATGCCTTAAACACCTGTAAAGCTGAAATCTGATTTACTGAAAAAGTCAGTCAGTTGCTTCTCAGAGCTGTGATTAACATTTAGGGACCTAAATTTAAGTCTTTGCTCGGATTGATACAAACTTCTGAAGTCTGGAGCTGGCTCTGATTGTCACACTTTCTTCTCAACTCCATCCACTACAGGCATGTCTGCACAAGGAGCCTTGTCCAGTCATTTAATATTTTCTCCTTTTTTCCTGGATAAAATTTGATATATTTCACCAAATAAGTTCCTCCATGAAGACCTACTGCTCTTTGAACTACACAATAATCTAAATAACTAAGTTAATTCTGTAGCAGGTTGGCATTGATGCTTGAAAATGCATTTCCTTTCTGTTTGTTTTTCCTCATTCTTTCTTTAAAGGAGTGTTTCTTCAAAAGCTTTTCTTTTATATATATATATATATAATTTTATATATTATATATATAAAACATATCTATTTATATATAAAAGAAAAATTTATATAGTATATAAAAATATATATATTTTATATATATATATGTATACATACACACATATATATACATATTTGTGAGATTTTTTTTCCCAGAGTACAACATCTAGAGTTCTATTACAATTTAGCTTTTTTTTTCCAAGTTCATGTTTTGGCTCTACAAGAAGCTGCACTCCCTGGAGATCCTTTATTGTAACTGTGTAAAACATTATGAAGTGTGGGAAAAATCTTGATCTCTTGTTGTTTTTGTATTTCTTTGTGGAGGGGGCTTTTTTTCTTCCCCCCTTCTCCAAGACAATTGATTTATGGGAGAGGCCTCAGCCAGCCCTTCTCATTACCTCAGGGGTTTTTAAATGGTTTGATATGAAATACAGCCAGCATTTAAAAATCTTTCCTTGACTCTTCACCCAATGGTTCCCCCATGCTGGGGGATGTTTCCTCTTCCTTTCTTTACTTTTTTGGGATATTTGCTTCCAGATTTGCTGCTGGATTGGGAACTGCTCCTCCATGGCTTTGGGTGAAGCTTCCTTGGCTTCACTCACCCTTCACACACTGATGTTGGTGTTCCCTTCCTCTCCTGCTTTCTGCACTTGGTTGGCTGATTTTTTATCTGATTTTCCTTCTTCCTTTTATGATTCTGGAAACATATTCCTGACTATTAGAGAGAGAGAGAGAATACACCAGGCTAGCATTTTTCTCACACACCCTTATTTCTGCTAGAGGTTGTGACTTTTTGACTCAAATAAAAACAAAAAACCCAAAAACCAAAAGAAACAAAACAAAACAAACAAAAAAAAACTTACAAAAAAAAACCAAACCAAAAAAAAAAAAGCCAAAAACAGAGGAAAAATTGGGATATGTGAGAAGTTAATTGTTTGGGCTGTTGTTGGGGAGTTGCATTTTCTCTCTTGCTGGGTTCTCTAGTATGAATGCAGCTGCACATGTAATGGGTTAGGTACTGCTGAACGTCCAAAGAGTATAAAATTCTGTTTAAATACATTAATGCGGAGGGAAAAATTAACAAGGGATGTCTCATCAGTTTTTCTGATTGCAAGGCTGGCTGGAAGACCTTGATCTCTCTCTGGGCAGGGATGGTGAGCACAGAGGATGAATTTTCCTACCCCCGGGGTGACCAAGCCTTGCAAGGCTGAGTCTTTCTTTCTTTCCTTCCTTCCTTCCTTCCTTTCTTTCTTTCTTTCTTTCTTTCTTTCTTTCTTTCTTTCTTTCTTTCTTTCTTTCTTTCTTTCTTTCTTTCTTTCTTTCTTTCTTTCTTTCTTTCTTTCTTTCTTTCTTTCTTTCTTTCTTTCTTTCTTTCTTTCTTTCTTTCTTTCTTTCTTTCTTTCTTTCTTTCTTTCTTTCTTTCTTTCTTTCTTTCTTTCTCTCTTTCTTTCTCTCTTTCTTTCTCTCTTTCTTTTCTCTTTCTTTCTTTCTTTCTTTCTTTCTTTCTTTCTTTCTTTCTTTCTTTCTTTCTTTCTTTCTTTCTTTCTTTCTTTCTTTCTTTCTTTCTTTCTTTCTTTCTTTCTTTCTTTCTTTCTTTCTTTCTTTCTTTCTTTCTTTCTTTCTTTCTTTCTTTCTTTTCTTTCCTCTCTCTCTCTCTCTTTCTTTCTCTTTCTTTCTCTTTCTCGCTCTCTTTCTCTCTTTCTTTCTCTCTCTCTCTCCTTCTCTCCCTTTCCCTCCTTCTCTCCCTTTCCCTTTCCCTTTCCCTTTCCCTTTCCCTTTCCCTTCTCTCTTGTATTTCCACAGAGTTTTACAAATTCTATATTTGAGGAACAGGGTTGTCCCCAGGGAAAAAATGCCATAATTCTCTGTACTAAGCTCCAAAGTCCCTTGCAGACACTTGGACAGGTGGAAGGATGAATTCACACAAATTCAAGATATTTATGTGCTGCTTTAAAAATACACATTAAAGGTCTAAAAGGCCTGTGAAGCTTGACTTTTCATTCTTATAAAATCCATGTATGATATTTAAGAAGGTGGAGTGATTCAGAAAGAAATTCAAACCTAAAACTAAATTTTCAAGTGTAATCACATCCAAGCTCAGCACAGAAGGCCTGTTTTGTAGTTGTTTTTTTTTCCTGAACTACTGGTGAAAATGCCAAGCCAGCACAGCCTCTATTCCATGGGAAACATTGTGAAAGTTTTGATTTAATTTAGCTTCATTCCTATTTCCCAGAAACTGGACATTTACTTTCTGAAAGCACTGCAAATATGCTGTTTACTAATGAAATAAATAACAGCAGCTGGGAGGCCGAGGACAGCGAGGATTTCATAAGTGGCTTGCCAGGATGATGGGGAGCCATGGCTGGGAGCAAACCTGCTGCCAGCTCTGCTCTCAGAGCAAATACTGAACCCAGCTCAGCACAGGGAGCCTGGGAGCTCTTTCGCCACGGCTTTTTCTTGAAAATCAGCATTTCCATGACTGCAGAGGAAAAAAAAGGGAAGGTTTCTACCTAAAAAGATGTTGTGGCAAGTGGCAGGGGGGAGGTCAGGCTCTGCTCCCAGGGAACAGGGACAGGAGCAGAGGGAACGGCCTCAGGCTGGGCCAGGGCAGGCTCAGCTGGGACAGCAGCAGGAATTTGCCCATGGAAAGGGAGCTCAGGCCTTGGCAGGGGCTGCCCAGGGAGCTCTGCAGTGCCCATCCCTGCAGGTGTCCCCTGGAGGTGGCACTGAGTGCTCTGGGCTGGGCACAAGGTGCCCATGGGGCACAGCTGGCACTCCATGGGCTGGGAGGGCTTTGCCAGCCTAAATTATTCTACAGTTAGGACTGAATTCAAAAAGATCTTACAGCTCATCCAGTCCCACCCCCTGCCATGGACAGGGCCACCTTCCACTGTCCCAGGCTGCTCCAAGCCCCAGCCTGGCCTTGGACACTGCCAGCCACAGCTGCTGTGGGCAGAAAGCAAGCTGAAAACCAAAAAGTACATCACCAATCTCTATGAAAAGGTGTATTTTGAACAGTATATTTTTTGACTCCTTTCTACTTCTCTGATGGTCTTGCTCCTTTCCTCAGTCTCTTGGGCCTAATATTTGATAATTTGGGCATCTGGGCACAGCTGGGACTCCATGGGCTGGGAGGGCTTTTCCAACCTAAATTGTTCTACAATTAGGACTAAAATCAAAAAGATCTTACAGCTCATCCAGTCCCACCCCCTGCCATGTGATAAAAATTAGGGCAGGGTCCCAGTACTAAAGTGATTTCAGCTTTTATTATAATGAAAAGAAAGGCCCAAAGCATGAGGGCCTGCAGGCCGAGCAGGAGAGTTCCCATTGCTGGGGCTGCTCAGCAGCGATGGCCCCGATGTCCCAGATGGAGCTGCACACATTCAGTGGGTCAGAAGCTCCTTTTATCCTGGTTTTTGTCCCTCTGGATTGGTTTCTTTTTGGATCCTTCATTTGCATGAAGGTTTAAGGCGCTCGATTGGCCATTACAGTTCTGTCCAGGCTGGCTCGTGGGGCACTTCACTGAGGTGCGTTATGGTACATTGAGTATGCATTTCTTATAACTACCCTTTTAACCCCTTTTACAATAAAATAACCAAACTAACAGCACATGCTTAACGATCTGTCAACTATTTGACAAAAATTTCTAACCTACTTTTTAACACCATGGACAGGGACAACTTCCACTATCCCAGGCTGCTCCAAGCCCCAACCTGGCCTTGGACACTTCCAGCCACAGCTGCTGTGGGCAGAAAGCAAGCTTAAAACCAAAAAGCACATCACCAATTTCTATGAAAAGCTGCATTTTGAACAGAATATTTTTTGACTCCACTTCTCTGATGGTTCATTTTAACAACCATGAGACCAGCCTGCTTCAAGTCTTGCCCCTTTCCTCAGTCTCTTGGGCCTAATATTTGATAATTTTTCAGTCCTGACTCTTGGCAATGGCCCACACAAAGATGAGCCAGTTAAGGTGGAATATCCCCTACAACAATGCCAAATATTGAAAAGTGGCTCTACAGCAAGGAAAGAAACTTTTAAATTTTTTATTGATTTTTATATACACTTTCTTAAAGCATTTAAGAGTTTACACTTTCATCTCAGAGGGCTGGAACAATAACACATCACTTCCTGCCAAGGGCTGGTGCACACAGACGGGGTTGCTGTAATTTACATGAATTTACATAATTCACAGACCAAGAATCATTTGATGCAGAGATAAATGATATAAAATGAAATAAGCTGCAGCAAAATTTGCAGTTCAGCTTGTGGTCATCCTGGGGCAGAGAGGGGCAGGATTTATTGTGATTTCAATATTTGTTTTCAGATTATTCCCACAGCTCTCCTTGGTGTGTGCTGTGTTTCCTATCTGTCCTTGGTATCCGACACTTCCAGACAGACCCAGTGCAGAGAACAAAGCTGGTTGTGATGGTTTTTAATTAAGTGAACGGTGCATGCACGTGTTGGTAAATTTTTTTTTTGCTTTAAAGGTACCAAGGTTTTGACTTCTGGTGGTGGAATGTGGTCCTGCTTTGCTTCTATCCCACTCGGAGCAGGTTAATGCTCGGAGGCCTCTCTGCTTAGATCTCCCTTCATTCCCAAAGCCCTGCCTCTGGTGTGAGGTGATGGATGCCTGGAAATGAACTGTGGGGGGATTTATTCCGGGAGAGGAGATAAAAATAACTCAGCTTGTTTCTCTTTGCCCTGAAACTTTGGACATTTTGCGTGAATTATGAGCAGCCAATACGTCTTGTTCTCGAGGGGGTCAGGAGGTAGGGAAAAGGGGTTGGAGCTGGCAAGATAAGCCTTCCCTAGAAATTAGGGACACATCCAGAAATAACCCAGAGTTTTCAAAGTCTGGGGGGCTGCCCAGTGATTTAAAAAAAAAAAAGCCTAGGCCATGAAATCCAAAAAAAAAAAAGGCAGCACTTTTGCAGTGCAGCTAAATGGAGAAGCAAAGAGAAAGTACCAGGAAGGGCCATTAGAGAATAATGCCCCTGGAATTAAATAGATAACTTGGAGGCAGGGAATTTCCCCAGGCACGATTTGGCTGCGTGCCTGCCCCAGTAAAGCACTTTTTGACATTAAGGCAACAGCAGGGAGAAAGTGGGACTTTCAAAGGCACTTTATCTCCAGTTGTTCCAGTCTTATTTTCTAATTGGCCTGGACTCTAGACATTAAAAGGGCTGACAAATGCTGCAGGAGTAAGAGTATTAGTAACTAATGCACTTAATGGTCATGAATAGACTTAATACATGAAGAATGAATTCTCCTTTATTTCACAGGAATTCAAAGGAACCTTGCCATAGGCATTAATTGCATTTAATTCCATGTTAGGGCCCATTCATCCTACCAACAACTTGGATAACAGCCCAAGAGTAAATGTGATTCTCTCTGGAAGTGTTTCTTCTGATCAAATACTTCAGATGCACAAAACTGAAAATGTTTTTGTGACATTGCAATGAGATTTTAATATTTTTTTAAATGCAGTCTTAAACCAACCTGCTTTTCTGAGTGTAGAAATTGGCTCTCCAAAACAAATAGATGTACAGATGGATGCAATATTTTTATTTTGTGCTTCAGATGATACCATATGCCAAGCCTTAGGAGGTGCTCAACTGCCAAGAAGGTACAAATAGAGATTTCCACAAGGTGAAGCTGCCACGTTTTCACACAGCAGGGCTCAGTGGAGTGTCAGCCTGTCCTCAGAGAAATGGTGGCTTCTCAGCTGAGAAATTCTGGTTTTGCCTTGTGCCACAGCAATTTCCCTTGAATTACCTTCTCTGTGACCCTTCAAGGTAACTGGGAGTGCTGAGTTTTAGCTGAGGGAGGACATGGGGGATGTTTGTGAAGGTGGGTAATAGCTGAGGGTTCAGAAGGTGGTAATGGCTTCAAAAATTCATATTTTTAAGGTGGGTAATGGCTTCAAAATTCATATTTTTAAGATGGGTAATGGCTGAGGGTTCACAAGGTGGATAATGGCTACAAAAATTCACATTTTTGAACGTGGGTAATAGTTGAGGGTTCAGAAGCAGCTTGGGGACCATCTTTGTCTTATCAGAGCACATCTCCTGTCACTTAGGCAGTGAACTATCCTGATTTTCACCTCCTACCAAGGCCACAGGCAACATAAACAGTGTGATATCCCAAATAATCCTCCAGCTGTGGGTATGGAAACACTGTTCAGGAAACAGAAAGGGGTCAGATGATCTCTTTTGGGGCCAGCAGGCTCATTCAGCTTTCTCACAGGAGAGGCCACAGACAGCTGAGCCATTTCCATAACACCTTCCTGCCTCTCCCCTGCACTCACCTAGCTCTTCATTCCATGGGATTTGTTTGCAGCCCTTTCCCATGGCTGGGATGGTGGTGGCAGGGCTTGGGAAGGCAGTCAGTGGCAGAACACTCTGACCAGTGCTTAAAACCTAAACCTGTGACCTGCTTCTGCACTCCCCTGTGCTTTAATTTGAAATGATTTCATGTGCCTGGAGCTGGCAGTGTGAACCAGTGTGGCTCTGATGGCAGCAGGAAAATTCAGTGATTTACATGAGCTGGGGATCACAGGATTGTTTGGGTGGGAAAAGTCCTTTAAGATCTTTGACTCTGACCATTAACCCTGGCCTGGATCAGGAATGGAGTGGCCAGCAGGAGCAGGGAGGTCACTCTGTCCCTGTGTCTGTCCCTGTGTCTGTCCCTGGCTGTCCCAGGAGCAGGGAGGTCATTCTGCCCCTGCCCTGGGCACTGCTGAGGGTACACCTGGAGTGCTGTGCCCAGCTCTGGCCCCTCAGCTATTACCTTGGGACAGCTATTACATTGGGAAGGACCTTGGGACACTGAGCACATCCAGAGGGGACAGCAAGGCTGGAGAGGGGCTGGGAACACAAACCCTGTGAGGAAGCCCTGAGGGAGCTGGGGGTGCTCGGCCTGGAGAAAAGGAGACTCAGGGCTGCCCCCATCGCTCTGCACAGCTCCTGCAAGGGGCCTGTGCTCAGCTGGGGCTGGGCTCTGTCTCCAGCAGCACTGACACACCCAGAGCACACAGCCTCGAGCTGCACCAAGGGAAATCCAGCTTGGACAGCAGGGAAAAGGTTTTTCCAGCAAGGGTGAGAAAGCTCTGGAATGGCTGCCCGGGGAGGTGGTGCAGTCCCCATCCCTGGGTGTGTTTAACAAAGCCTGGATGTGGCACTGGGGGCCAGGGCTGGGTTGAGCTGTTGGGACTGGGCTGGACTCGATGGTCTTTAAGGTCTCTTCCAACCCAGTGATTCTGGGAATTCTGTGAACCCATCACTGTTGTATTTTCTGGGACCCCTATCGAAGGGAGGAATGATGAATCTGACTCTGTGTTTTCAGAAGGCAAATTTATTATTTTATGATACTATATTATATTAAAGAATACTAAACTATACTAAAGAATACAGAAAGGATACAGACAGAAGGCTAGAAAATACAAAATAAAACTTGTGACTCTTTCCAGAGTCCTGACAGAGCTTGGCCCCATTTGGCCATTGAATCAAAACAATTCACAGCAGAAACCAATGAAACAATCACCTGTTGGTAAATAATGTCCAAACCACATTCCAAAGCAGCAAAACACAGGAGAAGCAAATGAGATAATATTGATTTCCTTTTTCTCTGAGGCTTCTCAGCTTCTCAGGAGAGAAATCCTGGCAAAGGGATTTTTCCAGAAAATATGACGGTGACACACCACCAAACCCTGTCCCTAGACACCTTTCTGGAGGCACCCAGGGACAAATCTGCCAGGCTGTGACAGAAACACCAGAGTGCTGCAGACACCAAGTGGGAGGATTTAAAAAGCTGTTCCTTCACCGGGCACTTTTCCCTATTGACCCCTAATGGAGTGCATGTGGTTATTAGCGAGAGTTGGGGTTCTGCAGCCTGGAGAAGGCTCTGGAAAGACCTTCCAGCACCTAAAGGGGCTCCAAGAGAGCTGGAGAGGAACTTTTAAAAAGGGCATGAAGTGCTAAGGAAAAGGATGGTGGCTTTACAGTGACAGAGGGCAAGGTTTAGATCAGATAAAAGGAAAAAAAATCAGTTTATTAAACATGAAACAAGCTCATCCTAACCTCTGTTTTACAACATTAAACATGTTTCTTCTCCAAATTTGCAACTCTCATTTTCAAATAGGTTTGGGCTATATTAAGCCATTAATTATTAGTTTTTGTAGCAAACTCATTATCTCCTCCCTCTTCAATATTTCACTGCAATTTTTTATATTACGCCTCTGCTATTTATTGTCAGGTTACCTTTGGAGAGAGAAAGAATGGAAATAGAATAGAGGAGTTAGAATTGTAATTTGCAGAACTTTAAATTTTTCCTTAAAGGGTTGAGATGCAAAAGTACTGCAATTTGCTAAAATATGGCTTACAAAGAGTCTGGAAAATGTCTAGATAATTCAGAGCAACCCAGACTTCCATAACTTCCTTGGCAATATCACAATTATGAATTAGGAAGGATACACACTTCCCAGTGATAGAATCCTCTCCCTGCAGATAAAATATTTCCAGAGTTTGTGATCTAAACGCAACGTGCAGGAAAACCACACAGGGTGGTTGGATGGGCGCCAGGTGGACATGGCGTTTTTGGGTTGTCACCCCGTGCCAGTGACCAGAAAGATGCTTCCAAAACTCCATAAATTGGGAGTGGGGGTGTGGATAAACATCAGCAGCCATGCTGAGCCCCACCACCCACCCTGAGGTGTAGCCACCTTCTCCAGGGAGCTTGTGCCAGCTGGAATTTAACATGCCAGGCTCTCCCCAAAACCCAGGGCTGTGGGTAGGGGAAAGGAATATCCCCCAGGAATTATTTGGTGATAGTTCAGTGCCACCCTCAGAACAAACCCATCTGTAGCTGTGTGGCTTTGCTGGACAATTTGTTAGCAGGGAGGATGGAGGAATGGCTGTGGTCACCCACAGAGCCAGAGATGGCACGTTCCATGCTCTTGTGGGTGCTCTCCTTGTTCAGCTCACCACAATTCAGCAATTATTCATCCCAGCCTTTTAAATGCTGCCCAGACAATGGGCTTGCTGGTGGTATGAGGAATTTCTGCAACTTCCTGGGCCCCACATGGGCAGGGGGGATCTCCCCAGGGGTTTGCAGCAGGACTTGGGCTGATTTGAGGAGAAGTGGTCGCTCTCTGGGCCACTGTCACTGCTTTCCCTCTGCAATGTGTGGTTCAAGAGATTCTCTTCTGTTACCTGTTCATAACCCCCACAATGTTCATAATCCCCAGTTTAAAAATGCAAACCCAGAAAGAGAGACAAAGGCTGGGACCCTGCCTGCATCTGGGATAAAAAGTGGTAGGGAACACAAGGAGACAAAGGACCAGGATGCCCATGCTGGAAAACACCTTTTCCCCTGAATCTGTATAAGCACACAGCTGAAACAGGATTTTTGGCCACCAACAGACTGCACAGTGCCCTTGGGGAGGGACCTGTCTGCTGCCAGCAAAGCCAGCAGGTCCTCTCCATGGCCATGGGAGAAGAGGAAAGCATGGATGTCTCAGATCTTCACTGCAGTCATCAGAGCTTTGTGACTATGTGTTGTTTGCTCCTTGAATTTACAGCATCTCTCATGTAAAAGTGTGCCAAAAAGCTCCCCAAAGTGCTCTTTGAGAAAATAAAACCCCCTGAAACATGCCCCTGCTGAGGGTGCTGGTGCTTTGGCACAGAGGAAACACTGAAGGTGGTACCCACATGAACAATGCCAGGAGAATAGACCAGACCACAGCAAGATTTAAGTTTTGCTGGAAATCACACCTCCAGCAGCAGCAGCAGCAGCAAAAAAAAAAAAAAAAAAAAAAAAAAAAAAAAATCAGTTCAAATTTTGCAGTGCTGAGGGTGAGACCTCAGCTTGCACAGCTCAGCTCTCTCCCCTACAGCCTTGCTAAACAGGGTTGCCTTGTTCCTGCTGTGCCTGAGCATGGGGAGAGCCCCCAGGGCATTGCTGAGGGCCAGGTCTTCATGGGCAGGAGCAGCCTGCAAGTCCTGAGTGCCCCTCACTGCTGATGGGGAAGAAAGTGCCCCTCAAAATGCCCTCAGGAGTGGGCTCAGTGTCACCTGGAGAATGAGGGGACAGCCCTGTGGGCTGGTTAAGGCTGTCACTGGGGTTTGTTCCTTGCACCCCTGAGCAGGCTGCTTTACCTGGGGTGTTCTTCAGAATGATCCTATAACCAGAATAACTCCAGACTCCTCCCCATGCTCTCTCTTCCACCTGCCTCGGGTTTTTTTTTTTTGTGCATGGCAACAGCCTTGGAGTTCAGAGGTACCTCAGGGCAGCAATACAACTGAGTTACCAGCAGTGGCTGTAAAATGCCCTGATAAAGCAGAGCAGATGTTAAAGTGCAAACACAGGTTACCCCAAGCGGCCTTGTGGGGCCACTCTGCCATGGATTTGGTGACGTTGTGCTGACTGGAGACACCCTCCTGCAATCACAGAGCTGAGAAATCACACTGGCTCTTTGCCACTTGAGAGCTTTTCATCAGCATGGCCTGCTGGATATTATTCCCTTTCCCAGAATCATGGAACCACAGAATGGTTTATGTTGGAAGGGACCTCAAAGCCCATCCAGTGCCACCCCTGCCATGGCAGGGACACCTTCCACTGTCCCAGGCTGCTCCAACCTGGCCTTGGGCACTGCCAGGGATTCAGGGGCAGCCCCAGCTGCTCTGGGGATTCCATCCCAGCCCCTGCCCACCCTGCCAGGGAACAATTCCTTTTGTATATCTAACTGAAATTTCCATCCTTTCACTTTGAACCCATTGGTACATTAATGACCTCCAAAAATAATCTGGCATGAACACAACACCCTGTTTTTCCAGTCTCCAAGAAAAGAGGGGGAAAAATCCCAAACCCAAACATACTCTTCTGGATCACAAATGTCTAGAATTCTTATTTCCCAGCTTGGCACAGGGAACAACCTCCTTCTGTGGGGTTAAGGCACAGCAAACAGAAGGTGTGATGAATGGCTGGGGGATATTGTTAGCACGTGTGCCTGGCACTTGGGCAAAGAAGAGATGAAATATCTGACTCGTATTTTCCAGTCGTTTTCATCCCCCACCAAAATAAACTTCTCCTTGTGTAAACGGAGGTAATTAGTTAATCCCACATACTGCCAGTATCTGCTTTGATGCAAAATCAAACATTGTCCTGCATCCAGGGGATTTTTTTCCTGCAACAGAAACAACAACAGAAGTGATATATCCAAGTCCTGTGAAATGGACTGGAACATTTGGCAATGTGTGCAGGTCTTGGAATCTGTGTTCTACTGAGACTAAACCAGGCTGAATATAATCCTTTGAATTTCACACTCATTTTAAAAAAGCCCACTAAACCCCCTTCCCAGAAAAACAATGGAGTGTTTATTGAGCCACTGTCTTTGCCCCTCAAGCCAAAGGAGGTTTTGTGCTGTCCACCTGCAGATCTTCTGAACTTTCTTCCTGCTTTCTCCTCCTTTGTGATCATGGAAACTCAAAAGCACAAAAGGCATTTATTGTTTTTATGTGAAATTGCAGACCTTCCTATGAGGAATTTCCAGGCAATACAGTCAAAATACAGAAAATCCTCAATTTAAAAATAAATAGCAACCCCTATTTTTTTTAAACACAACACAGCAAGCTCCAAAAAGTTGAAGGAGGAAACCTCTCGGTGCCTGCACCCTTTGGTGTCTTATTCCTGTGTAAATGCACCATGATGCTGCTTCATGGTGACCCCTGGTGTGACATTGGCTGTGAGCTCCTCCTGCCACCCTGACACACTGTCCTTGATGCCTCAGGTTTTCTATTTTTCAGATTCTGTGCTGCTTTAGTGTGTGGGTCTGAGCTTCATATTATGGGATGCTGAGCACTGTGCACAGAGCAGGGAGACAAAACAATTCCTGCTCCAGCTGGGCACCAAGGACAAATGATCCAAATCTCAGCCCAGGAGCACAAACCCCGTGGGCTGCAGAGAGAAAAACAAGCAGGGTGGGACTGCCTGGGCTAAAGCTGGGATGGGACAATGAACTGCAAGGTGCAAATGGAGCAGAACTGATCCCAGGGACAGACCCCGTGCCCGGCCGTGCATTTTGGGGCCATTTTGGTTCATCTTGGGTGCAGCCCTGGCTGGGCTCTGGTGCTGCCCAAGGTGCATCCATGGAGGAGATCCTTTGGATAAATCCCTGCTTTATTCTTTAGCTCTGTCTAGTCTCTTCCCAAGGCATCATTGTCACACCAGCCTGATCCTCTGTGTGCTCCTCAAACCCGAGATGTGCTGGGCTCACTCAGCTCCTGCTGCCCCAGCAGAGTAACCAGGCAGTTCCTCGGCTGTTCTTTGGCAGCAGTGATGGTTTAATGTCACTCTTTCATCAAAACTCTCCCTCTTTTGGGGCAGGAACAGTGACTACTTTGTAAGGCTTAGAATGTGTCTGCTGAAGGAATTTCTGGTACAAGTGCAGGGTCCAAGTGAGCTCATTGCTGCTCCCGCTTGATCTTGGGTTGTCACTGGCACCGAGGGATGCCAAGGATTTGCCACAGGCCCGTGGGTGGCACGAGTGCTTAGCCAGGCAATTTCTGGGCTAATGCAAAATTAGTGAGTCATATAAGCTACTTCTTAAGAAGATCAAGCCTCTCTGGCTCATTAAAATCCAAACTGAGTGGGGAGAGCCCAGACACGACAGCTCGATGAGTCGGATGGGCTCTTACAACATTTATTTTGATACTGTAAAAAACTACAGCCAAGAAGTGACAGCCTCAATCTGGAGCTATCTGGGATATTTGTCCTAATTTAATCCCAGCAGCCACTAAAAAGCACCACCTGCACATCCCTCTCTCGGCCAAAAATCTGGGCACAAGCCTCTTGTGTTAATTTAAGTCTTATCTGCAGGATTGAAAAGTCTGCTGCTCCTATAACTTTTTTTTTTTTTTTTTACTTTTTTTTAATAGGTGTTAATGTTTCTGGATACACTTTAAAGGAGACTTTACAGATGTATATGATAGTACTTACCAGCACATCTGCAATTGTAAACCAGGCATGCCCTGCAAATTGCACAATCCATCACTGCTATTACTAAGCCCTGATAAAACAACTGCTTTTGTGATAAGTGTTCAAGCCCTTTCATATGTTACTTGAGTCAATGATAAAAGCTGCAGTTAAATTTTAATGGGGCATGTTTACAAAGGCATTTTTTAACTAATGCCAAAATACACAATCTGTAGCCTGTATTTTTATACACCCCAAGGTGGAGTCTAGGTTATTTTTATGGTAAACATATGGAAGCTTGTTTGATTTACTATTTTTTTCCAAAAAGTTTCCCTTTTTTTTTTTCTTTCATTAGACTGGGCCTTTTCCTTGATGTTTTCAGGCTGTTAGAGGAATTGGGAATGATGGATATATTGTGACTAAGTTTCTCCCCCTTTTTTGGATAGATAAAGGGCTGGCATGCATTCATGGCTTTACTTCAGTTAAAAACAAAGTGTACAAAAAAAAAATAAAACAAGAAAAAATTTGGGCATATGGCTAAATCATCTGAATTTGACAAGCTTTTTCTTGGAAAAGCCATTTTTACCTGCTGGAGAACTTCTGAATCTTTGCCCCAAAATAAAAATGCTGGGTCCTTTTCTAGATAAATATCATCTCTGTTGTGCTATTCCTGTATTATTACTTTTTAAATTGTGGTCCACATGCAAAAAGATCAAAAATAAATAATCCACAAAAATCCCTTCTCCTGGGGCTTGATCCAAGGTTTATTTCAGGAGGAAGATCTTAGAGTTAGCAGACCAGATCTGGGCTGAATTCCTGAAAAAGCAAAAATAACTTCAAAACTCTTTGCAGAAATGAGAAGAGCCATGCTTTGGGATGAGGAAAAGGGAAGGGAAGAAGGGAAAGGTTGTGTTGGATGCTTTGGCTCTCACTTAGACCTCACTCAGCTGTCTTGGGGCTCAGTGAGGCACCTGCCCTGAGCAGTTTTTAACCCTGCCTCAGTTTCCCGATGGTTTGTGTGTAGACCTGGTGCTCCCTGCCTGCAGAGTTTATCACAATATTAACAGTGTGTTGCTGAGTGAATGAGTTCGCAGGAGATACCATTAGGTGAGAGGTCCTAAAAGCCATAAAGTTACAGCTCAGGCCTGGCTAATAACTGTGGTGATGGGTGAATGTTAATGCACAGGGACACGCACTGGGATTCACTTTTTGTGCCTTGTGTGGGACACTTTTGCACCAAAATGGGACTGGGAGAGCTCTGGCTGCTGGATTTTCACAGGATCATGGGGTGGTTTGGGTTGGAAAGGACTTTAAAGCTCACCTAGTTCCACCCCCTTGCCATGGACAGGGTGTCTTCCACCAGATGATTTTTATTTTATATCTATGCTCTCTGTTTCTTCCTCATTTTGAGGTTCCCTGAGCCTGCCCAGGCGTTTGGGCCCACAAGACCCTGTGTATATTCCTGTTCTCCCTGTGCGTGAGGGCAGAGCCTGATCTGGGATGGAACAGGGCTCCAGCGCCAGGCACAGCTGGAGAGGATCTTTCTGAAAAGGGTCTTTTTGGGGCCCTGGGTGTGTGACACGTGCTGCCCTTCACACATGGGCACGGTCCCAGAGCAGGTCACACCACGACTCAGGGCTGCAATTAAACAGGTATGTGCCTGCTCACGGGGTTGGGGCCAAAATTCAGATCCTACTGGCTTAGCAAGGGGTCAATTTGGCCAGTGTTTTTACCAACCCTGTGACATCACAGCTGCTTGACCCGCCGTGAGTAATGTAATTACAGCCTGGGGTGAGTGAGGCCAGGAAAATGGGATAAGAGAAGGAAGAGATTGCAAGGCAGTGATGAGAGGGAAGGGTTAACTCTGGAAGCAGGGCCAGCAGCAGGTCAGAGATCCGGGGAGATGGTGGCAAGGGAGGTTTTTGAGAAGAGTAGTGACCTGTTGGAATTCCAGATGCTGGGAATTTTAAACTTTCTGTGCTGAAAGGCACAGACGCACAAGAGAACACTGCAACTGACCTGAGACTATGGAAAAGGCTTCCAAAATTGATTGATAGCACTAAGATTATGAGTGTGTAGTTAGTTAGAAGTGTGTAATATCACAGGGTGGAAAACTTTAAGTTTGGGGTTTTAGAATATAGTAATAAATATGAAATGAGAAGTTTTAAAGCAGAGGCAAGTTCTTCTTTACCTATTTCTTCCTTCTTCTTCACCTTCTTCTTCCTTCTTCACCTTCTTCTTCCTTCTTCATCTTTTTCCTTCTTCCTCATGGGTTTGGGTGACGTTTTGTAATTGAACAGAGAAGTCTGCATTGCGGGCTTTGAAGGGTCAGTTATTGGGTTAAAAGGGAAAATAATCTAAGTGTAATTTCTTAATGACACAGTTTAGTCTTAAAAGACCTTGTACCAAGAGATTGTTGGCCACTTTGTGCCTTGCTAATGAAAGGCTGCAGAACTCATGGTTGTGAGGCTGTTTCACTGATAAGAAACAATAAACACCTGAGTCCAAACATGAAATACCATCTCTAGTGCCTTCAGTCCAGATCCAGAGAAACTGATAGTGACCCAGAGGTGTTCCAGTTCCTTTAACACCAGCAGTCACCAAGCTCACTGCCAAGCACAGGGAGAAATGGGCAAACCAGGGGCCTGGCCATCCTTCCAGCCCTAGACAATTATCTGTTGATTTGAAGGAAAATTTTGAGCGAAGGCTTGAACCTTCTTAGATGACCAAATTATTGAGGTGAGATATATCCCATAGGAACCCACATAACATGGGAGAGAGCCAGCAGCTGGGACTGAGATCTGAATTAATCTGCTGGAGCTCCTCAGGCCCCCTGAACCAAACAGGTTGGGACTGGTGCACAGAGGAGGGAGGGAGAAGGAAAACTGTGGGGATGAACAGGGAGGGAGATGTGCACCTCTGGGGAAGCAGAATTCCACCTCAGGGATCAGCAGTGGGGATGAGGAGGACCTGAGGGAGAGGTGTCCTTTTTTAACCCAGATTAAGCCCTTTTTAAACCCAGATTAAGCCCTTTTAAACCCAGAGATGGGGCAACAGAGAGGTGTTTTAAAAACTTTTATTCCATTTAAGCCTCGTTTTGAAGGGTGAGACAATACATACAAGGGTGAGATAACCTGTAATTTACAGGTGTATAAAAAAAAAAAAAAAAAAAAAAGGTAAAGATGCTAATATTTCTAAAGAAAAAGTTTTGCTATTATGTACTAGTCCCAAAAACCCCAAACAACTTTACCTTCTTTTAATTAAAAAAATAATTTAAAAAGCTAATTAGACTAAAAAAAGACATAAAGTCCTACAAAATAAAGACTTTACTTCACCTTATAGTTACTTACAATACCAATTAAATATAAAAAGTACCTAAAAAACCCTAAACCAAATACAATCTATACAATCACCAACCATATCCCAAACAATCCAAATTTATTACCCCCAAAACCGCAATACAAAGTAACAAGTTCCAAATTAATATATTTAAGAGAACACTTTTACTATAAATACATTCCTGCAAAAGTTACTAGTTCTTCACAACAAAATCAAAACTTTCTAATTATAAACAAAACCAATAATAACACTCTTAAACTTTCAGTTTTTCTGTCATCTCAACAAATTGTAATAAAAATACAAATACATACTGCATATATATGTATACTATATAAACACTCTATCAAATTTTTAAAATTTTCTACAAATTTTTAAAATTTTCTACAATCTACAAAAATTTTCTACATTTTCCCACAAGAGGGAGGACGGAATGAAGCCCCAGGTGTGTGCAGGGCTGAGAGGAGATGCTGAGCAGGAGGGGGAATGCTGGGCTGGGCTTTTCCCTTCCCCAGGCAGGACTGGGGTGTCTACAGGTTCCCCAAAATAAAAGTTCTCTTCAGGAGCTCTGGGAACTCACACTCACAAACTGCATCCCAAAACCCACCTGGTTCCTGAGCTTGCACGAGGAGAAACCACTGAGAGGATTCAAACAGATTTCCAAGAGGTTCAAAATTTATTAGAAATAATAGATATATATATAATATATAAAGGAATATACAGGAAATGTGTAAAGGAATACAAAGACCACTCTGCCCACCATGAGAAAACAGGGAATTTTAAAAATACCTCTCCAATTTCATTGATTTTTATGGGGGTGGGATACATCTGGCCAGAGAGGAGTTCAGCAGTTGTGAAGACACTGGGAGAAAATGTAAAAGCAGATGAGGATTCAGGCACAAACCACTGTTGTTATTGCACCTATTGAATGTGGGGCAATATTTCCAAATATAAAACACATGGGGAAAAAAAAAAAGCAGGGATTTGTTATGCACATTGATGAATCCACATTTTTTTCAAGGAATGTGTGAATGATGTTGTGGCAACCAGGGATGGGTCTGAAGCTGTGGAATCCATGACGGAACCCATGGAGATGTGCAGGAATGTGCTTTTTGTTCATGGAGTGACAAAACTATGTTTTGATTTCTTAAAAAGGAAAGAAGCTTAGAAGTTTCTTTCTTGGATTAGGTGAAAAGGCATTTCATAGGCTTGGGAGACTTCACTTCAAACTTAAGGATAGCTAATTAGACAGGAGCCAAAAAGTTTCATTTGGGTAATTTATTAGGTAAAAAAGTGAACAAAAACTAATCACTTTTGTGAAGTGTTTTACCAAGAGCAAACACCTCTTGCACCTGGCTCAGTTTTTCTCTGTTTGTTATTTTGCCTTTTATTAAACCTTTTTATTTCCAACACTGCAACAGAAACCATCCTGCAGATTTTATCCCTCCAAAGGTAGCTGAGCTATCTTGGGTGTAATATAAACCTCCAAGAACTTACAAGACCTGGCTCAAAGAAGCTCTTATATCAGAGATGCTGCAGCCTCAGAGGATCCTCAGGGCTGCCCGCTCCACCTGCCACGGGTGACCAATTATATTTACAGTGACAAACTATATAACAGGTGACAAAGCTTCCCTCAGCCTGGAAGGAGTGAGCTGAGCAGAGTTTCTGTCCTGCTGTCTTGGTGACAGAGACTGAAAGCCACAGGCTGAGAGTGGCTGTGAGTGATCCCTCTGGGATGCTCCCTGTGCCAAGATGCTATCACCTAAGTGGGATGGTCTGCTGCAACTCCCACTGCTTAATTGTTAATTCTTCATTAGCAACCATTACACACCTGATAAAAACATCTCACACTGCCCGTAGCAGGATGTGGCCTGAAGTGTCACCGAGCCAGGCAGGTTACATGGAACAACCCCTATGGAGTGGAAGTTTTTTAGGCACGTGCCTGCCCTGGAAAAATGCTGCAGTGCCTGTCCAGCCTTGGCTGGCAGCACTGCTGGGGTGGCAAAGGTGATGTGATGAGGCCACTGTGTGCAGCAGGATGTTGTGATGAGCAGCACCACTGGCCTTGCTTTGCCATGTAAATGTAAATGTGAGCACAGGAGGGGAGCAAAACCAAGCCAAGCAACAAGACACCAACCCTGGAAATGTGGATTTCAATCAGCAGTGGCAATGTTGATAATTTAAATCAGTGGGAATGTGGATTTCAATCAGCTGCAGTGGTTGGGCCCTCCTTGGCACTGTGTCATCTCCAGGACTATCAGTGATATTTTTGCCCCATGTCCGGGAGGAATGATGAGGAAAACTCCATTGATATCAGAAGGCTAATTAATTATTTTATTATACTAGATTATTCTATATTATATTACATCTGTATTACATTACATCTAAACTGAATCTGCCAAGCACTCAACTGCACAGAATCTCATGATTGTCACCCAACAGTCCCAACTCACACACACACCTGGCCCTGACAGGCCAAGGAAACAAAACTCCATCACTTTGGGCAAACAGTCTCCATATTGCATTCTGCTTTGGCACAAACACAGGCACAGCAAATGAGATAAGAATTGTTTTTCCTTTCTCTGAGGTTCAGAGAATGTGAATCTCAGAATATCCTTGGGGAGCTGTGCCTTGCTTTTGTCTGTGCAGAGAAATGTGGCGACACACGACATCACTGTGCCAGGCTCAGGGCACGGCTGGGCTGGCAGCAGAGCAAGCAGGGTGAGGCTGGCATAGCTGGTGTCATTTTTCCCAACTGCATTGAAAGATGTTTGTGACCTGGTAGCTGGCACCTGAATTCAGATGATCTGGCCAGAAAGACTTGAAGCAGCAAGATTTTTCACAAATATTTTCTACACTTTTGTGTCTGAGTTAGCAAATGGGCTTTGGGCTGTCACTGTGATAGTTTATGAAAAATCCCTTCACCAGGATTTCTTCTCCTGGGAACCTGGGAAGCTTCAGCTTCTCCTTGTTTTGCTGCTTTGAATGTGATTTGGAGAATTGTTTACCCAGCATGTGAATTTTTAACTTAATAACCAATCACAGACAGCTGTGTTGGACCCTCTGAGTCTGTCACAGGTTTTTATTATTAATTCTTTTCTAGCCTTCTGATGTATCCTTTCTCTTTCAATATAATATAATATAATATAATATAATATAATATAATATAATATAATATAATATAATATAATATAATATAATATAATATAATATAATATAATATAATATAATATAATATAATATAATATAATATAATATAATATAATATAATATAATATAATATAATATAATATAATATAATATAATATAATATAATATAATATCAGCCTTCTGAGAACATGGAGCCAAATTCTCATCTCTCACCTCATCCTGGGGATCTCACGACCTCACATTGGGCTACTTTGAAGTCACTGCAGCAACATGGAATGATGAAAATGCATCACTGTAAAATGCTCCTGTAAAATGACACCCAGAGCTCCCAACCACTGGTTAAGCCCCCAAAGAGCAATCTGTGTCAAATGTTGTGGGCAGACTCTCCTGGCAGGTGCCAGGCTTTCAGTGGACAGGTGATGCATCCAAATATTGTGGTGAAGGTACCAGATCAAGCCACTGCTCTTCAGTGTGGCACTTCCAGGACTGGACACCACTAACTGGACACCCCAGGGATGTGACCATCTGAAATTGCAAAGTGATTTAGTCAAAGTCAGGACTGGACTTTGCATATTCCTGCATTCCCATGGGCTGTGTGTGGCAGCTCCAGTTAAAAATTGTTTCTACAGGTGCCAGCCACTCGTGGTTTTTGCTCTGGAGGGTCTCAAATTAGTCCTTGACACGTTGGCTGGGATGAGAGGTACAACAGGAACTCTTTGAGAATTCTCTAGGATCTTGCAAAAGTGCTTTTTTTTCCCCTTGTAGTGCTCAGTTCCCAGCTATAGGAAGAAATTTTGTGTGTGTTTGTATGTGTGGGGGTGGGCTATATGTTCTGTGAAGTTTCTGGTCTTGATGAGATCGGAGAAAAATGGGAACTGTGCAACCAGAAGGCCAAAAAAACAGAAAGCAAATAAAAGGAACGTTACATTAACATGAAAATCAAATGGTTGCTGAAGGTAAAAAAAATGGTTTGAGTTTGGAGCTTTCCAGTTCATGTTGTTTTATTTTTAAGTTTGCAGTCAACCATAGTTGTCTTGCCTACTGTAAAATGGAGTGATAGAAACTCTTTCCAGTTGTTTTTCCTTCTGAGTGATGAGAAGCAGTTTCCAGTAAATGAGCAGCAATCAGCTGCTGAATCATCACCGTTGAGCAGAGGTTTCAAAACCTGAGCCAGATCATTGTGTGAGTGCTGCTGGCACCGTGCTCCTGCTCTGTGACTGACAGAGCCAACCTTGGGCTCACCTTAGCCCAGCACGTGCTTTCCTTGGCTTTGGGATTGCTCTGGAGTGGAGGCTGCCAGAGCCAGCCCCGGGAGGTGAGGAATGAGGGACCTGGAGGTATTTGCCAGCCCATTCAGAGAGGCAGCTCAGCTAATGCTCCCTTCCCTTGGCAGCCTTTCCCTCCATATGCTGAAAATATTTACTCTGAAAAGAGGAGAGCTTCAGGCTGCCTTTGGTGCCTGCAGTCGAAAAATAACAGACCTTGATTGCAGTCCTGTCTTCCTGAAATGAGCAAATATGTGACTAACAGAGGGAAAATAGTAACTAACACACACACAAAAAAAAAGTGCATTCAAGTCTTTTTCCTGTGGAATCACAGAATGGTTTGGGTAGGAAAAGACCTTAAAGACCATCCAGTTCCAAACTGTGGGCAGGGACACCTCCCACTATCCCAGGCTGCTCCAAGCCCTGTCCCAGCTGGCCTTGAACACTTCCAGGGATGGAGCAGCCACAATTTCTCTGGGCAACCTGTTCCAAGGCCTTTATGGCCATCTGTTTTAGGAGAAGAGGGAAGATTCAGACATTCACACCATGAGAGTGTCCAGCTCATCCGCTCCAGGCTCACTTCAAAGGCAATGGAAGGAGGCCACGTCCTCCTATAGGGCAGGATTTGCTCCATTCCATTTGCTGGATGGGTCACTCAGCTTGAACCAGCAGCAGCAGCCAGAAACACCTGTGAAATGGCATCAAAAAGCATCCACTAAATGTCCCTTGTCAGGTTTAGCTGGGATAATGTTTTCCTGAATCCAGAATTTGCCTCTTTCTGTTAAAAGATAATTTTACTGGCATGCATTTCTATGGGGTTACCTTGTCCAGCACCATCCGTGGGGAGAACAGGGTACCTGCTGTCAGAAACATTTCCTCAGTTTCCTTTAATCAGAATGTGACTCAGGAAAGGAATTTTCCCTTACAAAGTCCTCTTGAGTGGAATTTCAAGGTGTATTTTTTTATTCATTATGGTGACTTGGTGCCTTTACTCAACCTCCTTTAAAAGACGTTTTTTGTAAGTTGTAATCCAACCACAGGACAAGCATGGTTGGTTTAGATTCAAATTGTGGCACACTGTACACACCTGTGACTAAACAGAAACTGGTTTGCATAGCTAACTTTTCTGTGCATCTTCTCTGCAAGTCTGAACAAAAATGAAGAAAAAATCAAATAAAATTATATTTAACAACACCTAATTAGTCTGAATAATTTGGATTCCTTGAGGTTCTGGAAGAAGTAGGATCATAAAAATAAAGCAGGAATTTGCAGTAGCCCAAGTTTAAAATGGTAAGATAGAGTAGGGATTTCCAGTTGTGACAGCAAGCAAGAAATAATAATAATTCCAACACACCACTATGGACAAACAGACCTAAAAAGCCAGGAAATGTAAAGAGAAAAATGATTGATGTGAGTTAGGGTAAGTCTAAAATCTGGGGAAGGGTGGGAAGAGTCTAAAGGGTGAATCACACCCTGTAGGGAGGCGCAGGTGAGGGAGCTGGGCAGGGGCTGGAGCCCCAGGAGGGGCTGAGGGAGCTGGGCAGGGGCTGAGGCTGGAGCAAAGGAGGCTCAGGGGCCCTTGTGGCTCTGCACAAGTCCCTGCCAGGAGGGCACAGCCGGGGGGGTCGGGCTCTGCTCCCAGGGAACAGGGACAGGAGCAGAGGGAACGGCCTCAGGCTGGGCCAGGGCAGGCTCAGCTGGGCCAGCAGCAGGAATTTGCCCATGGAAAGGGAGCTCAGGCCTTGGCAGGGACTGCCCAGGGAGCTCTGCAGTGCCCATCCCTGCAGGTGTCCCCTGGAGGTGGCACTGAGTGCTCTGGGCTGGGGACAAGGTGCCCATGGGGCACAGCTGGCACTCCATGGGCTGGGAGGGCTGTGCCAGCCTAAATTATTCTACAGTTAGGACTGAATTCAAAAAGATCTTACAGCTCATCCAGTCCCACCCCCTGCCATGGACAGGGCCACCTTCCCCTGTCCCAGGCTGCTCCAAGCCCCAGCCTGGCCTTGGACACTGCCAGCCACAGCTGCTGTGGGCAGAAAGCAAGCTGAAAACCAAAAAGTACATCACCAATCTCTATGAAAAGGTGTATTTTGAACAGTAGATGTTTTGACTCCTTTCCAGTTCTCTGATGGTTCAAGTTTTACCAACCATGAGACCAGCCTGCTTCAAGTCTTGCTCTTTTCCTCAGTCTCTTGGGCCTAAGATTTGATAATTTGGGCAT
This sequence comes from Emberiza elegans, assembly GCA_024865655.1. Taxonomy (NCBI): domain Eukaryota; kingdom Metazoa; phylum Chordata; class Aves; order Passeriformes; family Fringillidae; genus Emberiza; species Emberiza elegans. Next base: position 6,834,808 of record JALJVW010000163.1, read on the forward strand.
CAGGCACAGATGGGACTCCACGGGCTGGGAGGGCTTTTCCAACCCCAGGGATTTGGGGATTCTGTGAAAACTGAAGGTCTAAGCAGCAATAGAGGGAGAGAAACACAAAACAAAGCAGATGAGGGAAGCACAACCAGGAGCTTTGGCCAAAGGGTGGCTGGGACAGGTTGGGCACCACGTGGGCGTTGGGCAAGACCTGAAATGTCTCAGAGATGGCAGCGATAGCAGAGACACAGCAGTGCCAGGACCTGAGCTCTGAGTGATGCAGGGAGGAGCCTGATGGAGCATGTCCTCTCCTAGCCTAATCTCTGATTTTGATAAGCTTTCCCTGTAACTTTTTTTGACACTGTGAATCACTGTGTTTTTCAAATTCAGCTGTTTGACATACAGGAGAAGTGGGTAGATTTCATATTGTAGACTGGAGAATGCATTTACTCTCCCCTTCTTCATTTGGCAGAGGTGAGGCACAGATTAATGAGTGAAGACTTTTTTTTTTTCAGGTTGTGAAAGATTAGAAACATGAAATCATTGAATAGTTTGGAAACATGAAATCTCTGCAACTTGATTAGTTTCATGGCTTAGAAACATGAAATCATTGAATAGTTTAGAAACATGAAATCTCTGAAACTTAAGATTTGTTTCATGGCTTAGAAATATGAAATCATTGAATAGTTTGGAAACATGAAATCTCTGAAACTTGATTTGTTTCATGGCTTAGAAACATGAAATCATTGAATAGTTTAGAAACATGAAATCTCTGAAACTTAAGATTTGTTTCATGGCTTAGAAACATGAAATCTCTAAAAATTAGATTTGTTTCATGGCTTAGAAACATGAAATAATTGAATAACTTAGAAACATGAAATCCCTGAAACTTAGATTTGTTTCATGGGTCAGAAACATGAAATCATTGAATACTTTGGAAACATGAAATCTCTGAAATTTAGATTTGTTTCATGGGTCAGAAACATGAAATCATGGAATAGTTTAGAAACATGAAAGTTCTGAAACTTAAGATTTGTTTCATGGCTTAGAAACATGAAATCTCTGAAAATTAGATTTGTTTCATGGCTTAGAAACATGAAATCATTGAATAGTTTGGGTTGGAAGGGACCTTAAAGATCATCTCATTCCATCCCCTGCCATGGGCAGGGACACCTTCCACTAGTCCAGGTTGCTGGGTCCCATCCAGCCAGGTCTTGAACACCTCCAGGGATAGGGAGTCCACAGCTTCTTTGGGAAACCAATGTTCTAACTCCAATCCAAACTTCTTACTGATTCCAGAAAGTTGGAATTAATTTACTATGAAAAACAACAGAAAAAAAAATCCAGAAAGAATGGGAAACCCAGGGTTGGCACCAGGGTGGCAGAGGTCAGAGTCAGCCAGGTCACAGCCGTGCTGCTGTGGTGTCTGTGGCACACGGGAGGTGATGTCGGTAGGAAAAGGAGGTGGGGAGATGAGACTCCAGGAGGAACAGGTGCTGGGGGCAGGTGAGGGTTTACAGCATGAGCTGGAGGTGACCTCTGCCCCCAGCGCTGACTCACAAACCAACCCTGTAGTTTGGACAGACGTGTGTACACTGAGCGGGGAAAATACATATCTGTGAGGGGTGTTGTGTGCAATCCCCACGGATTGCAGCTGCAGCCTTACTCATGGACATCATCCACAGGCAGGAACAAAGTAATCTAAGGAGGGAAAAAGCCAGGGAGCAGCTGGCCGCGCCCTGGGAGCCGTGTGTGGCTTCACTGGGAGCAGCATCCCAGGATTGCAGCTTGAGATGCCTACCTAGTGGGAAAGGGTTGTGGGTTTGGCAGCAAAGAGGATGTGCTGAAGCGTGGAGGAAGGCAGCAGAGGGTCTCTGGGGCTGTGTGGGCTTGTCCTTGCTGCAGCAGAGTGGTGAGGGCTGGGCTGGAGGTCTGGCAGGCTGGGCTGGGGGGTCATTCAGGCTGGGAGGGACCTCTGGGGTCCTCTGGTCATCCTCCCCAGAGCCAGAGCAGAGCCCTGTGGTGTGCAAACATTCCTCATGGCACAAACCCTGTGATGGTGGCAGCATTTGGCTGCTCCTTTGGCAGCAGCACCTGAAATTCAGGTGGGGACTCCTCAGCAGTGCCTGTAGGGATGGAACATCCCCTGCTGAAACCCCCACCCCTTCCCCATCTCCTGCCTCTGCTGCTCTGGGCACAGCTGCAGTTTGGTTTGTGAGTTTTTGTTGCTGGAGCCCTGATGTGAAACCAAATTTTGCTTTTCCCCATGCTGTCTTTGTGTTTTAAACAAAATCTTCCATTCTTCTGCTTCCCCAGAATTCTAGGACTTGGGTATGTGTCGGGACCCAGGACATTCCTCTGGCTGCCCTGGGTGATTTGAGACCCTGGCAGGGAGCTCAGAGACCCTGGCACGGAGTCAAAAACACCTGTGCCTTCCATTTCAGTCCACAGAAAAAATTACCAACTTTGTGTGAAGATTTACAAGCCACAAAAGTTTGAGTAAAATAATAGTTAATGTGTCACAAAGTGAAAAAGCAGAATTTGGAAGTTTTAGAATGGGGGTTCAAGAACCAAGATAGAAGAATCGAAGTGTGTCCTGTCCATCTTCTCCTTTTTCTTGTCCTCCATCTTCTGCTGTAATAGTAACACTTTTTAGTTAATTTAGAATAAAAACAAACTAACATAAGTAATAAATATTAGAAAATTATTATAAATAAAATACACGTAATTCTTAGCATAAAAAGTTAACACCACCCCAAAACCAAACAGTGTGCCACACCCCAACCTACCAAACAAATCTCAACAAGTCAAAGAAAAAATGTAATAAATAAAAAAAATAAACAACCTTAAAAAGCAAAACCAATGAATCTCATCTTCTTCTTCAGTTGCAAAGCTAAAAAAACCCTTTTTAATACCTCAAAAGTCCTCTCGACCACAAAAACACAAGAGGCATGGTATTTTTTGTGGGCCTGAGAACTCATTGTAAGATCAAGCTGTAAAACAATGAAGCCAATTCCAGACGATTTTCCACTGTAGAACCCTAAGTGGTGTTTGCTAAGACATGGTCCCCCTTGTTACCGCAGAAATTCAGAAATATTTCCCCACTCTTCTGGCAGACACTCTTTGCATCTTCCAATGTTTCAAAAGAAATAGCAATTAGCAAAGCTATTTATGTGCCTAAGTAAATTTAAAAAAAAAAAGTTATGTCATAACATATTTGTTGTATCAGCAGCATCTGCTTAGCCCAAATTTTTGAGCAGCATTTGCTGGGAGTGTTTTTTGAAAGATCTCCAGAAGATGTGGCCATGTCCAGTGGCACAGGAGACCTTGTTAACCCTGGGCTGAGGCAATTCTTGTGCCTCCCTCTGCCTTAAATCGCCTTTATCTGATCTGCTCAGGTTTACAAAAGGCTCAAGTGCCTCTCCAGCCCTATCTGGATGGAGATTAACTGCTCCTGGGTGGAGCGCTGGGAGGAAGAACAACTTCCTCCCCTCCATAGATGGCTGAAATACAGAATATTTGGAATTAAAGGCTCTGATTGAAACCCTTTTCCCAGGGGTCTTTGTGTTTTTAAACAAAATGGGATTCTTCTTCCCCAGAATTCAGGGACTTGCAGGAGGGCCAGGTGCCCTCTGGCTGCCCAGGGACATCTCCTCCTGGAAACACCTGTGCCTTCCATTGGAGTCCACACAAAAATTACCAAAGACCCAAGCCAAAAGGCAAAATAATAGTTAATGGGTTTCATGAAAAAAACATTTGGGAATGGGGTTCAAGAACCAAGATGGAAAAAGGTGTCAGTCCATTTCTCATTTTTTTCACCATTCCATCTTCTGCTGTAATAGTAAACTTTTAGTTAATTTGGGAATAAAAACAAACTAACATAAGTAATAAAAAAGAAAATTATTATAAATAAAATGTAATTCTTGCATTTAACTGACCCCAAAACCAAGCTGTGAAGAAAACCTACCAAACAAATCTCAACAAGGAAAAAAGGTAATAAATAAAAAAAAAACAAATCTGCAAAACCTCTTCTTCTTCAGTTCAGGTAAAAAAAACCTTTTTAATACCTCAAAAGTCCCTGGGGACAAAGCCCAGGTATGGATTTTTGTGGGCTGAGCTGCAGAGAGACAAAGATCAGAAAAAACCAAAATATGACGATTTTCCACTGTAAACCCACTAAGACATTGCTGGCTTCCCAATGGTGGAGACACTCTTTGCATCTTCCAAGTTTCAGTGCTCCAGGTGAGGAAAAAAAAGGCAATTCCACCCAGAAAAATTTTTGATGCTGAAAGGAAAACATCACCAGAAGGTGGTGCTGTGGCACAGGAAACTGTTAACCCTGGGTGGACAGGGACAGCCAGGAACACCTGGGATGCTCCTGATCTGATGAGAGGTCTTCCAGTGGCTCCTGAGGAAGAAACTCTGACATTTGTCCATAATTTCAGAATATGGGGAATTTTGATTAACAAAATGAGTTCTGGGTCTAGCACAGGCATGGAAAAGGGACCAAGACCCAGGAATCACAGGGTTTCATGGGAAAACAGTGGGAATCACCTGGAAAAGGCAGTACATTTGTCATTTTTTTCACCATTCTCCCTTGCTAGAAAGCTGTGGGGATGTGGGGGTTGGAGCATCGCACCATCCAAAAGACAGGGAAGGTGCAGCTCTGCTGCTTTTTGCTGATTGCTCACCTGAGCTGTGAAGAAAGGGTGGGAGAAGTGTGGCCAGCAGGCCAGGAGAGACAAATCTGTCCCTCTGCTCCACTCAGGTGATTTCCCACCTGCAGAGCTGCCCCAGCCCTGGGGACCAGCCCAGGGAGGAGCTGGAGCTGCTGCAGAGAGAGACAAAGATCAGAAAAATCCAAAATATGATGACCTAAAACCCACCATTGCTGGCTTCCCAATGGTGGAGGTTTACTTTGAGCTCAGTGCTCCAGGTGAGGAGAAAAAGAGGCAATTCCACCCAGAAAAATCCTTGATGCTGAAAGGAAAACATCACCTAGGTGGTGCTGTGGGTGAAACTCAGCCTGGGTGGACAGGGACAGCCAGGAACACCTGGGATGCTCCTGATGATGAGAGGTCTTCCAGTGGCTCCTGGAAACTCTGACATTTGTCCCTAATTTCAGTGGGGAATTTGCGGCAACAAAAATGAGTTCTGGGTCTAGCACAGGCATGGAAAAGGGACCAAGACCCAGGAATCACTGGGTTTCATGGGAAAACAGTGGGAATCACCTGGAAAAGGCAGTGCATTTGTCATTTTTTCACCATTCTGCCTTGCTAGAAAGCTGTGGGGATGTGGGGGTTGGAGCATCGCACCATCCAAAAGACAGGGAAGGTGCAGCTCTGCTGCTTTTTGCTGATTGCTCACCTGAGCTGTGAAGAAAGGGTGGGAGAAGTGTGGCCAGCAGGCCAGGAGAGACAAATCTGTCCCTGTGCCCCACTCAGTGATTTCCCACCTGCAGAGCTGCCCCAGCCCTGGGGACCAGCCCAGGGAGGAGCTGGAGCTGCTGCAGAGAGACAAAGATCAAAAAAATCCAAAATATGATGACCTAAAACCCACCATTGCTGGCTTCCCAATGGTGGAGGTTTACTTTGAGCTCAGTGCTGCAGGTGAAGAGAAAAAAAGGCAATTCCACCCAGAAAAATCCTTGATGCTGAAAGGAAAACATCACCCAGGTGGTGCTGTGGGTGAAACTCAGCCTGGCTGCCTGGGTGGACAGGGACAGCCAGGAACACCTGGGATGCTCCTGATGAAGAGAAGTCTCCCAGTGGCTCCTGGAAGCTCTGACATTTGTCCCTAATTTCAGTGGGGAATTTGGAACTGGCAACAAAAATGAGTTCTGGGTCTAGCACAGGCATGGAGCAGTCAGGGCTACTCAGATGAAAGCTGCTTTGCAGGAAGCTGAAAATGCCAAAAAATAGCAGTGTTTGGGTAAATCTTTGTGTTTGCTTACAGATTTTGTGGCTGTTTTCAAAGGCTCAGATGGATGCATATGGTCATTTCCACCGCTGAGCCAAGCTTGCGCTGCTCAGGACAAGAATCACCAGAAGAAGAGTTGATTTTGTGTTGTGCTGCACGCACAATTTACTAATTTACTCCCTCCATCTTTAGCTAAATCTGAGAAAATGTAGATAAGCACCCAAAAATGTAGATAAGCACCCAAAACATGAAACTCTTGGTGCAAGGATATTTTCAACATTCATGTTCTTTCTCCTCTTCCTCTCAGGTCTCCCATCTGGTGGATCTCTTTTTGATTTCCTCCAAGCTTATTTAAGGACAGGCTATTTTTTCCTCCTGGGGCTGCAGAAGACAAAGACCACTTGTCATTTTTTTGCTTTTAAAGGAACACAGTGTCTGTTCTTAGAGTGCCAAGAGTCCCTGTTCAGGCACTGGTTTTGGCTTTCCAAGAAAAACAAAAAAAAAAAAAAAATAAAAAAAAAAAAAATCACTTGTGAGCTAAAATTAATCCTGGGAAATTTCAAACCAACAGGAACATCCTCGAGAAAGCCAGAGCATAAACAAGGGGTGAGAAAACAAACATTGCTTTGAATGCTGCTGCTTGTGATGTTGCTGTGACAGAAGGAAACGGGCCCAGGCTTTAATGGATCAAAAGAAACAAAGGACTGGCTGAGCTTCACTCACCAAACCCAGCAAGCTGTGTGTGCTCAGCCACAGCTACAAACAGACATTTCTGTCCTCCTGCAAGTTAAAAGAATGGTCTTGGACCACCTATCATTTATAAATAAGGTATTATAAATAAGATAGTTATGATTTAATTTAGATTTTTCATGGTTTCTGAAGCAGGGCACATGTTTTTAGTGCAGATCAGGGGGAGCAGGTGGCAGGTTCAGTGAAATGCACTCAAATGTGCATTTTAACAGAGTGCTGAGGGCACAGCAAGTGCACCTAAGGTTGTGCATGATGAAGGGGTTGTGTTCTCCTAAAAGGGCGTCAGCCTAACTTCTGTAGTGCCAGCATGGCTTTCTATTTAAATACAAAGACATAAATATATTGCAATAGCAAGTATATAGGACAAGAGGAACATACATGTCACTTAAAAAAAAAAAACAAAGATGGTTTAAAAATGTTACAGCTCCCTGTGCAGCCTTGGTGTGAACAGAACAGAATTACAGAACCTTTAGTTCTGTAATTCAAGAACAAAATTCAAAATATTATATATATTTTTTTATATATATAATTATATGTATTCAAAATACACTGCTTTTTTCCATATGCCTTGGCCTAGAGGAGAGCACAGCATGGCTGGTGGTCTTAAAAGATCCTTAAGAGTCATGCCCAATTGTAATATTAATTTTACAACTAACACAGTCAAAACAAGCACTGCTGTTGAACATGGTTGCACAAGCTCAAATTAAAGCACTCTCTAATTTACCCAGAGCTATGCCGTATATCATGTTTTATACTGGTTATCATCAGCTACCCAGTTTGTCCAACACTTCAGAGGTTATTACTTCAAGGAGGGGCTGCTGTGCTCTGTGCCAAAATTTCCAGTTGTCCTGGGTTGAGACAACCATTAAACTCCTGCAGACTGAAGCCAATTTCATTATGAATCATGGATTTTGTGGATTACCACATGCTTACTTAAAAGGACAAATAGCTTTGCTACTACAGGAATAACAGTCTCCCTGAGATCAAAAGCAAGAAGGAAAAAAAAAAATTAAAAAAAAGCCTCCAGTCATGAAGAACACTCAAAGCAAGTGGTGGCACAAGGATTATATATTATCCATGCATGTAGAGCAAAGCAAACTGTCATTAAATGTTCCCAGGAATGCAGCTGAGGAGTGCTGGCAAACTCTTAGAGCAGGGGAGGTTTGGGAGGCCAGCACTTTTATTTTTAATTTTTAAATGGAGTGTTTCTGTTAAGCTCCTTGCAGCAGCTAAAGGAAGATGTCAGGCTTGCCTTGGGCTTTTATGGACATGTTTGAAAATCAGGGCCAGGGCTGGTGATCTGCTGCTTAAGGATGGAGCTCAGCTCTGGGTAGGAGGAGGAGATGGCTGCAGAAAATCTGAAAACACACATCTGAAAATCTACATATTTACCAGTGCTTTCCCTAACTTAGAAGTACAAGCCCCATTTTTAACTTCAAATATTGAAATCCTGGTGTGTGAAATATCTCCTGCTGTTGGGAATGTGGGAGGAGAAACTGAAGAAACAGCAATTTTGCCCAGTGGCAGCATATCCTGAGTGAGAACCTTTGCAGAAAAGGATTGAGGCCTTTTCAGAAAACCAGTTTTCTATAAAAAAAATACAGATCTTGAATAGAGTGTCCCTTATGAGCTACACACATGGCTGCTGAAAGGATAACTCTTCCTAGCTGCACAGCCACAGGAGCAATGCAGCAGCTTCAGACATTCTTCTTTCCTTCTATTTTAAAAAGATTTTTTTTTAAGTTATCAAAGTATCAAGCGTGACAATTTAGCCACAGGTTACTTGAAGGCATCCTTGAACTGCAGCATCCCCAGGAGCTCTCTTGGTGTTCATCAGGACCATGGAACTGCACAGACACCAAAAGCTACCACTGAGACCAAGGAGTTTTTCCTTTCAGTGCTGTGACACATGTCCCAAGAATTTAAGTTTCATTCAGGACAGAATAAGAGAGTGGCAACTTCTCTTTTATTTCTTTTTCATCCTGAAAGGAGAGAGGTTTGAGATGTTTTTGAGGGTTCCTCCTGCCCAGTCCAAATTTCACAGAATCACAGAATGCTTTGGGTTGCACAGGACCTTAAAGATTATTTTGTTTCCAACAAAACTGGACATGGGCAGGATCTTTAGGGTCCCTTCCAACCCAAACCATTCCATGATTCTCTCACTCTTTGATGAGCAACCTCAGCCAGCTGCAGGGAGGTTTAACTCCTTCCCTTCCCAGTGCTTTCCAGTGTGGATAAGGGGTTTGATGATCCTGTTACATCTGCTTTGCATCTCCTGGGCTTGGATGTTACACAAATAAAATTTGGCTTGGGCAGCTGAAAGTGCTGCCTTGGCTCTGGTGAGAAGCTTTGCTTGGCCACGTGTAGAGAGCCCTGAGCATTTCCCCAGGCTCCCTGGGGCACAGTGACTCACCAGAGATGAATGGATGACAGGACACAGCCCCTAGGACACGTGCAGAACATGCTAGGTCACAGTTTCACCTCCTTCAGATCCAGAAAAGGCATTTCTGTAATCCTTGTCACAGCCAGCAGCATCTGAGCTCAGTTTTCTCTGTGACAGAGGTGACAGGGTGTGTGTCCCCAGCAAACCCTGGAATGGTGCAGCAGGACTCTGTCACCTGTTGGTGTGACCTCACCATGTCCAATTCTGTTGGAGCAAAATAATCTTTAAGGTCCTGTGCAACCCAAAGCATTCTGTGATTCTGTGAAATTTGGACCGGGCAGGAGGGACCCTCAAAAACATCTCAAACCTCTCTCAGGGTGAAAAAGAAATGAAACAGAAGTTGCCACTCTCTTATTCTGTCCTGAACTACACTTAAATTCTTGGGAAATGTGTCACAGCACTGAAAGGAAAAACTCCTTGGTCTCAGTGGTAGCTTTTGGTGTCTGTGCGGTTCCATGGTCCTGATGAGCATGAAGAGATCTCCTGGGAGATGCTGCAGTTCAAGGATGCCTTCAAGTAACCTGTGGCTAAATTGTCATGCTTGATACTTTGCTCTTTGTTATTTTTTTTTAATCTTATTAAAATAGAAGGAAAGAAGAAGGAAACTGCTGCATTGCTTGTGAAGGCTGTGCAGCTAGGAAGAGTTATCCCTGCAGCAGCCATGTGTGTAGCTCATAACGGACACTCTATTGTATCTGTATTGTTTTTTAGAGAAAACTGGTTTTCTGAAAAGGCCACAATCCTTTTCTGCAAAGGTCTTCACTCAGGATATACTGCCACTGGGCAAAAGAGCTGTTTCTCCAGTTTCTCACCCCACATTCCCGACAGCAGGAGATATGCACCATCAGTGTTGGTACGGAACACCAGGCAGAGACTTGGAGGCTCTGGCAAGGAGCTCCTGGAGGCTCTGACAAGGAGATCCTGGAGGTTCTGACAAGGAGCTCCTGGAAATTCTGGCAAGGAGCTCTTGGAGGCTCTGACAAGGAGATCCTGGAGGCTCTGGCAAGGAGCTCTTGGAAGTTCTGACAAGGATCTCCTGAAGGCTCTGACAAGGAGCTCTTGGAGGTTGTGACAAGGAGCTCCTGGAGGCTCTGGCAAGGAGCTCTTGGAGGCTCTGACAAGGATATTTTGGAGGCTCTGACAAGGAGCTCTTGGAGGCTCTGACAAGGAGCTCTTGGAGGCTCTGACAAGGAGCTCCTGGAGGCTCTGACAAGGAGCTCTTGGAGGCTCTGACAAGGAGCTCCTGGAGGCTCTGACAAGGAGATCCTGGAGGTTGTGAGAAGGAGCTCCTGGAGGCTCTGGCAAGGAGCTCCTGGAGGCTCTGACAAGGAGATCCTGGAGGCTCTGACAAGGAGCTCTTGGAAGTTCTGACAAGGAGCTCTTGGAGGTTCTTACAAGGAGCTCTTGGCTCACCCTCCCTGTCAGCATCCCAGTGAGTGCAGAGCCCACAGCCCCTCCTGGGCTGCAGGATTGCCTCCAGCCCAGCCTGAGGGCTGCAGGGCTGCTCTGAGCAGCTGGACAGCCAAGGAGGGAGGGCTTGGAGCTGTGCTGGCTCCTGTCCCACCAGCTCAGGCCAAGCTTACAGCTCCTTGTGCCTGGCCTTTGTAAATGTGCTGCTGGTGAACATTGCTGTGCTGGGTGTGAATCCCTCTGCACCCACTCCCAAAATTACTGTCCCTCTTCTGCAGCCACTTTCTGTTGCCACCCCTTTTTGGGTTTTTTGGTTGAAATGGTTTCTGAGGTATTAGAAAGTCTTTTTGTCTTAGCTCTGTGACAGAAGAAGTTGAGATTTGTCAGTTTTATTTTTAAAGGTTGTTTATTTTTTATTTATTCCATTCTTTCTCTGACCTGCTGCAATCTGTCTGGCAGGCTGGTTTGTGGCACAGCCACTGCTCTTCAGGTGGTGTTAGTTTTTTATACTAAGAACTACATATACTTTATTTACAATAATTTTCCAATACCTATCACCTATGTTAGACAGTCTGTCTTTATTCTAAATTAATCTAAAAGTGTCACTATCACAGCAGAAGATGGAGGACAAGAAGAAGAGGAAGAAGGACAGGACACAGATTCTTCTATCTTGGTTCTTGAACCCCCATTCTGAATCCCCAAAATTCTACATTTTCATTTTGTGACAAATTAACTATTATTCTACTCCAATTTTTGTGGCTTGTAAATCTCCACACAAAGTTGGTAATTGTTTCTATGGACTAAAATTGAAGGCACGGGTGTTTCTGACTCTGTGCCAAGGTCTCTGAGCTCCCTGCCAGGGTCTCGAGTCCTCCAGGGCAGCCAGAGGAATGTCCTGGGTTCCAACAACCCCTGAGCCCTCCTGGGCACCCTGGGGCACCTCTGTCCCAACAGTGACATCACTCCCTGCCAGGGTGAGCTGTGCCAGCAGATGCCCAGATTGTGCTTGGTGAGGGCTCAGCCAGGACACCCTGCGTGCTCCAGGGAGGTGGGCAGCTCGTGGCTGAAAGGACAAAGTCCCCAGGGCAGGTGACACAGCTGGGCTGGCAGCCCTGAACCCTGGCACTGAGCACACCTCCCACGCTGTGGGCACTCAGCCAGGAGCTGCACCCACACACTGTGGAGCCCACGGCACCAGCAGGAAAGAAATCAGCTTTCTGAGGGCATGGGGCTCCTCTGGCTTGTGGGATTTCTCTTTTTTTCTGGTGCCTCTCTTCCTATTTTTCTTGCCTGCCCTTCCATTTTGCTGCTATATCTCATTCTTACTCTTTTTTTCTTTCCTCAGCAAGAAGCTTGCCCACATCCTTCCTGATTGCCTTAAAAACCCTTCTCCAGCTTGTAAATAAACATCTAGAAAAGCCAAAGCTGTAATGATAGCTGTTAATCCTTCACTATAAAACATCACACAGGTGCTGACAGCAGCTCAATGCTGGCTTGGGCAGCTCTTGTGCTGCTTTCTGCAATGCCCTCCACACCTTATCAGAATTCATGCATTGTTGCACTGCTGCTGGTCCTGGAAGTCCCAGGATGAGGGACAGTCCCAGGATGGGCAAAAGGGGACTGTGTACCCCACTCTCCCTGCTCAGTCCTTCTCTTTGCCCACATTCTCTTGGGATCTCTCGCTGCTCAGAGTGACCCCAAGATGTGTTAGAAAGTCTCTTTAGTCTCTTTTCCCAGCCCAGCAGTGGAAGAAGGAATCAGGGCTCTTCATTTCTCAGTCTCAAGGTTGTTTATTGTATCTTATCTATAAAATTCTTTTTCGTGACCTACCAAGGTCCATTCAGCAGGACAGTCAGAGGCACTCTGCCTGCCCCAGGGTGATGTTATCTTTTTATGCTAAAAACTACGTGTACAATATTTACAATTAACTTTCCAATACCTATCACCTATATTAGACAGTGAGCTTCTACTCTAAACCAATCTAAAAGTGCCACCATCACAGCAGAAGATGGAGGCCAAGAAGAAGAAGGAGAAAGGCTGGACATGCCCAGATTCCTCCATCTTGCCCCTTGAACCCCCATTCTAAAAACCCCAAAAATCTGTTTTTCACCCCGTGATAAATTCACTGTCATCCTACTTAAACTGTCGTGGCTTGTAATTCTTCATATAAAGGTTGGTAATTGTTTTTTCCACGGGCTAAATCAAAGGCACAGGGGTCTTGGGCTCTGTGCCAAGGTCTCTGAGCCCCCGGGGCAGGGGCTCGAGTCCTCCAGGGCAGCCAGAGGAATTTCCTGGGTTCTGACAAGATCCTGCCTCAGAGGGGATGGCCCAGCCCCTCCCTACACCTGCTCCAGCTTGGAGCTCCCAGGTGTGCCCAGGTGATGATGAGGAGGAGAGTTCAAAGAGGCAGCGAGCTGGCTGTACACAAGTGGCTGCAGATAAGGCCCAGACAGTGATTCAGGAGGGGTGGGTATGGGTCAGGTGATGAATGAGGGCTGCTCCCTCTCCCTCTGCTCAAACCTTTGCTCCTGCAGGCAGAGAAATGGAAAGCTGACGTGGGCTGTGCTCCCAAGCAGCTCTGAGGACAAGGCTGCTCCCTGTCCTGGCTTTACTCACAGGTCAGGACCTCAGGTGTTAAGCCTCACTTCTGAGGCGGCTCATAAAGCAGATTTGTGAAAGCCAGGGAGTGCTGTAAAAGCTGGCACACCCTTGGCCTTTACTTTCTGCACCTGCAAGAAGGAGCTGCCTGGGGAATTGCTGCCTTGTGGAGGGGTCTGGCCCCAGCTGCCACCCTCTGCCTGGCAGGGGATGATCCCTCATCCTGTGAGCATCCCCTCAGTGCCCTGGCAGCAAGAGAAAATTCCCTCCCCAGGAGCTGGGGGACACAGCAGGTCCCAGCTGTGGGGAGCACAAATGGGATTTAACACCAGGCTGGGTTTGGGTGGTTTGCAGAGTCCTGCAGCAAGGCCAGCAAGAACAAGAGTATCAAATTGTGCTCCTCAAACCAACCCAGGCTTAGTCACCTTCTCTGGGCTGTTTTGGAAAATGTCATGGAAGTGACCTCGTGGTGTCAATCCTCCTCTCAAACTCTGGCCAGTCCTAGGCTTTCCCAGGGAGCTCTCAGCCTCCAAAACTGGAGGTGAAGGCCATGTTCATTTGGATCCCTTCATCCTTGCTGACATCTTTTCCGTGTATGACCTGTGGGTGTTACCACAGGAGATGCCCAGGGTGCAGAGCTCCCACTCTGGTGACTCTGGAGGGTTTCCAGTGGGCAGTGGAAGTTTTCTCCATCTTTGTACCCTCCGTGCTGTTTCCTGGCACTGCAGGGCAGGAGGAAAATACCTGCAGGGTGGAGCAGCTGATGCTCAGCCCCAGGAGAGGGAAAACCACCCCTGGTGCCCAAGGGGTCACTTTTGGCCTGGCCAGCTTTTGGTAGTGGGTCACTACAGGAGCTTAGGCCTGGACATCTTCCATGCTGAGCTCCTGCTTCCCCTTCCCCACTGCAAATTAGAAAAAAAAAAAAAAATTTCTGGACATTATAAGCAGCCTGTAACAAGTTTTTTCAGGTTTTGGCCAGGCCAGCTTTTGGCAGTGGGTCACTGGAGGAGCTTAGGCCTGGACATCTTCCATGCTGAGCTCCTGCTTCCCCTTCCCCACTGCAAATTAAAAAAAAAAAAAAAACAAAAATATTTCTGGACATTATAAGCAGCCTGTAACAAGTTTTTGCCCATGGGGGCAGCAGGAGAGGGGAAAACACCCCTGGTGCCCAAGGGGTCACTTTTGGCCTGGCCAGCTTTTGGCAGTGGGTCACTGGAGGAGCTTAGGTCTGGATATCTTCCTTGCTGAGCTCCTGCTTCCCCTTCCCCACTGCAAATTAAAAAAAACCAAAAACAAACAAACAAAAATATTTTTGGACATTATAAGCAGCCTGTAACAAGTTTTTGCCCATGGGGGCAACAGAAGAGGGGAAAACCACCCCTGGTGCCCAAGGGGTCACTTTTGGCCAGGCCAGCTCTTGGCAGTGGTCAATGCAGGAGCTTAGGTGTGGACATCTTCCTTGCTGAGCTCCTGCCTCCCCTTCCCCACTACAAATTAAAAAAAATCCAAAACATTTCTGGACATTATAAGCAGCCTGTAACAAGTTTTGTCAGGTTTTGGTCAGGCCAGCTTTTGGCAGTGGGTCACTGGAGGAGCTTAGGCCTGGATATCTTTCATGCTGAGCTCCTGCCTCCCTTTCCCCACTGCAAATTAAAACAAAACAAAACAAAACAAACCCCAAAACAAACAACAACAACAACAACAACATAAAACCCAATAAAAACCAACCAACCAACCAAAAAAAAAAATCAACCCAAAAAATCACAAAAAAAAACAAACCCAAAAAACCGAAAAAAACCAAAAACAAAACAAAAACCCCAAACATTTTTGGACATTATAAGCAGCCTGTAACAAGTTATTTCAGGTTTTGATGACCTCCCAGGCCTTAGGTGAGCAGAGGGGCTGGCAAAGATGCACAAGCATACAACCACTGCTCCTGCAGGTCTCTGTGCATGCTCTGAGTCTCCAGGGAATGCTGACTGGGAGGGATGGATGCTATTCTTAGAGGGCAAGGAAGAGGCTTCGTGCTCCAGAGAGGCTTCAGCTTGCAAAGGCTTGTTCCTCCGTCATCCCTTTCAAATAAGCTGAGGGTTGATGTAACTGTCAAAGATAATTACTGGAACAGGCTTGCTTTTCTCGGAAAGATTACACTCCCTCAAACCCAGCTTCTTCTGAAAACACTTTGCAGACAATAAAAGGTTATTGGCTGCTATTAAGTCCTAAACATTATCTACCTGCTGCAGGGCAGGGGCACAGGAGCAGCAGGGGTTCAAACTCCATGGCAGGGGCATGGCTGCTCCTCTGCTGTCTCCCTGGGGCTTCCACGGTGCCTTTGGCCCTGGGGGAGCCTCACCTGGCCCAGACTCTGGCTCCAGGTGTGCAGCAGGCAGCCCTGTGCTCCCATGGCTGGGGGCTCCCAGATCCTGGGGTGCCTTTCTTTGCAAAGAAGGTTGGGTTTGGGGTGGAAGGGAACTTAAAAATCATCCAGTTCCACCCCTGCCATGGCAGGGACACCTCCCACTGTGCCAGGCTTCTCCCAGCCCCAGTGTCCAACCTGGCCTTGGGCACTGCCAGGGATCCAGGGACAGCCCCAGCTGCTCTGGGAATTCCATCCCAGCCCCTGCCCACCCTGCCAGGGAACAATTCCTCATTGCCAAGATCCCATCCAGCCCTGCCCTCTGACACTGGGAGCCATTCCCACTTTTCCTGTTCCTTCATCCCTTGGGAATTGTCTCTCTGCATCTCTCTTGCAGGCTCCCTTCAGGTAGTGAATGAGCCATACATAAATTTAAAAGTTGTTCATATACATGTATGTTCATACATTCTCTCTCTTTTTTTTCCAAGGCATGCTTATTAACATTGTTAAACATTCACTCTTCGTGTCTACTCTCCCCTACACACTTCAATGAAAAAAGTCTGATTTCAATTAAAAAAACAGACAAACAACAGAGAGGAAGAAGTTATCCCTGTACTGTAGGACCTTGTAAGTTGGCAGGTTTTCAGTGCCAAATTATTTTGTTTTTAGCCAACATGGAAACTTTTTTTCCAGTGGGTTGGCTGAGATTTTGCTTGAGGAATTAACTGTGCCAACTCAGCTGCCGCAAACATTTATCTCCTCTCCCTCCAGGACCACAAGGTGCTCCATGATCCACACTGGCACCAAATGGGTGGAAGAACTGAACTCACTTCTAAACCTGTTTTAACAAAGGAGCAGTACAGGCTGGGCCTATAGTGGTAAATTAAATGTGACCAGGGATATTCCTGACAGCACAAGGCACAGACCAGCCCGTGTCTGTGCTGCTGAAGTGGCTCACCACCCAAAACAAGGTGGCTTTATGCAATCCACCCTTTGGGAACAGTCCCTGAAATACTCTGTCCTGGATTGCCAAGCAAATTGTATTCTATTTACCATCTGTATGGCAGTTGTCTTCTGTTCATTCGGCAGTTTGCCTTATCTCTTCCACACCCACTCCTCCCTCAGGAGGGGACACCTGCTGATAACAGCCATTGAATGTCCCTGCATGGCTGATAAGAGCTACAGCATCCCTTTGGGAGATGTGAGCCCAGAGGGAGGAGCCAAGCATTCCTACCTGGATACAATCTGGAGATTCTGGAACACCAGCACGGCCTCTCCACTGGATTTCCCAGAGGAACAGCAGCTGCCTCTTCTTCCCCTGGATCTTCAGAGGAAGAGACTGCACCTTTCTCCAGGATCCCTGCTCCAGCAGAACCACCCCTGACACTGCAGGAGGGCTGAGCCACAATTCCAATGGGACTGCTGCCAGCACCCTGACCCACTGGGTGTCAGGCTGGGTTCTGGCTCTGTCAGTGTTGTTTTGGTTTACTGTATTGTTTATTTTATATTTTATTTTCTCCCCTAATAAAGAACTGTTATTCCCACTCCCATATTTTTTGCTTGAGAGCCCCTTAATTTAAATTTTATAGGAGTTCAGAGGGAGGGGGTTTACATTCTCCATTTCAGGGGAGGCTCCTGCCTTCCTTAGCAAACACGTGGCTTTCCAAACCAAGACATGCTCTAACTGCCAAATCATGCCCCAAAGACATTTAGGGTTAGTGCTGGCAGCAGCACCAAATTTAGGTCAGGAAGCAGCTCTTTACCAATATCAGGGATCTCATTGCAGGGCCTGATAATGCTTGAGAGCCTTGTCATCATCTTGCATCTTCTGACCAGTACAGGGATGAAATCTTCAGCTGATTTAAGGGCAACATGTGGGGAATTTAACCCAATTTTCCACACGCATTTACTCAGACTCCTGTCAGTGCATTGTGCAGGGAACTGGTGCTGCCTGGAGCGCTGCCAGCACGGGCACAACATCGCATCACAAAATCTCCTCCATCTGGAAAGCTGAAACACTGGGAGTTCACAAAGTCTGTGTGAAAGAGAAGTTGTTGTATCTCCAGGAGCTGCACTCAGGGTGAGCTGCAGTGGGAAAAATTGGCATTACTGGAATTCCCTGATGAAACAACAACATTTCCCCTGGCCCCTGCAAGAGAAATTGCTGTTCTGTGTTAGCCATTTCCTCAGAGCTAGGATTTTATCCCCAGAAGTTTTATCTCCCTGATATTTTTGTGGAATGAGTGCAAAAGAGATTCTCAAGTAATGTGCTTCTGATTTGCTCCTGCTGCATCATCATAAACCCAGGGGTCACCAGAAGGACCCATTGGGCTCTACAAGGGGCTTTGCATGCTCCAAATTATTCTCTACAGTAGAAAATAATTTGGAGCAGAGAGCAGCACGTCCTCCTGTCCTCCTGATCCCCTCAGGGAATGAGGGACTGAAGGGAAGTGAGCGTGGGCACAGGAATGAATGCACACAAACTTGCATTTATTTAATTTAGCCAGGAAACAATGCACTTCTGCTCCATCAAAACACTGAGATCCAAAGGCAGTTTTCAGCAGGAGTACTGGGACAACTTCTTTCCAGCCCTGGATGGTTTCTGAGTTGAGTTTATTATTGTTTCTAAGGGATATTATTTGAAATTCTAGTAAGGGAGCATATACCAAGCAGTCCACAGATCTCAAGTCATACATTCCTGCTGGCAACCCAGAGATGAAAGGCTTGGAAATGTGTCCTGAACTGTTTTCTGGATTTCTTGGCATCGGGATAATTCAACTGGGAATGTCAAGGGTTTTACTAAATAGCTGCTGGAAGGACTCAGCAGCTGAAAACCCTGCTTCAGTCAGCAAACCAAACAGTTTAATGGGCATCACATGAAAAGCAAAACCAGAAGTTAATCAGAAGCAAAATAGGATGTCCTGACCGGGATTTCAACCCTGCCCCATGACAGTTTGGTATCACATCTGCAGCTGAACTGCAGAGCACATTTTACCCCTGACTCTTGTGTCAACAGAATCCACTGAGCACTAAAAATGCAGGAACATTTTTCCTCACTTCTGCTTGGGTCTGTGAAAGTACCATGAGCTGAGGTCTGCAGAAGAAAGAAGTTCTGCCTCTTTTGCTTTAGATTTCATTATTTTCAAAGTTTTTTTTGGAGTTACATAAGATTCTTTTACTTCTGGAGTAACCACTTGATAAAAAAATTTAAAAAAACCAGAACAAAACACCATTTGCCTCCTAAAATCATTCATTTCTGTAAGGTCACATCACACTACGTGGAAGCAGCTCCCAGTAAGATCAATTCACACAAATTACATGCAGGAAAAAATTATAAAAGCATTGGCTCTTATTGTTGCTCTGCCCCTTGCCTGCACTCCCCACGGCTTGACATTTTTAAATGGCTTTTCTTGAGCGAGTAGCTCTTCTCTCCAGCACTCTGGGAAGAGTTTCAGCTTTGTCCTCCTCTGTGCCCATGCAAGGACTCTCAGAGGGAGGTGCCTGGAAGAAAGTGGAAGGAGTTTTCCAGGGTCAGAGAGGCTGATCCAGCTGGGATGAAGCTGGACTTGTTTGTGCCAGGAATCCTTTGGGGAAGCAGACTCCCAGGTAGCTTTTGAAAGGCTCAGGAGATCTTTTTAGTTTCATTTCCATGACAAAAAAAATATGTTTCTGGTATTTTTATGACCTTGGGTTTCTGGTCACCTCTGGTTGACACCTCAGATGTTCTTGGCTTCCACCTAAGCTGGCTACCCGAGAGGTGAGTCACAGCCGAGTTTCACCTGAGGGCAGGTTTCAAAGAAAAGTCCCTTGTCTGGAGGGTTTTTGTTGCTCTTGGGTATCACAGTGAGAAATGAGTTAGACAAAGAAAGCCACCCTAATCCCCCACAGGTTAAAGAGTGTGGCTTGTGGGTGTAAAAGAGGATTAGTACTCTTCATGAGGGATGTGGAGACAGGAAAAAGGTGAATTTCCTAAAGAGTTTGTGTGTGGTTGGGTTTTTTCCTTTTGAAGTTCAAACCGTTTGTGTAACTTTCCTTGAGACATCACATTTATGGCCCAGCCTTGGGCAGTTTCTTTGCCTGCTATTTCCTAGTGAAGTACTCCTGTTTCACAATGTTTTCACACACAGGGCTTTAAATGACCTGTTGCTTGTCTTCAGCAGCGTTTCAGCCAAGCTCCTTGTGCTGAACCCCTCAGCTGGGCAGCCAAGAGAAGAACACAGGAGTGTCCCCCTCCAACAGTGACAAAGCTCTGAAATGAGATTCAATGCAAATCTGCCTTTGCTTTTTGCTTTGCTTTGTAGGAAATGTTTGTGACTCAAGAATCCATTTGATTTGTGATCCTTAACTGGAATGAAACAGACCACGCAAACCACAGGCTGCTTTTTATTTTTTATTTCCTTGTCCTCCCCATTTCCCTTTGAGGGAACGGGGCTGCAGCACTAGGAGAGTTCATGGCGTGTCGTGAGCTGCCCCAGCAGATGCATCTGCAATAAATGTGTGCCCAACCTTCCCCACAACAGCTGATTACCATTTATCCCCTTATCGTGAGGGATTTGTCAGCCTCTGGAATCCCTGGCTGACAGGGGTCTGTGGATGATGGATCACAGTGGCTGTCTAGGCCTGATTCAGAGAAAGATGTTGACACACACGGCTCATTTCTGAGAAAAGCAGATTTTTATGGGACGTGGGATCCTGTTACCTTGCTGCACCCTTCGATCCTGTGACAGAAATGATGCAGGACCCTACTGACACAGGGTTGGGGTTCAAAGTGCAGCACAGATGCTCCTGCTGTTTGTTTTGCTGTCCCAAGCTTGGAAATTAGTGCAAGAATGAAAGAAAAGAGCATTTCTGCCCTCTGTGTTGTGGCTCCTGCTGGCTGCTCTGCCCTGTCCAGGTGGGCCCCAGCACACGGAATGTGCAAACTGTGCTCACCTGGGAGTGCCACCTCTGCTGGTATGTCTCCTCTTGTCCCCACTATCAGTAAAGCAGAGGGCTTGATCTGTGATTAGATATCTTAATTGTCTTCATATTGCCTGTTCAGGTGAGGCTGCTCTCCAGTTGGGCAATGGTGCCATGGCCAAGTGTCTGGCAAGCTGCCTGCTCCCTGCAGCACCTGCAAATTCCCTGAGTGTCTGCAGGGTGAGTAATTCCCAGGGCTGGATGGAGATGGGGGTTTCCACCCATTTCAGGATCACAGAACAGGCTGGGTTGGAAAAGACCCACAGGGGTCATCGAGTCCAGCTCCTGCTCCATCCCCAGCAGTCACAGCCTGAGAGTGTTGTCCAAACCTGAGCTCTGTCAGCCTTGCTGCTGTCATCACTGCCCTGGGGACCCTGTTGCAGGGCCCAGCCACCCTCTGGGTGAGGAACTTTTTCCTGATATCCAACCTAAACCTGCCCTGACTCAGCTTCAGGCCATTCCCTGTCACCACAGAGCAGAGATCAGTGCCTGCCCCTCTGTCAGAACCCAGGAAATTCCTCTGGATATCCTGGATGGCTCCAGCCCCTGCCAGGGGGCTCAGAGACCTTGGCACAGAGCCCAAGACCCCTGTGCCTGTGATTCTGACCCATGGAAAAAATTACCAACCTTATATGAGGATTTACTGGCCACAAAAGTTTAACCAGAATGATAGTTCGTTTGTCACAGGATAAAAGTAGAATTTTGGGGTTTTTAGAATGGGGGCTTGGGGTCCCAAGATGCAGGAATCTGAGTGTGCCCTGTCCTTATTTCTCCTTCTTCCTAGCCTCCATCTTCTGGGTGATGGTGACACTTCTGGATTCTTGTAAGGTAGGAACACACTGTCTAACATAGGTGATAGGTATTGGAAAATTATTGTAAATAAAGTAGATGTAGTAAATAAAATTATTGTAATTGTAAATAAAGTACATGTAGTTTTTAGTGTAAAAAGACAACACTGCCCTGAAGGTGGGCAGTGTGCCATGGACTGACCTGCCAGACTGACCTCAGCAGGCCAGGGAAAGAATGTGATAGATAACAGCAAATAAACAACCTTGAGAACCAGGACAGAAGAATCCTGGCTCCTTCCTGGGCTGGGAAAAGAGACTCTGACACATCTCGGGGTCATCCTGACCACAGAGACCCCCCCAGACCCCTCCTTTTCCCCTCTGAAGGCATTTGCAGACTGCAGTGGGGCCTCCCCTCAGCCTCCTCTTCTCCAGGCTGAACACACCAAGGGCTCTTGGCACAGCTTCCCCCCAAGGCCTTCCACCACCTTCACTGCCCTTCTTTGGACACTCTGGAATAATTCAATGTCTTCTTTACGTTCTGGTGCCCAAAACTGCTCACAATGTGAAGTTGAGACCACCCCAGCCCAGAGCAGAGTGGGACAATCCCTCCCTGTCCCAGGCAGGGATGCCGGGCCTGGGGACATGGATGTCCCTCCTGCCTTCCAGGGATCACTCAGATCCAACTTGCCATCAGCCAGGACCTTCCTTTCCATGGCACTGCTCCTCAGCATCTCATTCCCCAGTGCTGGATTTTGGCTTCTTTTCTGCCTCTGTCAAGGCTGGGATTGAAGCATTCAAGACAATATTTCATGTTCAGACTCAGGTGTTTGTTATTTCTAATCTATATCACAGACAAGGTGTGAGTTCTGCAGTATTTCACTAACAAGGTACAAAATGGCTCACTGTCTTTCTCTACAAGATCTTTTAAGGCTAAACTATCCAATTAAGAAATGACACTTAAATTATTTTCACTTTTAACCTAATAATTAATTATTTTGTGTCACATGATGCTGACTTTTCTAATTACAAAATACCACCCAAACCTATGGAGAGGAAGGTGAAGAAGAAGAACTAGCTACCACTTAAAAACCTTTATCTTGTTTTATATCTCTTATTGTATTCTAACTCTTAAAGTCTGAGTCTCCTACCCTGTAGCCATGATATTTTATGAAAAATCCTTTCTTTAGGGTTTTTCCTCCTGAGAAGCTGAGAGGCCTCAGGAACAAAATGTAAACAATGATTATCTGCTGCTGTGGAATGCAACAGGTGCATCTGGGATTGGTCTCATGTGGTTGTTTCTAATTAATGGCCAATCACAGTCAGATGGCTTGGACTCTCTGGTCAGTCACAAGATTTTATTATTCATTCTTTTCCTTTCAAGCCTTCTGATGAAATAATTTCTTCTATTCTTTTAGTATAGTTTTAAGTATATATCATAAAATAATAAATCAGTCTTCTGAAACATGGAGTCAAGATTCTCATCCTGGGACCCCTGTGAACATCACCACCACACCACCCTGTGATATCACACACTTCTGTTCAAACTCCACATCTATAATCTCAGTTTTATTATTGAATTTTGGAAGCTTCTCCATGGCCTCAAGTCAATGCAATGTTCTCTTGGGGCTCAGTGCCTGGCAGCACAGAAAGTCTGGAATTCTCAGCATTCAGGACTCCAACATCCCATTTTGTGCAGAATCTGGCATTTTCCCTTGCTGAATTTCACATGGTTGGTGACTGTCCCTGATCATCCTCTGTGGCAGCTTTGAGTCCCTTGACAACTCCACTGCTCCCCAAAAAACTCCATCCATCCCTGAGCTCCCGGGGGTACCTCCTGCCAGGCTGGAGCACCAGAACCAGCTGCCTATTTCCATCCAGCCCCAAGAACTGAGCTTGGCTGCTGGAGGTCTGATTTTGGTTTAGAGCCAGGGGTTTGCATTATCCCACTGACAATTTTGTCCACAAAACAATGAGCCCTGCAGCTCGTTCCTGAGGCGATCAGGCAGCTGGATATCGAAAGAAGAGCCACTGCACGTGTGGTCTCAGCCTGGCAGGGTGGCGGGAGCGCTCCCCTGGCCAGTGGTGGCTGTGCTGGAGCTGTAATTGTGTGAAACACGCCCCAAACACAAAAATCCAGCGCTGCGGGCGGAGTTGCGCAGCCTCAAAAATTGCACCTCTTAAGGGTGAGATTACCATGAAACCCAACAGGAAACTGAAAGAGTACAGACACTTCCAGAAACAAAACCTGCCCCCCTTTTTTCTTGAAGTGTCATTGCTTTTCAAGGCATGGAAAAAGTGAGGATTAAGCAGCGGTGTCTCTTTAATGAGACGTCAGGAGATCTTGAGCAACAGCGGGAGCTGCTGCGTGTTTGGGCATTGCTGGGGATGTTTGGGAGGAACAGTTTGTGGAAGGTCTGTCCAGGCAAATGCACAAACAAAGCTCAATCAAATTGCATTCCAGGCTGAGGCCTCTGTTTGGTGAGAAAAGCAGGGAGAATTTAGGGGAATCAGAGAAGATGTGCTGGGTGCAGAGAGAGGACAGCAAAAGAAGGGGTGAGGCGGGGGTTCTGCCTCACTTTTTGGTGTAATGCTGCATAAATTCAGGTTCTTGTTGGGGGGCTGTGTCACTGTCACCCCTCTGAGACAGTCCCAGGGCTGCCTTTCCTGCTCAAAGAGAAACAGGGGCCAGCCTGATCTCACAATCTGATGTCAGACCCACCATGTCATCTCTTGGATTTCCTTGAACTGAATTTTCCTTGAACTGATTCTCATCTGAGCCTGAGCACATCAGCTGAAAAAGCCCCTTTCTGCCATGATGATGGCATTTCTAGAGGTGAAGAATCCAGCACCCAACATGAAGTGTTGTTTCCACTGGTTATGAAAAATGTGCTTATTTTTCCACAGAACACTCATCTCTGGCTTTCATTTTAGACACTGAGTTTTGTTGAATCTTTATCAGCTACTCCATCATCAGATTTGCATTTTCCAGTGATGCACTCTCTGCCATATGGCTCAGGAGTGTTTATGGGGAGTTCATCCTTTGAACAGAGACTATTTCCAAGAGCCTGGAGTGTCAGGATGAGGGGGAATGGCTTCAAACTGACAGAGAGCAGCGTTAGAATGGATTTTAGGAAGGAATTGTTCCCCGTGAGGGTGGTGAGGCCCTGGCACAGGTTCCCCCAAGAAGCTGTGGCTGCCCTGGGAGTGTTCAAAGCCAGGATGGATGACCCAGAGCAGCCTGGGCTGCTGCTACAGGATGATCTTTAGGGTCCCTTCCAACCCAAACTATTCCACGATTCTAGAATTATGCACAACTGTTCTAGAAAGAAACATCATCATGGTCAAAGTTTCTTCTTCCCTAGCCCAATTTCCCCCCAAGCTTTCTGATTTTACTCTCAGTTGTAAAATGAGTTTGTGGAGTTCAGCTCCCCAGCTGTCCCTGTATCAGGAATCTGTCCCTGTATCAGGAATTTGTCCCCTCTGTTCCCCTCCCCGATCATCAGCAGCTCTCAGAAATGATCCGCAAGGCTGAGTTTTCTGCGCCAGACTCGTTTTCCCTCCCAGGAGAGAAATTTCAGGAAGAATTTCTTCACTGGAAGGGCTGGTCCAGCACTGGAAGGGGCTGCCCAGGGAGGCGCTGGGGTCCCCATCCCTGGAGGTGTTCAGATGTTCCCCGGGAGCACCTTGGATGTCTCTTGGGAGTTTTGGGCTCTCCCTGAGGTGCCCTCTCCTGCCACATCCAGAAGTTTGAGCTCCAGGCTAGAGCACAAAAGTCACCAATATTTCTGAGAATTGCTCCTGTTTGGTCACGGTGTGTTTCGTTTCAGGAATGGGATGTTTCCCAATCTGATAAACTTTCCATGCCTGGAAAACACTAAAAATGTTTGTAATTGTGAGTTTACCTTTGCCTTTGAATCCAAATCCAGACAGTTTTCCTGTTGGCAATGTTTTGTGTAGTGGGATTGAATTCATGGATAATAATAGGATTTTTTTAATTTTTCCACCTGAAGCTTTGAGTAGGGAGACACCAATAATAAAATAATCACAAACCTGACTCACCAAGCTAAAAAGCAGATTTAGCACTCTGCAGATCTAAGGAGAAAACCCAATTAAAATCCTCCCGCTATCTGTTGAGATTTTCTTGTGAATTGCTACACACTTGTTTACTTCCTTTTGAATAAGCAAACAACCAAAGGAACAGACTACTTCCCCAAATGAAATTTTTCAGTGTTTGTTTGTCTTTCTCCATAGAAATTCAGGCCTTGGCCAGACTTGGGACTTGTAACAAGGACTGATTTTATATCCTGAGAGAGGAGAAAGATGAACACAAGGAGGGGAGATGCTGTTAGGACTTGCATGGGCTGAGCCTTGGTTTTATTTGTCTTTTCCATCAGTAGGAAAGGAAATTTGCATTAGAATCGAAGACATGATGATGCAAGTAGTTTGTTTCTTTATTTCCCATAAATATGTCACATTAAAATGTAAAACTTAACTGCTTTGTACATTGTACATTGCAAGCACAAACAGCCCATCTCCAGCAAGGGAAATATGTAAACCACCTTATCTTGGTTTTCATGCCCTCCTAAGTCATTCAAATGAGAGGCTGATAAACATCAAACATTCTTAGTTTAAAACACAAGAATTACATTTTTTTTTTGGTGTTGTTTTGATGGCTTTTTCTCCCACCCCCAGACACACAGTTTCCTTTTGACCAAATAAAACCTTTTATTCATAAAGTATGGGATGTTCTGTTTTCAGCTCTCATTTTGAGCAAAATCAGGGAGGGACAGAAATGTTGAGATGGAAAAGCAGATCTTTCAGTAAAACATTTTGAAATATAAGACTACAAATACATCCTCTATGGTGTTTGTTTGTTTGTTTGTTTGTTTGTTTGTTTTTTACCCCAGCTGAAACAAGGACAAGTGTTGTTTTGTTTTTTTAAGTTTTTCTAAGTTTTTTGATTCTTGTTATTAAAATTTTCAGGCATTTTTCTGTAAATACTTATTGTTTTGCATTCTTTACTGGAGGAGGAGGAATTTGATGGACTGTTGGTTTGACCAGTGTCATTGGAGAGGTGGCACTGTCACCCTCCAATCCGCTGTCACTTTTGAAAATCTATAAATGTTGAAGTCAGAAATTAAACTTCCTTCTTTTTACCTTGGAAATTCCAGTGTTTTATTTTGTGTCCTATAGCAACAGACAAGTCTGGCATGAATCTGAATAATCTAAACTGGTTTCACATGCATTTTTTGACAGATAAATATTCAACTAAGAAAGATCTCCTGCTCACAAAGCATCTTCCCTGTGAGTGCTGCATTTAAAAACACCTAAATTTAAGAGCCTGACACTACAGGTAAGAAAAAAGCATCCTTAAAACAATTCCAAAAACCTTAAAATGTTATAATCAGCTTCTCCTTGTGACTGTTGAATGCCTAGCCAGGTTTTCTGTGTGCTGACACACATGGTTGCTCAAGAGTTGAGCACTTGTTCCTGACATGCAGGCCTGCCAAAGCCAGAATAGTGAGGACATTCACAATGCAGTGATGTAATCTTCTCCCACATTTTGCAAATGTGGTTTTCTGTTGCAAGCTTCCTTGGTTTTTAATAGTAAAGCAGCAGTGTTGAGTGTGGAGAGGCTGTGCTGCAATGCTGAGCCCCTTTCCTAGCAGCTCAGCTGGGATTTCATAACCCAATGGAGAACTCTGCATTCACAGCCAGGGACCACGTTCTGTTCCTCTATTTATTTCTGGGGACAGGGTGAGCAGCTCTGCTCTTCTCCATTTGCAGGGGATGGTGGCTTGAGAGCCAGCCCTGAAATCCAGGGGGATGAAATGTTGTCCCATCCTCAGATAAAACAGAGCAGGGAAAAGTATCCACAAGGACATTTTCTGTGCCAGTTTATACTCCCTCTTCCTTCCTATTCCAGGCCCAAAAGGAAAGCTGGAGCTATTTTTACTTTGGGCTTTTCTAGGTGGGAGAATGAATCAGGAAAGCAGCAGTGCAATATTGTATTTGTGGCAGGAAGGAATGATGGATCTGACTCCATGGTCTCAGAAGGGTAATTTATTATTTCATCTTACTATATTATATTAAAGAATGCCATACTAAACTATACTAAAGAATACAGAAAGGATACTTACAGAAGGCTAAAAAGATAATAATGAAAACTCTGTGACTCTTTCCAGAGTCCTGACACAGCTTGGCCCTGATTGGCCAAAGAGTGAAAACAACTCACAGCAGAATCCAATGGAACAATCACCTGTGGGTAAACAATCTCCAAACACATTCCACATGAGCACAACACAGGAGAAGCAAATGAAATAATTATTGTTTTCATTTTTCTCTGAGGCTTCTCAGCTTCCCAGGAGAAAAACCCTGGGCGAAGGGATTTTTCAGAGAATGTGAATGTGGCAGTGCAATATTCCCTGTGGCATCCCCTGGCTTCGTTTATCCCATCCTGGGAGCTGAGTTCCTCCAGGATGCAGGTCCCACTCGGTGCCTGAGCCCTGCTTCAGGATCTGATTGCTTCCTTCCCTGCAGACACAGGCTCTCCACAGTTCTCCAAGAGCTCTGGGGCTGGAGCAGCCAAGGCTGTCCCTGTCCCCTCTTGTCCCTCTGTGCTGGCCAGGAAGGGCCGGAGGGAGCTGGGTTGGCTGTCAGGGACTGATAAGGTGCTCTGGGTATTTCCTGGATGGAGCTGCTCTGATTTATAGCTAAGGACCAGCTCTCTTTATTTCTCCTGCCTCCCACACACAGGAACAAGGAACAATAAAGATCATGACCCTCTTTCCACTCGCATTCCCAGCTCCTCCCGTGCTGTCCAGAAATGGGAGAAAAAAGCCTTGTAGGAAATGAGGAGTCAAGTGGTGGCCACAGGGCAGGGAAAGGCTTTGCCAGGCTGCAGTGACAAGGCAGAAGCCACTCACAATCTTCCACAAGTTCTCCCTGCTCCCTGCCTTTAGTGTTTGCGGGTCCTTGACTGGAAGAGTCTGAGCCGTAAAACCAAAGCAAAAAGAACCTCTATGAGCAATGTGAGAGTCACAGAATCATAGAATCATGATGGTTTGGGTTGGAAAGGACCTTAAAATCATCCAGTTCCACCCCTGCCATGGCAGGGACACCTCCCACTGTCCCAGGCTGCTCCCAGCCCCAGTGTCCAACCTGGCCTTGGGCACTGCCAGGGATCCAGGGGCAGACCCAGCTGCTCTGGGCACCCTGTGCCAGGGCCTGCCCATCCTCACAGGGAAGATTTTTTTCCTAATATTCAATCTAACCCTACTTTCTTTCAGCTTGAAGCCATGCCCCCTGTCCTGTCCCTCCATGGTCCTGCAAGGGATGTCCATGCAGTGAAGGAACTGCAGGGCTGAGTTCCTTTTCTGATCCATGTTTAAATTCTTATTTCTGGGGAGCTGGGGGAACTTCCACCCAACACCACCTCTGCTGCTGCAGTGGGGACTTGCAAGAGCAGCAGAATCCCACTCAGGTCTCAGCTGGATCCTCTGCAAATCCCTCTGGAGCAGAGGGAAAGGCAGGGACAGTAATTGGCATGGAGCAGCAGCTCGGCTGTGCTGGTGACAGAAGATTCTGTGGGAGTTATTAAGGGGCTGCTGTTAAAGTATTACTAATAATTTTCAGAATCATTTCCATTCCTATTCTTCCCCTGACAGCCTGTAAGTGCTGTGGGTCCTTTTACAGCCATTCTGCCTGAGAGCAGTTTATTGTTTTATTTGATACGTTGCTTAGGGACAGCTCGGCACCTCCTGTGCTTTATTTCCCCCCTCCCTTCAAAGAGTGAGAGCATTTTAATATTTCTTGGAGAAAAATGGATGTAATAAAACATGAACATCTCGGGCCCAATCTCACTGCAGTGGAAAGCTCTTCCCTGAGAGGCTGTTCCACGCTGGCTTTTCCGGTTGCTGTGCTCTGCAGAGAGCTGGAAGCACCATCCTGCTTCCCATAAACATCTCTCTGCTGCTAGTGGAAAGGTTTGCTCACTTAGGATGGGAGGATGGAGCAGAGATGGACCTCTGTGGTCTCCACTGATGGGTTTTGGGGTTTTTTTGGATGAGTCACTGCACATGGCTGAGATGGGTGAAGTCACACATGATGGCCAAAGTGCCAAAGTTACCCCTGGCAGGGTGATTGAATAAAATCATGGAATGGTTTGGGTTGGAAGGGACCTTGAAAGTCATCCAAGTGCCACCCCTGCCATGGCAGGGACACCTCCCACTGTCCCAGGCTGCTCCAACCTGGCCTTGGGCACTGCCAGGGATCCAGGGGCAGCCCCAGCTGCTCTGGGCACCCTGTGCCAGGGCCTCACCACCCTGCCAGGGAGGAATTTTTTCCTAATATCCCATCCAACCTTGTTCTCCTTCAGCTTAAGGCCATTCTCCCTTGTCCTGTCCCTCCATCCCTTGTCCCCAGTCCCTCTGCAGCTCTCCTGGGGCCCCTTCAGGCCCTGCCAGGGCTCTGACCTCTCCCTGGAGCTTCTCCTCTCCAAGCTCTCCCAGCCTGGCTCCAGAGCAAAGAATCCAGCTCTGGGATCATCTTAGTGACCTCCTCCACCCTCATTCCAACATTCCTAGACCAGGCCCAGACCTAGACCAGGATGCAAAACTGCTGTGGGGTCTCACAGGAGCAGAGTTGAGGGGGAGAATCTGCTCCCTCAGCCTGCAGTTTGGCACTGGGAGTCCTCAAGGTTTGGAAAACACCCAGGTGAGGGCAAGGCCACCAGTGAGACCTGGCTGTGCTGAGCCCTGGAGAAGTGGCCTCATGGAAGCCACCATGAGACCAAACAGCACTGGCTGAGTACCTGGGTGAGGCCTGCACAGGGATCCTGCAGGGGGAATGGAAAATCGCCCATTTGTGAGCTGCTGCAGGCTGGAGATGCTCAAGGGAGGGAAGGGAAACAGGGACCAGCCTCACTGTCCACTCCTCACCAGCAGGAATCTCCTTCCCTGTCACAGTCGTGGGATGAGGACTCAGTCTCAGCACTGAGATTGCAATCTAGCTGAGTGATTGCTTAAAAACAGGGAATGAAGCATGTTCATGTGCATGAAAAAGAGGAGAGATCTGTGAATTCTGGAAGGCACTGCCTGTGGGAAAGATACACCCCAAGCCTTTGGAACCTGGCAAAGCCCCTTGAGGAGAAAGTGGAATTTTCCCTACATAAACAACAATGGTTGCATGTGTTTAAAAAAAGGGAAAAAAAAAAATTGGGATGCCAGCAGGCATAGAGCCCTGATGAGGAAGAAAAGGAGTGTTGTGCACAGGACACTGGGGGAACTGTTCCAAACCATCCTTAGGCAGAGATGTCCCTGCTGGCTCAGCAGCAGCTCCAGGGAGGACTGGGCAGTGTGGGAGAAGGGGATTTGGGACTCACTCCTGGCTTCAGCAAGATGTGTGTTCCTGGCATCTCCCAGGGCTGGCACTCAGGATGGGGAAAACAAACAAACAGGTCTGTTCAGAGGCATGTGGGAGGAATGATATTTCTCTTGGAAGAGCTCCTCTTCTTCCACAGGGCAAAAAATAAAATAAAAAGCACCCTGCAAGAGAAGGAGAGCTGCCTGTGAATGGCAGGAAGCTAAATGGGAGAACTGCATCTGCTGGATTGTTCTTTGCCTTCTGTCAGGGGAAAAAAGAAAAAAGTTAGACAAAGAAATGAAGTTTGCTTCAAGATACAGCAGGCCAAAGACAGGCAGCCAAGCAGGAATGGGTTTATTTATTTAGCTTAAGAATCATGGAATGATTTGGGTGTGAAGTGACCTTAAAGCTCATCCAGTTCCAACCCTGCATGGGCACCTTCCAGTGTCCCAGGCTTGAATATCCAGATGAAGAAGGGGAATTATGCTCACTGCACCAGACTTTCAGCCTGCAACTATTCCATGGAAAACACTTTCCTTCCTTTCTGCACTTCGCTCAGATGGTTAAAGGTGGGAGAAGGGCTCTGGAAAGCCTCCTGTGGCAGAGCAATCCCACCCCAGACCATGCAGGTGAGTTGTACATGGAGAGGGTCAGGAGCTGTCGCTCCATCACTGCCCCTTGGCCTCAGGAGGGTGAATCCAACCCTGCTTTTCCAGAAGGAAGGACGTGGCCCCAGCTCTCCAGAGGGATTGCAGGTTTTACCCCTCTGTGTGTTCCCTGGGAGGGAAGCCCGGGGTGAGCCAGCCCCACGCACACTCGTGGTGGGATCTCCCTCCATTCCCAAACCACAGGATATTGGCTCAGCTTGCTCACCTCCCTCTGAGCTCTGGATTTCCCTCCACAGCCCAAGGAATGCACAGACAAACCTGTTTTCCCTTCTGGCTCTGCTCATAGTGAAAGGCAATAAAGAACAAACAGGTTTGGGGTATGCAGGCTTTAGAGGAATTGTATTTTGTATTTGCTCTCTCATTTTAGGTCATGATGCAGAAAACCATGGTAAACATTCTATATATGGGATTTTTGGACAATTTTTCTAGCTGTCTATACAGCAGCTGGGAAAAATATCTTCCAATACCCCACATTTTGCATATGCAGAGGTTTCATTACATTTGTTATAGCTGCTACTCATATTTTGTTGAGTTCATCATTCACCTCGTTGTAAATGCCAAGAGAGATAGAGCCAGAAGGAAGAAAAATGTCAAGCTCTGATGCTCCTTCCCCAAAGCACAGAATTCCTTAATAACTCCTTTATTCATACCCAAAAACTTATCACTGGAAAATCTCAATTTGCATGGAGCAAATTAAGCTGTTACTGACCAGCACATCTTATTTATTTTTAATAACTTCACTGATTGTGTGGCTGCAGAGGGCACATCACATGGCAAACATTGGACATGAGTTCCTGGCTACCTTTCCCAAAGGCTGTGAGCCCCAGGGTGACTTTTTCATTCTTCTTGGCTTACAGGGACACCTTTTATTCCCTCTTTAGCCTTTTGAGCATTCACGTGTCTGGCATATGAACGTTGCCGCAGCCACATGGTGCTGGGAACACAGGGGGTTCAACTTGTGCTGCACTTCACACAGAGAAACAAAGAGAAACATGAGACACAAGATAAACTCACATGGCCTACGCCTGGCAATTCTTTACCCTGTCAAAATCTGCATCATCCTTAGAAAGGGCATCAAAAAAGCCATGGAAGAGATGGGAACTAGAAATAGAAGAAGGGCTGAATCCTGCATTCATCACATGGCCAAGTGATGGGAACTAGAAACAGAAGAAGAGCAAAATCCTGCATCCATCACATGGCCAAGGTCTGGCAATTCTTTAACCTATCAAAATTTGGGTCATGCTTGGAAAGGGCATCAAAAGAGCCATGGAAGACATGGGAAATAGAAACAGAAGGGCTGAATCCTGCATCCATCACGTGGCCAAGGTCTGGCAATTCTTTACCCTGTCAAAATTTGGGTCATCCTTGGAAAGGGCCTCAAAAGAGTCGTGGAAGAGATGGAAGCTAGAAATAGAAGAAGAGCAAAATCTTGCATCCATCACATGGCCAAGGTCTGGCAATTCTTTACCCCGTCAAAATTTGGGTCATGCTTGGAAAGGACATCAAAAGAGCCATGGAAGACATGGGAAATAGAAAGAGAAGGGCTGAATCCTGCATCCATCACGTGGCCAAGGTCTGGCAATTCTTTACCCTGTCAAAATTTGGGTCATCCTTGGAAAGGGCATCAAAAGAGCCGTGGAAGAGATGGAAGCTAGAAATAGAAGAAGAGCAAAATCTTGCATCCATCACATGGCCAAGGTCTGGCAATTCTTTACCCCGTCAAAATTTGGGTCATCCTTGGAAAGGACATCAAAAGAGCCGTGGAAGAGATGGGAACTAGAATCAGAAGAAGGGCTGAATCCTGCATCCATCCTTTTGGTCCTTGGCATATGAACAGCCAGCAGGGTCAGAAATTCAGGGCTGAGAAACCTCCAGGTTTGCCGATAATGCTGAGTAGTTTCAGTAGCCAAATGCCAGAGTGCTGCTGAGGAACTCCAGGAGGACCTCACAGCCCACAAAGAGGTGGCAGGCGAACATCAGTGTAGGTTGGTTCAAAGAAATCCACCCAAGATAAAATAACCCAAGCTGAGTGTATGTAATACTGAACTTGGAAATGGTAGCTACCAGGAAATGGATCGCTGACAACTCTCTGAAATCATCAGCTCAGTGTGCAGGGACTGCCAAAAAGCCAAAAAAGCATCAGGGTACAGCTAAACCAGCTTTGTTTTGCTGCTAAGCACATTGGTATGCCCTCGCCTCAGAGCCTGGGTGAGATGCTGGTTTTCAGTGCTTGAGGACAAGTCAGCAGAGAGTGGCCAAGGGGCTCCTTCCTTTTAGGCTGGCCAAGGTGAGAAATCCCAAAGTTAGAAGGAAGAGAAGCAGGCAGGGTGTCCCTTCCAAGAGGCTGAGCACTGTGAGGGGATGGGGGCTCACTTGGGAAACCACCAGCAGGGAGTGGCCAGGTTTGTTCAATCCTCCTGCCACTGGGGGAGACAAAGGATAAAGCAGTGAGATACATGATCCATCATCTGCCCCATCCTCACTCCTCACCTGTACCCGCTGTGGCACACAGCTCAGACCCAGGGTGAGTATGAGAATGAGGAGCAGCTGGCAGAGGTTTCCCAGAAAAGTTCCCTGGACACTGAGCATTTGTAGCTCGGATATTTCCCAGCCCACAGGTGGTGTTTTACTTGGGATGGAATTCTACTTTTTGTTGTTGTTGTTTTTGTTTTTAATTTAAAAAAAGGCAAAAGCTTTGAAGTCAAACTCTGTTATTAGAGGGGATATGCCAGCCATGGGTAGGTGCCAACTGCAAGACTTTATTTTGACTGCTGTCTCATGAGGAAAGCTGGCAGCTGGGAGCACAGGGAGGCATGTCCTGAAGAAGGTGAAGAATTCAGCCAGACTGCTTTCAACAGCCTCTTTGATGCTGGGTGGCTGAGAACACAGAGCAGGGCTTTCTGTGTGTGCTGGGACAGAATATTCTTTAATGATTGTCTTCTGGGTCACCCTGGGCTACACTTGAAGCCCTGTGTGGACCCAATCCAGTGCAGCAGAGCAGGTTTTCATGGAATACATCACACAGAACCACTGAGGTTGGAAAAGATCTCCAAAATTATGGAGTTCCAGCTGTGCCCCATGCCCACCTTGTCCCCAGCCCACAGCACTGAGTGCCACCTCCAGGGATGGGGACTCCACCACCCCCTTGGCCAGCCCCTTCCAATGTTTTTGCTTGAACATTTTTACTTCTGCCAGACACCCTAGTGTGGGTTGCATGGATCAGGATGCTTGTACTACCATGAAATTTCTTTTTTCTGCTGGGGGAGGAAAATAAACAACTTTCCTTGAGCCTCTAATTTGGAGCCTTCAACAATCACCCACGCAAGAGACAACCATGGTTTCAGTCTAAATAAAGAAATAATTGCGTGTTCAAGGGAAAAAAAAGGCTGCAAATGGGACTTGACCAGGTTGAGAAGACAATTAGTGCTCTGCAGCTATGGTGTGAGAAAGGGGGAAAAAGATCCTCACATTTCATCATGACAGCCCATACTTTATTTTCACACAGAATAAATAATTCCCTCAGGATCAGGGCCACACGTAGCACTACCCCTGTCCACAGCAAGGGGCTGGAAGGGGATGATCTTTAAGGTCCCTTCCAACTCAAACTATTCTATGATTCTTTTCCTTTTTTATTCCTTTATTCTTTTTTTTATTTCCTTTTTCCAGGAACAAGGAAAACTAAGGCTGAAGGACAAGGAAAAATAAGTCTGCAGCTGTTTAGGGTTGACCAGGGGCCTACCCTCTCAACTCCTCCCATTAGAAAGGCCCATTCCCAAAAAAGCCCCAAGCCCACGGTTTTTCACATGGTGACTACATCAAAAGCAACAGCAAGACACACTTTGGTGGAAAGATCAAGAGGCTTAGGGCCAGCATTATTTAATATCTCTATTTTTCACTTTTTAGAAGTGTGGAAATGTTTCTGCATTTCCTGCTTGTCTGGAAAATGGAGGGATGAAGAAGAGGATGATGGAGGCAGCAGGGTTCCTTTGCACAGGATGGGAACAGTTCAAGCTAAAGTTGTCTTCCCACCTGTGTTTTTCCAACTCTTCCCCCACCTCTTTCACACCACAGAGCTGCCAGTTTTCTTTCAGAGGCACAACACAAAGGTGTTAACTCGAATTTCTATCCAGAGAGAGTGGTTGCATCCATCCAGCTCAGCTCCAGACCAGCCTCCACATTCTTGCAGTATTTTCTCCAATAAGCCCCAAGCCTGGCTGGTTATTTTCTTTTTGGGTTACCTTTTCCATCCTGCAGCTGTTGAGGGTGGTGAAGGATGGACAAGGATTGAACCCTGAAAGTTTCCAGATCAAAAAGCACACACAAAATTCTCTTTTCAAGAGGTTTTAATGAAGAGTCATATTTTTAAACCTCTCACACTGTACAACACATTTAACTGTACATCAAGCTCAGATAAAAAATAAAGCTTTCTTACAAAGTATGTTTTTTCCAGTGATTTTTTTTTTTTTTTTTTTTGCAGTAAAAATAGCTGCTACATAAAACCCTCCTGATCTTTGAAAAGGAGTCACAGTTATTTCCAAAAATAGAATTCATATTTTAATCATACAGAGTAAACTGCAGGAAGAGACAAGTGAACTGAAAAAATAAGGCTTGTATATAAATTTTTTTTTAAAAGTACATGCATAGAAGTTGAAAAACATATGCCATTTATAAAGAAAAAAAGGTAATTTTACCCATATTAATATTTTTATTTTTCAGTTACAGAAGAAACCACAAACAGGCCCTTTTATGTCCCAGAATACAACATTAGTTTCCTGTAAAAATGCCAAAATGCACAAAGAATTGCCAGCTTCAGTCTTGGCAAAATCCTGAGCCCGACCTCCCTCCCTGCCCCCCCAATGCATGCACACTGAGCATAGAACTTCTGCTGTCTCTCACGCCAATTAAATATTTGCAGAAGGTTGTATATCCTAGACAAACATGAAACTCCCCCCACCCCACATTTGATAAATTTACATTCATCCTATTTCAAAGCACACATACAATTAGTTTAATTTATACTATACAGTATCTGTTAAATAGGAACATCAGCGTTTCCAAAGGAATCACAGAATATATACAAACTGAATATTGAAATGGTATGATTTTCCTTCCCTTCTTTTAAAGGGTGGGGTTTTTTTTCCTGTTAACAGTTGCTACATCTGGTTTTGAACACAAGAGTGTTTATGTACCTATGCAGCAAATTTCTGGAGTAGTAACAATAACAATAACGATAACAATAACAAAACGTGCTTTAAAACAAAACTAATACCGGTTCTCCTTACTGCTCATTTCAAATAAATTAGTTTGTGTTTGTTTTTAAATAAACTGCATGAGGACGGCGGTGTTTTCAAAAACATCCCAGCCAGAGCTCTGCTGGGTTTCTCACAGCCAACCTTTGGTTCCACAGCCAACCCATCCTTCCAGGGCAGTGTCAAAGCACTGTGTGGGGCAGGGCAGGCAGCTGAAACGCTGCCCCCAGGAGCATCCAGGGCTGTGCCCCCTCCCCAGAGCCCCACCGGCCGCTCCCACAACGGATGAAGCTCCCGCTCTGCCTCCCCCGAGCGCGGCGGGCCTGGCTGCCGTGGCTCCCGGCCATTGTCCCCACCACTGGTGACTCCAGATCCACTCCCAGGGCCTGGGATCAGTCCTCGGTGTCGGGCTGCACGCCCAGCATGGCGTGCAGCTCCTCGGGGGTGTAGCCCAGCAGGTTGTGCAGGTCGCACACGAAGCGGTACACGTAGCGCTTGCCCGACGTCTTGTGGATGATGTTCTTGTCGTAGTAGTAGCGCAGGCCCCGGCTCAGCTTCTCGTAGTTCATCTTGGGCTTGTTCTTCCTCCTCCCCCAGCGCCGTGCCACCTGCCAGAAAGCAAAACTCGTTCAAAATTTGTTCATCTCGTCTTCTTCTTAGTGGCCAACTAAAGAAAACCCTTTCTCAGCCAGAGTGTTTTATTTGCCTTGGACGGCCCAGCCTCGCAAGGGAAGAGTTGGTGACTGATCCCACACGAGACCTCAACAGCAGCTCCAGGAGGAGGTGGCTGACAGCAAAGTGGGAAGTTGGCCCAGAGTCAGACAGATTTTACTCCAGAACACCCAGGCTTGAGTTTCAAGCCCTGGGAAGCATTTGTTTAACTTAGGGTGAGCTTGAGAGTTCTCCCAGAAGGCTTTGGTGTTGCTATGCTAAGTTGTCCATGCTCTGCTCCCCTATTGGTTTTTGTCCAGGTTTCTGCTCCCCTTGTTTCCCCTCTATGGTTATTGTTCTAGAATGTTCTACCCCAACTGTATATATTGTTCCTTCCCCTTTATCTCAGGTCTGGGGATCCTGCCCCTCATACTGTGCTCCATGTTTGTTGTTTTCACCCTTTAATAAATTTTCTTTTGAGCAACCCCATCGAATCTGCTCCTTATTTTTGCCACCCTTGCCTTGAAGTCAGGGAACCAGAGAGGTTTGTCACAGCCACCCTCACTGTGACAGACACCAGTTTGTAGGGGATGGGCCAAAACATGCTTAAGGAGGTCAGGTTTAGGGAAAAATCACAGAATATCCCAAGCTGGCAGTGTCCCACAGGGACCAGAGTCGAATTCCTGGCCCTGCACTGGGGACCATTCCAAGAAACAAAATATCCTGAGCTGGAAGGAATCACAGAATCAACCAGGCTGGGAAAGACCTTTGAGATCAAGCCCAAGCTATGACCCAACACCACCTTGTCATCCAGACCATGGCACTGAGTGCCACAGCCAGTCTTTAACCCTTGAACACCCCCAGGGACAGTGACTCCACCACCAGTCCAGCTCCTGGCCCTGCACAGGACAAGCCCAAGAATCACAGAATACCCTGAGCTGGAAGGGACCCCCAGGGATCCAAGCCCAGCTCCTGTCCCTGCACTGACACCCCAACCATCCCACCCTGTGCCTGAGAGTTTTGCCCAAACATTCCTGGAGCTCTGGCACAAGCTGCTCTCTCAAAAAAACCACTGTTTTACCCCTGATTAGCTATCAGGCAGCAGGGGACAACTCTTTACTGGAAGTTCAATGCTATGAAGTTCCTTGGAGTTCATTATTCCCCTCCCCTCTTTTTTCTTAAATCTAAAAGTTTCACTGGACTTTTTACCTTTTAATACAATAATTTTCCTACTGGCAACAGTATCAGAAAATGCACCACTTTTAATGAAAAAAGTTCCCAAAATACTTCAAAAGCAGCACTACCATATTTGATGTGCAGCTAAACACACATTATATCCAAGACTAAGCCCACAGAGGTCAGATCAGACCCCAAAAATCTTTGTTTTCACCCCCCATTAGCCACATACCTCATCTGGGTCAGCAAGTTTAAATTCCCATCCATCTCCTGTCCAGCTAATGAATGACTGACAGGACTTGTCAGTCAGTAACTCCAGAAGGAATTGCCACAGCTGGATAGGTCCACTGCCTGTTGGGAAAGAGAAGACAGAAAAACCACAAATTAATACCTCTGCCAGCTCTAACCACAAGCAATGTATGTGACCAGACTTGTATCACAGACCTGGTAATTAATCTGATTTATCTTTTTTATAGATCAGAAAGAAACCTAAGGTTGTACTCCATAGCACAAATCTACTATTACCCATGGGAAAATGAAGTCAGGTTTTTCATGAAACAAAGGATTTGACAAAAGTTATGGCTTTCCCCCTCATATGGATCCTTAACCCTCACTCCTGCCTCCCAAACAGCTGCATTTTGAGCTCCAGGGCTTGTCCTGAAGTCTTTGGCTTGGCAAAGATCCTACAGGAAAAAACCAATTTCAGCAAGGACTACAGCCATAAGGCCTTAACAACACCTGTGGGAATTTCCAAATCTGGGAGATTTTGTCCAAGCTCCCCTCTTTTTCAAACAGATCAAAAAGTGCATTTGATTTTTACTTGATCTGACCTGCCTGCCTGTTCTTGTTTTGGGTGGATAATCCCTGAGACTTTGTTTAGTAACAGAAAAAATTAAAATTATTTGTGACTAGTGGTCTCTACCTCCATGGCACACACTTGGAGGGAACGCTGATGTTACATAAAAAATAGGAGTGACCATTTTGCCTCACCACTCACCAGTAAAGCCAGCCAGTATGGCTGCTGGTATAACTGGTTTCCCTTGCTCCACAGGATCACTCCTCTCTTGAATGTAGTCTTTGAAGGACATGGTAGGTTTGCTCAGGCACAGGGACTGGCTGCAGTCATCCTCAAAGCTCTCGTAGGATGGCACACGCTGCAAATCCACCAGGGAGGATTGGCTGTTCCAGGACTGCAGCATGGAATCTGAGCTCTCGTAGCTCTCAGCACCACTGTCACTGGATTCATGCTCTCTCAGCTTGCCTTCAAAAAAAAAAAACAAAATAAATACAAATATAAGAATAAATATAAATACAAATATATAAAACATATATAAAATATATAAAACATATATTAAAATATATAAAACATATATTAAAATATATAAAATATATATTATAAAAATAGATAAAATATAGATAAAAATAGATAAAAATAGAATATATAAAAAATATATTTTATATATATAAAAGATATCTATATAAAATATATATAAAATATATATCTATATTAAAATATATAATTTATATAAAATATATAAAATAAATAAAAATATATATTAAAAAATATATTAAAATGTATAAAAATAAAAATGTATAAAAATAAAATAAAAAAAAAAAAAATAAAAGACAGTGTTGATGGTTTCTTTCCCTCAATCCAGCCTGCCCATACAAATCACGCAAAGGAGGAAGAGGCATTCAGATCACGGCCTTGGCCCCGTGGTTATCACGCAGATAACAACTCACCAGAGTTATCCATCAGCAAATTGAGATTGTTCCTTGGGAAATCTTGGTTTACTGCACAGTAGTTCACACCAACAGCATCTGCTTGGGTTTTAGGGAACAATGGGAAGTCTTGTTCTGGATTGAGGAGATTCGGTGCCGTGGAAGTCTGACAGACGTCAGTCAGGAGGCTGGGTTTGGGATAACTGAGGGGTTTAGGGTATCCAGGCATTTGCATTCCATAGGAATTCTGATCTACGTTAACAGCTGAAAAAAGAAACCAAAGAATTAGATGATTTTTCCCCTGGAGACCCTTAAACAAACTAATACACTAAATACACCAAATCAGATTCTGCAAATCCCCCTCTCTAACTTGCCAGCCACAAATGCCCATTGTTCATTCTTCAAGGAAGCTACAGAAAAAACTGGGCAAGTTTTAAGTGGTTTTGAGCAAGGCTCTCCCCCATTAAGTGGTGTAATCAGGCTGAGCTGAAGGCTGACTGTGGTGGAATAAAACACACCATCAATCAAACAATCTGAGGGAGCCAGCACTGCATCCCACACACTCCCAACAGCTCTAGCACACTCCCAGAGCCTTTAAAAAGGCCTAAACAGAATTCTTGCTGCTTCTCAGTTTTTGCCTCTGTTTGCTGGAGATGGGAGTGGTCATTCTGCTCCACAGATGGAGGGCTTGGCATAGCAAGAGGAAATTTCATCTTCTCAAAGCCTTTGCTCTTCAAACGATTTCCGATACAAATTAGGTGACAATTGAACAATACAAGGAAAGAAGGCTGGAGCAGTTGAAGTCAAATGTTCTCCTCCAGCACAGTAACTATTCTGGTGCTTTTTGTTTCTACCCTGAATCTGTGACATGCTCAGAATAAACTGAGAGATGCAAACCATGAATTTTTTTAAAAATACTTACTTAAGGAATTATTATTGACCCAATGAGGAACTGAGGTGAGGTTCTCCACATACTGATCTTGTGTTTTCTCTTGGCTGTCTGGGGAGAGGAGAAAATGAGAAAATTTGGGTTTATAGTTTAAAGATCCAACCAGTATGCCATGGAAAGATTTGGGAAACTCTTGGGAGTATTTTGGTACATTGACAAAAATTTTAGTACCACGCTGTATTTGTACTGTATTCTCCCTCATGACAGAAATCACACCAAAAAAAATCCAACCAACTTCCAACAGGCTTTAAAACCATCACCACCAACTGAATTTTCCCATTAAACTTAAAACCAACAATAACTGCAATGTTCTTTAAGGTCCAACTGTTGGTTAACTTTGTATTTATGGGGTTAACTATTTTATTTATGGGACATTTACAGTGGTTGTACCCCAATTTCACTTATTCCAGAGATCTTCCCAAATAAAACCTGCCCACAGATGTACTCAGTCTGCAGAGAATGTCTGCAGCCACCTGCATCTGTGCTTTGCACACCAAGGATGTATTGACAGTGCTGATAATGCTGTTATTAAGCAAGTTTTAAAGTTCATTTCAAGTTTTCATATGCAATAAAACCCTTCATAGTGAAACCAGTGAAATCGAGTCCCATTTCTGTTTCTGTTAGGAGAGCCCTAAACCAAAAGCTTTTTCTGGCTCTCTAACTACCTTTTATCATCTGTTCCAGGTGTTCCCACAGAATATCACCCACATAGTCAGGTGCCAGTTCCAGGAAACGCTCCTTGCCCAGGTTGCACAAGTCTTGGCCACTCATAAGAAACTGATGGAAATTCACATTTGCCAAGCTGAACTCATTGGTAGCCCATGAAAGCCACTGGCAAACTTGTTGTTCAGTCCACAGCCAGGGATCTGCAAGACAGGAAGGATCCAACATTTAGAGATAGCTCCTGGCCCTTGTAAAATAATCTTCCTTAGAAAACAGTGAAATTAAAAAAAAAAACCTAAAATTGTTTAGCCAAGTTACTGAGTTCTGAATGAATTCAGAATGAATGCATTCTTGAATTTATTAAAAAACCAAACAACTCAGTCCTCTCTTTTCTTTGTGCATTCACTTTCAACCAGAGATGTCCTCAGCTTGCTTGACTCTCTCCTGCTGCCAAAGCATGAGCTCTCCATGCACCCATTTTTAACACCAGCAAGTCTGGCCTCTCCAAGGCAAGCTGTGCCAGATTCACATAGGA
Source organism: Emberiza elegans (assembly GCA_024865655.1). Lineage (NCBI taxonomy): Eukaryota > Metazoa > Chordata > Aves > Passeriformes > Fringillidae > Emberiza > Emberiza elegans. The sequence continues at coordinate 6,876,992 of JALJVW010000163.1, forward strand.
TCCATTCTTGTATTTCCTACTGACATCATTCTTTCCTTTTCAAAGAGCAGCTATTCAGCCTCCTCCTTAGCATTAGAAAAAAAAAAAAAAAAGAGCTTATAAATAGCAAACACTTACTATTTGGGATACCCAGCCGACACTGTTCCTTTGTGAAACCACTGAAAGTATCTTTCAGGGCCTGACTCATCACAGCCTTGCTGCACGGGGTTAACAGAGGCAATTCACAGTTGTTCGACTCTGCAAGAAAAGAAAAGGGGTGGAGGGGAGGAAGAAGACACATTAACTTCAGGGCACTGAAAGGACTGATTGGCTTTTACTATTTGAAGAATTAAAAAAAAAAAAGCTAAAATGTTGGGAGTTTTAAAAACAGAATCATCATGCTCCAAAATCTCTGTGCTACTCGTTTGATAAGATTGCATCACTAATTAGAGCTTTGCAGCTTTCCATGCATAGATCCTTATTTACTCTCAGTAGTTACATAAAGTGCCTTTGTTGCAAGGAAAACTTGATTATTTTTTTAAGGGAAATGGGACTACTTATTCCTCTTTTATCACCTATAATTTGCCCTGAGACTTCTCTGCAACTCCAGACAATCTTTATTTAATTTGAGAGCTAAGTAACTGACAGCAGGGTTGTGAAGAGCCAGCTTGCACTACTCAACACTGCATTTCAGACCTTATCACATCTCATCACCCAGCAAAAAAAAATTCCATCAGCTGGACCAAACAAGTGTTACTGGTAACAAGCTGGGGGTGAATAATGCATCCAACCACAAAGCTGGCACCATTATATGTCAGTAAAAACCACTGATCTACTTCACTGACTTTCAAATTTACAAGAAGATTCTATTTTAGGGATAAATTCAGATCCCACTCAGCTTTTCTTATTGGTCAAATTTTACCAGAAGATGCCTCATTTTATCACAGAATGATGTCACAGAATGGTTTGGGCTGGAAGGAGCCTTAAAGCCCATTCAGTGCCACCTCCTGCCATGGGCAGGGACACCTTCCACTGTCCCAGCTACTCCTGGCAGATTCCAAGCCAGTTCAGAGCTGTGCAGCTCTTCTTGCTCTCCCAGACTTTCTACAGGCTGTACTTGTGCTTAACTTCTGCTTTTACCACACCCTTCCTAATATCTGCAAGCACTTGCTTTGCTGACCAGAGCAGGCGACTGATTAGAATCACACCAGAACAAAGGACTTGTGGTTTTCTGGGTTTGAGGGCTTGAGGTTTCTTTTTCCTTTCCCTAAGGGGAGATAAAAGCAGCATCAGGTAGAATATCTACATTTTGTCAGGGATTTTTGGCAAGGATATGTAGGGCACTCTTGGGTGGGACACTGACCTACACACACACACAAATAATAATTAAAAAAATCTTAAAACATCCCCACCTTGTTTTTTAAAGTATGGAATAAAACATACTGAGATTTAACACCAGAGAATCAAAAAAGCTTTCAGAGTATTTGCACTTTAATTATGGTTGAGATGTTGCAAATTTAAATACATTAAAATCCTCTTTTTAAAGATTTTTAAACTCTTAGCTCTGCTTGAACTCCTACTGTGGCTTCTTCCATGAAAAATCAGACTATTAGGCTACTGCATCCCAGCTCCTACTTATTTTCAGTATAGAAAACAACAACTATCCACAAAGAAACTCACATGAATAAAACCAAGCATGTACACAGAAGTTTGTGTATTAAACCACCCAGGAAATGTTAGTTAAACCCCAAAAATTTCTGTTCTACCAAGTGGACTAAGGAGCAAAGTGAAGATTTACCATAAGAAGTGGAGTCAAATCCTGTTGGCACTTCCTGAAGCGTTTGGTCTTCACTGAGCGAGCAAAAATACCCAGCAAAAAGCGAGTTGGAGCTGTCAAAGGTGTCAAACGCTGGCTGACGCTGCAGAGGAACAGAATAAACACAGAACCACGTCAGCATTTTGCTGCAGAGCTGTGAACTCCTCTGCTAGGAAGTGTCTGGGTTTGGTTTCCTAGATCTGGAGATCATGCACAACCACTGCCTTGAATGAGCCAGTTTTGAAAGGTAACCACAATGAGGACACAGCTTCTGCTACGTGAATAGAACCCACTGATAAGGGCCCTCGAGGTGGGGGATGTGCTGCAGCTTACAGTAAAGCCAAATCAAGACATTCGTAGGTTTATTTCCTGTAATTGAGGCTTTTAACAATAGACAATGCACATGTGTGTATAAATACATATTTATTTCCAGGTGCATTTTAAAGAAATCCTCATTTCCTTAACCCTTTAAATTGATTAGCCACTCGATGAGGATTTGATGGCAGATCAGTAAATTATGGGAAAACTGCCAGTGCAAAACCTACAGTAGATTTAGGAATTTGTTTTTTTCTTCTAAAGGATAAAACTCATCTGAACCACATCAATTGAAGCTACACAGCCAGCTTTATAGGACTTGAGGAAGGATGTTGCAGCAACTTTTATACTTCTGCCTTACTGGATTTGCCAGCAACCACAATTTGAAGTCTTTCAAGTGCTCAGATGCTCAGTGAAACACTTCTACTTTCATTTTACAGCAAGGGATAAGCAAGACTGATAAAAATGTTCCAGATAAAAGTGGGTTCTACTGCTATTCTGACATTCAAGAAATATTGTTATATTTTGAAAACCTGACTCCTTTCAAACTTGACTTGAGCCAACTGAATATGCCAGAAATATTGGTATGAAATTACTAAATTCCCCTCAACCACTTTAGTCTTTGGGGGGCAGAAGGAATGTGAGCAGAGGAGGAAATAACTTCAAAAACATCTTATGAAACTTGCTTGTTAGTCACAGGGAAACCCCATCTGCAACATCTTGAGGCAAAGACGGATAAAAGTTGCCTCTGAGATTTTTCTCAAGGCACCTGAGCATAGAACATTGCCCTGGAAAGCTGCAGCTGGAGACAAAGGCAACTTGCAAATGTTTATTTGGTTTAGGCAAACACTGATTGGCCAGCTTGTGCCAAAGGAGTGGATTTAGCTGAGGACAAGGCAAGGATTTTTCAGAGCAGTATTCACGTGCAATGCAAAATGCAGCCTAAACTATGTTCCTGGAACAGCAAATTAGGATTAATTTTCCCTCTCATTCTCTAACTTTTCACGTAAAAATCTCCTGGCCAGCAGGGACAAATTGTACATCTTTGTTTCAGGTACTCCCCAAGTCAAAGCCAGCCCTTGGAAATGCTCATGTCTGAATGAAACAAGTTAATAACATCTACCAAATCTGCTGGTAAAAGATTCTTTATACATTACTAGATAAAAGCTCTGACTCATCTCTAGTACCTAAAAGAAAGGGCAAGTTCTTTCAACACAATCTGGAAACTCCTGCATTTTGGTGTAAATGACCCTTCTCCTGAGTCACTGGAAAAAATGCTGTGGCATGTGAATGAGTAAAATCCATACCGTGCTGGTTTCATATTTCAAAAGGGAAAAAATTAATGTGCAAGCATGTTCTTCATTTAATAGTAGTAAAAGAGGAAAAACACAATGCAGGATGAATTCTGCTCGTCCTATCAGTTTCACAACTACTTTGTTTGGCTTTTCAATACATGTAATTATTGCAGAACGAAATAAAATGGAATGTGAACAGCCACAGCACAGCAGAACACAAATCTCTGACTTAATTCTATGACAACTGAACACTGAATAACTGCTCAGAGCACCCAGTCTGGAAAGAGCACACAGATGTTAAGTTGGGGATCTCTTGGATTTTTTTGTGAGGAGAAAAAAAGGTTAAGAGGGGACATAAAGCATCAGAGCAGTGAACATCCCAGAGCCTCACTGATTCTTCAAACCATGGCCATTCCTCAAAGCTACTGAGAGCAGAAAGGGTCTCCCTAATCTTTACTTGGTTTACATTGATCAATGCTGTGTAAAAAATTGATACTGGGCTTAAAAAGCATCTTGCATGAATAGCTAGGGGGCCTTAAGACTGAGCCTTTACAGTCTGCTGACCTGAGTTTAACAGACACAGTCTACCTAAAGATCAAATAAATTTAATGGTTTTTGGAGTTATTACAATGTATTTGGCTTCCATTATTAACAGTTGGAAGTGGACAACCTACTTTTAATCCAAACAAGGTTCAGGAAGGTACCAAACCTGACCAGTCCTATCAGGAAAGGCCTCTGCCAGCCTCATCAAATTAAAGATACAAACCCTCTCCTGCTGCCCATCCTTTAACCTTTATTTTGGCAGGCAAATTTGAGCTCAGTTCTTGTCCACCTCTTTTAAATTCTTAGGATTTAGGGAATGGGGAGAGGAAGCCTTGTTGGGGGAGAAGATTGAGGGTGCAAGATTTGCACCTTCCCATCTCAGTCCTGCTTTTCACATCTCTGTGGAACTCAGTGGGAACACTCTGGCAGAAGATGAGTAGGGGAGCAATGAAACCTGTGCTCACTTGGCTTGTCCAGTTCCTGTTCTAGCACTGCAAGAACACAACAGGAGCACTGGCTGGGAGTTGCCCCAGCTGGGTTTGGGAGCTGACAGCTCCAGGGCACTCACCTTGAGCATTCCTCTGTACATGTTGGACACAGGAGCCACTTGATCCATGTTCCTGACCCCAAAGTCACTCATCTGAAAAAGGAGAGGGGTCCCATTAAATCCACAGCCGAAGGAGGGGGAAGCAGATGTTACCAGATGTTACCAGATCCAGCTCTGGCAGTGAGATACAGGGAAAGCTTTTCCAACCTCCCAACCACACAGGGCAGCTCCCACCTTGTTTTTCAGCTGGGAGAGCTTTCACAGAATCTGTGTTTGCCTGCAAAGCCCACAGAAACCCCCTCGCTCACTGAGTACCTGTCTCTTTGGGCTGTGTTCCAACTTTTCACCCATTATCTGCGGTAATCAGTTTTGTGTTATTTTTGTGCCCTCTCACAGGCCATGATTCACTTCAGACTTTGGCTTTCAGAGGAAGAGGAGTGACAGTGACACTGTGATACACCTTCACCCCTTCATGAATAATCAGAGAGCCAATTCCCAGTGTTCCCAACCTCCTGCCTTGACTCCTTTACTCCAAACCACATTATCTTGTACATTTTCTGAACACAGGATTAAAGCATTTGTAAAGCTTTAGAGGGCTTAAGTTTTAATTGAAAAGGGTTTTATGCAGTAAAATACCCTTTTTGAAGGGCTGATACTGGGACCACTATCAATATGTTCATGCCACTGAAGTCAAACCTTTATCATATTGCCTTTATCACCAGAACAGAGCTGTGTGAGGCCTGTGTGACTTTTCTCCTATATATCACTTAAGGAGAAGAGCGATAAGATTCATATCCAATGGGAAAGATCAAACATACGGAATAAAGCCAGTTTTATGGCCATTGTTTAGGTTTATCGTGATGCAGCAATTCAGGTGTCAGTGAATGATACCTTATCAAGCTACACTCTTCATTTTCCTTCCCTTTTTCCACAGCATTGGGCTGAATTCCCTTGCTCCACAGCAACTGCCTGAAAACATGCACTTGTACTTAAATCACAAAGGACACTATCGAGATTTCCACAAAACTGTGGTCACTTACTACAAGCAGAATCTATCACTCACCATGTTAACACAAGGAAAAAAAATCACTTTAAAATTCAGAAAAAAATCGTAAATTAGGATCTTAACAAAATAAGTCCAGCTTGTTGAAAATGGCAACACATTCAAAAGCTGTCCATATAAACAGAGAGGAAAATAAAAACATCCAACAGCCAAAGACAAGGAACCTTTTCATCCTTTTAAATAGTTGATCACTTAAAAATAAAACTAAAAAAAAAATAGCAAGAGCCCTCAACATGAAAGGCCTATTTCAACTTGACTGGGCCTTCTAATTGAAACAAAATAAATCAACTGACACTGAAAAGAATATTCATTAACGTTACTCAAAAAGTGCAATCTACTGAATGATGTTTTTTACCTCAAACAGCACGTACAAATATTTGATCTAAATTACACATCTCATTGAGCAGCAAAGAATTTCACACAGCGTGAGTCTCACTCAGCAAGCATCCTAATCTGTTCATTAAATTTGCCACAGTTTAAACAACTGTTTATCCTTGCATTTGGCTGGGCTTTTTAAAAAGTATATGGCAATTTCCAACACCCTTTGTTTTGCCTTTGAATCCTGCTCAGGGATAACTGGCTTGGGGATTTGAGTCTTTGTGGAAATAGTGTATGTATATTCTGTAAGTTGAGGTCTGATCCTTGGTTAGGAGTACAAATAAGATTCCTGGCACTTGTGTGCAATTCTGACCTCTCCACAAATCCTGTTAGGCACTTCCCCATCCACTAAAAGGGATTCTCTCCTTCCTGTCTTTTTCTTTAGAGACGTTTAGGGCCCTAAGACAAAAGGTTTATACCAAGTGTTGATTACACGGCATTGCTCATTAACCCAAGCCCGGTTTTCTCCACGCTGGGTTTGTTCTGAAAGAAAGCTTTGGAAAAATGAGACCCCGAGCCCTGGCTGAAAAACACATGGAGATCCTCAGCGTGTTTTGCAACACTCCAGCCGAGTATCTCAAGCCGAGGAATTTGTATGCCCTCTGCTCATCCCACATCAGCTCTCTCCCCATCTGCAGCACAAATTTCCAGCCCTGAGATACGAAACCCTTACAGACAAACAGAGCTGGAAAGGCAACGTGGATTGGCACAGAGGGTTAAACCTGCCTTTCTGCTGGACCTAAAAAGTTTTGTTTTGTTTTTTTTTTTTTTTTTTTTAATTCAGAAAAGCCACTTCGGCCCAACACGGTGTGACTGGGCCTCACCTCCAACTCCTCCACTAATGCTGATGACTGCGACTTGCCAGCTATAATTGGTTTAACTGGCAGGACACCTTCCTCAACACCCCCGCATAGCTGAGTGGGTGAACCAGAACAGGGTCAACAGGATCAGGCACTTATTAACTAATACGCCTGAATTCTGATCGCCTTCTTTTCAGCAGCAGCCAGGTGCCTGCCCACAGCTGGGCACAGCTGGGCAGCATCCACATGGGCAAGGGAAGCGCGCTGATGGCTCTCATGTCCCTCCAGTGTTATTCCTCCTTGGTTTTTTGGGGGAATTTTTTTAGGGGGGATAGCGGGCAGGAGGATATGATGCCTGGTTGTTGATTTTCTTTTAAATGGCAATTTTTTTTCAGGGGAAAAAGCAGCCTTCCTTAGGAAGAGTGTGGGAGAGAACGGCGTGCCCCGTACAGCCCCCGAGCTCCGCCGGGAGCCAGCCCGGCTCCTCACACACATGACACACGCTTCGCCCACGTATAAAAAACTTCGGTGGGCAGATCACACAGCCCAGCGTTTCGGTGTTTTTTTTTTTTTTTTTTTTTAAGTCCCTTTAAACTCCTAACCAAATCCAGAGCGCGCTGCCCATTAACCCCTTCCTGCCGGGGCCGCGGCATCCCCGGGGATTGAGCCCGTGGCCGCTCCCCTCAACCCCTCACGGCCCCCGGGGGAGGCCGATCGGGGGGCCCGGGGATCGCCATCCTCGAGGAGAACCCGCGGCGCCCACGGCCAGCGAGGAGGGGAGCACCAGCGAGGAGAGCTCCCGGAGCCCCAGATGAGCCCTTTTCCCTTTTCCCCCGCCTCAGTCCCCCCGCCTCACCTGGCCCCCGATGCCGGCGCTCCTGCGCTCCCTCCCCGGCGGCGGCCCCGGCCCCACACGCGGCGTCCAAGGGATCGAGGCGCCGCTGCCTCTGGGCGAGCCAAAATATCCTCGATGCGGCCGCGCCGGCAACAACAACAACAACAACAGCAGCAGCAACGCTGATCCCGGCGGAGAGTCCCGGCCAAAGCAGGGGGGAACAGAAGGGGCGGGATGCGGCGGGCAAGGCAGGCGGGTGCCCGCGGTGCGTGGGCGCTGCCGGCCGGGCCGCGGGTGCGGGCGGCCCGCGGTGATGCTGCGCTGGTTCCGCGCTGGTTCTGGTTGCGCTGGTTCCGATGCCTCCCGGCTCCGCTCCGCGCTGTGCCGCCCGGCCGCCCTCGCAGGCGCTCTTCAGCGGGCGGGGGGGAGGCGGCCGGACCCGCCTCCCTCAAGCCCGGCCCCTCCGCTTGTTGTCGTCGCTGGTACCGGCACAGCCGCGCTCCGCCAGCGCCGGGGGTGCCAAGAGCGGCTCGGGGAGGAAAAGTGGGGGAAAAAAAGGTGGTTTATGTCGTTCCGACAGACGGATGTTGTTTTTTTAAATTTTGTTTCCTCCCCACTCCCCGGTTATACGTGAGATAATTCATACTGGACGTTTTCCATGCTTGTTTTTTTATTAATGCCTCTGGTCGAGATGGGTGAGATTAGGAGGGTTAACCCCTAAAATTACAAATGGAAATAGTCTATTTGGACTACTTCTTGAAGAATGAATTTCTTGAAGAATGAATTTCTTCCCAGAAAAGCTGATTAAAGGCATTAATGGTGGAGTCACCATCCCTGGGGGTGTTCAGCACTCGGTACCATGGTTTGGTGCACTGTCAAAAGTTGGACTCGATGCTCTCAAGAGCTCTTTTCCACCCTGATTCTGTGATTTTCCTCAGCAAACTGCGACACTCGGTGCTGTGGAACTTCAGGGATTATGTCATGTCACACCTTCCGCAATTATTTTGGGGAGTTCTTAATATAAAACGGGATGCGACGCGGCAAAGCTGCAGCCTGCGAATCTCAGATCCTGACGCTGCAGCCTGTGAAACAGAGTTGGCGTTCCTCACACCTTTGGGGGAAAAAAAAATAAATTTGGTGGCCCTTGAAAAGTTGCAAGGAGCTCAGTGACACCAAAATGTAAAGTTACTTTCTGCTGAATTTGTTTTGTCCAAGTGAGCTCCCCCTGATTTTGTGGACAAGCAGGTCTGGGTGGCTTTTCTTAGTTTGGAGACACCTAACTTGCCTGATTCTCTTGCCAAATCAGCTACAAATGATTTATTTATTATTTATTTATATTAATTATTTATTTTTATATTAAACGCTTTGTGTGCCTGCAGACAAGGGAGCCATGTGCCCTTCCCAGCTGGCTGACCATTGGAGCCACCCTTTCCTCTTGCTTCCCCCTTGACTTCCCTGGATTTGCAGTGAACACCAGGAATCCAAACTGCATTTAGAATCAAGCTTGCTCTTTACACCTTGCTTTATTTAAAGTCCCATTTCAAATTAACACTTGTGTCATAGGGTTGTAACTTTTCTTATAATAAGAGCCCACTAACTGCTATTTTGCAGCTCCTCACCAGATTTCAGCTGATTCTTTACCTTTGCCTGTGAATATTTTTGCCATTAAAAAGCCACAGCCTCTTTGGCCTTGCTGGTGCAGTTGTCAGGGTACCCTCCTGTATCTTCCAGCTATTTCTGGCTGTAGCAAAAACTGGATTTTTTTTTTCAGTGTTTCTTTTAAACTCCTCAGAAAACTTTCTCCTTAGAAAAGCAGGATATATTTCATCCCTTAGGGTCAAATGTTACTGGGAAAATTGTGACAGTCTACTTTGAGAGCCTTAAAGATGTGTCTTGATTATGCCAATGACATTTCTTACTCCAGGAGAGCCCTGATCTAATAAGGCAACATCTGCTACAATCCTAGGGGAAACCATTAAAAACTGTATGTCAGCTGCATAGCAATTTTAATTATAACACTGACAAAAACAATTATGACACCCTTTTTATAGGGGAAACATCTGTCAGAAAGATAAGATGAAAGGCTGGGAGTTATTTATTTCTTGCTAAATTAACATTCTGGGACCCAGAGCAAAATTGTTAACCTGGCCATATTTTGCTCTATTGAAAGGTTGTATTTTTAGAGCAGTTCTTCTTATGTAAGAGTATATAAGTTCATTAAATTTTACTTATTGTTAGTGAAGAAATAGACTTCATTAGAAGTGGTTTGTGCTTAGTGGGCTGGATGATGTATGAGGAGGGGCTGGGGGAGCTGGGTTTCATTAGTTTGGAGAAAAGCAGGCTAATGGGGAATCTCATTGCTAATTTCAACTCCTTAATGGGAGGTTGGAGCAAAGGGAGAGCCAGGCTCCTCCAGAGGCGCACAGTGGCAGCAGGGAAAATGCCAGTTCGATATTTGGGAATGAATATTCCCAGTGTGAGTGAAAGCTCCATCTGGGGGAGTCTCTGATCTGGAGTGGCCAAAGCCCAGCAGGTCACAGCAGAGAGCTGAAACTTTCCTCTCCAGTCTGAGTTCCTCTTTAATTCTCTGTCCCCTCTGCATGGCTCATTTTCAAAATGTCACATCATTAACTTAGAGAGCAAAAGGAAAAAATAGGTTTGGCTTGGTTTTTGTTTGGTGCCCGTGTGTTTGGTTCTATTTTAGGAATTGTCCGTCCTTACAATTTTCTGTGGTTTTATTCCTGTGTGTGTTGGCACACTGTGAGCCAGAAACAAAAGGGGGAGTTAGGTATCAATTTAAGGATAACTGAATCAGCATCTAGCTGCAATCTTCTGAGATATTTTTTTCTGATATTTTTGGGGTTTTGTTTTGTTTTTTGGTTTTTTGTAGGAGTGAGGGAAAACTAGCTGTGGTGCTCAAGAGTGAAGTAGATAGGAAGGGAAAAGGAAAAAAAATTATAAAGAATAAAGAAAAAAGCATTGCAAAATTCTCTTTTCTGTGGTAATCTACATAGGCAAGACTTTTTTCAGTCCTTCTTGATCATAATTTTTTTGTTTGAACGAGGACCTATGCTGAAAGTGAATTCTTGGGGTTTTTTTTTTAACTGCCTTTCTCTGCACCAGTGCCTCAGAAATAAGCAGAAGAGTTACTTTCTTGTAATGAATTTAAGTAAAGGAACCAGCTAGATTATTTTGAAGTACCTGGCAATGGGTGGCTGTCCAAGGGGATTATTTGGCCTCATATTTCTGATCTGAGCAGCTGCAGGGCTGAGCTCCTTGGAGGGAGAGAAGGGCAGCAGCTGATGGTCAGGGAAAGGCTTCATTGCTGTCTGCGCACCATCTTCTCACTGGGGACAGCAAAGAGGGGGAATAAGATGCTAAAAATGCCGAGGTTTGAAGCGTGGAGGGGGAATGTGAGGAGGCAGGTATGTGGCAGGGCTGCATTGCAGCTCAGAGCAGCTGTGACTTACTCCTCCAGAATTCCTCTTGCGCCACAGAGGGACACACAGGGCAGTGAAAATCCCTCTCGTGCTGTGCTGTCCCTCATCTGCATGTTGGCTCAGCTCCTCCGCCTCAGGAGGTTTGGGGTGCACGTGTTCCTTCTCCTCCTCCTCTTCTTCCTCCCTTCTCCTGGAGCAGCCCTTTCCTGGGAGTCCCAAAAGTGTCTGGTGGGCTCTCACGGTATCCAGAAGAGCCCTGCACATCCTCCCAGTGCTCCTGGCATCCCTGCAGCACCAGGGATGCCTCCTCCAAAGAGAGTTTGCATTCAGCAGCATAAATAAACAGAGGCATCCTGAATTTGAAAGGAAAGGCTGTATATTTGTGCCCCTAAAAAAGACAATTAACAATGAAGCTCCAGTGGTGGCGGCCGGCTGTAAGTTCACAGAGTGAAGGGTCTCAGGAAATAACATCTTTGAAAAATAAAGGCCCAGCTCTCCCAGCTTGAAATAGCAACTTCAAACAAGGCGCTGTTATGGTTGAAACAAAGGATGAAACTCATTTACTCTGCCATTCAAACTCGACTGAAACAAAATATTTATACAGGTTTGGGGGGGGGGGGGGTGTTGGATGGCTTTTTGCTCAGACATAGATTGTTCACTGAAATAAATTGTTCAGCTAAAACAAAACAAGGCTTGGCTCTCCCCACTGGAGAGTTCTCCCCACGGTGTTTGGTGCACAGAGTGTGACCAAGGTAATTTCTGCGAAGGCATGGCAGTGAGTCACAAAGTGCAGTGTTATTTGTGTGTGTGTGTGTCATTACTCTGAGCACATGCAAACCAACAGGGCTAATTACTGCCCAGAAAAAAATAAATAAATATTGTGTCAAAGTTTGAGCAGCAGCAGATATTGCTACATTTTGCCCTTAAAGTTTCACCTTCATAACTCTCAAAAAAGTCAGGTGAAGTCCCAGCTGCAGGAAATATAAAAATTTGAAGTGGTTATGCATCTATGCATCTATTGGTTCATGTTTTTTAATTAAGTGAAAATGTTGCAGGCATGCCTCAAATAATGTTGCCAGTGGACAGGAGAGATGCCTAACACATGAACTGTAGGATGATTCCTCATAGGATTGAAAAACCTAAACCTTTACGTTTCATACTAAAGCAGAAGATTAGTTGTTAAACTAGCTAGTGCTTGAGAGCTTGCTCATACCATTTTGGGTGTATTTAATTCATTTCATGCAGTCTGAGGCATAAAACAAAAAGCACATGTTAATATTTTAAGGCCAAGTGTATTCAGAAACAACAGAGCTTAATAATTGCTCTTGGATGACTGGGTTCAAAAAAGTATGTTTGAGCTTCCTTTAGCAGGAGAGCTTTTTCTTTTATTCCCTGCTGGTTTCATTTAAGAATTACTTTGCTTGTGCACAAGCTTGTGATTCTCCTGGTCAGCTCACTAATCACTGATGTGATGTGCCCTTCAGTGCAGCGAGGGCAGGAATTCATCTTGCTGGGTGTGGGCCCCTCTTTTCCTCCCCCCTCACCAAAAAGTTTGGCATCGTTGTTCTGTGGCTGTTCAAGTTGTGTGCTGGCACTTAGATAAGGTGTGACAGCTGTTTAAAAACTTTGCCTTAGCCCTAGGTGTGTAGATAATGATGTTCACAGCACAGAGTGTGAGAGCCCGTGGCTCAGAGCTCTGTCATTGCTGCTCTTGTGCTTCTCTAAGTGGGAACTGTCCCTGTGAGCTCTGGGAATATTTTTGGAACAGTGACTTAAGATTATTTTTTTCATGCTGACATACTCCACTGTGTGTCAGGGCTCGAGCCTTGGCATCGTAGAATTTGTTCATCTTTTATGTTTTCTTTTGCCTTCTTTATTATTCTCAGCTGACTTCATTCTCTTTCAGCTGGAGCAGAGGACACTGAGGGCAGAGCTCCCTGGGGCTGCAGCTCCTCCCGAGGGACGGCTCTGATCTCTGCTCTGGGACAGGGACAGGAGCCTGGCTGCAGCTGGGCCAGGGGGGATTTAGGTTGGATTTAGGGAAAGGTTGTTCCCCCAGAGGGTGCTGGGCAGGGAATGGGCACAGCCCTGAGGCTGCCAGAGCTCCAGGAGCCTTTGGCCAGGGATGCCCAAAGGTGGGGTTGTTGGGGTATCCATGCAGGGCCAGAAGCTGGACTTTGATATTCCTTGTGGGTCCTTTCCAACTCACGATATTCTGTGATTAATCCCTCACCTCCCAGAGCAACTCCCGCTTCTCTTTTTCCCCTCATTGATTTTTGTCTGTGGAGCTGTGCATGCCAAGTGCTGGGCAGTGGCAGAACTCGTGGCACTGAAAGTGAGAACGGAGTAATTTCTAATCACTTGATTCCTTTTGCCATGATTTCACCCATGGATCCCTCTTACTGCACATTCAGTGCATAGACACAGCCTCACAAAAAGCACGGCAGTGACTCTCTCTGTGGTTGGTGAATAAGAATATCTCTGTTTACACAATATTTTGAAATTCATTCCAGGCAGATGCTGCATGTTGGGACCTGAGGGAGCTGGGGTTGTTTAGCCTGGAGCAAAGGAGGCTCAGGGGGGACCTTGTGGCTCTGCACAGCTCCTGACAGGAGGGGACAGCCAGGGGGAATCAGGCTCAGCTCCCAGGGAACAAGAGACAAGACAAGAGGAAATGGCCTCAGGCTGTCCCAGGGGAGGCTCAGATTGGACATCAGGAGGAATTTCTGCACTGAAGAGCTGTTAAGCTTTGGAGGTTTGGAGTCTCCAACCATGGAGGTGCCCAAGGAAGGCCTGGATGTGGCACTCAGTGCTCTGGGCTGGTGATGAGGTGGGGATAGGTCAATGATCTTGGAGGTCTTTTCCAACTAAATGATTCTGGGATTCTACTGGGATGTGCGTTTCTAAGTTCTAAGAGTGAGGGAGAAGCTGGTGGCTTCTCTCCTGACCCAAGCAAAAATTCAGCAGTAGAGCACTGTAGTGAGGAGCATTCACCCCACTGCGTGTTGAGGATTTCAGCCTGGAGTGTCTGGAGCAAAAATTCGTCTATTGAGTGATTTTGACTAAAACAATACATATGTCACATCTACATCCTGTTTGACTTTGACTGAAATAACCCATATGTCACATCTACATCCTGTTTGATTGACCTCCTCTCCTGCTGGAAGGCTGTTCAGGCCTATCCATGAGGGAATCCAACCCTACTCCCACAGAAGTGGGAAAAGCAAAGGCATTGCCAGGTTGAGCTGTAAGTGGATGAGAAAATGGTTGTGTCCACTGGTGCCCACATTGGCAGACTTGGAAAACTGCCTGTGTTTCATTCACAGCCATCTCTGGGAAGCTCAGTTCCATCCTAGCCAAGCTGGCTGAGTTTCTGCTTTTCCTTCCCCAGGGGCACAATGTCAAATTAGTCATTTTTACAGGAGCAGGGAGCTTTAGAGCAGCCCCAACATACATTCTCTGGAACACTGACAAGATAAATTCACTTTGTACAAATACAAGCAGCAGTTGCTCTGTCTGTCCTGCTTGCTTTTTCCTTTTTTACAATGGAGCAGGTGCAATGCCTGTATCTGTTATCAGTATCTAATATGGTTTGGGCAAACAAGGAATTGCTCACGTTGTCTAGGTGTTGCACACAGGCCATTAGTCACCCTGTCTAGTGCTTATCACAATTCAAAAAAACAACATTTGGGATGAGTCATTGAGATTCATTAAAGAATATCTTTGTCACAGCAGCAAATGAGGGAGAAGTATGGAAGGGATGGGCGGGGGAATGTTTAATATTTGTGGAGAACATAAGACATATGCTGTGTACCAAGATTCTTGGGAAAAATCCTGGTTTCACAGGCTATTATTAGCAGAGCAAAAAGTGAGCTTAGTCGTGTTGATCAACCCTAGGAAGCAAATTCTGTGTTTGGAGTGTGAAATAATTCACTTTTTTGGGGGAAGGCTGGGTTATAGGGTGTGACACCCCACACCAGTGTCCAGCTGGGGCCAACCCATAAGTCTTGTTCCACCCTGTGTGCAGCTGTGTCAGTGTCAGAGCACTGGGGTCCCCTTGCCTTGCTCATGTCCCCAGCAGAACAGACATTCCTGCAGGGTGTGACAGGGCCACTCCTGTGGCCACATGTCCCTGTCCACTGTGGCCACCTGGTCCTGTGTGAAGCCTGGATGCTGCAGGCACTCAGCAGGAGCTTAGTGACACACAGGACTGGTGGCATTGGCCAGCAAACACTCTGAGGGGGACAGGCTGTGCCAGGCTGGCATGAAACAAGGGGAAATAATTTCCTTAGCCCATGAGAATCTGCTGGACCTTAGGCATTAGGGCTTTTTCCTCCCTTAGGAACAACAAAGTCAGTCTCGAAAAAAACCCTTTGTGAATTGTACTTTGAAAAAAACCCCAACAAACAAAGTAAACCCAGGCTGTGATTGATCAAACCCTTGTATTCTTTTTGCTCTTTTTAATCCTATTTCAATTTTTTTAAAACATGTTTTCTCTTCGAGTTGTCTTTTTTCACAAACAGTGGGTTTTGGTGGAGCCCTGGACGCACCAAGCAGAGGGAGGGAATGCTGTGTGCAGTTCCTCTCCACACAGATCTCCATGTAGAGGCTTCCCCACTGGCATGAATTCCCCTCTGTGGGCCAGATGTGCTTTTCTCCTCGCAGGAGATGAGTGTTTCCATGGCTGAGCTGTCCTGCTGACAGCACTGAGATTTCTGGAGTCACTGCTCACTCCCAGGTGTGAAGTGGATTGCTCTCTGGCCTGGGGCAGATAAGCAGCCACAGGACTTCGTGGCTGCTTCTCCCAGCATTGGAAATCTTTTAATTAGGAGTGAAATAAACTGCCCACATTGTTCCTTTCTTTCCTGTAGTGCAGTCTCTCTCCTTTGTCTTAGTGCAATCTGGTTTTCTTAACGTGGCTGATTCAGAAAGTAAGCTGAGCGTTGCCCAGAAGACTTTAAATGAGAATATAGATTTTGCTATGATCTTTATGGCAATAATTCAGTTTCTTTTTTAGCAATGTGATAAATGATTGCGCCTCACATCCCAGCTTTCACTCTGCATGGAGATTGAACTTTGGAAGCAATCCACTCTCAGGTGCTGTGCAGGGGAGCTCTGCTAATTCCCATTGGATTTCTTGGAGCAGGAGCTGTATTGTTTTAGTGCTCCTGAGTAAACCCAGGAGAAACTGGAGTTGTATGCAGCTCTTATCTCAGGGGAACGCACACTTTGGCCAGGCAGGAAAGAAACGGAACAGATTTTTAAAGATAGGGATTTTGATCTCACCTTCCTTAAATTCCTTCTGTGCTTTCCCAACAACCTGGCATTTCTGGGAACCCAGACCCAGCGTGTGCCAGGGTTTATGGTTGGCAATTATCCTTAAATACCCATTCCCTGGACTTGGACCCTCTGCCTGTTCCCAATGTTTTTGCAGTTTGCAGCCCTGCCTCAAGCTGGTTGAGCTTTTGCTGCAGCTCCCAAACACCAAACACATTTGGGGCAGAGTTGTGAATCCCAGAATCCCTGAGGCTGGAAAAGCCCTGCCACCCCATGGAGTGCCAGCTGTGCCCCGTGGGCACCTTGTCCCCAGCCCAGAGCACTCAGTGCCACCTCCAGGGGACACCTGCAGGGATGGGCACTGCAGAGCTCCCTGGGCAGCCCCTGCCAAGGCCTGAGCTCCCTTTCCATGGGCAAATTCCTGCTGCTGGCCCAGCTGAGCCTGCCCTGGCCCAGCCTGAGGCCGTTCCCTCTGCTCCTGTCCCTGTTCCCTGGGAGCAGAGCCCGACCCCCCCGGCTGTGCCCTCCTGGCAGGGACTTGTGCAGAGCCACAGGGGCCCCTGAGCCTCCTTTGCTCCAGCCTCAGCCCCTGCCCAGCTCCCTCAGCCCCTCCTGGGGCTCCAGCCCCTTCCCAGCTCCGTTCCCTGCCCTGGACACGCTCCAGCCCCTCCAGGCCTCTCCTGCAGGACCAGAACTGGGCCCAGCCCTCGAGAGCCAGCACAGAGGGACAGATGATGCTTCAGAATGGGACTTGCTGGACTCTAACCCATAAAGCTCAGCATTCATGTAGTAGCACCATCCTCATGTAAAAAACAAACAAACAAACAAAAACAAACAAAAAACCCCACCCAAAATCAACAACAACAGAGAAAAAACCCAACAAAACAACAACAACAAAAAAACCACACCAAAACCAAAAAACAACAACAAAAAATACCCAACCCCAAAACAAAACCCAAAACCCAACCAAAAACCCCTTTGGGGATTACATAGAAAATGTCCCATAAATCCTTAGCAGTGCATTGGCTTCCCACAGCTGGTATTCTGACATTAAAACCTTCCCTCACTTTCCTTAGGTCTCTGTATCCTGTGTTGTTACACGCTCCAGTGGAGAGTTTAGTTGCTGAGGAAGAGGTGCAGGGATTTTAAATGAGCACACTCCACTCCTTTTGGTGTTCTCAAGCATGTTGAAAACACGTAAAGGAATTTAGTTTTTCTAGGACATTCCCTTCTCCCACCTCTGTGTGTATTCCCTTGAAAGGAGCACGTCCCTAAAGAAAAGACTTTGTTTACCAAGTGATTATTCCAGGGATTCTTGTTTTCTCTGCAAGGATGTGTTTTAGCTTGGGTTGAGCTGAAGGAAATGGGAGTCACGAAGTCACTCAGGCTTTTTTTTTTTTCTTCTGGTTTCCTGTTTCCCCCAAACAACTTTTGAACCATTTGGTCAATTTTAACTGAAGTTGGGAAGGATCTCCTGTTCAGAGGGAAATAAAGTTCTTACACATCTCAGAAATAAGAGGCAGCGGAGCAGATAAAAGACACCAGACCTTGTGCCCCCACAGAGATAAAGGCAAGAAACGTGGGGTCGACTGTATTTGTTTCCAGAGAATCACGCCAGAAATAAATGCTATTAACAGGAACCTTTGATCAGGGCTCACATCTTACCAGGCTGGAGATAAGAATTGGTGTGTTATTAGAGATGAGATAAGGCCCTCCAAGACTCAGGGCTTGGGAGAGCAGCATCATTTGTTCTCTTGCTGGCAGAAGGGCGTGCTGCTGTGGTGAGGGGTAATATTTACCTCCATGCAGGGGTTGCTCAGCCCTCCTTGGGCTCTGCCTGAGCCAGTTCTCCTGTGGGGATGTTTGCTGGGGTGTGAGAGACCTGTGCTGCTGTCTCAGTGTTGCCTGAAGAGCACAGCCCTGAGGATCAGCCTGAAATCTGCTCCAAGCCTACAAGTGGTGGGGCTGGGTGACTCCAGGAGGAGATGGCAAATGGAAACATTCCTAGAATCACAAAAGCGGGGAATTATGGAATGGTTTAGGTTGAAAGGGTCTTTAATGGAAATGCCAAATGCCAAAGAGGAACATTTCTAGAATCACAGAAGTGAGGAATTATGGAATGGTTTAGGTTGAAGGGGTCTTTAATGGAAATGCCAAATGCCAAAGAGGAACATTTCTAGAATCACAGAAGTGGGGAATTATGCAATGGTTTAGGTTGAAAGGGTCTTTAATGGAAATGCCAAATGCCAAAGAGGAACATTTCTAGAATCACAGAAGTGGGGAGCTATGGAATGGTTTAGGTTGAAAGGGTCTTTAATGGAAATGCCAAATGCCAAAGAGGAACATTTCTAGAATCACAGAAGTGAGGAATTATGGAATGGTTTTGGTTGAAATGGTCTCTAATGGAACTGCCAAATGCCAAAGAGGAACATTTCTAGAATCACAGAAGTGGGGAATTATGCAATGGTTTAGGTTGAAAGGGTCTTTAATGGAAACATCAAATGGAAACATTCCTAGAATCACAGAAGTGGGGAGTATGGAATGGTTTAGGTTGGGAGGGTCTTTAATGGAAATGCCAAATGCCAAAGGGGAACATTCCTAGAATCACAGAAGTGAGGAATTATGGAATGGTTTAGGTTGGAAGGGTCTTTAATTGCCATCAATTTCCACCCCCTGCCATGGGCAGGGACACTTTCCACTGTCCCAGGCTGCTCCAAGCCTTGTCCCACCTGGCCTTCAGCACTTCCAGGGATGGGGAGTCCCGAAATTCTCTGGGCACCCTGTGCCAGGGCCTCCCCAATCTTACAATAAAGATGTTTTTCCTAATATCTAATCCAACCCTGCCCTCCTTCATCTTGAGCCCATTCCCCCTTGTCCTGTCACTACGAGCCCTGATGAAAAGCCTTTCCCCAAAGGAGGTAAGGAATGACTGAAAGTCCTGGCTGTCTGAAGGCTATTCCAATTCCATTAATTAGTGAGCTGGCAGTTTCACTTGGGAGCCCATTTGGCAAATGGCCATGGCTATTGATACTTGGGTTTGCCAGATCTTGCCAGGAATGAGTGATCAGTCATGGAAAATGGGCACCCATCCATGCCTAGAGAGTGAGTCACACACCTTCTTTCAGGAATACCATTAATGCCTTCTGGTTGATTTTTTTCTTTTTTTTAAGGTTGGGATTAAATGTTTGAGATGGTATTTTTTGTTTGGTTTAGATGTCTGTTAGTTTTTATTTATGTTATAGTTTTATAAGTTGTGAGTTTTAGAGTATTTTATTAATAAACTATAAAATGAAGTTGTATTTTTCAACAAGTTTTTTAAGGATAAATAGTTTAATTAAGAAATGACATTTAGATTATTCTTATTTTTAATTTAATAATTAATTATTTGTGGTTTGTAATGTGGATTTTTTTGTTTAATTATACAATATTATTTAAATTTATGAAGAAGATGGTGAAGAAGAAGGTGAAGAAGAAGGTAAACAAGAAGGATGCGTTTTTGTTTTAAAAATTTTATTTTATTATGTATTATTATATTTTAAAACTTTAAATTTTAAGTTTTTTGTTATGTGATATATATTTTATTTAAATTATATATTTATAGTTTTAATTTTATAATTTAATTATTAAAGGGTTTTTTATGGTCTTAAGTTAAATGTGGTGTTTTCTTGGGTGTTAGTGTTTGTTAGCATAAAAAGTCTAAAATTCTCAGCAACTAGGGTTCCAACACCTTCTTTATTTTTTAAAAATATATTCCAGGTCTGTAGGTAATGTGAGGACCTCATGCTTGACATCCCAGTGGGAAAAGTGACACTTTTCTCCCTGCTGTGACAATCTGCTGGATTTCAGTGTACCCTCCTAAATCCTACCAGTTTCTGATATTTCAGTATGGATGATCAATCACATATTTATAGAGTATTTTCCATGCCCTTTAGTGGTGGCACAGGAGATCCATTCAATTTTGTGATATTTGTGACTCTCTTCATGCAGCTGATGACCTCAAGCATGAGCTTAGCAATGTTGAACTTGGGACCTGCACATCTTTTGTCTCCGAGTTTCCAAAAATAAATCTTCCCTGCTTATCTCTCTGGCATCTTTTGTAAACAGCGAATTCAAGAGCAAACTTTGTAAAGCTCTTAACCCTAATCTTCCCCATAAGCTCCAAAGGTCGAATTACCAATTATGCCCTGTGTTTTCTTTGTGCTCTGGCTCTCAGTTTTCGTGCCTGGGGACTCTTAGGTCGGGCTTTACTCAAGGAAAGCAATCCCTTCCTTTTCCAAGCAGTTTAAAAAGGCAGGGGAGTGCAAGAATAGCTTGTACTTGGTGCCACATAAGTGGCAGGTTTTGAGCCAAGGTTTACAGGAGAGGAGAATTAATTAGTGCAGGACTAACTAGCTAATCAGCCTGCTGTCTGACACCTTTATTTAAACCCACTTTCTGTGCTCTCCACAAGAAACCCAGTGCATCACCAGCTGCTTGGCATTTTCCTGTGGGGAGTAGCAGCAAAGATCCTGCAGGAGCACAGTGGGGGCTGTGGGAGGTGCAAAAGCTGGGATGGAGGAAGGACTGACTCTCCTGAGTCACATCCCTGGAATCCTGTGGCTGATGTGATGTAAAACCTTGGGGGAAAACGGTGTTGGAGGAACAAACCACACAGGTGACTTCAGTGGAACCATTTTCAGCTCAGCTCTGAGGGAAGGCTTGAACCTGGGAGAGACTGGAACAGTCCAAGGGGAAGAGAAATTTGGAGAATTGTGTCTCCTATTCTTCTGTGGCATACTGATTTAAAGCCCAGCAATAGATACTGGCAGCCTGTTTCCCTGTCCCTGGATTCCTGGTTAATTCAGATTTCTCTTTCCCTGAGGACTCTGACAAGATCCCTCTCCTCTACCCAGTTGCATTTTCAGTAGAGGTAGGAACATAATTCATTCCTGACCTCTTGTTGTCTGCCAAATGCAGTTGGGTAAGGGATCAAAATTTATTATAGGAAAACAGCCAATCATGATATAGATACAGCATGATCACATATTTCCTTGTAAAAATGTGATTAAAATAGCAAAATATCGAATCAACAGCTTTTAAACATCTGTTGAATGCACTTTAGTGAGTTACATGCTGTATGTTTCACTTAAAATTACAGCGTATTTAACCTTTTTTTTCTTTTTTTTTTTTTTTTTTTTTTTTTTTTTTTTTTGAGCTAAAAACATTCCAGAAATGGCTTTTGGTGGACCAAAAATGGAGAGAAAAGCTCTGAGAATAAATGTATCATGCTGTTGGCTGATATTTTGGTTTCCTTACTGGGACAACAAATTACTTCCACCCCAGGAATTACTTTTATGGGAGATGGTGTTAATTCTACAGGGCAGGTGGCTGAAGAGACAGTTTGAATATTTGAATATTTGAATATTTGACAGTGTGAATATTTGTGAATATATGTCCCACACCAAGGTGTTTGGATGAGCTGGTCATTTAAAAACAAAACCAAGAGGCATGCATCTCTAGGGAATAGTAAACAAAGTTGGAGTCATTCCTAATTATTGGGATACAGCTCTGTCATCAGCTCCTTCTCTAGATACTATTATTTATAGAAATAATTATTATGCAGCATTTAAATTTGGGATGCACACGGTTCTTTAATTGGGGGCTGAACTTGTGTTTGGCGATCTGGATTCCTATCCTTACTCATCTGTCTATCATTTATAAAGATTATATATCTGAAATGTGACCTGTACCTAATTATAATTAATTAAGTCGCCAGCAGTATGCTGAAAAACTTGCATTTAAATCAGGGGGTGAATAATTAAGGCAATTAGCAGAACTGACTGTTTGCAATATGGCTTCTTGAAAATGTGGAATAATTGCTAATCTTCTAGGCAGAGATGGACAGAACACCAGCCTGGTATTTAATTCTGTAAATACAAATTAGGTGAGGTGGTGCAAGTATGGAATTCCTTCTTTTTTTACCCAAATTTCCAAAGGTCATAAACTGGCTGAGTGACACACTACCCAACGGATTATTTCAGGGCAGGGTAAGTTCAGGGCATCCAAGATGAATCCTCAAGCTATTAAAAAATTCCCTTCTCTTGGCTTTCATCATTTTTATTTATAATCCTTAATTTGTGTGGTCGGGAGAGTAACAGTCCTGCTTCCTCACCCTGCTGTGCCACTGGTGCTTGTCCCTATGGATTTGTTGGATCTCCAGGCTTCCCTGAGCCACTCCCTGTTGATTATTTACTCCAGGAAGGAGTGAGGGGATGGGACATCACTCACCTCTCAAGGAGTGAGGGGATGGGACACCCATGCTGGGGACACACAACCCAACAGATTATTTCAGGGTATAGTAAATTCAGGACATCCAGATGAATCCTCAAGCTATTAAAAAAATTCTCTTCTCTTGGCTTTCATCACTTTTATTTATAATCCTTAATTTGTGTGGTCGGGAGAGTAACAGTTCTGCTTCCTCACCCTGCTGTGCCACCGGCGCGTGTCCCTATGGAGCTCCAGGCTTTGTCTGAGCTCCAGGCTTCCCTGAGCCACTCCCTGTTGATTATTTACTCCAGGAAGGAGTGAGGGGATGGAACATCACTCACCCCTCAAGGAGTGAGGGGACGGGACGCCCACGCTGGGCAAGCTCAGCCCTCCGTCACCGCCGGAGCAGGCACGCCACGTGTGGGAGAAATCACCCTGAGCATGGAGAAACCAGAGCCAGCCTCCCCAGCCCTGCCTGGTGGCATTCCACTGGCAGGGAGATGGCCTGGATAGGGCTGGCTGCCTGCAGGAGCAGGGTGCTGCCATCAGATGTGCCCGAAGCTGGGGAAAGGCGGGCGGGTGACTCAGGGCACGGCTGCTGGGTGGGAAGGTGGCCAAGGCGGCCTGGCAGAGCAGAGCTGGCCCGGCGCCCTCAGTGCCATCATGATGCCATCATGGATGATGCTATCAGTGTCTTTCCCAATCCAGGAGCTGAGAAAATGTGTCATGGTGCCCATCAGTATCAGTGGGGTGCTGTCCTGGTTCAGGGCAAATTTTGGAGAGAACCTCCAGAGGGGCTCCTCTAGGAAAGCAAATTCAATCGGCCCCCTCCTCACAACTGGTCCGGGAGAAAATACCTCCTTGGAGAAAAGTGGAAAAAACCTGTTTATTAAACAATGAAACCTAAACAATATTAAACAATAAAACCCCTTGCTGCTCCAAAAGAGATGACAAACTGAGAAAGTCCCCTCCATGGGCTGTAGCTCCCCTCACTCAGTCTCTTGGTGATGGACATGCCGCGGCCCAGGCCTGGCCTGATGGCCACAGACGGAGCTGCCAGTGCTCTGCTGGTGTTCAGTTCAGAGCAGGTTAAACAGCTCCAAAGAAAAGAGAAAAAAACACAGTCCAGGGACTTTCTTTGCCTCAGCTAGCTAAATTAACTAAAATAAAGGAGAGCTCTGTCCTGCTGTCTGTCCATCTGCAGGCAACACAGGCCAGGAGCAGGAATGTGGAGGAGTGAGTACAGGTTCTGAAAACAAACTGCAGCCTCTTCTCTCCTCCTTCACTCTGTGGAACAAATCCTAAAGGCGCAAAACTTATTATTCAGCATAAACCAGAACAGACAACTGGGGATAAAAGCATCATATAGTCAGCCTAGGACAGGTGCCTCGATAAAAGGGCTGGGCACTTGGCAGGGCCGTGGGGACACCAAGCCTTCCTCTCATGGAGGGGTCTCCATGGGCTGGGGTTTGTTCTTTTTTTTTTTTTAATTGGTCCTGCTGCTTTTAGTGCTTCCAACTTCTCCTCTCTCTGTGCCCGAGGCATGACTTGGATTAGTGGATTTATGTCTGTTGTGTGTAACATCCCGAGGTGAGCTTGCTGTCTGTCGAACAATTTGAATTTTACACATTTGTTTGTTGTCTTTTTAAAGACCTGTTGAGTTTGTGCTATGAGACAAGTTGGTTCAACTATTTCATTGAAACTCAGTTAATTAATTTATAGCTTTTAAAATTGTTTTTAGTTTTGTTGTTTATACCCAAGAAAGTTAAGAGAAGATTGCCAAATTTTCCTCTCAGGAAAACGCATGCATTTTCCAGAACTTGGATAATTGCCCTCTAAGTTTTTCCTGTGTCTGGGGTTTTGTTTGTTTGTTTGTTTGTTTTTGTTTTTTTTTTTCTCAAATCCCATTTGAATGAGGCACTCCAAGACTGTGGCTTGTGGGGAATTTTTGCATGGTTAACACTGGGCACATGCAGCAAACCATCTCCCTGCCCCAGGGCTTTGCCCAGGCAGGATTTGCCTTTAAAGCAAAGAGAGTGATTCAATGTCCTGTAGGTGACAGGGACAGCTCCTAACAAGTCTGGAGGTATTTTTAGAACTTGATAAAATAACACTTCATAAAACACCAACCAGGCAGCTCAAAAGAGGAAATAAGAGCAGAGAGACTTTGGGAAAACATTACTGTATTTTTAATTATCAGCCCTTTTGATGTTGTCAGCCCATACCTTAAGCAACGGGAATAATTGTTTCACTTCCTTCCTATTTAATGTGGTCATTTTATGGCTCAGAGGCACAGCTTTTGCTCCTGAGTTACCATTTACAGCTGTGGCCAGCCTTGGGGATGCTGTTTTGGGCCACACAGCTGCTCTGGCAGCGCTGTCTGCCAGGGAAATGGCCTCAGGCTGTGCCAGGGGAGGCTCAGGTTGGACATCAGGAGGAATTTCTTCATGGAAAAGGTGGTCAAGCATAAAAAAGGCTGCCCAGGGAGGTTTGGAGTGCCCATCCCTGAAGGTGTCCAGGGAAAGACTGGAAACCTGTGTTCTCCTCATGGAATACACTGAAATTTTATCTTTCTGGGGCTGAAATATTCCCATTATGGTGTTGACACATAAATACCTGTACGCTGAGCTGGGGAGGAACCTGCTCCTAAACCCCCTGCTCCTAAAGGAACACCTTTCTCAAGGCAAAACAGAAGTCCAATTTTGTGGGAATAAATCAGTGAAAATGGGAATAGGATCTTGGGGTGTTAGGCTGCTGAAATTTTCAGAAAGGCACAGGTGTAAAATTAAAGCAAGATTTCATCATCTTCTATATTGAATACTCAAAACAGCTGGGTCTGCCTATTCTGAACTGATATCTCCACTGAATTTTGCCAGTCCACACCAGTTAAAGTTCTGGTCCTTTGGTTGAAGCCTAAATTTATTGCTCTTTTTAGTTTTTTAATTTCATTTATAACTCCTGATGGCCCAGGACAGGACCCACTCAGCCCTTCAGATAAAGGTCAGTGTTAGCTCAGATTTTTTTGACATCACTTGCACTCACAAAGATAGGAAAGAATTAAAATTCTTTCAGCTGAAACTTTTGCTTCCTCATGAATTAAACTTGCTGAGAAGACCAGCAAAATATGATTTTCCCTGCTCAGTATGGCAGCTTGCAGGTCATCATGGGAGAGATTATGATACTCAGCAGATTCTCTTTAGGATGTGAGGTTTTCCAGTGTCTAAAGGAGCTTGGATAAATCCAGAAATTTGTTTTCTCCTCCTGTTTACTGCAGAAAGGATGCTCTGAGGTTTTGACTCCATGTGAAATGCTCAGTCAGGGATATTCACACCCCGTGCTCTGTGGAGCCTCAGCAGAAAAGATAAAAGTAAGGATGATATTCCTGTGTAAGCAGCTTGCTCAGAGAGGGAATTCAGCTCCTGGAAGAAAGCTGGGGAATGGTGGCCTGCAAGATGGCTCAGGGAATTCACCTGGATGCAACTTCCCTCATCCGCACATCCATCCTGGAGAAACAGAGACATTCTGGGCTTACAAACCCAATGGGGCAGAGATGCCATCCTACAGAGATCCCTGGTGTGGCAGAAGAATTTGCAGGGAGCAGAGTGGTCACTTTTATGGACCCTCTGTGTTCTTCAAGAAGTGCAAAGGGGCTGCAGCAGTGGCAGAAGATGGACTCTGACTTAAATTAAGGAATCATCCCAAAACCAGGAGAGGCATCCCAGCAGAGCAATGTGGCTGCCTCAGTTCTCCTTCATGATCAACAGTGAAGCTCTGGGATGACAGCAAAACACAGACTGGGAATAAAGGCTGGGCCAAGGTTGCCTGTTTTGACAGAAACTTCCACATTTCTTGCAGCTTTCCCTTTTCCCAGTGATGCAGTGAAGGGCATCTGCCACAGGGAAGCTGTAACCCCTGGAGAATTCCTGCTGATTCCAATCAGCTCCAGCCTGAGCACTCACATCTCTGTGTTTGTAAACAATCTCAGCACATCTCTTCTTTGGGATCCATCCAAGCTGCACTTCACTCAAATGCTGTTCTGTTCCTGCTGCCTGATGCAGTCCATCACACTTTTTCTGCATTTCACTTGTTTTGATTGTCACCAGAGAACCTTCAGCGAGGCAGTTTTTTGTTGCTGTGATGGCTGGTGAATATTGTGTTGGGGGAAAAATAAAAGTCTGAAGAGGAAATTTTCTAATCACAGTCACTGTTCTTTGTTGTTTGCAATCTGGATGAAGACAATGCAGATGCGTGAGTCAGTGTAAGCAGTGTCTGATGCTCTGAAAGAAAAACTCCTTATATAAACACCTGGGTGATCTGATGAAATTTTCTACATGTATTCACGATAAATGAATTTTTAAAATGCTAATTAAAGGCCTAAGAAATCTGTGGAAACCCTCTTTCAGTGCCAGAGTTCTAGAGGAATACATCTTACAGATCTTCCAGGTAGAGATTTTGGTATGGTTGGTTGGTTTTTGGTTTTTTTGGGGGTGGTTTTTTTTTTGTTTGTTTGTTTTTTGTTTTGGTTTGGTTTGTTTTTTTTTTCTTTTTCCAAACTGGAAACAATTTTAAAGCCATGTTTAAGCACTCAGGCTTAGCTATGTGTAACTGGATTTAGAGCAGTAATCCTGGCAATGGCTTTTCTTCCCCTTTAAAATGCATATTTTCCATTGAGCAGTGTGGCTAATGAGTGTTGCATTTGTAATGAAGCCCTTTTTCCAGGTTAGCAGTGAATCACTTGAGGCTGTGACCTTATCTGATCTTGCATGCTCAAGAGGGCTGAGTCTAATCAATAACTGGTGAGGTTTCATCAGGAGCCCGTGGGTGCTGCCGGAAGCAGTTTGGTGATTAAGGAGTTGACACTCTTGCTCTCAGCCATTCACGAAACTCTGTCCCATCCTGGTGGGACTCTGCAGCCTTTTGGAAAACTGGGATTTTCTCTGCTCAGCCTTCACCACTATCCCATGGTGGTTTTTATGGACAGTCGTGGCCAAATTCCAGTTTTGATAATTGTTTTCTGCCTAGTTTCCTTCCATTTCAGTTTAGACTGCTGCTCTCCTTTGTTCCCTAAGCCAAGGTGTTAAACTGCTGGGATGATTGCTTCCCAGGCCGGCTCTGGGAATGCTGCCTGGCACAGGGTGAGTGCAGCTCTGCTGCCTCTCAACTTTATCAGGTGTTTTTTCAGCTTCTCAAAGGGCTCTCTCTGTGAACAACTGATAATGTCCTGTGGAAACATCTGGACGGGGTCAGCTCTTCAGCTTCCTGGGCTGGAAAGACTTCAGCTCTTGAGGTGCACAGATGTAGTGTGAGCTGCAGTTTGATGTTTGGATCACAGACAGAACTCGTGCTTTTTCTGTCCTCTGACAGCCCCTGGGAGTTATTAGTGTTGGCGTTAAAGTGCTCTGTCAAACACAGAGGGGATGTCTGAATGCCTTTCTTGTTTGTTTGTTTTCCAAATGTGTAAAGGCAGCCTGGAAAGCTGCCGGTGTTTGTTGTTGGTGGCATTCCCCGAATGCCTCCATCCCCCTGCTCATCCTGGAGGAACAGAGGAGATTCAGCAGCTGATCTCCTGCCCCACGGCTTCTGTTTCAGTGCTGCCCCTCCAGGAGCAGAGAGAGCATCCAGGACATTGCCCTGAGCTAACAGGGAATTGGGAGTTGGAAGAAGGAAAGGGCTTGATATTCCTGGTATTTCTGGGAATCACTTCCCAACCAGCAATCTGTGCTGCTGGAATGAGCATTGGGTTTTGGAAATATCAGTGTTACACCTCCCTCTGGGTAGAGCAGTCAGGCCACAAAAATCATTCTGGTGGTTTCTGTGGATCCTGGGAGAGGCCAGTTCCAGTCCCCACTCCTCCCTTCCCAGTTCAGCTGCTGGTTTTGCCTGGGTTGGTTCTTTGCAGCAGGAAAATCCAAAGGGGAGGGAGGAGAGCCTGGTTTGCTGGAGCTGGAGCTGCTCAGACAAAGCCAGAGCAAAACAAACTCATCCGAATGAAATTGGTTCAGGCTGATGTGAGGGGTTTTAATTTCTATGGGGAAAATAGGAATCCCAAACCCCTGGCTGAAGCCTGGGCTGTGGATGCACTCCTTGTCCTGGCTGCAGCTCTGCCAAGTGGAGCTCATCAATGCTTTCCCCATCCAAAATTATCCCTCCCTGCGTCTCCTGGAGGACCTGTTCCTTGGCCAGGGGTGGGGATGGGAGGGCTAAAACCAGTTTTAGTCAAAATGAGCAGGTCACCTTGCACAACACACAGGAGGTCTTTGCTAAGTGGAGTCATGAAGTCCTCAGGAAAGGTCTACCTCACCCTCCAAGAGCTTCAACAAGTTTCACATTGAGTTTGGTGACCTGACACTTTTATGCCTTAACTTTCCTTGCAGATGAGCTCTGAAAGGCAGATTGAGGCTGTTTCAGGAGAGGTTTAGGCTGGAGATCAGGGAAAGGTTCTCCCCCAGAGGAGGAGAGCCTGGAGCCTTTGGCCAGCAGTGCCAGGGATGCCCAGGGTGGGATTTTGGGGGTCAGAAGTTGCTCTGGATGACCCCTGTGGGTCCTTCCCAACTCAGGATATTCCATGATTTCATGATGGGTTCTGTGGCCACCCCCTTGCTGGCTGTGCTGGGTGGATTCATATCCTCACCTCCCAGTGCCTCCCTACAGGGCCATCCTGCTGGGCCTGTTTGGGCACACGGTGTTTTTGTGGGGTATTGTCACCCAGACAGCCCCAGTGGAAATTTTTGTCCCCGCGTCCTGTGTACCACATAAACACACGGGGACAAATAGACCCTGCCCAGAAGAGCTGTAAATAATCAAGCCAGAGAAAGGTCATGGCTTGTGTTGTGTCTACATGAAAAACTGAGGCTAAGAGGGTGAGCAAGGAGCCTGGACCTTCTTCCAGCACCCCACAGAAGCCCTCCATCATTGCTTCCCCAAGTCTGAAAATGCTCAAATCCCTGAACGGGTCCCCAGCTCTCAGGACCAGTTATTTCCTGGTCTGAAATCTCTTATAGTTTGAAGTCATGGCTTTATTTTTAGCTCATCACCACCACCTCAGCCGTAATTACACTTGTACCAATCAAGCGTGTGGCAACGCTCATGGGTGTCTGAGTAGTCCTGTAGTGTAAGGCTTAATTTGTGGGGTTGGAAAAGGTGGAATGGCAGGTGTTGCACAGGAGCTGACACTGGGGTTCCACCTGCACCATAAAGCTCCTCAAAGGTGATGTCCCAAGAGAAGAGAGCAGCAACAGCAGGCCCTTGGTTCAGGGTCCTTTTTCACCCTCTCCTTTCAGAGGGATCCTCCAGCCCTGATCATATCTTAGCCCTAAGTCACATCAGGAAGCACATTTTTAATGCTGCTTTATTAGAGCGTCAGAGGCATTTGTGGGATTGGTGTGGGAGTACAAAATTGTTTTCTGATGAGGAATTGAGTCGAGGTTTGTTGGCGTCTCGTGTAGTGGCTGTTTATGTGTAAACTTGAAACCAAACCAAGCAAAAGGAGTGAAACCATCCAAGGCCTAAAATGTCATCTGGCAGCAAGGAAAGGCTGCAAATACCAGATTAGGGGAGGCCAGAACCAGCTGGCTGCATGCTGAATGAGTGCTCACCAGACATTTCCAAAGCTCCCTGTGGGTCCTTCCCAAAGGATATTCCATGATTTCATGATGGGTTCTGTAGCCACCCCCTTGCTGGCTGTGCTGGGTGGATTCACATCCTCACCTCCCAGTGCCTCCCTACAGGGCCATCCTGCTGGGCCTGTTTGGGCACACGGTGTTTTTGTGGGGTATTGTCACCCAGACAGCCCCAGTGGAAATTTTTGTCCCCGCGTCCTGTGTACCACATAAACACACGGGGACAAATAGACCCTGCCCAGAAGAGCTGTAAATAATCAAGCCAGAGAAAGGTCATGGCTTGTGTTGTGTCTACATGAAAAACTGAGGCTAAGAGGGTGAGCAACGAGCCTGGACCTTCTTCCAGCACCCCACAGAAGCCCTCCATCATTGCTTCCCCAAGTCTGAAAATGCTCAAATCCCTGAACGGGTCCCCAGCTCTCAGGACCAGTTATTTCCTGGTCTGAAATCTCTTATAGTTTGAAGTCATGGCTTTATTTTTAGCTCATCACCACCACCTCAGCCGTAATTACACTTGTACCAATCAAGCGTGTGGCAACGCTCATGGGTGTCTGAGTAGTCCTGTAGTGTAAGGCTTAATTTGTGGGGTTGGAAAAGGTGGAATGGCAGGTGTTGCACAGGAGCTGACACTGAGGTTCCACCTGCGCCATAAAGCTCCTCAAAGGTGATGTCCCAAGAGAAGAGAGCAGCAACAGCAGGCCCTTGGTTCAGGGTCCTTTTTCACCCTCTCCTTTCAGAGGGATCCTCCAGCCCTGATCATATCTTAGCCCTAAGTCACGTCAGGAAGCACATTTTTAATGCTGCTTTATTAGAGCGTCAGAGGCATTTGTGGGATTGGTGTGGGAGTACAAAATTGTTTTCTGATGAGGAATTGAGTCGAGGTTTGTTGGCGTCTCGTGTAGTGGCTGTTTATGTGTAAACTTGAAACCAAACCAAGCAAAAGGAGTGAAACCATCCAAGGCCTAAAATGTCATCTGGCAGCGAGGAAAGGCTGCAAATACCAGATTAGGGGAGGCCAGAACCAGCTGGCTGCTGTTCATGCTGAATGAGTGCTCACCAGACATTCCAAAGCTGGCCATAAAGCCTTTCTAAGCTCACTCTGGTCACTGCTACTCATTTCAGGATCACTGGGAAGCATGAAGGGGGCTTCTGTTTAGCTGTGGGAAAAGAAGGCAGGGAAAACAGCACCAAGTCCATGGTTTTAGTGTCCTTTCTCCTGTGGTTCACAGCACAGACCACAGTCCAGCTCCATCTGGAGCCAGTTCCAAGGGTTTTGCTGGTTTTCAGCAGGACCGGGGTGAAACCAAAGTGTAATGACAAGTCACAAAGGCTGCAATAAAGCCATGATCCCTGAGAAAACAGCTGTGGTGGTTTAGGAGCTCCTTGCCTCTCCCACCCCTCAGACAGAGGCTTCTGCTCCCAGAATGGTGCCAGCAGAAGGAAATGTGGGATCATGCTCTGCTCCACAACCTTGACATCACCCCTCTTTCCTAGGAAACAATGTGGGATCATGCTCTGCTCCACAACCTTCACATCACCCCTCTATCCTGGGAAACTGTGGGATCATGCTCTGCTCCACACCCTTCACATCACCCCTATTTCCTGGGAAAAAACGTGGGATTATGCTCTGCTCCACAACCTTCAGATCACCCCTCTTTCATGGAAAACAATGTGGGATCATGCTCTGCTCCACAACCTTGACGTCACCCCTCTTTCCTAGGAAAAAATGTGGGATCATGCTCTGCTCCCCAACCTTGACGTCACCCCTCTTTCCTAGGAAAAAATGTGGGATTATGCTCTGCTCCACAACCTTGACGTCACCCCTCTTTCATGGAAAACAATGTGGGATCATGCTCGGCTCCACAACCTTCACGTCACCCCTCTTTCCTGGGAAAGAAGCCTGTTTGGAGCTGCAGGCTGTGGCCATCTCCAGCAGCAGGCTGAGCCAGCCCGATGGGGTGATAAGGAACCCGCAGCACCCAGGGCTTGTCAGAGCCCATTCTGGAGCCTGTCATTACCCATTGTTCCCTTTATTGAAAGCAGTTGTGCCTTTTGCACGTCCCCATACTTCAAAAAATCAGACCTGGAACACAATTGTTGTTTTTTTTTTGCTCGGGAAGTGTTTCTTTTTGTGCATTAAAACTCAGGAGGAGGCTTGGTTGCTGCCACAGCAGCAATATCCTGACCTGCTCAGAAGGAAGTTTCGTTCTGAATAAAGCTAATCTCACACTAAAAACGTAACCCTTTGAGGCCTGGGGGCAAGCACCACGTGTGAAATCGTCTCAACTGTCATGTGGAAGGCTGGGTTTGAAAAGCCACCCTTGAGAGATTATCATTAAACCGGGCCTTACGCAAGGCTGGGCTCGGAGGGATCAGTGTTTGCACATCTGTGGTTTCAGTGACCTTGGCAGAGTTGTTTCCCAGTATAAGTAAAATCAGAAGTGGAACTTGCAACAGCAAGCAAATGTGTTTTTGCCCTGTATTCCAGGCAGATTAGTGATGTCATGGCTGCTGTGTGCTGTAGCTCTCTCTCCTTTAATGCCCTTTTTATTTTTTTATTTTTTATCTTGATGCTAATGTGGCTTAGAATTTCTTCAGCTAGAGAAGTCACAACTCTTGGCATCCTGCCCCACAACATTTACCTGGAGCTCTTGCAACCTTCTGTGACATCAGTTTTACTGCTGAGGGTGTAATTGATCTTATCCATTTTCTTGAACATGCTCATTATAACATTCATTGTGGTTCTTTTCCAACACTGGAACGTGTTCATCTTGGGACATCTATGCAATATCCACCTCCATGTACTTTCTTTATTTGTATTAGTTATTTTTCTATTATTTGTTATTTATTATTATTTATTATTAGTTATTTTTCTAGGGGTTATGGGGTTTTTTTGATCCTCACAAAGTGTGAGGACCAGAACAGCCCAGGGCAAAGAAATTATTTTAAAAATGGGGGAAAATATTAAGGAAGAACTGCAGGCTGTGTTGTATTTGTGAACTTAGCAGACTGAGTAGGTTTTTTATGTATTTCTTCTTTTCTAGTGATGCTGGTACCAGATGGCTGATTTACAAGTCAAAAACTTCAAGCATCCAGTAGTTCAGCCTCTTACTTCCAGAAGGCCTTGATGGATTATGCTGGATAATGCTGGATAATGTGGCCCATGGAAATTCTCTTTGGATGAGAGACTGTGGGGTGGAGGCAGTGGGAGATGTGTCTTGGAGCTCCTTTATGAGCTCTGCCGTGGGTCCCATCTCAATCCTTGGAAGTCCAGCACCCATGGAAAAGCTGAGGAGGTGGGTGGAATGTGCAGCAGACTTTCTATAGGAAAACAGAATCCATTTTGCTCATGGCTTAGGGTGGGTGCACATAAAGTAAAAGTGGATTTTCCTCCACTTCTCTCCAGGAATTTGAGACATGGTTTCATTTTTTCTTACAGTTAAGCACATTCAGTAAATAGCATAACCATCACAACTGAAGTACTACCTCATCAAATGCTGTGAAAAGGATGAAGACATTTAGATGACACATAAATACACTGAGTTTTCAGCCATGGTATACAGTGCACTACTTTCAATGGAAAATCAAGGCTTTCAAAGCAATTCATTTAACATTTCCATTTTAACACTTCCTCAAAGTCAATTGCAGCAGAGAACATGCAGCTCAGTTTGCTTCCTCAAACCACGACACAAAATAGTCCAGAACTTCTCCTATGAAGCAACAAAATCCCTCCAGGATAAAAATGCAAATTTTTTGTCCTACCACGGATGACACGGCTTAAGGGCTTTTCCAGTTTGCTGTCAAAGAAAGGATATGTCTTCATTGCTGATTCATTAACTGTAATTAACTAAAGTTTTGTTTGGTTTGATATTCTCCCCTCCCAAGTTATGTTAATGTGGATAAATAGTTTGGACAAAGCAGCCCCTCCTTGAAATGAAATGTGGGCAGTTCAGTAGAGGCTGGTCCTGAGCTCAAGGGTGGCTGTGCTGAGGATGCTGAGGGGCTCATCCCGGGGTCTCTGCAGGAATTTGACTCATTTTCTGATATTTTACAGTTGTATTAGCACACAGGGGAGCTGGGGGAAGTCAATAGTCATGGAGTTATACAATCATGGAATGGTTTGGGTTGGAAGGGATGTTAAACATCATCCAGTGCCACCCCTGCCATGGCAGGGACACCTCCCACTGTGCCAGGCTGCTCCAAGCCCCAGTGTCCAACCTGGCCTTGGGCACTGCCAGGGATTCAGGGGCAGCCCCAGCTGCTCTGGGAATTCCATCCCAGGGAACAATTCCTCATTGCCAATATCCCATCTAATCCTACTCTCTGTGAGTTTGAAGCCATTCCCTGTTGTTCTGTCTCTCCAGACCCTTGTGAATATTCTGTTTCCATCTTTCTTGTCAGCTCCTCCAGGCCCTGCAAGGCCACCCTGAGCTCAGCCCAAAGCTTCTCCTGTGCAGGTGAACAATGCCAGCTGTGCCAGCCTTTCCTGCCAGCAGAGCTGCTCCATCCCTCTGCTCATCCTGGAGCCTCCTCTGGGCTCTCTGCAGCAGCTCCATGACCAGTTGCAACCAGAAGGAAGAAGAAATTGTCCTGTGAGCAACTGAGGTTGTGTTAACCAAAGCTTCAGCCT
The DNA here is from genome assembly GCA_024865655.1 of Emberiza elegans. Lineage (NCBI taxonomy): Eukaryota > Metazoa > Chordata > Aves > Passeriformes > Fringillidae > Emberiza > Emberiza elegans. Next base: position 6,911,775 of record JALJVW010000163.1, read on the forward strand.
GTGTTTGTTTTGGCTAAGATTGGTTTAAAAGGTACAAAATGCAAGTGAAGATCTTTATGTCTTTATATCTTCCTATCTCAGTGGGTCTCCACCAAAAGGCACCACTCAGGATCCATGCTCTGCAGCAAGGACAATCCCTGCGTGTTTCTTTCCAAACTACTTATTTTCATTTCATTTAATAATTGCTTCACTAGAATCCCTTATAATCAGATTTTAGGGGAATAATAGTATAATATGGGGGGAATAATAATATAATAGTAGTAGTGAGGAAAAACCAAAATAAGCAACCTCCCATCCTGTGCTTTACAAATAAAAATTAAAAATAAAGTCCACCAATAACAGTTTGTTCTTTGGTAAGGGGCTAATGGGACACAGGACTTGGCATGCTGGAGCAGCCACTGGAATGAAGATATTACCATAAAGATCCCTAAATCTTGACTTCATTAAAACCTATTTAATAGGATCGATGTTTTTTCCTGGCCAAAATTTCTAAAGTTATGTAATAAACCCTGTGTGCCTGATCCTCCAGGGTTATTTCCACACTCTATTAACAGGCTATAGCAGGTTTTTAAAATATGCAGCATGGTGTGGTGTGTACCTGGGAACAAGGAACAGAAAGTTCTTTCAGAGATTGTATGTACATATGTCTGTAGGCTGCATGAGCTTGCCTAAACAATTCACACCATTATCGAGAGGATCTTGGCAAAAACAAGAGAAAAAGAGATGCAGGGAGTTACATAACAGGCACACATCTCTTTCCTTCTTGAGCAATGGCTGCTTCCACTTAACAAATGATATTTGAAGCACTCCATAAAAACTGCTAACAAAATCAATTCCCATGGCCTCTTCAGGAATGGAATCGGTTGCATGTGGGATGGTGAGATGCTGGCTTCAGTTGTTTAATCTTCTGGGTAATCCCAGATATTTGCATTCCTGGAGAGTTCAAAATGAGTATCTTTAAATGTTTTGTTGCAAAAGGTGGATACAGAAAGCATTAAGTTAGGAGGAGAAGTGAAAGGACAAATATCACTCTTTTTTTCCAGGCTGAGACAGATCTGTACTGTAACTTTTGGGAGCAATCCTACTGGAACTCCCCCCAAACACTCCTGACTGTGCAAAAGTTCTGTATTTCTGGATGTATGTGGATATTTCAGCATTTTGGGCCGGCCAGATGATCAGACCTGATCACAGGATGGGTGGGTGGAGATGGATGGGTGCCACTCTTCCATCCTGACCATCTTCCCCAGGGCACACTTCTCACTATGGAAGGTTTTTGCCACTTCTTTCTTTACCCTCAGATGCAGCAAACCCAAAATTCTTGGTAAAAATTAGAAAATTGTAAAGAAATTGCCTGAAAGCTCTCAGAAATTTTTCACTGTGGTGACCAAAGGATGCTTATGACACAAATTCCTGAGTGCTGAATGTTTTGACCAAAGCATTTGGTGCCTTGTAGAGGAGAATATTATATTATAATATAATATATAATATATTATACAATATACAATATACAATATACAATATACAATATGTAATATATAATAAATAATAAATAATATATAATATATAATATATAATATATATATATATAATATATAATATATAATATATATATATAATATAAATATATAAATATATATAATATATATATATATATTATATATATATATTATATGTTATATATATATATTATATATATATATATATTATATTATATATTATATATTATATAATAGATATAATATATACTACACAATATACTATACAATAATATAATAACATAACATAAAAGAATAGATAATATTCGATATTATTATATATAAAATATTGCAATATTAGATATTATTATATATAAAATATTGCAATATTAGATATAATTATTCATATGATATGATATGATATGATATGATATGATAGGATATGATAGAATATGATAGAATATGATAGAATAGGATAGAAAAGGATAGAATAATATATATTATAATATTGTCCCCACTGCAAGGGGACAAAAAGCAGCCATTGCCTGTCCCAAATGTGTGCAGGGCTGCAAGGAGGGACAGGCACATCCTCAGGTTTCCTGCAGCTCATCCTCCCCACTCCTGGCAGTCCCTGCGCGGGGACTTCCTGGCCCAGAGGCAGAATTTGTGTTTCTGTGTTTTATAGCTCACTGTGGACTGTTCTTGCAGGAACTGGGCTGAGTTTCCAGTTGTATTTCTGGCTCCTGTGACATCCGATGGTAAAGGATCCCCCAGTGTGGCTGTGTGTTTTGTGAAAAGTGTGTGTGTGTGTTTTAACCTATTTCCTCTTCTCTCCACATCTTGCAGAGGGAGAAACAAAGGAGAAACATCCTGGTTTTGCTCCTTCCCAATCACTCAGGTCACGCTGTCACACTCCAACTCCTCGTGCTGGGTCTTGTGCAAACCAAGGGCTTCCCATCTCCTGAGAGCTATTTTTACCCTTTTATTTGCATAAAAGCTGAACTTCTCCAGTTCTCCTGTTGCAAAACCAAGGTTGTGGGTGTGAGTATATTAATATTATTTATAGTAACATATATAATATTAAGATATATAATATATTAATACATAAAATATACCACAATGTTTCTAACCTATATAAATATATTAATACACAAAATATACCAAAATATCTATAACATATATCAAATATATAATATATATTGATACATAAAATATACCACAACATTCTATAACATATATATAATATATATTAATACACAAAATATACCACAACATCTATAACATATATAAAAATATATAATATTTATTAATACACAAAACATACCACAATATCTATAACATACAGAAATATATAATATATATTATTACATAAAATATACCACAATATCTATAACATATATAAAATATAGATAATATATATTAACACATAAACTATACCACAATATTTCTAACATACAGAAAAATATATTATATATATTAATACACAAAACATACCACAATATCTATAACATAGAGAAAAATATATAATATATATTGATACATAAAATATACCACAACATCTATAACATATATTAAAATATATAATATAATAATATATCAATTAACATTTCTGATATTAATTATTTAGATTAACACCCCCTGTTTTGTGTTACCACAGTAGCCATGCTACTTTTCAATGGAGCTGTGCTTTTTTTTTTGGTCTATGGCATTTTTTCCTCCTGATAATGTAAATTCTCTCTGCTTTTTAAAGAACCACCTCAGAATAACAGCTCTGCAAATGCAAGGCAGGCTTGAAGAGAGTCTCTCTTTTATGTGCTGAGTTTGCTGCTCTCCAGCCAAGACAAGAAAGCTCAGGGAGAGAAGTGCTTTGTTCAGAGGGGAAGAAGTCTCTTCTGTCCCTTTCCCACAGTTAAGAAACAGCTTTGGTTGAGTTTTGAGTGAAGCCACTTACATAATCCATGGTCAGAAAGCTGAGCAGGCATGTTTTTGGGTGACTGGAAGTTGAACAAAGAGAAATATATCGAAATTTCCCAGCTGACCCCAAAACAAAAACCTCCCATTAGGTTGGCACTTACTGCACATCTGCTGTGTAATTTGGTTTTTTACAGACTGCTCACACTGAGATTATGTGACTGTCAGGCATTTGCAGATGAGTTTTCTTGTGGAATATGCATCAGTGTCACAGCTCTCACATCTGGAAATAGGTATTTAAAATCATACAATGGTTTGGGTTGGAAGGACCTTAAAAATCACCCAGTGCCACCCCTGCCAGGGCAGGGACACCTTCCACTGTCCCAGGCTGCTCCAAGCCCCAGTGTCCAACCTGGCCTTGGGCACTGCCAGGGATCCAGGGGCAGCCCCAGCTGCTCTGGGAATTCCATCCCAGCCCCTGCCCACCCTGCCAGGGAACAAGTCCTTCATATCTCTAACCAAAATTTCCCCTATTTCAGTTTGAAGCTGTTCCCCCTTGTCCTGTCACTGCAGTTCCTGATGAACTGTCCCTCTCCAGTTTCCCTGTGGCCCCTTCAGGCCCTGGAAGTCTCCACAAAACCTTTCCTTCTCCAGGCTGAACATCCCCAGCTCTCCCATCCTGTCTCCACTGGGCAGCTGCTCCAGTTCCCTCATCAGCTTTGGAATTTCTCCATCAGTTCCATGTCCTTCCAGCTCTGGGAACACCAGAACTTTATGCCATGTTCCAGGTGAGGTCTCACCAGAGGAATGTCATCCCCAAATGCCTTTTCCCAGCTCTCCAGACTTGTTTTGCTTCCTTCCCTCTGACACCCCAGTTTGGCTCTGCCTGTGTTTTAGAGGAGCTTTTCTTGGCTTTGCTGGATGTTAACTACTGGGCATTTATTTATTTAATCGTTTGTTTCTTTATTTTTATTTTTAGTTCATGCCTAACAGTCTTGAGGAATTTTTCTGGATACATGTTCTAAATCATAATCTTGGTTTTCTGTGTACCTTGTGATGTGCCAGTGTCTTGTTTTGGAAAGCCAGGTGTCTGCTAAGGAAGGCAGGAGCCTCCCCTGAAATGGAAAATGTAAACCCTCCCCACCCCTCTGAATTACTATACATTTTAAATTAAGGGGCTCTCAGGCAAAAAATATGGTAGCAGGAAATAACAGCTCTTTAATAGGGAAGAAAAATAAAAGGATAAAATAGACAATGCAATGAACTAAACCAACACTGACAGAGTCAGAACCCAGCCTGACACCCTGTGGGTCAGGGTGCTGGCAGCAGTCCCATTGGAATTGTGGCTCAGCCCTCCTGCAGTGCCAGGGGTGGTTCTGCTGGAGCAGGGATCCTGGAGAAAGGTGCAGTCTCTTCCTCTGCAGATCCAGTGGAAGAAGAGGCAGCTGCTGTTCCTCTGGGAAATCCCGTGGAGAAGCCGTGCTGGTGTTCCAGAATCTCCAGATTGTATCCAGGTAGGAATGCTTGGCTCCTCCCTCTGGGCTCACATCTCCCAGTGGGATGCTGCAGCTCTTATCAGCCATGCAGGGACATTCAATGGCTGTTATCAGCAGGTGTCCCCTCCCAGGGAGGAGTGATTGTGGTCACTCAGAGAGAGATAAGGCAAACTACCCACTTGACAAAGGACAACTGCCATACAGATGGTGATAGAATACATCTTGTCTTGCAATCTGGAACAGCCAGCTTCTTCCTGAGCTTCTGGGCAGGTCTGGAATCAATCCTGGGTCAGCCAGAGTGATTGTGTGGGATGAGCAGGGTGAGCTGCATCCCACAGGACACCCAGCAAGGATTTCCCAGCTTTTCTCCATTTCTGAAGAGGTATTTTTTTTCTCCTCCTTGCTCATGAGCTGCCCTCAGCAGCACTTCAGCGAGCTCTCTCAGAAGGCCACCAAGGTCTGGCAATGTGTGATTTTTGTTCAAACACACTGAAAGCTCTTGGTTTGTGCAAGTGAAGACATGTCACAACTGCAAGAAAAATCATTATGGCAGAAGCTGGGAGAACAATTTCAGTGGATTCATTCAGAGCCTTGTGTGGGACCATTCCCAGGCTATAAATTTACCTATTCCCTGGGAAAATTTGCTTTGAAAAAGCCTTCGGTTAAAAGTTTTCTGTTGTGTTGTGATTTCACGGTTTACCTCAGAACCTGGTAATAATTCCAATAGTTTTCCATTGTGCTGTTGGACATCTCAGCACACCAATGCCATGATTCTGTGTGCAGTGCATTCACCTAACAAAAAGGTGCAAACCTCATTTCCTTACTGGTTGAAATTTGGAAACCACTAAGATCTTTCAATACAGCATCACCCAATTCTCTGTTCCCCTCCCCATGAATCTTTGCCATCATTCTCTCTCTCCCCATCTCCTTTCTCTTTCCCTCCCCCATCCCCAAACTCCCTGATTTGCAATTACAGTCTTTTTTAGTGAGGAGCAATGGCTTTTTAATTTTCCCCCCGAAATGGAAATGTGCAATTATTATGCAAAGCAGATCTCTTTTAATTCCCCAAAATTTCCGGTGTACACTGCAATCAGTCATTTTCCTCTGTACGTTTTACTGTCTGAAATTGTAAGCCTGGAACATTAGAAAACTATAATAAATAATTCAGTGATTTCCTTTCAGCTTCATATTCTACTTTGCTGAATATGTTTGGAGGTGTAAATATCTCTCTGGAGGGGGATAATTTTAAGTTTAGTTTTCTAATTTGATTAAGGAAGCGGCGCCTGCCTGTTTGCTCCACAGGCAGGGGATGAGTGCACCAGGGAGATATTTAGATATCTGTGTAGGTGTGTTTAATACACTCCTTCTAATTGTATTTCCTTTTCACCAAATAAGAAAAGTTGTAATGCAATGGGATTAATTCTCCCATATTCCCCCATCTCCTTTTTTTTATTTTTTTTATTTTATTTTCTGGTTTAATGGTTTTGTTCCTCACAGACAGAATCCCAGAGTTGGAAAAGATCTTGATTGAGTCCAAGCTGTGCCTGGTGCCCACCTTGTGCCCAGCCCAGAGCACTCAGTGCCACCTCCAGGGGACACCTGCAGGGATGGGCACTGCAGAGCTCCCTGGGCAGCCCCTGCCAAGGCCTGAGCTCCCTTTCCATGGGCAAATTCCTGCTGCTGTCCACTTTTCCCTGGTGCAAAACATGTACAGTTTGTTCTCTCCAGCTCATGGGTGAAGGAGGGACCATCTTAGATGAACAAGTTTTTAACAAACACAACTTTCAAACCTTCAGTTTCCATATGGAGTTGTGGCTAGCAAAGAGCTGTAACAAAAGAACAGGTTTCACTTAGCAGCTCTCAGGAAATATTTCAGCATATTTTGCAGGGGTGAGTGTGATAATTCATTAGTACAAAATGGCCATGTGTTATGTTAGAGGGAGAGAAAACACTGCAGGGACACACAGAAGTACAGGTGGCCTTAAAATTGTGATTTTTTTTTTTTTTTTTGCTTATGTAAGCTAAGGGCTCTTCTGTTTGTTTTCAAAATGTGTGAGATGAATTTGTTTTATCTTTTCAAGCTCTTCCTTGAAATCAGGAGAGCTCTAATTGTGGCCTTCCAGGACCTGAAGGGACCCTACAAGAACCTGGAGAGGGAATATTTACAAGGGCTTGGAGTGACAGGACTTTATGATGAAGGAAGGAAGATTTAAATGTGAAATTAGGAAGAAATTGTTCCCTGGCAGGGTGGGCAGGGTCTGGCACAGGGTGCCCAGAGCAGCTGGGGCTGCCCCTGGATTCCTGGCAGTGCCCAAGGCCAGGTTGGACACTGGGGATTGGAGCAGCCTGGCACAGTGGAAGGTGTCCCTGCCATGACAGGGGTGGAATTGGATGATCTTTAAGGTCCCTTCCAACCCAAACCATTCCATGACTCTTGGATTCTATGAAAAAACTATGTAAAGAAAGCCTACATTAGAACATTTTGGAAAATGCTCCATTACTGCTGCAGGTTCAATATTTTTTTCTTATTATTCTCTGGATATCCCAGTGCTTGTTTGGACTCTCCACAGGTTGCAGGGCACTGTTTCCAGCCCTTTCATTTCCTTAGCAGGTATGGATGTGCTGTGGCATTATTTAAAATTAAATCCTTCTGAGTAGCTTTGGTGAGGAGCCTGGACCTGCTCAAGGTGTGCTGCAAGCATCCTTGTCAGGAGCTCCTGAACCCAGAAGAGTTCTTGAATCCAGGGGAGCTCCTGAATCCAGGGGAGCTCCTGAGTCCAGGAAAGCTCCTGAACCCAGAAGAGTTCTTGAATCCAAGGGAGCTCCTGAATCCAGGGGAGCTCCTGAGTCCAGGAAAGCTCCTGAGTCCAGGAAAGCTCCTGAACCCAGAAGAGTTCTTGAATCCAAGGGAGCTCCTGAATCCAGGGGATTTCAGGTCAGTGTCTGGTGTCTAAGAGGGAGTTAAAGGCAAAAAGAGAGGCAGTGCTTGGAGCAGGGGGCACCCAGAAATTTCAAATCAATTTGGGGCACCAAATCCTAGCTGAAGGAGGGACATGTAATGGTGTGGAGGAAGGATTAGATGGGTTCAAATTATTTATGGTGCCAGTCCATGAGGTTTATATGGGTTTAAATTCTTTGTGGTGCCAGCCCATGATGTTTAGATGGGTTTAAATTCTTTGTGGTCCCAGCCCATGACGTTAAGATGGGTTTCAAATTCTTTGTGGTGCCAGCTCATGAAGTTTAGATGGGTTTAAATTCTTTGTGATTCCAGCCCATGAGGTTTAGATGGGTTTAAATTCTTTGTGATGCCAGCCCATGAGGTTTAGATGGGTTTGAATTCTTTGTGGTGCCAGTCCATGAGGTTTAGATGGGTTTAAATTCTTTGTGGTGCCAGCTCATGAAGTTTAGATGGGTTTAAATTCTTTGTGATTCCAGCCCATGAGGTTTAGGTGGGTTTAAATTCTTTGTGATGCCAGCCCATGAGGTTTAGGTGGGTTTAAATTCTTTGTGATGCCAGCCCATGAGGTTTAGATGGGTTTAAATTCTTTGTGGTGCCAGCTCATGAAGTTTAGATGGGTTTGAATTCTTTGTGATGCCAGCCCATGAGGTTTAGATGGGTTCAAATTATTTGTGGTGCCAGTCCATGAGGTTTAGGTGGATTCAAATTATTTGTGGTGCCAGTCTATGAGGATTAGGTGGGTTTAAATTCTTTGTGGTGCCAGCCCTTTGGCAAGGACTGGGTCACTCCACAGCTTCTGGCAGGTTCTTGAAGCTGTGCTCTGAGGGAGGAGCTTCCTCAAAGCCTCACCCTCATCTCCCCTTTCAGAACCTTTGGTTCTGCACTGCACCACAGCCAGGCAGGCAAAAGCACCATGACAAAAATGCAACTGGAGCATTCTTGGCATGACTTGGCATGTGGGAGCAGAGAGATGGGGAGCTTGATAGGCTTCCAGACGCGTTCTGCAGACTGAAGAAGCAGCTGGATAAGCATCTGAACTTCTGTGTGTTTATCTGAACCGAGCTCGAACTCAGAGCCACTTCAGAGTTTGCCTAGCAGTGGCCAGTAATTACTAGAAAGCTTGTTAAAATTGGAAAGCAATCTCAATAATGAATTAATGCACAAAAAAGATATAAACAAACCCCCTCATTTAAAGTGTGCTGGCACAGGAGCTTGGAGCAGACATTTCTCTCAGTGGCCAGTCAAGGAAAACCTTCGAAAAAAACAAAGTATTAAAAATTCTTCTCTGCTTTAAAAAATGTTGGGAGACTGCATCTAAAAAAAAAAAGAGGATTTGATAAACATAGAGGTGACAAATCTGATTCCAGTCCTTTGTAAGTCAGCAGCATAACTATGGAGTTACCTGTGGGAGTGAAGCCAGAATGGGATCAGACTGTGCCGGCCACTTCTGAAGGTGGAGTTCCATTATCAAAGCACAGGCAGTCAGTGGAGGCTCATTGCTGTGAAAAATGTGTTTAGGATCCTGTCTGGGAATGATATGGTCAGCTTTGTCAGTAAAATGCATTCTGTAATTAAATAAATATAGCCTTTCTGGTTATGCAGCCACAGTTGTCATTTATTACCTCTTTAGCGATGTTAAACTTTAACGTGATAAGAGCAGAGAGAGCAGTTTCCACCCACAAGGATAAATATTGATCTGGGTGATAAAGAAGAACAAACATTCTGATGAAGTGGTAGGAAAGAAACTGAACCTGGTGTGGGAGGGGTTGTTTGGGCAGTAAAAGAAAGTTAGTCTTTCAACTTAGAACAGGGAAGGGCAAGGGGATGACTTATCACAAAGTTGTTTACAGGATAATAAAGTTTCTGCCTTCAAGCTGTAATATTTGCCTGTAAACAAACAAAGAGATGATGACCAGGGTGAAGTTCTGGTGGCAGTGGAAGAAGTGGCAGCTTTGCTGCTGACTGAGGAGGGGCAGGTGTTTGTAGCTGGAGGCTGATGCTCTGTGCAGGTCTCTTTTTTTATCAGCAAAATTGCTTCTTTAAGTCCCTCCTTGGCCAATGTCTGCTTGAAACCAAGCCTGTACTTCCCTGTTCCACTGAACCTGAGGCTGATGATCAGTCTGACACTTTAGAAAAGTTTGAATTTCTAAGCTACAAGACCCTTTTGTTTTCTTCCCTTCCCTTAAATTTCCTTTCCTTGAAATTTCCTTTCCTTTCCTTTTTCATTTATTTTTTGTTTTTCTTTTTTTTTTCTGTTTGTTTGTTTGGTTGGGGTTTTTTTTGTTTTATTTATTTGTTTAAATTTTATTTTAACTGAACCTGCCCCTTTTGACACCTCACCTAGAAGGAGCAGCTTCCTGCTGGGCCTCCTCTGCCTTGGTGAGTTTCACATGAGCGAGCCTGGCTGGGGCTGGGAGCAGGGAGGGTGACATGTCCCTTGTCACATGGCATGGCCAGACAGCACGAATTTCTGGGAGGTGAAGACAGATGAAAGCCTTGATTCACATGAGCCTCTAGTGACAGGACAAGAGGGAAATGTGGTCGAACTGGCAGAAAGTAGGGTTAGATGGGATATTAGGGACAAATCTTTGCCTGTGAGGGTGGACAGGGCTGGGACTGAATTCCCAGAGCAGCTGTGGCTGCCCCTGGATCCCTGGCAGTGCCCAAGGCCAGGTTGGACACTGGGGCTGGGAGCAGCCTGGGACAGTGGGAGGTGTCCCTGCCATGGCAGGGGTGGCACTGGATGATATTTAACATCCCTTCCAACCCAAATCATTCTGTGCTTCTATACTTCCATGATTTGGAGCCCCCAAAGCCCTTCCAGGTGGGTCTGTGGATTAAACTCCTGGGCCAGAAGCAGCCAGAGTGATTTGTGCTCTCAGAAGGAATGAAGGCACCAACCACACCTCCTGTGCTGAGGCCCACAGGTGCTTGGGCACACACAGGTGGGATGGACAGGAGTGGGACGGGATTAGTGTCACCAAAGGCCGTGCCCTTGATATCTGTGTCAGAGTCACTCACCCAGCCTCCACCTGCAGTCAGTGGGGAGGCTCAGACACCTGGAGGAGGTGATTCAGCTCCTCCTCCTGCAGCTCTGGAGCAGGGCAGATGGAGCAGCTCCTGCTCCCCACTGCCCATGGGCAGGGACGCCTTCCACTGTCCCAGGCTGCTCCAAGCCCCAGTGTCCAACCTGGCCTTGGGCACTGCCAGGGATCCAGGGGTGCAATTCCATCCCAGCCCCTGCCCACCCTGCCAGGGAACAATTCCTCATTGCCAAGATCCCATCCAGCCCTGCCCTCTGGCAGTTTGAAGCCATTCCCTGTGTCCTGTCTCTCTCCAGGTGTCCTAGGGGTCCTTCAGACCACACTGAGACCACCCCAGAGCCTTCTCCAGATGAACAATCCCAATTCCCCAGCCTTTCCCTATTTGAAGTTGTGAGAGACAGAAACTCAGCACTTGAGGCCATTCCACAAAAACCTCTTCTATTTTCTGGTCAGGCTGGGGCCCAGCAGAAAGCCTGGAGCAGATTTCCAAGAAATCTCAGGATGAGATCTCATGTTGGGAATTAACACCTCAAAACCTTGCAGGATAAATAAAAGATGGAGCTGGTTTTGTTATCATCCTGAGATGTCTTGTGTCAGGATAAATAAAAGATGGAGCTGGTTTTGTCCTGGTGGAGAGAACTCTCAAAGACACAATAATTATGTCCTAACAAAGCTTTTATACTTTTTGCCACAGTACAGAGAAGGAAAAATTCCTGTTAGTCACCTTTTCCCAAAAGCAGGAATTTGGGCTGCCAGGAGAAGCTGGAAAACTGCTTGGAGGGAGCAGGGTCTGGGTGATGCTCTCTGGGCAGGTTCTCACCAGGGAGGTCACAGGAAATCCCTGCCTTTGTTTCAGCTCCCCAGTCACTTAGGAAATGTGTAACACACTGCTGGGGCCAGATAAACAAAGCTCTGGTGTGGCATTTCCCAGGTGTGAATTCTCTGAGCTCCTCCTGTCTTATTTTCTAACCATGACCATCACATTTCCCAATCATTCTCTCTGATCAGACCCAGCTTTGTGCTGCTCCCCACAGTGTGTGTGACAGTGACAAGCCTCCAGACACAATGTCCACATCTGGTTTTGGCACAGGTCCCCTAAGAGGGGTTACTCTGCCCATTTCATCACATTTTAGACCTCAGATGCCTTAATCCATTTTTTTTAATGTATAATCCTAAATACTTAATGTTTCCTCCTCTGCCTCCTGGCTTTTAGGAATGACTTAGGGAGGATAAAACTTTTGGAATAGCTCTGAGCCATTCCCAGCAGCTCCATTGGATTTTCCCCCCCTCCCTCTTTGTATGAGCTGTTATGAGTCTGTGGGGGAGGCAAGAAAGCTCCTCTGACCTTTGCCTGTTAACTTGTGCCTCCTCCACATGATGCAGAGAGGTTTTCCAGCTCAGCCCAGCTACCAAGATCTTTCTGACAGTCAATAAATCACACCACAGCCTCTTTTCTTGATTGGAGCTTCTGCTGGTTACTGTCAGATTCTTATTGCAAATATTTAATGTTGCTGTTGCATTAAGAGAGGTTTTAGTCACTGCCATGTGTGACTCAAGGGCAGGGCTGGGGGCACTTTTATGCCTTTTAAATGAATTTGTGTGGGGATAATAATACATGTGCCTTCCAGAAGGGCATTTCCTTCCTGAAGGTGATAGATTGGAGAGGGAAATGGTGGTTTGGAATCAGTAGATCTCTGTGTGGCAAACAAGCTAAGCAGTATTTGGATTTGATGGCATTAACTGGAAGAGTTTATTTGTGATTGAAGGTATGGCTCCTGCCAGTTTTAAAATGAAGGATTTTTTTCATACCTGTTTAAAAAATCAGTCAAAAAGGCACAGAATAAATTGATCAGTTCTCATTCCACTTCTGACTCTGACTTAGGTGAGTCTTGTTGTCATCCTATTGCAAAAAGCAAACAAGTACACCACACTGAATGGTGGAACTACTCTGTCCCCAGCTCCAACTGCTGTTTTTATCATTCTCTCCTTCCTTTTCAGGTCTGCTTGGCTACAACTCATCTGGATTTTTAGGCTCTGAGGCTCTTGGTTTGCCTGACTCCACCATCTTATTTCTCTTAGGTCTGCAGTCATCTTCCTGAATCACCTTGGGATCACATCACTTAACATTTAGGTTCCTTTTTCCCAAACCACCACAGGATCATCTCCTTACTGCTCTCTCTACAGTTCTCTACCCAAATCACCATAGGATCACGTCAGGGTCACCAACTGTTGTCACCCTACTGCAGAAGTCCCATACCTTCTTGGTGATTTCTCATGGGCAGCTCTTTGTAGCAGCAACTCCTTCTTCCTCACAGCCCAGACAACAAAATCTCTCACTCCTCACCCAGCTAAACCCCACTTTTGTAGCACTCATCCTCACTGGACACAGCTGTGGCCTGTTAAGGGCAGGCCTGTTCCTAATCTCTGGTAATTAGTGCAGCTGCAACTCCTCAGGGGTGAGATTGCCTTCTGCACTATCTTTATTTTCTCACATTCTATCCCCCCCATAGAGTCTCATTCTTTCTTCATCTTTCAGGTTTCTAAATAATTCCTTTCAGGTTTTTAAATAATGCCACAGCACATCCATACCTGCTAAGGAAATGAAAGGGCTGGAAACAGCACCCTGCATCCTGTGGAGAGTCCAAACAAGCACTGGGATATCCAGAGAATAATAAGAAAAAAGTATTCAACCTGCAGCAGTAATGGAGCATTTTCCAAAATGTTCTAATGTAGGCTTTCTTTACATGGTTTTTTCATAGAATCCAAGAGTCATGGAATGGTTTGGGTTGGAAGGGACCTTAAAGATCATCCAATTCCACCCCTGCCATGGCAGGGACACCTTCCACTGTCCCAGGCTGCTCCAAGCCCCAGTGTCCAGCCTGGCCTTGGGCACTGCCAGGGATGCAGGGGCAGCCCCAGCTGTGCTGGGCACCCTGTGCCAGGGCCTCCAGGTTTGTCTCTCCCAGAGAGACACCACGGGCACGAGGGCACTTCGGAAATGTCTCACCTCTGATGTCCTGGCTGCCAGCAGGGTAAAGATTGAGGCAGGATCAGGATTGTCAAATCTAGGCTTGCTCAGAGCCCTCCTTTGGGATTAGTGACCTATATCTGGAATGAAAAGGGATCATAATAATGCAATTAAAGAACCTTTGGGCCAAGGGTGCTGAGCTGGTGTGTCAGAGGAGGCAGGGCTGTGGCCCAGGCTGTGTGTAAGGGGTTCAGCTGCATTCAGTTCTGCCACAGTGGGAAGGGCAAAATATAAATAAATATATTGGCCCTCAAATAGCTGCCAGGTTTATCTGTCAGGGGATCAAACTCATCCATTCACACTGGGTTTGCATCCTCTGTCAGTCCCTGAGTCTGCATTTGGCATGAAGACTGCTGATCCAGCAAGAAGTTTGCCGTCTTCCCCACTGCCCAGGACCGCATGCAGCTTTCCCACACAATCTTTTTAATTAGAGGTCTGTCATTTTTTCTTCCCCCCAGACATCTTGAATGACTTTCTCTTGGCTTCCTCCACACTTTCAGTGCTCAGCCAGAAAGCAGCTCCTGGGAGCAGCCTCTGCTCCCTCAGCACAGCCACCTACTTGTTCCCCTTTGGTTTCTCAGCGAGCTTTATCTTTCCATTTTTGCTTCTAATTTATCAACACTGAGAGCCTGCCTGGCTTTGGCAGCCTTTCCTGTAATGAGGCAGCTCATGAAAAGCTGTGTCACAACCTGGCTTGTTCTTGTCAGTGGCTTTTATCTTCCCTCTGCAGTCACTGCAGCTCCACTTTTTATTTTTGCTGGAGCTCTTCTGGCTGCTTTTAGCTGAGGTTGCTTTCTGTGTTAGCTGGAGGATGATTTAGCTCTGCTGAAGCCTGGCAATGATGGTACATAATAGCAGCATGTATTTTTAATCTAGATTTGGTTTCTATGTTTTACAGCACCAGGGAGAGTTTGGTTCTGTGTCTGAGGTGCCACTAAAAGATGTGTACGATTTCCTGAGTGTTGATGACTTCAGTGAATTATCCCAGCTCTGTTTTAGAGCTGTTGCTTAGGGAGTTTTAGTATTTTAGTATTGAGGTACAAAGCTAGCCAAAAACCAGTCTTCTTTCCTAATTCACAAAAAAATCATTCTAAAGTTGGATTTGCAGCCAGAGTGGGCAGAATGGATTCTTCTCCCTCTCTGAAATCTCTGAGAAATCAGGGAAAAAGGTGCCATGTGCAGCTGCATTGCAAGGATGGGACTTTGGCAAAGCTGCTCAGCATTGCCAGGACTTCAGGGAGTCATCAGCCATTGAAGAATCCTTGTTCCCCATGGCCATGGGGCTCTGTAATTTTAAAGAATCCTGACTCCAAGGATTTTAGAGCCATGGAGCTCTGTAATTTTAAAGAATCTGACTCCAAGGAGGACAGGCCAGGAATTGTGATGCTGATGAAACTCCTTGGAACCAGAGGCTGAGTGAACAAGGTGCTTCAGGCAGTTTTCCTGAGGGTATCTCCACATTGTGGCATTTCTCTGGAGCCCTAAGGGTGAATTGGGCCCTGCCTGGGGATGCAGTTCTGTGCTAAGGCTGCACTCCAGACAGATGCATTGAAATAAAAAAAATTATGAAGAAATTGATGTCTTGAAGCTTCTCTGGTTGTGAGCTCCTGAAAGCCCTGGATTGCCTGATTCTGAGGCAGTTCAGTGCTGGGTGTGCTCTGCACCGTGCTGGAATCAAGCACCAGGGATTTGGGGGCTGGCTGGGGGCATCTTCTGAGGCTTTGCAGACTCTGTTTCACAAGTGGGCCTGAAGGAGTGAGTCCATTGCAAGAGTATTTTTGGTGATGGTTGAAGATCACACTCTCAGGGTGACCCTGCTGTCCCTGGGCTCTGGCAGCACCTCCCCAGTGCTCTCTGCAGGAGGAATGCTGCTCCCTGCCTGGCGCAGGGGGAAGGACCCTGTGACAAGCTTGATGCTTGTCAGCATCATTTGTTGGGCAGTTAAGCAGAGTTTGCTTCATCTGATCTGTGTGGGGAGGGAGCTTGGCCTGGCAGAGGGAAAACTTCACTCAGAGGAAACAGCACTGAAGCATTTTAAGAGGAAACTCTGTTGAGGTTGTTATTCCATTTTATATCACAGCACGTAGATTATCCTGAGCTGTAAGTTGTGGTAGGAGGAGTAATGCAATGACCAAATCTGTCACAGACATCTTTTGTGAAAAATCCTTTCCTTAGAATTTTTTCCTCCTGAGAAGCTGAGAGGCCTCAGGAACAAAATGCAAACAATGGTTATCTGCTGCTGTGGGATGTAACAGGTGCATCTGTGATTGGCCCATGTTGGTTGTTTTTAATTAATGGCGTGATTGGTCTCATGTGGTTGTTTCTAATTAATGGCCAATCACAGTCAGCTGGCTCGGACTCTCTGTCCGAAACACAAGCCTTTGTTATCATTCCTTATTTTTCTATTCTTAGCTAGCTTTCTGATTAAATCCTTTCTTCTATTCTTTTAGTATAGTTTTAATATAATATAGATCATAAAATAATAAATCAACCTTCTGAAACATGGAGTCAGATCCTTGTCTCTTCCCTCATCCTCGGACCCCTGTGAACACGGTCACACAAATCCAGGAAAAGAAATTACTCTTTTTTTATGTATTGCTCATAAACCAAAATTAGCAAGTGATAGTGGGTCTGAAAAAGAGAGATCTGGGGCTCCTCTTGTCAGCACTAACAGAAGAAGCCTGGCAGGGTGCAGCCAGTGATCTCACCTGGGGGCAGATCCTGCTCCTGCAGCAGTGAGAACACAGGGAATCCTTCAGGGAAGATCAGACAGGTGAGCTCGGCTGACAGAGCAAACCTTGGTTTAATTCTGTGTCACAGAAACACAGGTTGGAAGGGACCACATATTCCTAAAAATCCTCACTGCAGCCCTAGCAAATGGAAGTCACCATCTCTGGAAGTGTTCAATAAAGGTGTGGATGTGGCATTTGAGGATTTGGTTTTATGGTGAAGTGGTGGTGCTGCTGGGTTGAGGTGCTGTTGGATTTGATGACATTAAAAGTCTTTCCCAATCTTAAGAATTCTATGATTCTATGAAAAGGACCAGAGCCCTGTGTGATTTGTCCTTGTGGGCTCCTATTTTCATCAGATCACTGCTGGGAAAGAGAAAAGATGTGGCAGAGAAATTAAGGAGATGGAGAAAATTGATCAGGGGCTGGACTCGACAGCCTTGGAGGCTTTTTCCAACCTAAATGATTCTGGGATTTTGTGAAATGAGCTGGACACAAAAAAGGCTCAACCTGTGCATTAAATCAGAGTGGGTTTGGGTGGTGCATTGATGCACAAGGAGCTCTGAGCGGCTGCAGGACATCCCTGAGGTCTGAGGATGTGAATTCCCCATTTTGCCCCAGTGTGGGGATGGTGATGCTTTGAGAAGGCTGCCCTAGAGCAGAGGCTGGACAGAGCCAAAGAATAAAGCAGGGATTTATTAAATGGATCCACCTTGAGCAGCACAAGAGCCCAGCCAGGGCTGCACCCAAGATGAACCCAAATGGCCCCAAAATGCACGGCCGGGCACGGGGTCTGTCCCTGGGATCAGTTCTGCTCCATTTGCACCTTGCAGTTCATTGTCCCATCCCAGCTTTAGCACAGGCAGTCCCACCCTGTTTGTTTTTCTCTCTGCAGCCCACGGGGTTTGTGCTCCTGGGCTGACATTTGGATCATTTGTCCTTGGTGCCCAGCTGGAGCAGGAATTGTTTTGTGTCCCTGCTCTGTGCACAGTGCTCACCATCCCATAATATGAACTCAGACCCACACACTAAAGCAGCACAGAACCTGAAAAATAGAAAAGCTCAAACCTGAGGCATCAGTGGAGCCTCTCCTGAGGGATTTCTGATGGCTCCTGTTGAGTGCTCTGGCTCAGTGAGCAGTACAGTATCAGAGTAACTGGAACCTGTTTCCCTCCTGCTCTGCCAGCCTGATGAAGCCTCACTGAATTTATTTTCCTAAAGTTGAGCAAGGATCAGCCATCAAACAAGAGGAACCAAGTGGGAATGAGTAACATGTTGAAGTGTACAAAAGTGAGCTCATGTCCCCATGAGGATGGGGTATTTGTCTCTGTTTTAATTTTTACTTCATTAGGAAACAAGAAGTAATTTTTTTTTTTTCTGAGAAAAGCAAGAAGCAGACCTTGGTTACATTTCCTCCTTTTGGTTTCCTCAAGGAAGCTCTTAGTCAGTCTGATTATTCACTGTGAGACATATCCTCAGCTTTCTTTGCATTCTAGGAAGGAAAATCTAACAAAGAAATAAAGTGTGTGCTCGTGTGTTCGTGTACATACACAGACACACAGACACGTATCTATATATATATATATTTTTCAAATTTTTGGGCTTTCCCTCATCTTGGTTCAGAGCATTTTCATTTAAGAGAGGAAACTGAAAACAGCAATAATTTTACTTCTTCTAAATGTAAGGCAAGGTAGCTTCCCATGTGTCCATTAGTCCAGGATTAAAAAAAAAAAAAAAGAAAAGAAAGGTGGCCCTCTGGAGTTTGGTTATTTTCAAACCAGTGAATAATGGTGATTTTGCAATTAAAAATGTAACTTTATGTAATTGAAAAAAGTTATATATTTATATAAAAATGTCTTATATACTGATATTAGTCCTGGCATTGGTCTCGTATCCCAGTAGCTGAAATGTCACATGTTGAAATCTGTGTAACCTCAAACAGGCTGTTGCTGTTACCAAACTTCAAATTCTGTTTGGCAACCCAGTTTTTGACATTTCAACATGCAAAAGGCCATGGAAATTTTGACTGTATGGTTTTCTTCATGATTAAAGCAAAAAAAAAAAAAAAAAAGGAATATTTTGTATTTATTTTTAATCTGGACCATTTTTCAAATCAGAATGGTTTCTTTTTACTGCAGCTTTGGATTTTATTACTTCTTCCCTCTCCCTTCTTCCCATTCTGAGGGGCTATTGCTAAAAACAATGTTTTGCTTGAAAATGACAATTTATTTTTATCAAGGCAGTTGAAGAAGGAGAAGAGCAGCCACCTGCAGCTGCTGTGAGTGGATGAGGGCTTGGTCCTCAAACACTTTGGCACACAAGCAGCTTGAGATATCTAAGCAGCCACATCAAAAGGTCTCATAAATTTCTTTATATGAACAAGTGTTTGCAGGATCATTGTTGTAGCTCTGAGCTCTCACATGTTGCCCCATCTGTAAACCAGCAATGGTGCAGGATTCATTTGGAAAACATGCTGAAATAAATTGATTTAAAGCAGTAGGTATGGATTTGTCATTTTTTGATGTCAGGGAAGAGGGGGAATGATGGCCAGCAAAAATTGGTATTTTCCATTTTCCACAAGAATGATAAAAAAGAACATTTCAGAGATTAACCTGGGAAAGAGAGAAACAGTTCTTAAAAAGGAACAATCCTAAAAAGTGCTGCAGGAAGGAAGGCAAAAAAAAAATCTGTAGAGAAACAGTGGAAAATGTAATTAAAGGAGGAAAAAATTGTTAAGAAACTCTGTTGTTAGCCAGGGAATTTGGGTAGGGTGATGTCCAGAGGGCTTCATGCTTCCTTTTTCCCTCCTACAGCAGAGCACCCATCGTGTGTTCAGACTCATTTTGGGGTTGATTTTCCCTGTAAAGCAGGAACAGCTCTGCCCCTGCACACAGATTCACACTTCTGTGAAAACTCAGGCCCTGAACTTTTTGATGTGACCTTAGAGGGGAAATCTTGGCCACAGAGGTGCCAGTGCCAGCAGAGCAGTCAGACTTTCCTCCTGAATTTGTGACATTTGGGCTTCAGTGCGGTGTGGAGCTCAGTGCCTCATGTCTGATTTATTTTGATATATTTTGAGATCCACATGCTGGTGTTACTGGTGTGATGAGTGAGGTCATCCACTGGGATCCTTCCCTGCTATTTGAGGGTTTGGCTTTTGTTTCAAAAGCTTTTTAAAAGATGTCATAGGACACTCTCACTCTGTTTCCTATTCACACACCGTTCATTCAGCTAAAGGTTTGGGAATTCATTTATATTTAGCCATCACTTATTCAAAGATCTCTCATAAATTAAAATATGCAGTGGTGTAAAACGTTGTTACCCTGTTTTGGTTTTGTTTTTTATTTTTTTAAAATTATTTATTCAGTTTTTAAATAATTTTTCCCTATTTGTACTGCCCTCATGATAGCAAGTGCTTATAGTGCCACCGTCTGGTTGAGCCAGTTGCTGTCTCCACGCTCAGATTTTATCTTTAAATGAACTTTTCCCCATTACTACAAGAAAATCCAAGCCAGTGTTGTGCTATTTCTAACACCCCTTTCTCTTGTTTTCAGCTGCTGAGAACAAAAATTTGAAGACAGCAGCTAAAATGACAGGCACTTGAGAAGGGTTTAATCACCATTATGGGGCATGAATAATTTAATTTTTTCACTTTGAAAACTGTGATTATTCATCTATGCTAATAATTTAGGACAGAGTTCCCAGTTTTTAAATTGGTCTGTGTTTTGATCTTTGTTTAATATCCTGGGGATATAGTTTATGGATGATGATGGTGATGCTGGGGTGATGGTGGGATAATCTTGCAGATCTTGCAGATCTTTTCCAACCTTGATGACTCTGTGTTACAAAATTCTTCTGTGTGTATTTAGCCACTCCAGAGATGTCCTATTTTCCCCTGTGCTTCATGATTCAGTTGAGCAGGGCAGGGAAATTACTGCAGCCGATTTTTTAATTTGATTTTTGACTTTCCAGTCTGATCCTAAAAACCACGTTAATGATGATTATGAGACCAAGCCTGTAAAATAAGAAAATTATGTTTGTTGTTCAGTCAGATGGGTCTGACAGAGCAGGGGAGTTCTGTACAGATGAAGAACGACTGAGGGAGCTGGGGGTGTTCAGCCTGGAGAAAAGGAGACTCAGAGGTGACCTTATCACTCTCTACCCTTGCTGAAGGGCGGCTGTGGTGAGCTGGGGGTCGGTCTCTTTCTTCGGGCAACAACAGACAGAGCAAGAGGACACAGTCTCAGACTGCGCCAAGGGAGATACAGGATGGAATTAAGGAGGAAGTTTTTCACAGAAAGAGTGGTCAAATACTGGAATCATCTGCCCAGGGAGGTGGTGGAGTCACCATCCCTGGATGTGTTTAAAAAAAGACTGGATGTGGCACTTGGTGCCATGATCTAGCTGAGATGTTAGAACATGGGTTGGACTCGATGATCTTAAAGGCCTCTTCCAACCTAGAAATTCTGTGATTCTGTGATTCTGTGATTTAGGGGCAGGTAGCCCTCTTGGCAAGAGAGTGTCCAAACAGGCTGGGCTGCTTTGTAATTCCATTTATTTTTTGGACATGTTTGCCATCCTGTGGGTACCACAACCATGATGCAATTGGCAAAGGCCAGGTCTGTGCCTGCATGTTGGAATCCACCTGCTGCCAGCAGGGATTTCCCAGCGCTCAGCTGCCCGGGGGTTTCAGTCTCACACTGGATTTGAGGATTTCCCTGCCTCCATTCCATCTTCACCAGATGCCTGAAGTCACCCAGAACCCCTCCAGCAGCTGGGAGTGGTTGGTTCATAATTCTCAGGGAAGTTCTGGGGGTACAAAAGTGACTTAAACCCGCCTTTGTCCTCTGTCCATGAGGCAAAACACTGCCTGCTGCTTTCTTGGGCTCTGCCCTCACCTTTGGAGAGCCTCAAGGAGGAGACAAATGCAGGAGCAGGTGCTTGCTCAACCTGCAGCCCATTTCTTAACCCCCTTTTCTTTGGGAATAATTCCCCTGTAGGGTCCTGCTGGACAATTTGGCTCTCCTATGGGATGGGTTGGCAATGTCCTGCTGCCTCTCCCACAGCTGGGAAAAGCATTTAAGGGGTAGTTTTTTTCACAGAACACAGGCCTGTGAGGACACAAACCCAGGGATATGCCCCAAATTCCTTCATGAGTTCCTTCTCAACAGCCACGTTGTGCAGGTGCCACAAGCAATTACCCATTTTACAGGATACTTGAGTGAAACGTGTTCAGAGGGGGAGATGTGGGTAATCTCTGGGCCCTGAGGAGTTGTTCCATTTTTAATTGTGTGTTTTAGGGTCTGTGGGGCTCTGATATTTTAAGTTCCATGCAAACAGCAAGCACACTGCCATCATTGTGTTCCCCTGCTCGGGGCTTGTGGCTGAATTACCTCATGATAGGCCTTTTAAGTCTTTTGGCCTCCTTCTTGGCCTCATATTTCAACACAGCACGTGAAAGGGATGAAGAATGAGCTAAAACTCCCTCCTGATTGTTGCAGAGTTATGAGCTATTTTAGTTTTCATCCCATGTGTTTTGCTGCAACCTCTGGCTTTGCTGAGCAATCCAGGCCAGGTGAAGACGGTGCAGAGGGAGGGAGCTTCCCCTCTGATGTCAGCACGTTTACCTTCCCCTCAAAAGGTGGAGTTTTGCTTCTGTTTGCTGCAAAAAAAGCCAAGGTCCCTTCCCTGGGGTCCCTCTCTGCTCTGCAGGATCTGTTTGCAAAGTGTGGCCCACACGTTCCCCTGGAAAGAAAATTCCTCCTGACATTGCCCTGGCTGCACAGAAGGCTTTGCACTGCTCAATGCCAGTCAGTCCTTCCCCCCCAGAAATGTTTTCCCCAGGCTGCAGTCCCTGGGTTGTGTCCATGCTGGTGTCTCCTCTTCAGCCAAGAGACGCCAAGGGCTGGGAATTGCCACTCACAGCGCTCAAACCCTGCCAGAGTTGGTGCCACCATGGCTTACAGTGGATCAGCCACGGCCTTTTCAGCTTTTAAGGAGATTTTGGGCAGCCTGGGAATCCCTTGTTGTGATTGTTCAGGAAAGAAAAGGGAAATGCAGCTTCAGAGCATGACTAGGCCTGTCCCAGGCAGGATTTACAGACAGTGTCAGAGGAGGGTGACTGGTGGGGATGGAGCCACATCCAACTGGAGCAGTCACTAGTGGGATCCCCCTGGGTTCAGTACCTCTGCTGATGATCTGGATGAGGAGATTCATGGATAACACTGTTGTGAGGATCTGCAGGGAGGCTCTGCAGAGAGATCTGGGCACTCTGGATCCATGCATGGGCTGAGGCCAGCACTGTGAGGATCAGCAGGGCCAGGTCCTGCACTTGGCTCAGCTGGGACAGCAGCAGGAATTTGCCCATGGAAAGGGAGCTCAGGCCTTGGCAGGGGCTGCCCAGGGAGCTCTGCAGTGCCCATCCCTGCAGGTGTCCCCTGGAGGTGGCACTGAGCACTCTGGGCTGGGCACAAGGTGCCCATGGGGCACAGTTGGCACTCCATGGGCTGGGAGGGCTTTGCCAGCCTCAGGGATTCTGGGATTCCATGGTTCTGAGCCTGGAAAGTGGGTGTCTCCTGGGGATCCCAGTGCACCCCACAGCAGGAGCAGTGCTGGTGCCAGCAGGGACGCAGCGGGGTGGCAGGGCAGGGTTCAGGGGAGGACAGAAAGCAGCTCCAGCCTCAGCCCCTGCCCAGCTCCAGGCTCAGCCCCTGCCCAGATCCGTTCCCTGCCCTGGACACGCTCCAGCCCCTCCAGGGCTCTCCTGCAGGACCAGAACTGGGCCCAGCCCTGGAGGGGCCTCTCAGAGCCAGCACAGAGGGACAATCCCTGCCCTGCTCCTGCTGCACACACAATTCCTCATCCAGCCCAGCTGCCAGGGGCCTCTTGCCCCCCTGGGCACCCCTGGGCTCGTGTCCAGCCCCTGTCAGCAGCACCCCCAGGGCCTTTTCCAGCTCTCCAGGCCCTCTGCCCCAGTGGGAATGAACAGATGAGATCTGAGACCTCACTCCACAGTTAAGGTCTGGAAGGGCTGGGGTCTTCACAGAATCTGTGAAGAGCTGATTTAATATGGAGAAAAGAATAAATTCTGTAGGAAGCTCTTGCAGCAGAAGACATTTCTACAGTACAAACTCTGTAGCCCATTCTGCGTAGCACAGGTCAGTCCAAATCCAAAAGAGAAGGTGCCTACATGGAGCTGGGAAACTTTGTTCCATTTGTTTCAACCACTTCATCTGGAAGTGGTTGAAAGCAAAGTACATAAAGATGAGGAGAGGATGAGAGACTTTGCTTCTGTTGGGTAATTAAAGGGGGGAAAAGCCTCACCACCATAAAAAGGAATGAGATAAATCCTGTCACAAAGAAGTTTGTTGCTGTGGTTATAAAAGTGTTCCCGTTTCACAGAAAGAAGATCATGTGTCTAGGATCAAGTATGATCAGAGCTTAACTCCACAAAGAAAATAAAAATACAAAACCTACAGCAATCATAGAGGAAGAGTGGAGGAAGAGATAAAGGAGAACACAGGAACGAGATGTGGGTAATTTGTAATTTGGTATCGCTTTCAGAAAAAGATTTAGAGAGCCTGTGTCCTCCCAAAGGGCCCTTGGCATATCATTAAAACCTTTAACATTGTCCTGACAACTCCTCTATTGCTTGTATGGAGCTGACTGATAAGGCAATATTCTTAACTTTACCACTGCTGCCTTTAAAATTCCTTAAGAACAAATGTAGTTGATCTTGAGATGGATGGGGGAAAAAATTCCTGGACCTCCTAAAATGCTTATTTTTTAAACATTGGAGCCAGGAATTCTTAAAAAAACATTAGAAGAGCCTACAGCTTTTCTCCCTTTCCCAAATTTGCTGGTGGAAAACATTGAATCAGATTTATTTTTTTGCTGCAAAACCTGCAGGGAAAGAGCTGAGTGAGAGAGCCTCGCTGGTGAGGTGGGGTCTGGCAGTGCTGCCTTTTCAGCATGAGTAATGGTGCCACTGTGAGCCCATAAATTCTGGGCCATTTGTAAAGTGCCTGTCACACTGTTATCTAAAGAGCAGTGGCACTTTGGAGACCGTTCTGGGCTGCTGGGAGGGCAGGCTCCTCAATCTGCCTTTGCAATGAGCTCTGCTCTAGCACGCTGTGCTCCTTTACAGTGTCACTTTATCCTCGTCTCAGGAGGGATTTCTGCACGGAAAGGGTTGTTAAACATTGACAGGGGCTGCCCAGGGAGGTTTGGAGTGCCCATCCCTGGAGGTGTCCCAGGAAGGCCTGGAGGTGGCACTCAGAGCTCTGGGCTGGGGACAAGGCACAGCTGGGATTCAGCAACCTTGGAGGACTTTCCCAACCTCAGTGATTCTGTGACTGATGTGCCCATGATGTCCCTGGTTGTACAAACTTAAGAGAAAAGGCTTCATTTATCACTTCCCAGTTTTTGTTTCCCATGAGAAGATTCATGGCAGAAAAGCTCCCCCAGCCTGGTGAGCACATGTGAGGAGTTACCTGAGCAATTCAATGAAGGCACTCGTGGGAGGGGTGCACGTGGGATATTCTTTGAAGATGTTGTGTGATCAAAGCAGAGAAAGGAAATAAAAATGAGTATATTTGCTAAATATTGAATAAATTAAACGTGAGGGTACTGCAATGAAAAGGTAGAACATGTGTGTGGGGAAAGGCTCCATCCACTTCATATCCATATTAAATATTTTCTGTTGTCCCATTCACATTCCTTCCTGTTGTTCCTGGTGGGGAAACCAGAGCATAAAGGATGCTGAGACATAAGGAGCTTTGTGGGCAACTCTATGATTTATTGTGTGATTTATGGGCCAGTGTCAGATTTTTTTATCTCCCCCAGGAATAGCAGAACTCAGAGGGCTGACAGGGCAATATTGTACAGGGATGCAGGCATCAAAGGGCAAGTGTTCTGGGCAGGTGGCAAGAACTGTAAAGGATAAACCTCTTCTCTCTGAAGTACCAGAGTGGCAGGAAAAGAATCATGGAATGATTTGGGTTGGAATGGAGCTTAAAAATCATATTTTTCCACTCCTTGCCATGGGCAGGGACACCTCTCACTGTGCCAGGCTGCTCCAAGCCCCAGTGTCCAACCTGGCCTTGGGCACTGCCAGGGATGCAGGGGCAGCCCCAGCTGCTCTGGGCACCCTGTGCCAGCCCCTGCCCACACTCACAGGGAACAAGTTAAAAGGGAGAAGTAAAAATCAAGATGGGTTAAGTTGGAAATTAACAGTTCAACCTTTCACTACATTAACCATCAGTTTGTAAGCCTTTATAATTTACTTAATAAGCTTTCTGTGGATTGGAAATTAGGCTTTCATCTCTGTCCACCAGTTATAGACTGGGCAGTAGTTTAGTTCTTAATGTTCAGTCCACACATATTGTGGAGTGAAATCACTGTGGAATAAAACCACACAGCCCTCAGGTCACAGTTTCCATCTATTGTGAAGAAAGTCCCTTTAGAGGTGGGAAAAGAGTTTTCCCAGGTTATAATTGGGAATGCAGCAGCACAAAACCCAGTAAACTGCAGATCAGATATTCAGTGTCAGAAAGGGGAAAAAACCCAGCCTGGGCCTTTTGACTCACTCCAGTGTTCTGTCTAACTGTGATAAGGTGCTAGTCTTGTTTTAACTACTACTGGGCAGCCAGCAGCTCTTCACAGGAAGAACAATATTATTTGGCATTTCTTAAAATATGCAATGGCAAGTCTAGAGAAAAATATGATACTTGACTGTGCATGGATATGAAGTTGTGGTCCTGCTCAAATATGTGATTTTACAATGACACAGTGAATCTAAGTGTAAGAGAAATTCAGTAGTTAATTTTCCAAAGTTGTTCTTTCAGGTTTGTTTAAATTAAACCTAAATTACCTTCAGAGTTAGAAGGTCATTCTGTAAAATTCTGAATTAGGCTATTAGGCCACCCTAAATAAATTCAAAAAAGGCTAAAGTTTTGAGTACATCTTATAATCATAATAATAGCTGCCTGATTGCTGTAACTGTTACTCAGGAAAGATGCAAAGGTGTGCTTCTGCTCCACAGAAGCAAGGTGATGGATGTGTTGATCAGATTTTCAGATGTGTAGCATGCAGTGAAAGAAAAAAACCTTTTGTTTCTTTTTTCATCAGCTACTTTCTGGATAGGAGGGGCTTCCCACCTTCTAACGTGACCCCGTTTGGTTTCGCTCCATCAGATTTCTCAGTATGTGACAGAGGCAAGACCTTCAGAACTCTCCTGAACACGAATTTCTGTTGCCTCTTCTGACTAATCAGGGGGTTTTCAAATTTACTAATCATTTTCTCTTTTACGTTGCCCCATTGATTTCAAACAAGCTTCCCCTAAAGGTGTGTCACCACATTTCTCTTCGCAGAGAAAAGCAAGGCACAATTCTTCCCAAGGATATTTCTGGGTTTCACATTTCTGAACGTCAGAGAAAGGAAAAACAATTCTTATCATTTGCTGTGCCTGTGTTTGTGCCAAAGCAGAATGCAATATGGAGATTGTTTACCCAAAGTGATGGAGTTTTGTTTCCTTGGCCTATCAGGGCCAGGTGTGTGTGTGAGTTGGGACTGTTGGGTGACAGCCACGAGATTCTGTGCAGGGTGTGCAGGGTTGAGTGCTTGGCAGATTCAGTTTAGATGTAATGTAATATAACACAGAATAATATAGTAAAATAAAGTAATTAATTAGCCTTCTGATAAGATGGAGTCAGATGCATCATTCTCTCCCCTCGTCGGAGGTTCCCTGCAAATTCGATAAAAGTGTGCTTGATTTCTCAGTCTCTTTATTATTAATATATTTCTTTTAAATGCTGGAACACTCAGACCTGGGATCCTAATCCATGAGAGACTGTGAAGGGCTTGAGAGAAGCACTGGGTGTCCAGCCAGGCTTTGCTTCCATCTATACCACCACAGCAGTACAGACTCAAAGCACCTCAATAAAGTTTTAAGTTATTAACCCACAATCTTCCTAAACACAAAGTGATGTCTCCAGTGATGCTATCTAAAGCTCATTATCCAAAATGAATGTGATTTTCAACCCACCCGTTTTTTTGTTTTGTTTTGTTTTGGGGTTTTTTGGTTGGTTTTTTGGTTTTTGTTTGTTTGGTTGTTGTTTGGTGATTTTGTTGTTGTTGTTGTTTTTTGGTTTTTTCCCCCCTTTTTAAAAAACTAAATAAGCTTTGATTACTGGGGTTAAACTTGACAACTCTGAGAAATCCATCACCTGTTTTTCTCAGAATCTGGTCAGGATGCCCTGAAATCTGGTCATTGTGGTCTCTCAAAACCATTGTGCTTTGTTCTGTGTTAATTTCCTCATACATTTGCAGAATTATGTAAGAAATATGAAGGATGAGATCTTTGTCTCCCTTAATGTGCTTTCCCACAGATGGCAGAAATTGTCCTGTATCCTATTAATAAATTTTGTATTACCTGCAAGCCCTGTGATGTCTGCACAAGTGCCCTTAACCCTATTCAAGAAACTTCAAAGAATGAAAGCAACACTTCCTTATAGATTACATTGAGCAGAGATTTATTAACACCTTTTAATTGTAAATCCTGAGGGAAAAAATGGATCCCTCCACTGGTTTGTGGAGGGGCAAGTTTCTCTGGAAAGCAATAGTTTGAATACTGTTTTGATTTGAATAGTTTGAATACTGTTTTGATTCTCTCAAATGCCTGTGAGAGCATTTATTCCTTCAATGACAGGTTAACATACAGGAAACATTTAATCATAAATACATGTTTTGTCTTTGAAGCCCAAAACTTCAGTGTAATCTCCAACATTTATTTACACAGTGGATTACAAGACACACCATTTTCTAATTTAAATCAATGTTATGCCTATCATTCCATTTTAAATTTGCTCTGAATAGGGGAACAAAGCTGTTCTTTAGGGCCTCTGGGATGGGTACAGGCTTGGAGCATCTGACAGGAGAGGATGGGAGAGCTGGGACTGCTCAGCCTGGAAGAGGGAAAGCCCAGTGGGGGATCTTATCCATGTGTATAAATTCCTGGTGGAGGATGACCCCAAAAGATGGAGTTCAATATTCCTCAGTGGTGCCCAGCAAAAGGACAAGAGGCAAAGGGCACCATCTGAAATAAGGGGAGTTCAACTTGAACATAAAAAAACTTCTACTGTTGTGGGGAAGAACTCTGGGAACAGGATGCCATGGGAGATTTTGGACTTTTCCTCCTTGGAGATGCTCAAAATCAAACAGGCTGACCAGGAACAGCTTCAACAGCTTCACTTGGGGAGGGGAGGAGCTTTTGGGTTTTGAGTTGTGTTTTCCATATTCTGTCCCTGTAAGCATATTCTTGGCACACACCTGGGAACATTACACTGGGGCACACTCTGCACTCTGTGTGCTTTGTTCAGACACCAGGCAGCCTTTGCTTGCTTTCTAGATGACATTCCTGTGTGCTTGATGTTTTCTGGTGCAGAATTTCCAGTCCCAGAGCAGCTGCATGAAGCAGTTAATTCCCTTTCCCTTGTTACCTCCGTCTATGAATAATCTCAGCCTCAAGAATGGGAACATTCAGTATTTTCCCTAATGCAACCCTCTCATTCAATCCAGATTAGAGTCCACTCCTCCACTGCTTATTTTAAGGTGTAGCAAGGGGGGGGAAAAAAACCATATAGAAAATAAGAGAGTGTTTGTTTAAGCATGTGGCATATTTTGTGCAGAGATTTTAATTCATGCAGAAGAATTCTTAAAGACTTCTTTGTTATTGAGGTAGAGCCCGAACAGTTTCCATGTCCTCAGTGTTGTTCCCTGAGCCTCTCTCCTCTCCTCAGTTACTTACTGGGAGTACAAGACCTTTTCACTGACAGAACTGGAATTTTTTTCTTCCCACCCCACCCATCAGGAGCAGCCTCAGCCCACGCCACAGGGTCTTGCTTTTTTTGATGCCATGCTTCGACTTCAGCAAAATAAATGCTCAAAATGTTTGGGGTTCTCCAGTCTGCCTTTCATTTTTATTTTTTTTCTCTATTTGCCTGATTGTGTGACACAGAGCTCAAAGAGACTGTCTGAGCCACCAGGTTTTGCCTGATGTTGCAGAAATATTGAGAGCCACCTAAAAACTCCATTTCTAGCTCAGTTTCCATCCCAGAGCTGAATAAAAACTTATTTGAAGATGATTGGCAATCTAATTTCCTGGTTAAATTTACTTGTGGCCAGTTTGTGTTTGTTTTCTCTTTTGACAACTCCATTCTTTGCTTCAGGTGTTTAAATACCTCTCTAATTTACTTTAAGAAGGCACTTTACTCCCTAGATCTAATTTTGGTGGAGTAAACAAACCAAACTCTTCCATTTTCTTGGGTGAAAATCCTTTTTTTTTTTTACCATTTTAGTGGCCGTTCTCCACATCTACTGACATTTGGATGTTTTACAGGAACATTTGCAATATCAAGATCTTAATACAAACATGGGGGCATCAATATTTACTCTATACTGCCAGGACCTTCTGTTTGCATTTGTCTGTTTCTGAGCTGTATCACAACGTTGGCTTTGGGGAATTTAATTCTCTTTCTTCCCTCTCATTTTCAGCTGGGAGCTGCTCCACATTCGTGCCAGTTCTGTGGGTATTTCTTGGATATTTGAGAGGACTGGGAAAATGTGTGACTTCTGGTTCCCTATATTGTGATCTTTTTTGGAGCCAAGCTGAGTTTGGAGAGACCCTTATATTTAACATAAGAAAAGCCAAGTCGGATCAAGTTTGAGGCCAGTTTGTGAATCCTTAGCTCTTCATAATCCTCTGCAGACAGAGGATTCAGTTGGATATTTCAAAATAACTCAGCAACTATGGGCATAATTTTTATGAACTATCTTAGCTTTTAAACAAGTCATTCAAGTGACAGAGCTCAGAACTGTTATTTTAAAAGGCCTTTTAGACATTCTTGGCCACTTTATTTGTCATGACTGTTGTTGGAATGCTTATCCTTAGCAGCCCAGAGCTTTGGCCTTTAACTAATGCTGAAATAGTCATGGTTCTGCCCCAAAAGATCTGCTCTGAGTTCAGCTCCTGCTGCTGCTGAAGGCTGAGATAAATCAGTGCTTAGATTGGGTGTGACACAGGAGTGGAGAGTGCAGGAGCAATGGTGGCAGAAGAAAATCTTACCTATCCCCACTGGCAACTGAGAGGAAAATTTATCAGGGAGAAATGTAAGCAAAATAAATCAGCTCCAGCACAAAAAAAAAAAAAAAAAAGAAATAAGAAAAGAGGCAGAATAAAATGCTTATAATCTCCTTGTAAATGTGAGAGAGGAGAACTTCAGACACGGAGTCACTGCTGATGTCCTGCACTCCTGACGGGGGAATAATCCCACCGATAAGGGACTCCTCAGCAGTTTAATGCTGCAAGCACAGCAAAGAAAACAAATGAACTGAAACAAGAAGCAGCGTGGCATAGATGTCTAACGCTGGAAAGGCTGGAGGTCTCTGAGCACTGCCAGGATTTCTGGTTAGCCAGGCTGGGATGTAAACTCGGTGTCACACGAGTGACCGCGCGGTGACCGCGGGACGGAGCACACGGGGGGCAGATGCTGCACAGCAGCGCAGCCAGTTTCCATGGATTTCTCCTCAGTCCATGGCTGTGTCTTGCCTGCAGCAGCTCTGCAAGAATCGTTCAGGGGTCCCCAGGGGTCTGGAATGGCAGTTCTGGGAGGTGGGGCAGCGATGAGTTACGCAGCGTTTCTGTGACAACAACGGGGCAAAAAAATCCATCCTGGCGGGGCACAGAGGGGGAAGAGGCGCTGTCTGCAGTTTGGTTCTAGGTTTCATTCTGTCTCTGCCCTGGCTACATGTGATCTGATCAATCTGCAGAACAGGAGCTGGAGGTTTGCCCTCCTCGGTTTGGACATTTTCAGCAACAGAATACTCCCCCAGCAGCTGGGCTAAGGATGTGGAATCATTCCCGAGGACTAGAAATGAAGAACAAACACTGATCTCTTCATTTTGTCTCTGTGTTTTTATGTAAGACGCTTCAACAGACTGAATTTCATTTTTATGTTACTATCTATCAAATGATTTTATGGGAATACTCTGCAGTGGGATGGTGTTTTGCCATTTAAAATTCAGGAACACAGTAAAGGCCCCATACAACCTCCCAGTGGAGTCATCAGCACCAGCAAGAGAAGATAATCCTGTATATGCTATGCAGGATTCATTTTCACTTTTGGACACATTAAAATATTTATTCACTGCTCAGCCTCATGAATTTGAACAATGTAACTTAAAGAAATTAGAAAACATCCTATGTTTATGCAAATTGTGATAGGCTGGCTTTTAGTTTCTATTTTTTAAAGTATTATCCTAGCAGTGTGTGTGTAAAATACTGAAAATGGAATTAGGAAATTAGAAATGAAAATAAAATTTTCTGGTTTTGGCAGGTACATTTCACCTGAAGAGCTTTCAATTGAATAAATGTGTCCTGTGTATCATGAAACTGAAGCACAGTGGAGTAAATGATACTCAGATGTGACAAATGATAAATTATATTCTCAACATTTTTGTAAAATGTGTCAAAGACTCGGTTAGGTAAAAGAAAGAAGAGAAATTATCAGTGAACAAAAGACTATAAAGAATAAGGAGGGAAAATACTCAATCCCAAACAATACTTGTCTGAGGAGGAGAAATATAAATGAAGTGATAATCATGGAATCATAGAAAGCTTTGGGTTGGAAAGGACCATAAAGATCGTCTCATTTCACCCTCTGCCATGGGCAGGGAACCTTCCTCTAGCCCAGGTTTCTCAAAGCCCTATCCAGCCTGGCCTTGAACATTTCCAGGGATGGGAATTTTCCCAATTTGGTGGGAAATTTTCACTATTTAAAAACATTACCCCATTTCAAAATATTACCCAATTTTATAAACAAGTTTCTGGCTCCTGGTCTATCTCACATTTTGTGTACACACACCCAGAAAAATCTGCATAACTTCTGATCAGTAAAGGGAAAGTGGATGTATCTGATAGGCCAAGGTGAAAGTTTCAGCAGTTCTTGCCATCACTAAGCCCATGAACATTTTTGTAAAATTACTGAATTTGATCAAAACATGATGAAAACCTCCCACCATCCTGTGAGGGATTGTCCCTGTGTAGGGGACACAGCAGATATGTGGTGTTTGGTGTGTGAGACAGGCCAGCGCCCCACCAGGGACTCAGCAAAGCCTCTGGAATGGTGCTAAAGCTGCATCTGGCCCTTTACTAGCCCAGGGAACTAAAAAAATGGCAAGAATTCTTCAAGAAGTTAGAGCTTTTAGAGGCTGAGCTCCACTTGGTTTGCCTTTAAAACTCCTACTCCAACTCTTCCCCGTGTTGAGGATGTGTGGGAAGGATCTGTCCAAGCCAACAACATTCTGCCTGTTAAAAAAACAGCCAACAAAACCCAAGCAGCTTTGCTGTGGATGACTTCCCATCCTGTTCTGTGAGCCTCTCACTCAGCAGAGCCCTCTGGTACCTGCTGAAATCCACCCCTGGTGACTCCAAAATGCGCTTTAAGGAGCAAGGGACCAGCCCTGCCTGCGCTTTTGGGATGCTCAGGCTCCCCATGCACAAGGCCAGGGAGAGAGAGGACGGTGGGAGGGACAGAGGTTCCCTGCTGGAGGACTCACCTCGGCAGCCACCCTTGGTTTTCTTCCAAAATCCCACCAACACTCAGAGCAAAAGGAGGAGGTGGAGGCTGCCCTGGCAGGTGCTGGTTCACAGAATTCACAGAATGACCAGGTTGGAAGAGACCTTGAAGATCACAGAGTCCAACCCAGCCCCAACACCTCAACTAAACCCTGGCACTCAGGGCCACATCCAGTTTTTTTTCATCCAGTTTTTTCATGGATGGATGGAAGGGCAGCCTCCAGCCCTGGAGTCACTGCAGATCCAAGCTGGGAGATGTGTCACACTCCAATCTGTGCAACTTGGCTCCACAGGAGCTGTGGCACCCGTCAGCTTTTCCACCACCCCTCAGATCCCTGGCTGTCACACGAATCCCCTTTTAACTCCAACCTGTGATTGACTCCTACATGTTTTTCCCCCTTCTCTTGGAGCAGCCAAGCAGCATCCTGCTCAGCTGAAAGCTGCACAGTGTGAGGGAAGCTCGAGGCCTTTCTTGCTGGTGGTGGCCAAATCTGTGTGTAATGTGCTCAGCCTTGTGCAGCCCACACAGAGAGAGCCCCTGCTCCTCTCCTGAACTTGGGTGTAACACGTTCCCTCCACCATGAGCCAGGCCTGCTCCAGACTCATATTTTCTGTTCACTTAATTACCACAGGACAAGTGCTGTACCCCTGTGGAAATCTGCCACTTGAAAAACTGCCTAAAAATATATCCTGCAGTGAATGTTTCTCTGTGTGATGGAGCGCACACGCGGCCTGCGCTGAGCAGAGGGTTTCCCAAAAACAAATGTCTCGCCCTCGAAGCCTCTTGGCAAGGCCTCGCTGCTTTTTTAACAATTTATCAGCTTGTGTGTTATTTACTAAGGGCAGGAGATACTCCAGAGTTCCCATTTGAACTGAAAGTTCCCAAAGCCATAAAGGTGGAAAGAGGAGGATGAGGTGAGGCAAAGAGCTTTTGTTCTTTGAGGGGAATGATGTTCCAGGGGTTAGGAAATGTTGCTTGGACTATGAAAATTGAGGTCAGCTCCTCCTTTTGCCTCAGCTTTCATAAACTCTGTGGGTTCCTTATTGCTGGAGCATGACCAAATCTCTGTCCCAGGGGACCTGGTGCACTGACCACAAGGAATGAGAGAATTTTGGAGCAAAGGCAATGTGAGACCATCCCAGGGTGTCACCACCAAGCAGAAGGTCACACTACTGCTATGAATCACAGAATGAGGGAATTATAGAACCATGGAATGGCTTCAGTGGAAAGGGACATTAAAGATCAGCTGCTTTCACCCCCCTGCCATGGCAGGGACACCTCCCACTGTCCCAGGCTGCTCCAAGCCCCAGTGTCCAACCTGGCCTTGGGCACTGCCAGGGATCCAGGGGCAGCCACAGCTGCTCTGGGCACCCTGTGCCAGGGCCTGCCCACCCTCATAGTAAAGAATTTCTTCCTAATATTTCATCTAATCCTACTCTCTTTCCCTTTCTTTCATCCCCCTTGTCCTGTCCCCCCATCCCTTGTAAATATTCTCTTTCCATCCATCTTGTCAGCTCCTCCAGGCCCTGCAAGGCCACCCTGAGCTCAGCCCAAAGCTTCTCCTGTGCAGGTGAACAATGCCAGCTGTGCCAGCCTTTCCTGCCAGCAGAGCTGCTCCATCCCTCTGCTCATCCTGGAGCCTCCTCTGGGCTCTCTGCAGCAGCTCCAGCTCCTCCCTGGGCTGGGCCAGGGCTGGGGCAGCTCTGCAGGTGGGGAATCACCTGAGGGGCACAGGGACACAATCCCAATCCCTCTCCTGCTGCCCAGGCTATGGGACCAGCCCAGGGCAGGGCTGGTTCCTGGGCTCCATCACACTCCAGTCCTGCTTTAAAGACAAAAACAATCTCACTCTCCAAAACAGCGCTGAGGCCCCATTCCAGAGCAGGTCTGGGAGTGGGATCACACCTTTTGGCAGCCTCAAGCTGCTGGATTAGTCTGAGCCTTGTGGTAACCTGCCCTGCAGGATCTTTGTGTGTGTGCAGCACTGCAGGGGGGTCCCAGACCTGCTGGGGTGGAGGGTCCCAACCCCACTGGGGAGGGGGTCCCAACCCCACTGGGGAGGGTCCCACCAAATGCCCGGCTCAGCTCCCAGCAAACACTGCCTGCTGCACTTGATGGCTTGCAGATTTCTCTGAGAGAATATTGTGTAGCTGGCAAAAGAAAACACAAGAAAGGGAGGAAGCAGCGTGGATTTCAGCCCTTTTACTGTTTGCCTTGTCTTTTCCCAAACAGGCAAAGGCATCTCGCCGTGCCAAAGACCCGACGCGGCGTAAGGACCAAACATCACTTGGATCACTCGATCACAGAGCAAATTTCAGTGTAAACCTTTGTATTTCCTCTTCAGACAGTCTTGTGCAGATCGAAGGGCATAAGAGCAGCTGTGTGAAACCAGGAGCACCCCCCTGCAGAAGCAGGTTCCCATAAAAACCCTCCTGGCGTGCATCGTCTCGGAGCTGGATTCCTCTGAAGACAAGAAAGGACCATTGCAATTGCACCCTCTGAGACAAATTAACACAATCCCACCCTGTGCTCGTAGAAGGCTCTCAGTTCTGTGATCTGCCAGGGCTGCAGTGCAGTTAACCTCGGGAGCAGGCTTTTATAAAGGTGCTAACTGGTGTTTCACAGTGCCCCTGCGGTGTTTGGTTTTCATACGAGGCCCTGTTTGCAGGAATGCTGTGTGAGCATTTACTGCAGTTCCAGGGCCTGTTTGATCAGCCAGAATGGCTCCTCTGGGCAGCATTTTGGAAAAATAATATTTAAGAATTGCACTTTATAAAAATTCCGAGGATGTGTATCCTGAATTGTCGCATGTCAGCACAATGCTGGTTTGAGAAACATTCTTGTCCTCGCTTTAAATTGGGACAAAAGAACACAGAAATTAGAAGGAAACCCAACTGCACAACCTAATACAGTGACAGTTTTTAACAGTGTTCCCACAGTTTTCTATATACCATGGAACTGGGATTTTGAAGTAGGCTGTTTTTATTTTATTTTCTTTAACCCCAAAGACACCTTTTTTCCAGAATTAAATGTATCAGGCTTTTATAAGTAGCCACTGCCAGGGAGAAATTGTGTGTTCCTGCAGGGTATATCCATATGGAGAATTTGGAAGGATTAATGAAGAAGACCCTGTTTGTGTTGAATCCCCAGCCTGCCTCACAGCTCAGCGCTGTCACCTCTCATGGGGGATGCACAAATGGAACCCTGCAGGACTCTGGGCTGTTTGGATCATGTTCCACAGCAATTCAGAAGTCCCCACTTTCTTTTCCTTGGCTGTGGAGTTGCTACAGGGCAGGGAGAAAGGAGAAACTGAGCGTGTCCATGACTCCCAACTGCATTCAGTGAAGATCTTAAAGGTTTGGGGGTTTTCCCCTCAGGTTTTAAAGGTTTGGGGTTTTCTCCTTCAGGTTTTAAAGGTCTGCCTTTGGTGTCCTGGCCGTATTCCAGCTTGAGTGATCTTCCCTCCTGACCTACAGCCCTTCTTCAGTTTCAGCTAAATAAGCTGTTCCTCATTTTCTGTCTGTTTACCTTTGCTGCATCCTGTTAGGGACTCCATCTGTGAGGTGTGGAGCCCTCCTGGGATATCCCAAATGCAAAAAAGGCAGCAAAAGCCTTTGGTTCCAGTAAACATTACAAAAAATGTTCCTTGTTTTGGGGCTGGAAGAACAGTGGGACAAGAATTTGAGTAGGGGTGTCCTCTGCTCACTGTGAATCTGTGCTCCTCTGGGCTGATGGGAAATTTTATCCCAAATTGCAGAGGTGGCATTAGCAAAAAGAGGATTTTCTTAGGAGAAATGTTGGTGGTAACAGCCTGCAAAGAGTTAAGTGGAGTTTTCTGTCATTCCAAAATTGCCAGTGACCTCAGGCACTGACCTTTCCTTGGACTTTGCTGGTAGCAGGCAGCTTTCCCAGCCAAGGGGATTTAGGGCCTGAGCCTGCTGCTGCTCTCCCTTTGGCTGAGGATCTCCTCCCTCACTCTGGTGGGCTCTGTGCCATGGGCAGTGTGGATCCCTCTGCTCTGGGCTGTCACTCTTCGGCCTTTGCAAGGGCCACTGCTCCTTCCTAACCCTCAGGTCTCCTGAACAAGCCTTTAGGTGGAGATTAAACAGGTTTTCCTGCTGAATTGCTCATCACTGCCTCATGCTTGAAGCTCTGCATGGTGCTATTTCTTCTGTCTTTTTTTTTGTTTGTTTGATTGGGTTTTTATCATTTTTTATCCTCCAGCCTGCAGTTAGGTCAGTGTCAGCACCTTGTCAGCAGAGAGGCCTCACTTACCCAAAACATCCTCTCTGTCCAGGAGCTCCATTTAAGCTCAGCCCAGGCTTCAGATCATCTGGATTCAAGAATTTCCTTGTTCTTTGGATGGGTCTCTCCCAGCAGATGTTGGGCCTCTTACCATTAAATGCATCTCAGATTTTGGGAAAGTCTTCATACAGGAGCTATTTATTTTAAGACCTCCAGGATTTCCTTCAGGATTAATCCAGGTGCTAAACTCAGACCCAGGCTCTTGCAGTCTGTAGGCACAATTCCAGGGAATCACTGATCCCCAGTGCAGGACAGATCCCTGTTTGCCGCTGTCACAGGTGTTGGAGATAACTCCTGGAAGAGGTGACCCCCTGAGGATGTGACCTAAAAGCAACAAGGATGATAATTAAGCTCAATATCCTAAAAAAAAAAAACCCAAACCAACAGCTTTGTTATCTCTTGAAGTCACTATAAATTGCAAACATCTCTGAGAGAGGAATAACCTGTTTCACATTGAGGTACAGATCTCCTGGAATGATCTGTAGGAAAGGAAACCAATGGAAAAAACATTCTGGATAAAATACACGGTTGAATATCTAAGGTGACTTCATCCTCTGATCTCAAAAATAAAAATAAATGAGCTCTAACCAGTAAAAGCCACACAACCTGTGATTCCCACAGGGGAGAAATATGGGACAACTTCTACTTTAGATTTGTTACCCAGGGCTGAAAATGTTCAGATGTCATGGTGAGATTTCTGAGGAATTTCAGAGATATGAGAGCAAGGTGTTCTAAATGTTTACATTGTCAAGAGATTGAAGCTATTCTATTAGCTACTAAAATATTTATAAATAAATACATTTATTATTACAGTGACATTTGTCTAAAATCTCACAAAACATATGGCTGAAGGTGTTCATTTTGGGGTTAACAGGAGGAACACATTGAGATACATGCTGGTGGATCTCAAAGAATATATTGTTTTTTATTATATTGTATAATAATTGTATCTGATCCAGATCAGTAATTGATGTACTTCCTAGCAATTTTTTGAAGCCTAAACAACATAGGTAGGGCAAGTACTTAACCCACCATCCTAATGAACATCATTGCTCTTATTGGTAGTGATAAGACATAACAGATGAAATAGAAAATTTCCTGCCCCTTCTCCCAAACCTTTAATGAGATCGCTCCAAGCCAAACTCACTAAAGTGTGCTTTTACAAATGGAGACAAAAATTTTGTGGGTGGGGCCAGCAAATTCAAAAGAAGATCCCCTTTCTTGTGCCAAGGGGGTCATGGTAAAGAGCTATACCTGTGATAATGTAATCTTGAAGTTTCATTTCTGATCCAGAAAAGCTTCATCAAGGTCTTCTGGCACCTAAAGCCTGTTGAAATAATTTCAAGTTAGACATGTAAATATTTGGAATGGTCAGAGCCCAAATTTACATTTGTTTGCAGCTTTGATGTCTTCTGCATTCATACAAAATCTCTGAGTAGAAAATTCAGTCTCTGCAAGTGGAGGAGTGGCTGGTAAGGAATGGTCCAATGCAGTGAGGGTGAGACACCTGAGTGAACAGACAGCTGACACTGATATTAAGATTATCTGATCATCAGCCTCACCTCTTGCCACCAGACACAGCTGCAGACAAAGCAATTTTTCACATTTGCTCCTAAGAATTCCAAATTTATTAATAATTTCTAGATGGTAACACACTAGAGACCAGGAATCTTGAAAGTAATTTGTAAGAACTTCCCTCCATCAAAATCTCGTCCCAGCTGACCCTGACCTAGGAAATGCCCAAATCTGGAGGGTCTGTTTTCAGTTTCAGCCCCTTCTGCAAAGCAGACACCCATGGGTTGGACGATATTTTTGGAAAAGACGCTGTTTAAAGCTGGCTGCAGCAAGAAATTAAACAAATAACTCTGATAATGGGAATAACCTCCCAAGACAGTGTATTTTGTGGTGACCAGAACACTTAGAATAATTTACTATTGCATGAAGTGATGCAGCTGGTAAAATATTCCTCCCTTCCACATGGAGAGGGAGGGATGGCCGCAGGAAGCAGCTCTAGAAAGCCGCTCGCGTTCCCCTGTGGCTTGTTTTGCTAAATCAGTTGCAGCAAAAGGAGCTGCTCCAAATGGTGCATTTTTCCACTCTTTGGTTTGGTTTGTACTTGCTCAATAAAACAGATTCCAGAAAACACAGGGTTGTATAATTTTTAATAAGATTTGTTAAAAATAGCGTGGCTGTGGCGAGAGGAATGACCAGAGGAAGCGATTTGTTTCCTGCCATCATTCCTCCCCCCCTTCACCAGCGAGCACAAAATATTCACTTGATTTAAAATTCATCACAAGCAGCCAGAGGGTAGCAGGGCTACCACAACCCTCATAAATTACACCCAAGGCTGACCCTTCTGGAAGAGGAGGCCTTGCTGTGCTGAAGGACTCTCAGGGTTTGGTGCTGCTGCCTCCGACCGCAGCGGGACACAAAATACACCGTGGGGAAATACCCAGAGGAGCAGAGGCCAGGCTGGGCCTGTCCATCCATCCACTCCAAACCTCTGCAGAGGCTTAACCTGGGAAGAAAGCCCTTGCCCACAATGGTTCCTGCCTGTTCCAAAGGAGAACAGCCTTAATATGGTCGTGGCTCCCACTTGTACCCACATCCCAGCTCCTCCATGGCAAACCTGGCTCCCTGGAGGGTCTGGCAGAGCCCTCATCCTTCCCTCCTGCAGGAGAGCTGCCTCTGGCCAGAGCAAAGTCATTTCCAACCCAAATTCTGCCCATCTACTTCTTGTGTGACTGAGATTTCTCATGCAGGTCTCCAGCAGGCTCAGGCTGTGCAAATAGCAAAGCACCTTTTTTTTTTTTTTCCCAGCTGTAAAATGGAGAATCCAAGGAAGGTCCTGCAGAGCACAGTGATGAAATAATCAGCTCAACAACCCATATTGCAACTGGGAGTAGCTGGATTAGTGCAGTTCTTCCCCCTGACCTGGGGAAGCTTAGTCCCATCTCCAGAAAAGATCATTTTTTTTCTTCTTCTGAAAGACTTTTCTGCGGGTCACTTTTGCCAGATAGCTTGGCCAGTTGCTCCGTGCTCAGCCCGTTTTAACAATAACAACAGCAACAAAACTTTACAAGATGTTCTTTCCTCTTTGTCTGGAAGGATTAACAGTTCAGCCAAGGTCTGACTGGCCGCTGGCTCCAGCAGGGAAGGACTCAAAGGCACTCTGAGGGAGCAGTCACATGGAGAGCCTGGCTACCAGAGAGGGCTTTGGGGATTGTTTTTTATTCTGTGCTCACCCAGACTGGCACTGAGGGCAGGATTGGGCACTCCTGCTCTTGGAGGAGCTTGCTCTGATCAGTCTTCTAGGAAATGTAAAGTCTGGGAGGCAGATGGACATATCGACATTTCCCCCTGGAAAATCCACTTCCATGGGTCTCCTTAGCGGGACTGAAATGGCAAATCTTTGGAAATAGCTTGGAAAACTGTTTTCTCCCTTGGAACAGTCACAAAATCACAAAATCACAGAAGCACAGAGTCACAGAGTATTTAGAGTTGAAGGGACCTCTGGAGATGATCTAGTCCAAGCCCTATTTGTATCCCATCTTTGAACATTTGTGTTTAAGCTAAAAAGAAGAGCAGATGCCATGCAAACAGATGGAAACAAAAGCACAACTCCATCAGACTTATCTCTGGATTCCTTTAACCCATCCCTGGCAGGAGCATGGCAGGAGTGGGGCAGAACAGGAGCCATCAGCCCTGAGCCACGAGGTCAGGAGGAGGCGATGACAGGAGAGCTCCACGCTCAAACAACACAATAAACGAGATTATTTTCCCCCTCTCTTTTGTCCATGAGAAAGGAGAAACTTCTCTTTTAAACATTTCCTAGGCAGGATATAAACACACAACCTCAGGGCCATAGGTGCTGCAAACACCCAGGCATCTGCTTGTCTTTGCTCCCATGGGATGTTCCCATTGCAGGTCTAAACCCCACAGGATTTGCTCCCAGCACACGAGAAGATGAGCCTGGATCAACCCAAACTCCCAAGGAAAGCTGAACTGGCTCATGAGGAGTCAGGATTCGGCCCTCATTCCTCCTGCTTACAGGCTGGATTTTCACCTTTCATGCTCCTGCAGCACACAACCGCCTGCTAAATTTAGAAAGCCTTTTTTAGAAGTTGTTTTATGAACACACACACACACACACAATAATTACATTGTTAAAAACACACACACACACGCGCAAAAAAAACCAAAACAAAACCTGCAGGCTTTAGAAATGCCATTTGTGAGGCCTTCCAAGTATGTACGACTGGCTCAGTTACTGGCTCGCAGTTGCCATCTGAACATCTATTTTTCCAAGCATTTAAGAAAAGTGATGTGTACATTTTTCATGTGTAATTAGGCAGCGTAATGTGATCTCTTTCTGCAGTCAAGCTGCCATGTGCCGTAGCCTCACTGAATAGCTTCCAGATTTCAACCCAATCTCTTCTGTCTAGACTCTACGTTGCTATTTTTTTTACTTCTTTTTTTTTTTTTTGGTTTTTTCCCCCCCCTCTTGCCTAGCTTAGAGCAGACTCCAATATAAAATGCCAAAACCAGAAGGTTTTGTCCCTCTTTCTCATAAAGACGTGGGACAGATCTGGGAGGCCCCGCTGAGAGCTGAGTCCCAGACTTTTTCATAAGACATGTGTCGTCTGAATCTGACATTAAAGATTGTGCAGGCATTTCAACAGGTCATGCACACGAAGGGGGGGGGGAGGGAGAAAAATGCCCAAAAATATGGTTTTCATTAAGAAAGTGAGTATTTTTAGAGAGGTGTGGTTCAGTTCAGATGAAAAGGGAAGAAAGAAAAATGAAAGCGGCGCAAGAGATCCCCAACTGCAACATTATTTATATTGCTGTTGAAATGCAGTGTGTTCTCTTTATAAAGCTGCTTTTGGGAGCGAAATAATAGAGACCCTGCCAGAACCAGGTGCATATCATGGAGTTTGTTTATAATCCAAGTTAAAGGAGAGCAGATTTATACCAGAAAGAACTCTCCGAGGGGACTTTGGAGTTTAAGTGTCCTGTCTTAATCTATACATTACCTCCTCAACAAAGCAGTTGTCTTGAAGCAAAACATAAAATACAGTCTCAGTGAATTCACAGATAATTCCAGGGAATTTTATCTGGTGTGATATAGTTTCAGACTGCTTGTTCTGTTCCCAGCTTTTTATTTGACTCTTAAGTTGTTTTATTTCTGCGTCAAGAGAATGAAAAAGATCAGAGAGGGCTCCACAGAAAGATGCTTTTGTGCAATATAAGCAAAAAAAAAAAAAAAAAGCAAGGCTTTCCCAGGCTTGCAATTCCACCACCTTGTCCTGGGATTTGCTGCAGTTTGCACACACTTTTTCTACAGAAAAAGTTCTTGTTTTAGTCCAGAAACAGCTGTGCAAATTTCCCTCCACTTTTCTTTTTTCTTTCTTTTTTTCCTAAATCTTATCTTTTCATCTCTCCTGTTCTAACACCACACTTTATGCTTTCCTTTTGCTCTCCAGAAAATGGCTATTGTCCCATTGAGAACATGCCCTTCTGCCTGCTTTTGTGTGAATGGCAGATTGGTTGGAAAAACAGGAACACTTTCACTCCTTTCTGAAGGGAAGCATGCAGAGCTTGCTAAAAATTCCCATGCTTCTGCAGAACCAACTGCTCTTTCCATTAAAAAACATCCACCTACTTGAGCAAACTTTTCAATACGTTAGCCCAATTTTTCATTGCGGTAAACTTTGAAATGGTTGAAATGTTTGAAATAACGGTGCAAATATTTTCTCAAATTTAAAAAAGGGAAATGAAACCAAAAAGCTGCCTGATCAAAAAATGGGGGGGTCTCATTGAAATTCCAAATGATGACAGCAGACAGTGCAATAATTTGATCACAGAATCACAGAATGGTTTGGGTTGGAAGGGACCTTAAAGATCATCTTGTTCCAACTCCCCTGCCATGGGCAGGGACACCTCCCACTGTCCCAGGTTGCTCAGAGCCCCATTCAACCTTCTCTTGGTGATTGTGAACTGCTTGTAATTACATTTCAAATAAAATCAAAATAAAAGGGTTTTTTTTTACAATTAAGTAAAATAAATAAATTTTAAAAATTTCTCTTGTTCTGATCACAGGAAGTGGTTTTCCTCCTCCTGCTTCACAGAATCACACAACCAGTTAGTCTGCGAAAAGACCTCTGAAATCATTGAGTCCATCCTAACAGTGAGGACTCATTTCACTAAAACAGGGATTTTCTGAGCTGTAAATCAGGTCAGAATTTTGACATGGCAGCTGAGGTGTGTGTTTGCAAGCTCCATATCACTATTAACAGCTATTTCACAGAGTGTCTATCCAAGAATGTATTGATCTCCTAAATCTTTAATCCAGATGGGACCAATTATCATAGTCTATTCTGCTGAATGGCAGCAAAGATTTCTTACAGTTGTTTTGTGTTGCTGCCTTAGCATCATCTGCTGCCTTTTCTTGACATTCCTCTTGGTATTTTCCAGAATGTGGGAGGCCTTGCCATGACCTTGATCCCACTCATGAGTGTCACCAAAAATGTACGAGCAAGATCACCTCAAAGCCTTTCTTCATCCTTCCTTGCAAGACCACTGTGGCCTTGGGAATCCATCATCCTTCAGGAGCTACAACACAGCAGATCCCCATGTCCAGCCCTGCTCCATGTGTAGTTTGACACAAAATAAATCAGATCTTGGGTTGTGGGGCTCCCAGTTGTGGGTTTCCTGGGTCTGGATTGAAGGCACTCGAGATGGTGTTTCATGTTCACACTCAGGTGTTTATTATTCCTTATCAGTAAAACAGTCTCACTACTGTGAGTTCTGCAGCTTTTCATCAGAAGGCACAAAATGGCAACAATCTCTTGGTACAAGGGCTTTTAAGACTAAACTATCCAATGAAGAACTGACACCTGGATTATTTTCCCTTTTAACCCAATAACTGATCCCACAGAGCTGCAATGGGGACTTTTCTGCCCAATTACAAAATGCCACCCAAACCCATGGAGAAGAAGGAAGAAGAAGCATGAAGAAGAAACCCAGGACAACACCCTGTGCCCTCCATCTTGCTTCCATCCACAACAGACTAAAAACCCCAAAACCTCAATTTCTCACCAAGTGACACACCTACACTGCTCTCTATAATCTATTTCACACTTTGGTGGATTCTGGTCTATCTTGAAGTTTGGGAAACTTTCTCCATGGATGAGGGTCAGAGTCAGTGCTGCCCTGGGGGTCAGGGCACCCCAGAGCAGACAGAGAAATATTCCTGGTGCCCTGGGTTTCCACACTGGTTTGAATAACT
Source organism: Emberiza elegans (assembly GCA_024865655.1). Lineage (NCBI taxonomy): Eukaryota > Metazoa > Chordata > Aves > Passeriformes > Fringillidae > Emberiza > Emberiza elegans. The sequence continues at coordinate 6,956,647 of JALJVW010000163.1, forward strand.
TATTCTCATGTTTCGAAGGCCATGGAAATGTTGGGGCAGAGGAGGCCATGGGTTTGATAAGGGGCTGATAAGGAGCAGCTCCCCTGTGGAGACAGGATGGAAGAGTTGGGGCTGCTCAGCCTGGAGAAGAGAAGGTTGGGTGGAGACCTCAGAGCAACTTCCAGGGTCTGAAGGAGCTACAGAGAAGCTGGAGAGGGACAATTCATCAGGAGCATGGAGTGACAGGGCAGGGGAAATGGCTTCAAACTGAAAGAGAGGAAATTAGGGTCAGGTATTGGGAGGAATTGTTCCCTGGCACAGGGTGCCCAGAGCAGCTGGGGCTGCCCCTGGATCCCTGGCAGTGCCCAAGGCCAGGTTGGACACTGGGGCTTGGAGCACCTGGGACAGCGGAAGGTATCCCTGCTGTGGCAGGGGTGGCACTGGGTGATCTTTAAGGTCCCTTCCAACAAAATCCTTTCTGTGATTTTTATGATTTTATTTTGCTGTAAACCATGGTGTCAGAAGCAGATTTCAGGTGAGATATGTTTGGAATACTTTGCTTTTTTGCAATAAATGGTGCATGTGAGGCTGGTCCTGTCTTGACCTACAAGCATCTTTCAGTGTTCTCCAGTTAGTTCAAGGGCTCAGATACAAAATCAAGGAAACCACATTTCTTTGTAGGATAATCCAAAGTTTTCTGGGGCTTTGAGTCAAAAACCAGCGGGGTTCAACATGTAATTTTTTAATCTGTGACAGAACAAACAGACTTCACTTAATCCACTCCAAAGGGCTGCCCTGAATGAAACATCTTCATTTTTTATCATCTCTGAAAGAAACATGAAACAGAGAATGATTAAGGCTGGAAAAGCCCTCCCAGATCTTGAGTCCCAGCTGTGTGTGATGCCCACCTTGTCACCCAGCCCAGAGCAACAAGTGCCACCTCCAGCTGTTAAAGCTGCCCATAGCTGAGCCTGGGGACATGCAGGACATGTAATTTTACAAATTTACAATTGTGATTTTATGATTTTATTTTGCTCTAAAACATGGTGTCAGAAGCAGATTTCAGGTGAGATATGTTTCGAATACTTTGCTTTTCTGCAATAAATGGTGCATGTGAAGCTGGACTGTCTTGACCTACAAGCATAGATACAAAATCAAGGAAACCACATTTCTTTGTAGGATAATCCAAAGTTTTCTGGGGCTTTGAGTCAAAAACCAGCGGGGTTCAACATGTAATTTTTTAATCTGTGACAGAACAAACAGAGTTCACTTAATCCACTCCAAAGGGCTGCCCTGAATGAAATATCGTTTTTTATCATCTCTGAAAGAAACGTGAAACAGAGAATGATTAAGGCTGGAAAAGCCCTCCAAGATCTTGAGTCCCAGCTGTGTGTGATGCCCACCTTGTCACCCAGCCCAGAGCACCGAGTGCCAGTGTTAAAGCTGCTAAAACAGCTGTTAAAGCTGCCCATGGCTGAGCCTGGGGACATGCAGGACATGTGCCACCAGCCCCTTGGGGACACCCAGGATCAGCCACAGCCCGTGTGTCCCCTCTCCCCTCCACCTGCTGCCCCTCCAGAGCTGCCACCCTGTGCTCTAGGACGTTGCTTTAGCAGCTGGAGCAGGGGTGGCTCCTCCAGAGGGTGACTCAGTGTCACATCTCCAGCTGAGTCACCTTCTGCAGCCGCCTCTCCCTTCCTGCACAGAGCTCTCTGTGCTCAGGCACCTGCACAGCCACACAGAAATGGCATTTTCGGGGCATCTCTGGGACTTGTTTGCACCACTGCCACCAGGTAGGTGTGGAAACGAACGCGTGTTTGTGTGTCTGTGACTGCTTTGGTGCGTGCAGAGTGGCAGCTGTGGAAAATCAAGTTTTTCCCATTTGTGTGTCGCAGAGTTTTTTGGAGCTTCAGGTCCTGGGGGAGGCTGTTTTTCTGTCTCTGACTGTAATTTCAGGCATTTCTCTGGTGCTTTGTAAGATGACACAGGCAACGAAGAAATGCTGCAGAAAACTTGTGGGAATTATCCAAATAAAAGATAAAATGGTGGGATTATATATGGGAATAGCTGAAAAATGATTAATATAGAAAAATATTACCTTTCATAGAGCTGTGTGTTCATAAAGATCTGTCAACAAAGCTGGATTTACACTTGTGTGTAAACAACACCAATTCCACAGACCTGAAGCAAAATTTAAGTTTTTTTTTCCAGGTACCATGACAGATAGAGAAAGCAGAGAAGCAGAATAATATAAAGAAGAGAGAGATGACAGCTCACAAGTGTAAATTCCATTAAAATGATGCTTATCTGGATATTAATTCTCCATTGGATTACATTTTCATTGAGCTATGGCCGCCTCAGGGATCACCATACACCAAGGAATCCAAGAGAATGCAAAAATGTAAATATATAAGAAAATAACGAGCAAGTAACTCTATGTATTTACACTTATTAATTGTTTTCTATTGAAGTGTAAACATTGTATTTTTGGTCAGGCTTGTCTTCATCCATTATTCATCAGCTATTTTTTATTCTGACACCAGAATTTTATTTTTTATTCTGGTTAGATTGTCCACCAGTAAATATTTTTAAAATTATGACATTTTGCCATCTACCCTAATTCTGACTTCTTTTTTTTTTTTTTTTTAAATACTTCTACCTTTAGCTTTCTATTTTTCCATTTTCACCAAGTGGCTGGAGAACTTTGCAGCTCTTACAAAGATGCTCCACTCAGCCTTTCTGCATTGATTTACTGGCTGAGTTATTCCTTGAATCTCAGCAGTGATGCCAAGAAATGCCCCTTTGGAGAGAGGAAGGGAAATGCTTTGGTTAAAATAGGAAAAAGCACAAATTCTTCTCCCCAAGCCCAAACTGAGAACGAGTGAGGAGTTCAGTTCTGGTCACAGAAATTTGCACAGAGAGTTTATTTCACCATTATTCCAGTTTGCTTTTGGACTGATATGCAGCTTTGCCTCTTTTGGGACTTATTTGCCAAAATACAAGAAAAAAAAATGAAGAATTTCACCTTATTTTGGAGATTCAAGATATTTAGGAGGGATCCAGGCAAGCATCCCAGCTCTCCAATCACTCAGATCAGACCTTAGGCATTTAAAATTTTTTTTTCCATAATTTCTTGTAGCCTCAGTGAAACCCCTCCTGAATTCAGGGGAGTTTCAAGCATTCCCTGGACCTTCCCTGCCAACATATTGTTTTTTGATCTCAGCTATCAGTGTAAGCAGAAAAAAAAAAAAACAAAACCAGAAATGAAAATAAACAAATTATCTCACTTTCCTTTTAGCCCATTGCTTGGGAAAGAGTGTCAATTGTTTCAAATTGACACAGCAGTCCTGAATAATCACTGATGCTGAATATCCTGGTGATCAATATCCCCTTCACCCAACCACATTATCCAACCAGATACTTACACAGGTAAGTTCCAAATTAAATCCTTTCTTTTACCACTTCAGAGCTTTTAAATAGAAATTATCTTTCCATCCCTCATTAAAAGTGTTTCTCTCATAGGAGGGACACCAGAGCCTTTTCAGAGATTGCCAAAATGATGCTGAGGTGTCCAGTCTGGGACTAAAACAAATCCATGAGTGCTGGAAAAAGCCACAATTTCTGCTCCTTGAAAAAGAGTTTCCTGTTCATATCCAGGCAACAGGAGGTGTCTCTATAACTGCCTATCTCTCCTGAATTAAATGTCATTTTTACATAAGGGAGCCTTCATTAGTGAATGTCACCCACACCTGGGAGAGGAAATATTTATAAAGGTGTCCCCTCTTTGTTGCCTGCCTTGTTCATCCTAAATGGTATTTTCATAGGTAAAATGTTAATCCTTTCTGATTCTAATGAGAAAATCAGGTGCTGGAATTGCATTTTGCCACTGGGGGGAAAAAAATAAAATAATCTGTGCTCTATTCCTGTTGTTTCATATCAAAAGAAATGATATTTATTTATTCATATATCCCATTTCATTGATAATAACTACAATGATTAATGCTATGAAGTTGGCATTATTACCATTCTTTTTTGTTTTTTTTTTAATTAATTGGTTTTTTAATCTCTGGCTAAAAGGAAGAAAAGGGAAAACCAGAAATGAAAATAAACAAATTATCTCAAAGGTTTTAGCCCATTGCTTGGGAAAGTTTGTCAATTGTTTCAAATTGACCCAGCAGTCCTGAATAATCACTGATGCTGAATATCCTGGTGATCAATATCCCTTCACCCAACCACATTATCCAACCAGAGGGTAAGTTCCAAATTAAATCCTTTCTTTTACCACTTCAGAGCTTTTTAAATAGAAATTATCTTTCCATCCCTCATTAAAAGTGTTTTCCTCATAGGAGGGACACCAGAGCCTTTTCAGAGATTGCCAAAATGATGCTGAGGTGTCCAGTCTGGGACTAAAACAAATTTGAGTGCTGGAAAATGCCACAATTTCTGCTCCTTAAAAAGAGTTTCCTGTTCATATCCAGGCAACAGGAGGTGTCTCTATAACTGCCTATCTCTCCCTGAATTAAATGTCATTTTTACATGAAGGGAGCCTTCATTAGTGAATGTCACCCACACCTGGGAGAGGAAATATTTATAAAGGTGTCCCCTCTTTGTTGCCTGCCTTGTTCATCCTAAATGGTATTTTCATAGGTAAAATGTTAATCCTTTCTGATTCTAATGAGAAAATCAGGTGCTGGATTTTGCATTTTGTTTAAGGAAAAAATAAAATAATCTGTGCTCTATTCCTGTTGTTTCATATCAAAAGAAATGATATTTATTTATTCATATATCCCATTTCATTGATAATAACTACAATGATTAATGCTATGAAGTTGGCATTATTACCCTTCTTTTTGTAGTTTTTTTTTTAAATTAATTGGTTGTTTAACCTGGGGAAAAGGAGGCTCAGGGAGGACCATACTGCTCTCTACAGCCACCTCAAAGGTTGTAGCCAGGTGGGGCTTGCTCTTTTCTCCCAGGTAAAAAGTGACAGGACAAGAGGCAACAGCCTCAGGCTGCACCTCGGGAGGCTGAGGGTGATATTCGGGAAAAATTCTTCACTGAGAGGGTGAAGCAAGCACTGGAACGGGCTGTGCAGGCCTGTGGTGGAATTGCTGTCCATGGAAATCTGCAAAAAACACACGGATGTGGCACTTGGGGACGTGGTTTAGTGTTGAACACAGCAGCAGCCTAAAACCATAGCAAGTTTTGCATCCTTTAAGCGCTTCACTCCCTAGTCCTGCCATTAAGACTCAAAATTATCTGAGGCTGCACCACTTCCTAAATGTGTTTCTTCCACTGCTCTGGAAGAAATATGGGAAAAGTGCTGGTTATGGGATTTTTTCTTGATCCAGATGCGACAATTTGTTTGATTTTCATCGCTTGTTTCAAACTTGCATTTTCAAAATTGTGTTTAAGGAGATGGAAAATAACGTGACAACTTTTTTTCTTTCCCCATGACACTCCTGAGCAAGAGGCAGTGCTCGAAGACCCACCTGCTCTGAAATTTCCTCCTGAGAGAAAGCTCCAGGAATGAGCCTTTGGGATGGATCTTGTCCCTGCACGGGACAGGGGGTCAGCTCTGGGGACAACTGCTGGGACAGAGCAACTGAGCTGCAGGGCCACGAGAGCTGGGGCTGGTGCCAGGAAGGTGGCACAGCAAGGGATGCTCCAGCCTCACAGAATTCACAGAATGACCAGGTTGGAAGAGACCTTCCAGACCATGGAGTCCAGCCCAGCCCCAACAGCTCAACTCAGCCCTGGCCCCCAGTGCCACATCCAGGCTTTGTTAAACACACCCAGGGATGGGGACTGCACCACCTCCCCGGGCAGCCATTCCAGAACTTTCTCACCCTTGCTGGAAAAACCTTTTCCCTGCTGTCCAAGCTGTATTTCCCTTGGTGCAGCTCGAGGCTGTGTGCTCTGGGTGTGTCAGTGCTGCTGGAGACAGAGCCCAGCCCCAGCTGAGCACAGGCCCCTTGCAGGAGCTGTGCAGAGCGATGAGGGCAGCCCTGAGTCTCCTTTTCTCCAGGCTGAGCACCCCCAGCTCCCTCAGGGCTTCCTCACAGGGTTTGTGTTCCCAGCCCCTCTCCAGCCTCGCTGTCCCCTCTGGATGTGCTCAAGCATCTCAAGGTTCTTCCTAAATTTGAGGCCATTTCCTCTCCTCCTTCCCCTTGGGACACAGCAGCAGAGCCTGACCTTCCCTCAGTGCCCCCCCTGTCAGGATTTGGCAGAGCAATTCACAGAAGTCCCAGAATCCCTGGGTTGGAAGAGATCTTCAAGACCATCGAGTCCAACCCAGCCCCAACCCAACCCTGGCCCCCAGTGCCACATCCAGGCTCTGTTAAACACACCCAGGGATGGGGACTGCACCACCTCCCCGGGCAGCCATTCCAGAACTTTCTCACCCTTGCTGGAAAAACCTTTTCCCTGCTGTCCAAGCTGTATTTCCCTTGGTGCAGCTCGAGGCTGTGTGCTCTGGGTGTGTCAGTGCTGCTGGAGACAGAGCCCAGCCCCAGCTGACTACAACCCTTTCCCCCCTCATGTTCCCACTGCTTGCATTCTGCAGGAGCACTGGCTGAATATTTTAGTCACACAGGTAGGGCTGGAAAGGTCATAAGATTGGGGTTTTGGGCATGGGGTGACAATGTGGAGCAGCTTTCCACGTGGGAGCCCAGTGGCTCAGCTCTGTGCTGGTCACTGGTGGGGCTGCCAGCCTGTCCCCTGCCCCTGGGAGTGCCAGAACTCTGAAGGTGATGCAGGAGATGGAGCCATGGGGACTCTCTGAGAGCTGGACATGACCCCACTGGCTGCAAACACAGCATTTTGGGGGCCCTGCCATGGGTTCCATTCCTGCAGCCACCCCTGGGTGCAGCACAAAGCTGTCAGCACACTCAGTGTCCCCCTCTCTGCTGTTTTATCTCATTTAACAGGAATTATGCATCACACTTCAGAGAATTTGTGGCCACTGTGTTACCCAGAGCGGCTGTGTGCAGCATAAAAAGATTTGGGGTGCAGGATTCCTCCCCAGCCCTCCTGTTCCCATCCTGCCAGGCATTTTCTGGCTCCAGGAACATCCATCCTTGCTGGAGTCTGTAAGCACCACACTCCCCTGGACCAGGAGTTTTTAACCACAGCTCCACTGGGCAGACCTGATGCCACCAGCACCTCGTAAGGATGAAACTGCTGCTGGCTGCAGTTTGTTTTGGGGATCAACTGGTTTGGGGCTGTCTCCTGCTGGATTTATGTTCTCTGAAGAGTTAAGTACATTAGTGTGGGTAATCTCACTCCATTACCTTCTATAAAACTGAATCTATGATTTCCTCCCTGGTGAGCATTTACCATAGTGAAATAGGCTACTATTTTCATATTTAACTCATTGGTAACTCATAAAACCAGCTCAAGTTGTCTGCCCCCAAAGAGAAGAAGCAGTGGGACGGGCTGGAGGGTCAGAGCTTCTACAAGACCTGCAGTGTCAGGTCAGTGCTCAGCATCACCCTCACATCCTTATCCCATCCCTCCCCCTGCCCCTTTGAAATCCACCAAAATCAGAAATTTATAAGGCTTCTTAAAAATCCGAGATGAAGCAATTAAACCTCCAGACTGGAGGATGTGAACCTTTAAAGGCCCTTTGCAGAATATCAAAAGAATGAGAGGATTATATTTAGCAGGTGTGACAGCCCACGCAGGACATTTCATTGTGAAAGGGGCTGACATGAACCAGGAACCGATACTTAAATTAATATAAAACATCTTGGGGGAAAGGTGTTTTCTTTTCTTTTTTAAGCATTGGGAAATCATAATGCTTTCTGGCTTCTTCAAAAGCGAGAGGTCCAAATATACAGGAGTCATCTGGCATGTAAAAATAAAAAAGTCTGGGGAGGGGACACACACATAAAAATGCTTTGGATGAGGTTGGGAGGCAAATGTTGAGAGCCAGGGGGCCAAGAAACACCGTTGTGAATTTTCCTCCTCTGCCTCACCTGGTGATTGCAAATCCAAGGATTTTCCCTCCCAGGGCAGAGGGGCAGGACTGGGACAGGGTGCCCTGTGTGGCTCCTGGCACTGCATCAGCATCCCCTGTCCTGGCACCTCTCCTCAGCCCTTCCCTGGAGACACAGCCCTTCATTACAGGGGTGCTTTATTCTGAACACTCCTCTTTCTATTCCTATCACACCCTCCCAAGCCCTGGAGTGGAAAACTTGACTCGGGAGTTTTTGTGGGGAGGCGTCCACGACTTTCGTGCTTCATTCACTACTGAGTGCTCCTAATTTTAGCCGAGCTGCTCCGTTTTGATTTTCCAAAGCTGCGGATTTAACGTCCAGGAGCTCGGGTTGTTTTCACGCCCACTCGCTGAGGGCCACACGAGTGATGCTGCCCATCCAGGGGAAGGTGGGGTGGTGACAACACTGTCCCCAACACTGTCCCCAACACTGAGAAGCGACTCCAGGAGATCTCCATAGGTGGCTGCTGCAGTAGCAGAGGACACTCAGTGCCACTTTTGGGGTATTTTATCTCTTCACTCTGCTCATTCAAGCATTAGGTGGTTGCTTGGGATCTCTGGGTTCTTAGTCACCCAAAAAACCACACTTTGGGGTGAAAAGCCCATTTGTCTGCTGGGGCTGCCCCAAGGGAGGGAGGTGTGGGGTTGCTTGGATGTGTGCTACCAGGTACTCTTTGGCACCGAGAGAGTTAAAGGTCCTCGGCACCCACCAGCCCCGGTCTAGGCAGTGTCTAAAATCAGTCCTAGACCCGCTTTATTTTTTCCTTAAAAACAGGAAATGGAGCCCTGAAGGCTTTTTAACTGGAGAGGGAGAGTGAGGAGGGGGTATACTCGCTCTGCCCATACCCAGCCCTGAGCCTGACCCAGACTTGGGGGTCTCTGTGTGTGTTTTTTTTATTCCTTCTCCCTTTTTTTCTCCTCCCCCCTATTATTTTGGCAGACTTTTTGGAATGTCTGGGAGCTAAGGGCTTTGCTTCATGGAGCAGAATTCTGAAGCAAGAAAAAGAGAAAGTTATAGACTAAACCACAGAAATGTAAACATGTCTGCAGCTAAAATAACTCCACTTTCATTGAAAACACTCCTCGCTTACAATCAGACTTCTGTGTGCTATGCTCAATAAAACTGCATGCTAATAGCAACCAATTAATACATTATGTAGTTCTGCTTTAAAAACTGAGACGCTTTTAATTATTTTTTTAATAATTTTTTTTTAAATTATTATTTTTAATTAAGGGACTACTGGGTTTTCTGCTGCGGACGGCGGTGCCGGGCGCTGACCGCGGGCGGAGAGCGGCGGGCGATGCCCGGCGGGGGCCGAGGCGTGCCCGGGGAAGGTCGGGGCGAGGCGGCGGCGGGGACGAGCGGAGCCCCGGTAAGGAAGGAGCCCCGGGGCCGCCGGCGGGAGGGACGGGGACACGGGACAAGGGACAGGGATAGCGACAGGACAGGGCGCACCGCCCGCTTCTCCCCTGCGTTTCCTCCGTGCGAGGTGAGTGCGGACGGCACCGCCGGGATGGGTCCCCTCTCCATCACCCCTGGGAGATGGGGTTGCAGTTTCTGCCGGACCAGCCTCCTCTGCTTCCCCCCCACCTCCCCCTCCTCACCTCGCTCCCCTTTTATTCCCGAGCATCCCGTTATTCCTCCCGCTGCCACCTGGTTCAGGGGGCCAGGCTGCGATTCACGTCGGGTCCCCGCCACAACCGCGCGCTTGTTCTCGCCCCTTCAAACGCGCTCCCGCTCCCCGCCGGGCCGGGTCGGGCCGGGCTCGGCCGCGTCCTCCCCCCGCGGGTCCCGCTCACCTCCAGCTCCGCCCGGCCCCTCCCGCCCCCCCGGGGGAGGACGCGGGCACCGGGGGCGGGGGTCCCGCAGCGCCCCGGGCGCGGGGCCGCCCCGACGGCGGCGGGGGAGCCGGGCAGCGCCGGGAGCGGCGGCGGCGGCCGCGCTCGGCGATTGGAGAGAGAGGAAGAGGCGCCCGGAGCCGGGGGCCAGCGCGATGGGCTGAGCCCGTCCCGACTGAAGTGACTCACCGCAGTCGGCAACGCCGCCGTCCCCTGCCCGCCGCCTCACTCCCTGCCGAGCTCCCGCCGCTGGCGGCCGCTGCTTTCCCCCGTCCCGTCCCGCCCCGTCCCCCCTCCCCGGGAGCCCGGAGTGACCCCGGCCCAGCCCGGTAAGTGTTTCCCTTCGGGGCTGCCACGGGGCGGCCGGCGGAGCGGCGGCCGTCGGGGCGGGAGCGGCGGGAGATGGGCGAGGGACCGGACTGGAGAGGGGACCGGCCGGGGACAGGGACAGGGACAGGGACAGGGACCGGGCGGGGCTCGGTGACCCCGAGGGCGGCACAGGGACCGGCCGGGTGTCCCCTGACCCGAGCGGGGCAGCCCTGAGGGCTCGGCAGCCGCAGCCGCGCATCCTGTGCGCGGAGCGTGCCCCCTCTGCGCGGAGCGTGCCCGAGTTCCGCTAAGTTTTGAAGGATTAATTTGCTGTTTGGCTTCGGGCAGAAATGAAATCGCCTTCCCCCTCGCCATCACTTTTCCCCCCCTCTGGATCGTAATAGCAGCGTTGGTGCGTTTGTAATTCTTTGAGCAATTGATCATTCAATTAATTAATAGCTCTATGGCTTTTCAAAAGCCGGGCAGCTCTTGCACGTAGGAAAACCTTCAATTACCTACGTGGCTGAGGAGAGTCGTGGTTGGGTTTGGTGCTTTTCGGAGTAAGGGATACGCAGGGCTCTGTTTTGGTGTCCAGATGACTTCGCTGAGGAGTTTGGAGTGCACGTAATTGTATTTACAAAAGCTGGAGTTGCAAGTTCTGGCTAACATAAACTTCCATTCATTGCTGCCTTTGCTGGGAGCCTACGGTGCGAGGAAATGGCTCGTTCTTTAATGAAGTTTTTTTATTTGTATTCTAAGTGTCGTTCTGTGAATTAGCTCTGTTCTGAAGTAAGAGTTTGGAAATTACATTCTGCCCCGTTCTGCCCATGTAATTTTGAGTCCATTAGGAAAACCAGGATAGGTCTATGAACTGCACATGGAGAAATGTCACATTCCTTTGGTTTAACCCTTTGAGCACTTCCCTGGTTTCTCTGAAACAAGTGAAGCAGGCAAAGACAGCTTCTCACTGAGGTATGAAATGTAAACTTTTGTCAGGATACATATATCAGGTGTGTGATTTCAGGCACACCTGAACTGATGGGAAAATCAAGGAAGAGAAATAGATTGTTTGATAGTTTTCCCAGTTAGAAGTAAATAAGTAAAGGCATAAACAAACCAAGCCATACCTCATACAGGACAGCTATATTTTTATGTTGATTGCCTGATCTATTTCTTAAAGGGGATTTATAGAAACAAAGATATGGTACATTGGAATAGCAATATCAGTCCTCATTTTCTCTTTTGTACGCATATGTGGGCAAACAATGGCAAATTCTTTGAAAAAGTTTGCAAGAAAAAATCCACCAGCTCCAAAAACATTTCAGGGTTTAGAGCTTTGAACAGCATCTGTCCCCACCTCCACAATTTAGTCGCAAAGTTAAACAAATCATATAGTACTGGATAGAGTTACATGTTACAGGAATTTTATAAATGATCTGTCAGGGTAAGTCCTAGGTGTGATTAGTCGGAGTTTTTGCTCCTGAGGTGTTGCTCCCTTTGGATTGTCATTTCTGTAGCATTTGGGTTCTTAGAGACAGGTTCTAATAGACATGTATATATTATGCATGTTCTCCTTCTGATGGTTTTTAAGCAGAAGTGCCTGTGGGGTTCTCTCTCTTTCTTTTAAATGAATTTGAGCTCTTTGTAAGGCACCAAAGAAATCTGGATGAGAGTCCAGTGAGGACTCACAGTGATGGACACCACGAGCTTAAATCTCAGATTGTCGCAGACCTGGGAGCTGTGTCTCTCATCACAGGGATGCTGCTTTGTTTGTCCTTTTCTGTCTGGAGCACCAGTTTGGACCCCGCTGTTGTCGGTGTTCAAATGACAATTCTTGCACAAGAGCCTGCCCCGTGAAAGTGTCTTTGCTACCTGCTCTGCTGTGGGAAGTTTATTTTCTGTGCATGCACAGGGCTGTGTAAACAAACAAAAAACCCTGGGATGGCTGTGGCAGTCCCGTTGGTTTGAACAACACCCCGTGAGCAGAATACCTGGCTGCTGATGAGGCAAATCCTTCCCCACTGCTCCTTCTGCAAACCCCCAGTGCTTTGCTATCACAGCGTGAGGCTCATGGCGCTGCTCTCCCTCTGCAGAGGGTTGAATTTTGATGGCTTTGCTGTGATCCCTGGACGCAGCAGTTCCTCCTCCTGTGAGGATCAAAAAACTTCTCAAAATTCCAGAAGCTTTTGAGGTGCTGATGGCATCAGGTAGCCCCAAAACATTACATTTCCTTTCCTTGCCTGTGCTTTACTAAATGCTCCAGGAGTTACAAGCAGGTAACAACAAAATAATTTAAAATGTTTGGGTCAAAACAAACCCTTTTCTTTTAATATCCATTGCATTGGGGTTTTGTTCCACTATCGGGAGGCTTGTCATTTTCTTTTAAGTGAATAGTTTTTTTTTTTTTTCAGGAAAAGGCAGCTGTAAGGGTAAAACTGTACTTCTTTGAATCATGTGAGCAGCTCTGTGGAAATCTGTGTCCCAAACTCGAGGTGGAAGTTGTTGACAGGGGGTAAGGTTGGAAAGGGCCCTTTGGGCCTGATCCATATCATCTGAGGTCAGCAGGGCAGGCTTAGCCCTGAGTGCCTAAAGCTGCCCGCTGGTTTTCTGTGCAGCTGGGAAGGGATGCCAGGGATTAGTGTATGCTTTGTATGGCACTTTTCCTATGCACTTGATTTAAAATGCTTCTGTTTAAAAAAAAAAAAAAAAAAAAAAAAAGAAAAAAGTTCACACAGGGTAAAGATATTTTCAGCCTGAATTATAATGTTGTTTGTCTTGGGTTGGAAGAATTACCTTTTGTGCGATAACACCACACTGGTTCTCATTATACCCACAACTGGCTGCTCTCACAGCCACTGGAATATTTTTTACTTCCCAGGGTGGTTCTACCCATGCCCTTTTTGACACAGAAGTTTCCCAGGATAATCAAGCATTTTGTCTTTTTGGCTGAAAGTTTGAGTCCAAAAAATTTGTATTGATTTGTCATTTTGGAAGATAGTGGTATCTAATCTAATATGTTCCCTTCACAGTGTAGTTAACTAGTGTAGGTAGAAAAGTGGCAGTCTAAAATTACTTTGCTAAATTTAAGTGTAAGTAAAAAGCAGGCAATAGGAAAAAAATTAAAGGGTATATCTAAATATGGAGTTGCGGCTGTATCTGTTATATTTAAACTGCATTTTAACCTCTTCTATTTATATTCAGTGGTCTGTGTGTAATCTGGAGGGGTTAATTGAATTCAAGAAACAGCAATTTCACAATGAAACCCAAAGAGTTTATTCTGTTGTGGACAGATACATCCTTGTTAATCAGTGATTTATCAAAAGTAAAACGTGTGCAGTGAGGTATTTTTGTGTAAAAATGAGACTTGATCTAAAGTAATCATGAATGGATTTGCAACACGCCTGCTTTGCCCTCACTTCTGTGGCAGGAGGATCTCCTGCTGCCCTGGCTGGCACTTTTCCTTGTGTGGAGTGTGAGATTCCACCACAGCAGTTATTTTCCTCAACTTACCCTGCTCAGAAATGCCCCTTTTTCCTTTAGAAAGCTGCCCTGGTGAGCGGATTGTCCTTGCACGCTGCTTGCATCAGCTGCAATCCCTCCTTGGCACAGCTTCGTTCCAACAAAAACCATTATTCCAGGAACAAAATACATAGTTATTTTTGTTTGATAATGCATCACATAAATATTAATCGTCTGCCCAAAGAAAAAACAATAAACACATGTTTTCATTTTAGCATGAGGTACAACCAGCCTTGAGAGGGGATGGTTGAAACCCCAGGGCCTCGAGCTGTAGCCACACAACTCTGGCTGACCACAATGGGTTGGGGAGTGGTTGCTGTGCACACGTGAGGGTTTGGTTTTGCTTTGAGGCCTTCTGTATTGATTCATTTTAATATTTAACACATGATAACAGCACCCAGGTGCTCATTAAAGGGTCTTGGCAGCAGTGTTGCTTCCAGCCTTCGGGACGATGCCGTGCTCCTGCTCGGGCATTCGGCAGCGTTGCTGGGATATTCCAAAGCTGCTGCCTCTTCCAGGTGCTTCTCCTGCCAACAAATATCGCCTCCAGTCGTGTTTCAGTCCTCCTCAATTTGCCTGTAGCTGGGAACCCCCCGCAGTTAATTAGCGCTGATTGGGGAGAGCAAGGCCAGCCGTGGGGGATGATGAGCACGGCGGCCGCTGTGCGAGGCCCGTTCAGCAAAAACCACCTCAAACAAATGAATAAATGTGGTTCCAATCAGCTCCGTCAGACACCCGGGTTCTCCAGGGGGTCCCTAATGGAACAGCCTCGTTTGCTTTTGCTTTTCACCTCGCAAAGGAAGGGCGGCAGGGGGAAGGCCCTGACTGAGATCGCACCGGGGCCTCCGCGGCAGAGAATCTGGGGAGCGGGGCTGGAAGGGGCACAAGGTGTTGGGACTGCAGGAGCTGGGAACTGGGAATGCTGGAGGGAATTGGGAATGCTGCAGGGTCTGGGAATTGGGAATGCTGTAGGGGTTGGGAACTGGGAATGCTGCATGGTCTGGGAGTTGGGAATGCTGCAGGGTCTCGGAACTGGGAATGCTGCAGGGTCTGGGAACTGGGAGTGCTGTGGGGTCTGGGACCTGCAAATGCTGCAGGGGCTGGGAATTGGGAATGCTGTAGGGTCTGGGAATTGGGAATTCTGCAGGGTCTGGGAATGGGAATTCTGCACGGTCTGGGAGTTGGGAATGCTGCAGGGTCTGGGAATTGGGAATTTTGCACAGGCTGGGAATTAGGAATACCATAGGGTCTGGGAACTGGGAATGCTGCCTGTGGCCAGCACTCGGCTCCTGGCCCGAGCAGAGCAGAGCAGGTCACAGCCCTGGCTGGGCTCAGACACCCCAGGGAGGCTGGGCAGGTGTGAGTGGTCAGGGGAAGGTTTCTCTCCCATCATCCCAAACACACTGCCTACTGAATTAGCATCTTTGCCTCCTGCTTTTTACTGTCTGCTACAAGTGGTTGGTAAGGGTTTGTTTTCTTTTTTATTTATTTTATTTTTTATTTTTGCTACTGTTGTGCTGTTCAAACATGCATTGATTAATCAGGTTTTCAGGTAGTTTCATTTTTCTGGTTCTGGGAGCATTGGCATAGGAGGAGCAGCGTTTGTGCCCTGTAGACAACTTATAACAAAAAGTTTTGTGAAATCTGATTGATTTCTTCTAATTTTTAAGACATGTAGGCTTCCCACTTCCATAATTTTTGCATTGAGTTGATTACATTTTTTTTAGCTTCTCAAGTGTGGATATACATGGTGTATTTGACCTGATTAGACTGAAAAAAATCCTAAAACAAATCACTTGTATTTTAATACTTAATAATGGTAATGCATGCAGTGTGAGATTTTAATGCAATTAAATGTGCATGTAAAAAGCAGGATTTAGAAAACTGCACAATGTATCTCTTTCTGTAAATTAAACAAAAAAAAGGGCAATCAAACAATTTTATGGTTTTTATATTTTTCTGTGTAAGTAGAAAAGAGTTTTATACAGAAGGAAGTCTTGTAGTTATGCAGAAGGAAAGGCTTCTTAACAAAATTCCGTTTTCTAAGGAGGCTTTGTCAGTTCTGAATAAACCCTGCAATAAATTTAAACCTGGTGGTTTAAAATTCTGTTTATAAAACGGACTGCTCTCTATAGAGTTCACAAATTATACACAAAGGATTAACTACTAAAGTAACATAAAGATGTTGCATTGCAGCATGCACTGAGACTAAGCTGAAAAATCTGCTTGGAAAAGCAGCTGATCTGCAGGACTTGCAAAGCAGACATTGGAAAAGTGCTCCATCATTTCTCTAAAGAACTGCTGTTGCTGTTCCATTGATTGTTCTGATTGTAGTTGGCTCTTCAAAGACTTATAGAAGGGTTTTTTTAACACAGGCTTGTGCAAAAATTTGCATTAAAAACAGGTTTGGAAAAGAAAAAAAAATAAAGGTTTTATTACCACATTAAGATAAGAGAAAGGATTTAATATCCAATCAAGATCTAGCTTAGTCCTGGTCGATATCTTGTGCCTTTTCTTAAATTTCATTACATTTGCCCAGAATGTGAAGCTGGGAATTGGGGCTGGTGCTCTTTTGCTGCATTTATAAGTTCTCTGGTATTTTTATGTACTTATAGCAAACAGTCTGTAGCAGCCTCTGTATCTCTTGCAAGCAAGACCAGCCAAATCATCTGTCACCAATATGTGTGTCAACATCCTGACACCACCGAGGGCACTGTCTTTTGTAGGCACCTCCAAGGCTTCATTTCAGCAGAGCAATTCATCACCCTCTTGAAATGAAGAGCTTGAAGAAACCTGAACCTGGCCTCAGTTCTAAGTGATGAGACTGAAAAATGGCTTTGGGAGGGTAGGATTCACCTCAGCTCGCTGTAGTCATCCAAAAATCCAGGATCTGGCTGGCAGCAGTTGTGTAAATTCCAGCCTGGCCAGAGGACAGGTTAATCTTGCCAGTCTGAGACAGTGATGCTCGTTTGGGAAAGGCACTGAAGGTGCAGAATATGGTCCAGCAGCTTGGATAGGATTGGGGTTGCAGGACTGGGTATTTTGGCTTCTGTGTGGTTGGGATGGAGTGCCCTGAATTCTGCATCTAGAGACAAATCCAGGCCTTCCAGCAGCTGATCTTAGGGAGACTGAAGGAAAAAAATGTAAGTAAAATATAGCAGAGAACCTAGACAAATAATAGTCTGAGTGGAAATTATTATTATTATTATTGCTTATTTATAATTTTAAAGTTTAATTTTAAGTAAACATAACATTAATTTTTACTGTCAAGCTTCCTTTTTGTTTAGAAATAGCAACAGAAAACCCTTTTATGCTTTGTGCACTGCTCTCTTAACTTCCTTGAAAAACCGAATAAGAAAACATTAGCCATCATTTCAGCTTCAGAGTAAGACATAAGGAATTATCCATAAGGAATGGATAAATGCTGCTGCTTTCTCTTGGGAGTCTGTTCTGCTCATGAAGGAAATAGTAACAACCATTTAAAGTGGGTTTTTTTTTCAGGCTGGTCCAACTGTATAGATGACAGCCTTGGGTCTACACTTCAATCTCTCGAAGCACAACTTTGGAAGGCTCATTTTGGACAGGCCCTGAGGTTTTTCCTTGTCAGGGGCAGTTTTTGGTCCCCTGCTGTCCGTGGTCCCTGCAAGGAGCACGGACAGCTGAGCTGCAGAGCTGCAGCCGGAGCAGCCCTGCGTGGAGCCACTGG
Organism: Emberiza elegans; assembly: GCA_024865655.1. NCBI lineage: Eukaryota > Metazoa > Chordata > Aves > Passeriformes > Fringillidae > Emberiza > Emberiza elegans. The sequence goes on from JALJVW010000163.1 coordinate 6,973,998, forward strand.
GGAAGGAGGGGCGAGCTCCGTGTTTGTTATTTGCTTGTGATTTCCATGACAGTTTACAGGAGACAGAGTTGTAACCAAATGTGAGCCCAGGGAGCTCGGCCTGTGGTCTGTCTGCAGAGCAGGAATGTGGGATGGGGGGTCAGGATCAGGTTGTTGGAGGATGCAGGAGCCGAGGTGGAGGGAATTTGGGCTGTCCTGCACTCCTGTCCCTCTGGGCTGACACCTCCCTGTGTGATGTGCCATTTGTGGCACTGGGGTGGGGCACTGCCCCCTCAGCCACCCCACATCCCAGCCCTCCCTTCTGCCCCTTGAGCTCATCATGACAGGTTTTGGTCCAAGATAGGATTTAAATAACTCCTTCTCTGCTGTGTTGGTTCCACAGGACTAGAGAGAGGAGTGAGAAGTACTAAAAATCTATTTTGGTCACTAAAGTAAGCAGACATGACTCAGAATACTCACTGGGAACAGATCTGCTGGATGAAAAGGTGCCATTTTTACAAAGTCACTTTTCTGAGCGTGCCCTTTAAACTCTCACAAAAATAGAATCCTTTCTCTGGCGCTTCTTTTGGAAGGCAGGACCGGCAGCGAGAGCGAGGCCGTTCGCTGAGCTCCAGCCCTGCCTCGGAACCAGACAAACCCTGCACGTTTTGTGAGGCAGATGTAACATGTGTTTAACACCGGGAAGAGCAGAAAGAAGGCATTTGAAATTCGTGGGGAGGGGATCTGGGCTCGGATAGTTTTACCGTTTGCAGTGGAAAAGCGCGATCCCTCGTTCCCGCCTGCTACGCTTGGATGAATTCCGCCCATGAATTCTGACATCCTCGCGGCCCCTGCAGGAGCAGGTTGGGATCAGTGGGCTCGTCTGGAGCGTGGAGAGGCTCTGTTTGACCACTGCCTCTAATTCCTCTTGGACTGAGCAGCCTCAGCTAAAAATGATCCTGAAACCACACTGACGTAATCCGTGTTTATGGACCTGCGAGGAAACAAATCATCGCTGGCAAGCAGAGCCCCAGGCTGGTTGTCCCTCACATGGGGGGCGAGTTCCCCCCACACTGGTGAGCCCAGGGCCCCTCCAGCTCATGGGGAGGCTGATGGAGCCCAGTCCAAGCAGATCCCTCATCTGCATTCCTTGGAAAGGATTAGCAAGGCAAGTCATTTCGCAAAAAGTCACTCCCAGCTAAGTAGGTGATGCTGAATTTTTGAACTCTTCTCGTCTCTTTCTCGTTTTTAATGGTTTGGTAGGAAGCTGGAGCCTGGCTGGTGCAAGGAAACTCAAAACCAGTGGTGTGAGCACACCACATGTGCTCCTGGGTGTTTGACAGTCCTGTTGTTCTCCTTTGGAGCATTGCTCTCTTGAAAAGTAAAACAACAAACCCTTTTTAACATATTTACCACTTTCAGTTGGTTTTACATGGAAAAATAACACCAACCCACAAATTCCTCTTCCTCTCTGTTCCAGAATAGCCTGTGGAAGATTTTGAAAAGTCTGAATTTCTGTTCAGTAGATGAAATCTTGTCCTTGATGAAGTGGCTGAAGTGTCTCTGCTGGCTTTCACGGGGCAAAGCTCTTCAGCTGAAGTGTTTCTTCCTCATGATTCTGCCGGGGCTGGAAAGCCCTGGAAGTGTTCTCACTGCTGATTTCCTAAAGCCTTAATTCCCCCAAGTCACTACAGCATTTAAAGGCACCGTCTTTTTCGCACAGGAAACAACCACTGCTTTTTTCTCTTGATAAAATTTCCCTTGCATGAGCTCAGAGAATTTCCACTTTCTCTGTGTGGGCTCATCTTTCATAGAGGAGGAGACATGGGTCATAGGCCTGCAGATCTCACAGCTCCCTCCTGCTCCATCTCTGGCCTCCTCCCAGTCCCTTGGCAGGCAGGAGTCAGGGAAGATTTTCTGTCAAGGTCTCCTGTCTTAATTCCTCGCTGGACCCGGTAGCTTCCTCTTGCTGGGGAATCCTATATTTTCTGGTTTAAATTTGAAAGGTGTTTGGGATATGATGACATTTACAGCCAAAGCACATCACCTCTAATATTGTCTCCTTCTCTTGATGCGAGTCAGGTGATCTCAACAGGCAGGAAAAGGGAGGAAAAGCCCAGCAGGTTTGTGGGACACATGGGATTGTCACTAACCCTGCACTGAATGGCTCTGGGGATGCTCCTCCGTACTCAGCCCCACTTACGTTGTCTGAAGAGAAACTTTCAGCTCCAGTGTTTGAGTAGGGCTGATTTAGAAATTTTCTGTGCTACAGAAACATAAAATCATTAAGGTTGGAAACCTCCAAAATCATCAAGTCCAAACTGACTGATGCCCGCCTTGTCCCCAGCCCAGATCTCTGAGTGCCACCTCCAGGTGACACCTGCAGGGATGGGGACTCCAGACCTCCCTGGGCAGCCCCTTTGAATGTTTAACAACACTTTCCTTGAATAAATTTTTCCTGATGTCCCAGCTGAGCCTGCCCTGGCCCAGCCTGAGGCCGTTCCCTCTGCTCCTGTCCCTGTTCCCTGGGAGCAGAGCCCGACCCCCCCGGCTGTGCCCTCCTGGCAGGGACTTGTGCAGAGCCACAGGGGCCCCTGAGCCTCCTTTGCTCCAGCCTCAGCCCCTGCCCAGCTCCCTCAGCCCCTCCTGGGGCTCCAGCCCCTGCCCAGCTCCGTTCCCTGCCCTGGACACGCTCCAGCCCCTCCAGGGCTCTCCTGCAGGACCAGAACTGGGCCCAGCCCTGGAGGGACCTCAGTACAGAGGGACAATCCCTGCCCTGCTCCTGCTGCACACACAATTCCTCATCCAGGGACAGAGGGAATGAATGAGGCACTTGGCTTCTAGGTGAACTAAATGTTACCATTGTAGTGCTATAATTACAAGGGTTTTAAATGAGGTACTGACGGCAGTTGAGAGCTGGTTCTCCACTGTGCCGCTGGCAAGCGCTGAGATGTGTACCAGCTCCTAAGGGGAGCAGGCTGTGAGAATAATAACTCATTAACCAGTTGCTCCACGGTGCTCTCACTCCACATATGGTGTGAGGGCTGCTGGGGGTCTGGAAGACATTAAGATGTGGTCTGAGAAAGGGCTGCACAGGAAAGGCAACAAATAACCCCAGAGAGGCAGATCCCCATTCCCACTGCCAGGTACGTGCCCGTGTCACCCTGAGCTGTGCTGGGATCCAATTCCCTCTCCCTCCTGGGGTGAGCCCAGACAGGTGAGCTGTGAGTAATTGCACCTGAGGGGAACCTTTGCTTGGCTCTTGTATTTGCAGGGTTCCTAGACGAAGGAAGGAATGATGAATCTGACTCCATGCTCTTAGAAGGCTAATTTATTATTTTAAGATACTATATTATATTAAAGGTTGCTAAACTGAACTATACTAAGGAATACAGAAAGGATACTTACAGAAGGCTAAAAAGATAATAATGAAAACTCGTGACTTTTTCCAGAGTCCTGATACAGCTTGGCACTGATTGGCCGGTAAGTCAAAACAATTCATATGAAACCAATCAAACAACCACCTGTTGGATAAACAATCTCCAAACACATTCCACATGTGAGCACAACGCAGGAGAAGCAAATGAGATAAGAATTTGTTTTCCTTTTTCTCTGAGGCTTCTCAGCTCCCCAGGAGAAAAATCCTGGGCAAAGGGATTTTTCAGAAAATATGACTGCCACACTTGGCCACATCCACGTGGAGCAAGTCCTTTAGTGTTCAGGAGGATGAATATTTGCCTGTTCTCCCATGTGCTTTTGCTGCATGGGATGGGCTGAGGGATGCTGTTCCACATCCGTGTTTCCAGAGGTAATGAATGCTACGGGGAAGCGGACGGCAGTGAGCCCATTTCCTTCTCAGTGGGAGGAAAGCAGTAATTCAGGAGACCATTAAACATTCAAAATACCTCTGCAAGGTCCCTACAAAGACACACTCCATTTAGATTAAAGTCCCGTAGGGCCAATTACCTGGGAAGAACATAAGAACTTCAACAAAAGCTGAGAGTTAGGTATGCTGCCCACCAATGGCTTCGAGCAAGAATGGATGCAGTGAGGAAACGCTCGTGTGTGTTGTGAAAGTGAGAACGCTGAGAGTAGGGCTGTGTAATAACCCACTTTTACTGTTCCCCCAGGATCAGCGTGCACAGGAAATATCTGTGGCATGCTTGCTTTTCCTGGAGATGACAGCAACCCTTTGGCAACCAGTTTGTTTGATACTTTTCAAAACGCTGGGCTGTTGTTTTATGAATGTGCTCGGATTTTTTGGCTGCCAGAGCCTTTGTGCTTGGCTTTCTACCCTTCCTAAAGTCGCCCATTCCCATTCCAGCCCTGGATACTTCTCCATGAGTGCCCTTAGCTAGCTGTGATGATGCCTCTGTTTTTCTCCATGTTGGGATAGGGCTTGAAAAAAACAAGGAAGCCAACAAAAGTCCCTTATGATCCAAGTGTGAAAATAACCTCTATGGCCTGTGCTCGTCTGTGTGGGTGGCTCTGGACTCCTAGAGATGGAAGGTTAAGGCAAATAAATTTGAAATTTCACTTTGTTTCTGTGAATGTTTTTTAAGAGTGGGCTGAGTGTTTTGTAGGAGGTTACAAGGCAGAGTTTGATCCCAACACTGGTCTTAAAACCTGCCTTTGCTTTGGCTGCTAGACCCTGATTTTGTTTGAGCATTTAGCTATTTACAGTTAGACCTGAGCACCAGAATGCACTGATCCTTTAGGCAAAGGATTTTGAAAATGAGTCAGTTTTAAGACATTGGAGCAACGTGTTCCTTAAAGTGTTTACTAATGCAAATTGCTGCCTGGTCTTGAAATGGCCTCCTCCCTTTAACATCATAAAAGAACTCTCTTAAGAGAAGACACAATAAACAGTCTGAGGTCTAATAAGTGAACAAGCAAGGCTAAAAGGTTTTAAAATACTGCTTGCTTAAATAAGAGTCATTAACATTGTAACTGATAATGAGAAAAATGCTCATGCCATTAGTGGTTTACCACTTTGGTTCTGAGAGGATAAAAACAGCTTCGTAAAAGAGACCGCAGACTGTCCATTTTCAGCCTCAGTGCAGGGCAAACGCTTCAGGAAAAATACAAACCCCATCATTTAAAACAATAATTCAGTATTTGTGTTTGGGAAGTGTACTCAAAATGCCTTTTGAACGCAGGAAAGCGTGTGGTGGTGTGTGAGCCCCAGCACTGGGTGTCCTTGCCTTGGTGCCATGGTGGGACATTGGCTCATCCACCTGCTGGGAGCAGTGCAGGAGCAGCCTCTGCCTTGCTTTGGTATCCCCATCTCCGTGGGGAAAGCTGAATTTGTGTTTTACATATTTGCATTTTACATAGCGGCCCAGGGCTCAGTAGGTACTTGAGACCATCCTGGGATCATTCCTGCAGTGGCCTTGCTGTTTCCTGCTGCACGACTAGGGAATTTTTGAGCAAATAGTGAAATTTCAGCTTCCCAGCTTGGCTTGCTGGTGGAGCGAATGAAAGGTGCTGGGTGTGGGAGGCAGTCGGTGCCTCAGGGCGCTGCTGGGACTTGGTGCCTGAGGAGCAGAGACAGTGGGACGTTGTTTAATTTGGCCACTGGGGCAGGTGATCTCTTCTTTAAGGATGGTTCCTTCTTCTTCTGCTCCTCTTCCTCCTCTGGGAATGGTTTGGGTTGGAAGGGATCTTAAAAATCATCCAATTCCACCCTGTGCCATGGCAGGGACCTGGGCCCTGGCTCCGGCTCAGTGTGTGGGGCCTTGTGATGACCTCAGCCAGGACTTTGACAATCACAGAATCAATGAGTTGACTTGGAAGGGACCTTAAAGATCATCTTGTTCCAACCCCCAAGGAAACCTGGTGTTTGGTCTGGACAGAGCAAGGTTTGGGACTCAGCGGGCTGCACTCCTTGTCTTTAGTAAGGAGCTAGAAAGGAGGCCAGGAGGAAATGTGTTCTCAGACTATCTCTGGTTGTAAATCCAACTGCCCTGGGTGTGCTGCACTCCTTGTCTTTGGTAAGGAACTAGAAAGGAGGCCAAGACGATGCTGCAGTGTGTTCTCAGACTATCTCTGGTTGTAAATCCAACTGCCCTGGGTTTTACTGCTGCCTCCTACAGCCCCGCTGCATCGACCGCAGGCTTTGCTCTTACGTAAGGATGGAAAGTTCCCCCAGCTCCCCCCATGGAAATGAGTGCTGTGCCTTATTCAAAATGAGAACTCAATCAAGGCAGGAATACAGCTGGGCCAATGACAAGAGAAACAGAGCCCTGCCAGGGTGAATTTTTATGGAAATGCTCTCTGAATAGTATTTCCATGAAAAGGCAACTCACTTGCAGATGGAGGCTGCATTGCATGAAGGAGAGTGTGTTGTACCACACCCTGAATCTGTCAAGGTCTATAAACTTTTCACATATTTTAAGTTCAGGCAACAGAGAGGCAATATTTAAGACACAAAGGTTTTCTTCTTTATGTCAATGTAATTATGTTATCCCCAAAGGGAGAAAATGTAAGCCAGGGGAAAATAAAAAGGGAAGTTTGTAGAAGGAACATTTCAAATATAAAGTAAAGGTCAAATATAATTTGAACTAGAAAGTACATTGATCTATGAGAAAGGACACTTTTCAGGATCATGGAAAGATCCTAATTTGACATTTCAGGAGCATCCTCGAGATAGCAATGATAGGTCTTTGTCAGGGAGTGTGGTGGTCCTTTTAGTGGAGGAGCATGAGTGGCTTAAAAGCTGCAAAAACTTCTCCCTATTGATGGCAATGGCACTTTTCTTATTCACATCACCAGGAAAAAAGATGAGAGGAACTGTATGAAAAGCAAGAAATAAAGGTTGATATTCAGAAAGTGGAAGAGGGGAAAAAACCTGAGCCCAATCTTGAAACTGTCACACTTGGATTTACTAAAACACCTTCTTTTTTGAGTTGTTGTAGCCTTCTCAGTGGGTTGGTTTCCAAACTGCCTGACTGATTTCATTGCAGATTTACTGGCTCTCAGCAGAGCTTCTCCAAAAGGTGATTTTTGAAATGAGTTAATTTTCCATTGTTTCTGGGACTTTTTCATGTCATACCAATCAAGTTTGAAATGTGCTGAGAGAGGAGTTCTTGAGACAGCCTTGATTCTTTTTTGAGCCTTTTCCTGCGTGTAGCTTTCTGAAATAAATGGGAATGCATTTTTAAATTTATGATAGCTTATAAGTTGATGTCAGGGCTGCTGTAAGAATAATAATCAAGGGTTGTTACACTGACTTGATTGTTTATATTTCCTTTTGGCACTGCCAGTGATACGCCAGAGGTAATAACACTAAACATACTCCTCTGTCATCCTCTCAAACTTGTCACCACGGATGAGAGGATGACTGTGCATGTGTTTCAAAGCTGCAGGCATATGTCAAATCCCATAATGGCCTCATAAAGGTCTGCAGTGGAGATGCCATTTCAAGGAAAACTTGGAATGGGCAGGCCTTGGCTCTGGGAGTTGGGAGTAGAGAGGAGTGACAGCCTTTTGTAAACTGCTGGATTTGAGACATGGGGAAAACAAACTAAGAAGGAATCTCAGCAGGGGATGGTGAGTTTGTGGGTGGATTTGGTGGTGGCACTGCAGAGTCAGGAGATGGGCTCTGTCAGGGGTTGCTGGGGCTGCTGCTCCCTCATTCCGATGTCAGTCTGCTCCCTGCATCCCAGTCAGATACGGAGTTGGGCATCCACAGTTTCTGAGGAATTGACAGTGAAATGACCAGGAATCCCCTGCCAGCAGCGCCTGGGAGCACATCCCCTTCCTCAGTGACAGTGGGACGTGTCCTTGCTGCTCTCCCTGAACCCCCCAAACCCATCCCATAAATGATGAATGCAACAAGCCAGGCACAGGCATCAGCAGCAAGAGCTGACACCCCTGGGGATGGAGCAGGGGATCCTGTTACCCCCTGCCCAGCTGCACAGAATGGATGTTAACCCTTTCAAAGCAGAGAAAGGCAGGAAAGTGCTGCTGACGTCCCTGAGGTTTGGCTTTCAAAGGTTTGTGTCAGCACAGAAGGGCCACAAGGGCTCAGCAGATCTTGGGGATGGCCAGGGGTGGTGAGGACAGGGCTGGGTTCAATCTGCCACAACCAAAAAGCATTGGGGCTGTGCTTTCATACCCTAACAGCCTTCATTTCCAGCCTGCTCTTTTCTGGGGCTCTCCATCATCTCTCATGTCCTTACAGACACATCTCGCTGCAAGAAGCAACTCAGTCCTTCTCCTAAAAGGAAGAAAAATCAGTTTGCATCAGTGCAGGACTGCCTTCTGTCTCTGCTGAACCCCACACACCCACAAACGTTGTCATGCACCGCTTACTTTGCACGAGAAAAGGGGATATTACATCTCCAGGTTATTTCCCCAGTACTTTTATTGTTCAGCCCACTACAGGAAGAGTTCAGGGAGTATATCCAGAAAGATGTTTTTGTTCCCCCACCATGGGTTTCAGTCCCAAGACTGCCAATTAAATTATCCCATAAATCCTCCATTATAGGTAGTAAAACCTAATTTTAGATTTCCTGCCCGCTCTAGTGTCCTGCCTGATTGCTACCAGTTGGAGAGAGGCTCAACTTGTTAAGCAGACAATTGCAGTGAATTGGCTGTTTCTTTCTGTGCCACATGTGGAGAACTTTTTAATATCTGGCATTTGGTCATAATTCTCCCTGGTTATTTTCTACCTTTTAGTAGCTCAAACGTTGGAGTTTTTTTTGTTGGGTTGGGGTTTTTTTTGCTTTTTGGGGATTTTTTTGGGTTGGAAAACAGACATCTGCAATTTATTCTTTGGTCAAAATGTTTGTGAGAGAAAAGCTTGCTATGCTGTAGATAAGGAACAATGTTATTCTGATTTCACCACTAAAATATTAATAGTTGAAAACAAATTTTTAATATAATTCTGTCTAAAAGCACTATGTTAATAGAGCTAACACACTTCTGTATAAGCTGAAAATTAGATTATCTGAATATTTTTTCATTCTTGTTCACATACAAATACATTATTTAGCTGTGGTGCTGATTTTCTTGAGGGCAACTTCTGGTAATCAAATTCTTTTGAAAGAGCATTCATTTTAAATACAATCTTACTAAAATTTCCTATTTTATTCTGAATATGAATGACCTCTTTGCTTGGTATTTTTCTTCCTAAGATTTACTGAGGCAACTAATAGATATATTTGTCACAAAAGGTGGGTTTATCATGTGAATAAGATGTAGGATCTGGTCTTTGGACCAAGAGATATTTGTGTTTGAAATCCCTTTCACTGAGATTGAAATAGTTCGTGAATCTGTGAGGAAAACTGGAGCCTAAAACACTATGAGAAATTAAATTTTTGGGTTTTTTGGTTTCTTTGCTAGACCGTTGTTGTTAACCTGGCAAAATTCCTGGCCAAATCACAGATTTGGATACTCTGGAGGCACCTGTGGCTATCTTGTACCTCCACAAAGCACTGCCTGTATTTCCTGCTTGGACAAACTAGTGATGCTTTAACAATTCTGTCTGAATTGTTAAATTCCTGTCACACCAGGAAGGTGTGCGACAGTCAGGAAGGGACTTTTCCATCTCCAGAGTATGGTGGAAGAAAGATTAATTCACAATACTGGGTGTGTATAATCTTAGAGGTATTTCCAAAAGCTAAGAGACATCCTAGAAGGAGCAAATGCTGCTTCTCATGGAATCATGGAATGGTTTGGGTTGAAAGGGACCTTAAAAATCACCCAATTCCACCCCTGCCGTGGCAGGGACACCTTCCACTGTCCCAGGCTGCTCCCAGCCCCAGTGTCCAACCTGGCCTTGGGCACTGCCAGGGATCCAGGGGCAGCCCCAGCTGCTCTGGGCACCCTGTGCCTCCTCACTCTCACAGGGAAGGATTTTTTCCTAATATCCAAACTAACCCTACTCGCTGTAAGCTTAAAGCCATTAATATCTCACGCTGAAGTGAAACAGTGGCTGGACCAGGAATTTGCTTGAGATCCAGTTCTATTGATCCATCAGCCTTGGAATCATAAGATAATTAAGGTTGGATAAGGTTGGTTCTTATCCAGCCTTAATTATCCTATGATTCTAAAGATCTCCAAGATCAAATCCAGCTGCTAACCCAGCACCACAAAGCCAAGTGCCACCTCCACAGCCTTGCCGAACACTTCCAGGGATGGTTGTTCCACCATGTTCCCATACCTGACCACCTTTTCAGTGAAGAATTTTGTTTCCTAATGTCCAGTCTAAACCTTTGCTGGTGGCAACTTGAGGCCTTTTCCTCTTGTCCTGCTTAAGTCCTTGCCTTGCCCAGGTAAATTTCAGCTGAACCTGCTGGTGACAGCCCCAGCACGTGGTGGTGGTGTCACCCTCTTCTTCCAAGTTCTTCTACGCCTTCTGATGTTAACATTCTTGTAATGGAGTTTCTCACACACTTTTACGTAAATAATTATTGTTTTTACATTCCTCTCTGGAGGAGGAGAAATTTAATGGACTGTTGGTTTGTCCAGTGTCATTAGAGAGGTAGCACTTTCATCCTCCAATCCACTGTCACTTTTAAAAGTCTATAAATGCTAGAGTCAAAAAATAAACCTCCCTTCTTCTTACCTTGCAGTTCCAGTGTTCGCATCGTTTTATTTTGTGTCCTGTTGTGACAGTGGTGGTGCTCAGAGGGTGGCAGGAACTTGTCACTTAGGAAGTGTCTCTGTCCTTGCTGATGGGCAGGACTGTGGGCACAGGAAGGGTTTTGTTCAGATGGGTAAATCCGCGTTTTCTAGTGATTTGTGAGCTGCAAAAGGCATCAGCCCCTTTCAGCAGTGCTGCCCTGTGTGGATCCTCTGATGTGCTGCTTTTCAGCTTTCCCCTCAGTAGGGCACCAACTCTATTTCCTTGCTCACACAACTGTTTGCTCCCCTGAATCTTGATGGAATATAATCTTCTCAAGTCTCTTAAACCCTGTTAAATTTGGGCAAAACCAGGCAATGGTCCCTAAGCTGATGGAAGAAAAGGTCCAGGAACACTCCTTTGTGCACAGTGTGGTGTCTCAAGTCCCATTTCTTGAAGAATGAGGCTGAAAATGGAACCCTTGTGTTCTCCTTGCTGAAGGGATCTTCTCCACCTCACTTTGTTTACTGTGCTGTGTCTCAGTGTGGGGAGATTATCGTTTCTTGAGTGGTGCCTGAAGCACTGGGTAAAAAATAAAACAGACACAAAACCAACAAAGAACAGAAAAAAGGAATTTAGGCCTCCCAGTCACAGCACTGTGCTTTAATGGCTGATGAAATATTACATGCATGTTTTCAGTTGTGTTACTTGTCCAGTTTAGGAACCTGGAAATAGGAGGAATGATCACGTCAGTGCTCAGGATGGAGACCAGGCAGAAAGCAGGAAATTATTTATGTTTTCTGTACAAGTTAAGTGCAAGAGTGACAGGCAGGGCCTTTTGGGGTGCAGAAATGCTGCTGGCTTGGATGAAGTTGACTTTAGGAATCATCAGAATTGTGCTGTATAATCAAAATTTCAGATCCTCAAAGACAGTGCCAATAAAAGAAGCCTTGAAATGTAATCCAGTGACTTTAATGCATGTTTGTTGTACTCTAAATTTCTAATTTAGACACAGCAAGAACTCTAGGATCATGGAATGGTTTGGGTTGGAAGGGATGTTAAATATCATCTCATTCCACCCTTTTCCATGGCAGGGACACCTCCCACTGTCCCAGGCTGCTCCAAGCCCCAATGTCCAACCTGGCCTTGGGCACTGCCAGGGATCCAGGGGCAGCCACAACTGCTCTGGGAATTCCATCCCAGCCTCTCCCCACGCTCCTAGGGAAGAATTCCTTCCAATATCTGACCCAAATTTCCCCTTTTCCAGTTTGAAGCCATTTCCCCTTGTCCTGTCACTGCAGTTCCTGATTAATTGTCCTTCTCCAGCTTCCGTGTAGCCCCTTCAGACCCTGGAAGTTCTTCTGAAGTCTCCACACAACCTTCTGTTCTCTGGGATGAGCAGCCCCAACTTTCCCATCCGGTCTCCATAGGGAAGGTGCTCCTTATCAGCCCCTTATCAACCTCATGGCCCTGTTTGGGATTTGTTCCAATAGTTCCATGTCCTTATGAAGGACACAAGAATGACCCTTCTCATGAAAGACGTGGAAAAAATGAACATAATTAATTTGATACGTGTCCCAGTAAGGCTGAGAGCTCTGCACTGATTGATTGCGCTGGGCACTTTCGTACTTATCTCATTTAAAAATATTTGCTTTTTACGCCGAGCTGAGAATTTTGCTGAATATCCAATATCTTGCACGGGAATGCTCTTAATTCCAGGTATCCGGCTTCAGAATTTGAACAAGGCTTGTGTCAAGCCTGTGCTGTCTTGAATATGCTACTGTTACCAGAAAAAAAAGTCTCTCTGGTATGCTAAGAACAGGGGGACGTGCTGGGGTTTGCAATTTTAGCATTACAGATTCTTTATTATTAATAGATTAGTGGGGATTTTTCCAAAGACTCCTATGAGTCAGAAGAGTTCCTGTTACTACATTTCATATATTCATTTATTTATACAACTATACATGAGGTCTTATGGTCTTTTCAGCCCCGAAAGAGCCAATGTACTGTAAGTGTAAATGCAGTTTATTGAGGCCTGGAAATCATAAATATCTCCTTTAACATCTGATTTATCTTGAACTATGTGCATTGAAAGAAGTGTCTCAGCATTAGCAAGGAAGGGGCATTTGCTGCTCTTTTGGACAACCTGTGTATTCATACCCAGAGCAGAACTTTGGCAGAGAGTGGTTAGAATTAAGCTGTCACCACCAGGCCAATTTTGCTTTATATTCTGTGAGGTTATATGAGTTTTATGGTTTCGTTTATTTTCCTGATTAACAGTCCAGTCCTGCTCCTGACAACGTCTCCCTTTTTTTTTTTTTTTTTTCATTCCTGTGGCTTCCCCAAGACGAGCAGAAGAGATAAAGCCTTGGGCAGAGGGAAATGTGAGGAGAGGAATTTCAAGGGAGGAAATTCACTCTCCCAACATAAATTTGTCTGGACTCTGTGACAACGTTCTGGGCTTGTACCGTGGAGAAATTGCCCAGACAGGTCTCAGCAGTGCAAGACCTCAGTGTACAAGGGGGCCAGCTCCAGACAGTGCCTCGTGGAGCCTCTGCCATGCTGGTAAATCATGGAATTAGGGAAAGGTTTGGGTTGGAAGGACCTTAAACATGATCCAGTTCCACCCCCTTGCCAAGGCCAGGGACACCTTTGCTAGACCAGGTTGCTCAGAGCCTCATGCAACCAGTATTATACTGAAAAAATCAATATAATACTGATATTGTCTTTGCCTTTCCTTGCTGTCTCACCACTACTGGAGTGGAATAACTGGTGGATTGTCGCAGACATCTTTTCATTAAAAATCTTTCCTTAAGATTTTTCCTTCTGAGAAGCTGAGAGGCCTCAGGAACAAATTTTAAACCATTAAATTTTGCTGTTATCTGCTGCTGTGGAATGCAGCAGGTGCATCTGTGATTGGTCTCATGTGCTTGTTTGTAATTAATGGCCAATCACAGCAGAGCTGACTTGGACAGAGAGTCTGAGGCAGCTGCCTTTGTTGTCATTCTTGCTTTTCTATTCTTAGCTAGCCAGCCTTCTGAGATGAAACTTTCCCTTCTATTTTTTAGTACAGTTTTAATGTAATATATATCATAAAATAATAAATCAAGCCCTCTGAAACATGGAGTCAACATTCTCGTCTCTTCCCTCATCCAAAGACCCCTGTGGCCACCATCACAGTAGATACTGTTTTTGGAAACTAAAGCTGATGAAAGAATGCCTCTATTTTATTTCCTTCAACAATAATAAAATAGAGAGACTTGAGAACATTCTCAACAATTGAACGACTGTAATAGAGTGTTCTCAACAAAATTATATTCTGTGCTTCATTTTCCAGAAATGAAGGTGGTACATCAAGACATGCAGGTGATGGTGATAAAGTTGAGGAGAATTGTACCTTAAAAGTGCAAAATGCGATGACAATATAAAAAAATCAGATGAAAAATCAGATTAAAAAGTGCAAGGAATTAGATCTGCATTTAAAGGAAATATTTTGCATCACTGAGTTAAATTTTTTGAAAAAATGTTTTGGGTTAAAATGATCAACTAGCCTGGGCCTGCCATAAAATATTCCAAGATCAGAGAGCATTTAAAAGATCATAGTGGTCATAATACCCTTTGGGAAACCTGGGCATCCCAGACTGTGTTTGCTGCTGTTATTTATTCCCAAGGCTGCAGTAAACTGAAGACTGGCACAAAGCAGGATATTAGTTATACTCCTTGACTTTCTGACAAAACATAATGTTTTATTCTGCCTTTTTTTTTGGCCATTTTCTCTTCTTCTTTCCTGTAGAAAGCAACATTTCAGAAACAAGCTCTGTCCTTGTGCTGTGCATTCCTTCATATATATACTTATATAAAATTTTTATTTTTATTTTTATTTTTATTTTATTTTATTTTTTTTTATTCTGTTTATTTTTATTTTTTATTTTTATTCTGTTTGTCTTTTACCTGGTGACTGTGTTAGAGGCAGCCTGTGTCCTGAGGGAATGTCAGAGAAGCAGGGAATCTGCCTATGAAATTACTCCCAAAATAAATTTTTTCCCCCCAGTGATTATGGAAAATAACATATTTGCATGCTGGGTGCACTGATTACCTGTTAATTGGTATGAGTGTGGGCAGGAAGAGCTTTTTTGGCTGGTGGGGCATCACCTGTGCTGGTTTCCAACAAGGTTATGGTGCCCCAGGTCTTGCTTTAAACCTGGAGTTCTGAATACTGGGACGCTCAGTTACCACGAGTGTCCCATTTTTCCATAGTTAAGATGAGCAAAGGGAGTGTTTTCAAGTGTAGGAAATTCTTTGTAAAGAGTTCTTGCTCCTAAGCCCAAATTATTAGTTTTAAATCCCTTTCATTTGTTTCACAGACTCGGTGGGTATCCACGATTGTGCTTTAAAACACTTAAGAGTAGTATTTTTTGGGGGGGTTGTTTTTTTTTTGTTTGTTTTGGTTTGGTTTTTTTTAATTTATTTTTTTACTTTTTGGGAGGGGGTTGTTTTTGTTTGTTTGTGTGTTTGGTTTTTGGTTTTTTTTGGTTTTGTTTTGTTTTGTTTGCTTTTTTTAATAAAGCCTTTAATCATAGGTTGGAAAAGTCTGTAGCTCCATGTTGGAAATATCTGGGAAATAGGATGCATCCATTCTAATCTCTGCCAGGATTTTAACATCATCTGCTCCCATCTTGCTCACTTTTGATTTCAGAGGATGGGAGTGTGCTTGTATTTCTGAGGTAAATATCTTTGGTTGGATTGTCCTGCCTCAAAGCCAAATTCCAGAGAGAATTCCTTGGGCTCTGCAGGAGTGATCCCACAGCGTGCAATGGAAGATTTGCTGTTTATCCCCATGGAAGGGGTTTTAAGCTAAGGCAATGCAAACTAAGCTGCAGAACAATTGCAGCTCCCAAGAAAGTTTTATGTTGGGGCCAGTGCCCATTTTCAGCCCCAGTGTGAGGAACAGAAGGCATCAATTAAATTCATTTTACTCAGGGCTGAAAGTTCACGTGCAGACCCTTCCTCTAGTTAACAGCATGACTGCAGAGGAGAGAGTGTACTTTGCAGCTATACATTAAATATTTATCTCCTTAAATGCCACTTCATTTTTTCTTTATATTCCGTGGCAAGAATTCCACGGGGAGAGAGTTTTCTAGATTAGGGAGAGAAGCTGCCCAAGTGCAGCTATGAAGATGCCTGATCCAAGCTGGGGATTTGGTTACTGTTTTAAAGTTCTTTTTCTCCCCCCATTTAGTAGCTGTGATGCTGGCAGGGCCGTGGGGTTTTGTGGCAGCTGGTTGTTATACACACTGCAAGGACTGTATACTTCCAATATGCTCCATAAGCCATTAAATGCTGTAAAAGCCTGGCAGACTTTATAGTTTGCATCCTGCCATTAGAGTTCCCTCTGAAGTCTCTCAGAGGGATGTAATTCCACTCTAATTAAAGCTATTCCCCTTTTCCAAATGTGAAGCCGGCCTAATTAATGACTAATTGTTTCACAAATATAAACGAGCCCTAATTGTTCCTTCCCCCCTGACTCCCTGCCCTGCTTGCTCCCAGAGCTGCTGTGAAGGGCTTTTTATCTCCATCAAACCCACTCTGTGGCCAGGCAAAAGGGAAGATATTTGGAGCATGTTATTTTTCTGTGGATGGTGACCCTCGTGGTGTCCCTGAGGGGGGATTTTTGTGGGTCCTCAGCTGCCCTGCAGGCCTCAGAAGTGGCATGAAGATTGTCAAATCCTTGTGCTTTGTGCAATTCTGGAAATACCAGCTCGTCTCCCCCTGCCTTCCTGCGAGGAGAGGGGGGAAAAGGATGTTGGGAGCAACAAAATTGAATTAATGGAGGATCTGTAATACCCGAGTCAGGGGCCTGCTCAAGCAGTTCTGGGAGGTGTGAGCTGCTTGAAGAAGCAGCACATGAATTACACACTCTTAAAAGTGAACTTCCAAGTTGCTTTGTAACAAAATAATGCCACACTGCAACTGCAATCATCAGGCAGTGAGTGGAAGTGACAGTACTGATTTGTTCTTATCCCAACTCTATTTCATTAGCACAAGGATAGGCCAAAGCTTGGAGTGGTGAGGACTGTAATTTACTTTTTTTGTTTCTATTGAAAAGGTAGTCACTGCTGTTTCAGATTGGGGATTGACTTTTATACACACCTGGAACATAAAAAAGTAGAAGAAATTGGATCTGCATTTAAAGGAAATATTTTGCATCACTGAGTTAAATTCAGTGCTGCTTTATTCTTTCTTTTAGAGTTACGTTTAAGGGACAGCAAGACTGATGTTACAGAAAACATCAATCTTTACCTACATGCCAACATGCCTAATAAAAGGTCTTTAATACTGACATACCTGAGTTTTCTAATAGTTAATAACTTCAGGGAACCCAAAATGAAGTTTTAGAGCTGCACCATGGCTTTGAATCCTGCTAAAGCTGTGGTCAAACATTAGCTCTGACATGTCAAGTCAGTGGTTTGAAGAATTGGTGAGGCCACCATGGCCATGTGCCAGTTTATTTTAATATACTGGTGGATGGCAAAAAGATATTTCAACATGCAGTCAATAGGAGATGCCTGTTTGGCCCTCAGAAATGGAACATAGCCTAATTATCTATTAGGCTATCTATTATCTATTCTATCATCAATTATCTATTTTAATGGTTCACATGCAGTTGAAATAATGCCTTCACTTGTAACACCCCCCAGACATGCAGCTGTACCCACAGAGAGGGATATTAAATCTCTTTTTTAGCTGTACTCAATTGCTACAACAGTCAGGTAGTAGCCAGTGTAGCAGTGAGGAAAGAGGTCAAAAGCATGAATGAAAAAAGTCCGAAGTTTGAAGAATAGACCAAAAAAAATTACAGTTATTGCCATCCCTGACTATGTAATGAAGAGGTGCAGAGAAGACAGAGCTACCCTTCTCTCAGAGGAGTGCAGCAAAGTCCAAAGGGTTGCAGTTTAAATTACAACAGTGGAAACTGTGACTAGGAATAAGAATAAAAACCAGATTGCTCTAAGGGTGGCCACAACTGGAACAGGTGGCAGTGGTGTAATTCATGGAATCATCATGGAATCATGGAATGGGTTGGGTTGGAAGGGACCTTAAAAATCATCCCATGCCACCCCTGCCATGGCAGGGACACCTTCCACTGTCCCAGGCTGCTCCAAGCCCCAGTGTCCAACCTGGCCTTGGAATTCTATTCCAGGGTCTCCCCACCTTCCCAGGGAGGAATTTCTTCCTAATTACCCATCCAACCCCCCTGTCTGTCAGCTTGAAGCCATTCTCCCTTTTTCTATCACTACATTTTGGAATGAGCACAGAAGGTGTGGGTTTGTATGAGCTTCCATTCCAACAGGAAGGGTTTTGGAATTTAAAAAAATGGTGAATTATTTTTGGGTGAAACATTCCAGTTTGGGTGAATCATTCCAGTGAGACCTGGAAATTGAGAATGATTTAGACATCAAAAGTGAAAAAAAAACAAGTGACCAGTTCCTAGGTAATAATGGGAACTGGGAAATCTCCTTCCTAGGTATAGTGGGAGTTGGGGAAATATCCAAGTGAGGGCAACAGGAAAAAAGAAAGGGAATTATTTGTAGTATTAAAACATACTGATTGATCTTGCTTACAGTTGGATCTTTGGGGAAGAGGGGCTGAAACACAAAAAAAAAATGCATGGAAGTACATAAAAATTTATTCTAAACTCAGGCTCTGCAGTCAGGTTTAGAACCACCATAAAATCTCATTGTTATGTGTCTATATCTCATTTTTTTTTTACCAGGAGAACTTGAGATGGGATCTGTTGCTTTGGAGGGAGAGAACAAAGGAAACATGTTGATTATGAAAGTACTGGAAGAATCTAAACAATTTCAGGTCGGGTCTGTTGTGACAAAGAATCCAATATATGGCTGGACCAAAAGAAAGGGTGGATGGCCAGCTGTGTCTGATACTCCTGTGGCAAAATTCCCTCAGTGTCACAGCCCTCAAATACCATCCCAAATGCACCAGTTTCATGGGGCAAGGCATTATTTGGGTTTCCATAAAGGAACAACTGGAATTATTCCTGCCTCTAAAACACCCTCTGTTTTCTGCTAGTCCTGGGAATTAGTGATTTTCTGCAGCACAACTCCTGGCTGGAAGAATTTCTGCTTCCTTCCAGGCATGAAGCCCTTCAGAAGTGGGTGAAAAATGTGTGTGCCCAGTCAGTGGTTGGTGTTTGAGCCTTAGTGGCTGAAATCTGTGCTAGTTTTGCTCTTTGACAGCAGTGGGATGGAGCCCTGTGCTTGTTGGGTGTTTTTGTGAGCCCTCGTGGAAAGCATTTATTGTCATAAATGGAGCAAGACCATAAACTCTGGCCCTGTTTCTGCAGCAATGGATCAGCCCATCTGTAGGCCGTATGTCAATAAAAACAACTAATTACAGAATAACTAAATATAAAAGGCCCCACTGCTTAAGAAAACCCTCCTGTATCCCATTCCTGAGCTTCCTATTACATCTATGGAAAGTCTGGATAGTATTTGTTCTATTAAACCCTGATTTTGAATGCAAGCTAAGCAAGAAGGAAACTGCAGCCTTTTCCTTGAAGTTCTATTCATTCTTGCACAGAAAAGTTGGAGAAGCTGTGGCTATTCCATTCCTGGAAGTGTCCAAGGCCAGGTTGGACACTGGGGCTTGGAGCAGCCTGGGACAGTGGAACATGTCCCATACCCGTGGCAGGGGGTGGAATTGGATGAGCTTTAAGGTCCTTCCAGGCCAAACCTGTGGCGTTCACATTCTCTGAAAAAACCTGTTTGCCCAGGAATTTTTCTCCTGGGAAGCTGAGAAGCCTCAGAGAAAAGGAAAACAATTCTTATCTCATTTGCTTCTCCTGTGTTGTGCTCATGTGGAATGTGTTTGGAGATTGTTTACCCACAGGTGATTGTTCCATTGGGTTCTGCTGTGAGTTGTTTTCACTCTTTGGCCAATTGGGGCCAGGCTGTGTCAGGACTCTGGAGAGAGTCACCAGTTTTCATTATTATCTTTTTAGCATTCTGTAAGTATCTTTTCTGTATTCTTTAGTATAGTACAGTATTCTTCAATAAAATATAGTATTATAAAATAATAAATTAGCCTTCTGAAAACATGGAGTCAAATTCACCATTCCCGCCTTTGTCAGGGCATTCCCTGCAAATACATTACAAACCATTCTGGGATTCTGTGATGATTCCATGTCTTTAGACTTTACAGCTATTCCCATTTTTTGGGGGGGAACTGCTTCCAAAGTAGTTACATGTATATTTCTTTTCCATGCTGGGACCATCCCAGGTTCTGCTGGAAAAGGGGACTGAAACCTGCTTTAACCCTAGAATTACTTTTCTTTTTGGTTGAATTTTAAGGTCCTTCCAGCTTAAACCATTCTGGGATTCTGTGATGATTCCATGTCTTTAGACATCACAACTATTCCCATTTTTGTGGGGGAAGGAACTGCTTTCAAAGTGGTTGCATATTGTATTTGTGGGGTTCCCAGACGAAGGGAGGAAGGAATGATGAATCTGGCTCCATGTTCTCAGAAGGGTAATTTATTATTTTATGATACTATATTATATAAAAGAACACTATACTAAACTATACTAAAGAATACAGAAAGGATACTTAGGGAAGGCTAAAAAGATAATAATGAAAACTCTTTCCAGAGCCTCGACACAGCTGGGCACTGATTGGTCAATAAGTGAAAATAATTCACATGAAGCCAATGAAACAGCCACATGTTGGTAAATAATCTCTAAACACATTCCAAAGGAGCAAAACACAGGAGAAGCAATCAGATAATTATTGTTTTCCTTTTTCTCTGAGGCTTCTCACCTTCCCAGGAGCAAAATCCTGGGTGAAGGGATTTTTTCCAGAAAATGTGGCTGTGACAGTTGCATCTGTATCTCTTTTCCATGCTGGGACCTTCCCAGGTTCTGCTGGAAAAGGGGGACTGAAAGCTGCCTTAACCCTGGAATCACTTTTCTCCTCCAGCTGGAAATAAAACACATAGTAATTATAGTTAATAAAATAGTTAATATTTCTTTTTCATTTATCCACATGCAAAACCCTCTGTGCTGGTTTTGCTGCCGTTTTTTTGCTGCAGTTTTTTTGCCTGCTGTCAATTCAGGTTGGGTGAACTAAATACATTCCTCTTCCTTCTGTTTTTAGCATAAAAACAGAGGAGGAACAAAGGCATTTCCCTTGTCATATATATAGAAATAATGAGGGCTCTTTTTTTTTTCATGTGAAATTTGTTTCTTTGAATTTCTAAGTCAGACTTGCATTTTTGCTTAAAAATTTGCTTTTCTGTTTCAGTAATGTATTATAAATTTAACACTACTGCTTTACACTCACTATTAGCAAATACATTTAGATCCTTAAAATATTATTTTTGTAAACACTGGACTTTACAGTTTCATGGATGACAGGTCCATGTTTCATGTAGCAAAGTACTTCAAAATCCAGATGCTGAAAAAATGAGCCTAAAATTATGCATTCAGTCAATATAAGCTATTTATAGACATTCTTCAAATGCATTTGAAATAAAAAAAAATAAAAACAAATCTGTGAAGGTCACAAATCAAAGCATTATTGGGGATGACTTATATCCTTCCAAGGTACTTTCTTGCCAGGGATGTGGCATACTTCTATTTTTGTAATGCATTAACATTTTTATTGATAAAGTGAGATTCAAACTGCAGTGGAGGTGCCAGCCTTTCTGATCTGTGTATTTCAACAGTTTTTGCAGTGCAGGTCAACACTTAATGGAAGTCACTCATTTCTTAAATACCTTGTGTTTATACAGCTGTTCTGTTTTGGTTTTTTTCCTTCTGCTTTCCAGCATCAGAACTGAAAGTGCCACAAGTAGAAAGATAAATTAAAAAAAAAAAAAGTATTTTGTGCCAAATACGTACAAAAGGAGCAACAAAAGCATTTAGTAACAGAAAGGAGGATTAGTCTGAAGAACTTCAGAGGGTGTTTAGTTTTGTTCTGTGGTCAGATGATTATTTCCACTGGAAGCTGGCTGTATTTACTAATATTCTGAAGAAGGATCACCACAAGTATTTACACTTTGTCTTAAGAATAATTTAAGGAAAAAAAAAATGGTGTTGCCAGTCATGTTGTTTGTGTTAATGTTCCCTGTGAAGGGTGGAGCTTCAAAACAACAGAAGAACCCTGCAGGGGGATTGTGAAGGAGCTTCCAGGCTTCTGCCTTGTTAATCCTTCCACAGAGGAATTCTCATCCCTCCTGATACCCCAAAACCATCCCTGTCCTTCTGCCAGTGCAGGGGACACCCAGACCTGCCTGGAGGAGGGAATCAGGTGCCACAAAACAAAGCTGAGCTGGAGGATGCCTCAGCTGAGAGCTGTTCCACTCTGAGTGTCCTCAGCTGTGCTGGTGCCTCAGGTTTGAGCTTTTCTATTTTTCAGATTCTGTGCTGCTTTAGTGTCTGAGCTTCATATTATGGGATGGTGAGCTCTCTGCACAGATCAGGGAGACAAAACAATTCCTGCTCCAGCTGGGGACTGTGGTATTTTCTGGGTGCCCCATCGTTGGGAGGAATGCTGAATCTGACTCCACGTCCTCAGAAAGCTGATTTATTATTTTATGATACTATATTATATTAAAGAATGCTATACTGAAACTGTACTAAAGAATAGAGAAAGGATACAGGAAGAAGGCTAAAAGATAATAATGAAAAACCTGTGACCTTCTCCAGAGTCCAATACAACTTGACTATCATTGGCCAATAAGAAAAAACAATTCACATGTTGGATAAACAATCTCCAACCACATCCCAAAGCAGCAAAACACAGGAGAAGCAAATCAGATAATTATTGTTTTCCTTTTTCTTTGAGGCTTCTCAGCTTCCCAGGAGAGAAATCCTGGGCAAAGAGATTTTTCAAAAAAATACAACAGTGACAGGGGACCAAGGACAAATGATCCAAATCTCAGCCCAGGAGCACAAACCCCGTGGGCTGCAGAGAGAAAAACAAGCAGGGTGGGACTGCCTGGGCTAAAGCTGGGATGGGACAATGAACTGCAAGGTGCAAATGGAGCAGAGCTGATCCCAGGGACAGACCCCGTGCCCGGCCGTGCATTTTGGGGCCATTTGGGTTCATCTTGGGTGCAGCCCTGGCTGGGCTCTGGTGCTGCCCAAGGTGCATCCATGGAGGAGATGCTTTGGATAAATCCCTGCTTTATTCTTTAGCTCTGTTCTAGGTCAGCCTTCCCAAGGCATCAGTGCCAGGCTAATTTTTGGGAAAGTTTCCTCATATGGGACAATTTTCACACTCCCTGGAGCACCTTAGGTTCAGCTTAACTTCTTTTTTTTTGGTCATGGCTGGGGTGTGCAGGTTGAGCCTGGGAAACAGCATCAGTTTATCATGGAATCTTGGAAAGGTGTGGGTTGGAAGGGACCTTAAAAATCACCCTGTTCCAATCCCTTGCCACGGGCAGGGACATTTTCCATAGACCAGATTCCTCCAATCCCCTGGCCTTGAACACTTGCAGAAATGGACTTTCCTTGGGATAGATTCCAAGGTGTTCACTGGAGCTGCCTCATGGGTGACTGCCCCAGGACAGGCTCTGCTCTTTGCAGCCCCTGACCAACAAAAGTGACTCGATAAGGACAGGAAAAAAAAATTTTTTTTTTTTCCATCAAAACACTGATTTTCCTCATTAGAATGAGAAGCATCCCCAGAAACCAGGGGGGAGAAATAGGAGGACAACTTTCCAGGGCAGATTACAGAAACATTTGTTGCATCCCTAAAAGTGAGTGCTTGCATGCAACAGATTCAGTGCCAGTACATTCTGTTCCTGAACAACATATACGTTTCTTGAATATGACAACTGAAGAAATTTATTGAAAGCAGAGAAAATGTTAACTGTCTTTTTTTTCTTGCTCATGTATTTCTAAAATGTCATTATTCTTTATATCTCCCCAAAATGAATTGAAGATTCTCCAGTTTTTAGATACTGTTTTTCATTGTAACAATTCAGGATTTTTCTGGGTTTGACAGAACTGTTGGATGATCTGCAGTAAATAATATTGCTGGTGTACTCATCAATTACTGAAAGTGTATGTAATTTCTGATTATGCAGATTTAGTCAAGTAATTATCCTTGAAAAAGCTGTGAGGTGTTCACACAGTTATTCATGACTTTTTATAATTACTGCTGTTTGTTTATAATGTCTGTGCCATCAGTTTATACTCCATGCTTAAATGTGGTTGAAAATATGAATTGCTGCGTGTGCTGAGAAAGTTGTCCTGATTCTGTACTCCCATTTTCCATGGGATTATTAGAAACAGATCTCCTGTGAACAAAATTAAAACTAGAGGCAGAGGGATCTGACAGCTAGAGAGCCCCTGGAGGATGCAGTCCAATCTTCTGTACATCAGCTGTGTTTTGGGTTCACAGAGGAACCTTTCTGGTCTGGAAAATTCAGGAATCAGAAGTGAGTGCACAATGCCTGTGTTGGCCAAACCAGCAATCTTTCTTTAAAAAATGGCCCTAAAGTCCAAGAAGCACAAGGCAAGGAAGGCTGAAGGTGCTGATAACACCCAGCATGGGATGGAGATAAGAGACCCCACCTGCAGAGCTGCCCCAGCCCTGGGCCCAGCCCAGGGAGGAGCTGGAGCTGCTGCAGAGAGCCCAGAGGAGGCTCCAGGATGAGCAGAGGGATGGAGCAGCTCTGCTGGCAGGAAAGGCTGGCACAGCTGGCATTGTTCACCTGCACAGGAGAAGCTTTGGGCTGAGCTCAGGGTGGCCTTGCAGGGCCTGGAGGAGCCCCAGGAAAGCTGGAGAGAGACAATTCCCAGGGGATGCAGGGACAGCACCCAGGGAATGGTTCCCAGTGCCAGAGGGCAGGGCTGGATGGGATCTTGGCAATGAGGAATTGTTCCCTGGCAGGGTGGGCAGGGCTGGGATGGAATTCCACCCCTGGATCCCTGGCAGTGCCCAAGGCCAGGTTGGACACTGGGGCTGGGAGCAGCCTGGGACAGTGGGAGGTGTCCCTGCCATGGCAGGGGTGGCACTGGGTGATTTTTCAGATCCCTTCTAATAACCCCAACCACTCTGTGATTCCATGAGTCTATATGTAATTTGTTGTTATTGAATTGGATCTTGTTGTTTCAGTTTCTAAAACATTTGCTTTTATCTTTCAAAAGAAAGTATGAGTTTTCCTTACCTCAAGGTAGTCATTCATCATTTTGCAAACTGTTGGTGTATCTTTCCTCACTGATTTTAAGTGCAGCACCAGTTAAAGTGTTTGAAACAGGCTTGGGCTTTAACCAGTGGAATGAATGTAAGTTAGAAACTGCTCTTTGTCACTGTATATCTCTCCTGATGTCATCCTGCTTTTCCTCAGTGTGGTAGTTTTCTTTGCAAAGTTGTATTTCTGTAGAGAACCAAGGTCCATAATTACAGCCTGCAGTCAGGAATAACATGGTGGTTACTCCATGGTCTGACTGGTGCACACCTTCAGCTAAGCTGGGACTTCAGCTGAGTTTGAATAATTAAACACAGAAATCTGCCAGGGCAGCTCTAGCATGGGATGGAAAGGTGGGAAATTTGACTGGATCTCAGAACTTTGCTGGTGACCTCTATGATTTTGCATGTGGAAGGGCACAAAATCTTGGAATTCCTGCCTTGGCTCTCCCCTTGGCATCCCATGTGTGTGTCCAAGTATCCTGCAACAGGATAAGCATCAGGGAATAATCATTATCAAACAGCCTGCCTGGAATTAAGACCCACAGTCAAAAACCTGGAGCTGTGGAAAGTGCTTGGTGCAGTTAAATGTGTCAGACGTGACTCAAAAGTCTCCTTCCTTTCTGAAGATATTACTTCATTCATGTTAACCACATTTGTAAGTGGCCTGGGCTGAAGAGATAGTGTTTGGGGAATTCCAACCTCTTTTATATGCAGTTGGGAGTTTCAGGAATGGCTGCTCTGCATTCCACATTGATATATAATCCTCATTATGGCTTTGAATAAGAACATGGTAATTCGCCAGAAAAATAAATAAAACAAGTTATTGGTCAGAGGCGTACTATATAGGGAGTACTAATAAAACCAGATATTTTTGGCTGCAGTTTAAAGTTCCTACTGTAAATGAGCTAATTTAGGGCTGTATCCTCCCCTGAGATCATGGGCTGGAATGTGAGATAAGCAGTAGCTGCACAGACACTTTTGGGTGGCAGCACAGAAATGTGCCTTCTCCATCCTTCAAACGGGAGGAGAGGGAGTTTCTGTAGGAGAGCTGACCCTTCCAAGGAAAATGTACTCAGAAGAAAATCCATGTTCAGTGTTGATGAACTCCAGGAGGGCAAGACACAGGCTCAGCTGGCAGAGACATGTTCTGAGATTGCTGCATCCCTTTGTCCCCACAGATTTAGGGACATGGAGTAGTGCTGTGAGTCCAGAGCCAGCTGAACCCTGCAAAAAACACCCTCTGTGCTTTTCCAGCAGGTGCTGACAGTGCCCCCTCAGTTTCTGACTTGCTTAGGGTGACATTCCAGTTGTGGTGTCATGGTCAGCTTGAGCCCATGGCTGCTTCAACAGGGGCAGGTCTTACCCTGAGCTGGGGCTGCTCCATCCTGCCTTGTCCTGAGGTCTCCAGGGCCACCAGGACTCTCTGCATTCCAGCTGGAAGGGAATCCCATCAGAAAGGGGTTTGCTGCTGGTTAGACCAGCAATGGTGACCTGAGTGACAGAAATTAATATTAACCTTGTGTGAGGGAGAGAACTTGTCATGGCGTGGAACCAAATCCTTGGGAGGCTTTGCAGGAGGAGGGCTGGGTGGGGGAGTTGTCCTTATTTCCAGAAAAAAAATCTAAAAATAATAAAATTTATAAAAGAAAAAGGAGATTGGGAATCTCTCCTATGAAGACACACTGAGAAGGTTGGGGCTGTTCAGCCTGGAAAAGGAAAACTCCAGGGTGACCTGAAGAGCACCTAAAGGAGCTCCAGGAGAGCTGCAGAGGGACTTTTCTCAAGGGCATTGGGGGACAGGACACAGGGAATGGCTTCCCACTGCCAGAGCGTGGGGTTAGATGGGATGTCAGGAAAAATCCTTCCCTGGGAGGGTGGGCAGGGGCTGGGATGGAATTCCACCCCTGGATCCCTGGCAGTGCCAGGCTGGACACTGGGGCTGGAGCAGCCTGGGACAGTGGGAGGTGTCCCTGCCATGGCAGGGGTGGCACTGGGTGACTTTTAAGGTCCTTTCCAACCCCAGACCATTCTATGAGTCCATGATTAACTTCTGGAGGTGTTTTCTTGAAAGTGAAAAATCTGGCAATTTTTTTTTGTTGCCAGAATTGAGACCAGCCCCACTCAGCTTTGATTTCTCCCACTGTATTTTTTTAAACAAATAATGCCATATAATAAAAAAATCCCTCATCTAAACTATCAGGAGATGTCATTAGAAAATTGTCAGTGAGTTATAC
This sequence comes from Emberiza elegans, assembly GCA_024865655.1. Lineage (NCBI taxonomy): Eukaryota > Metazoa > Chordata > Aves > Passeriformes > Fringillidae > Emberiza > Emberiza elegans. The sequence goes on from JALJVW010000163.1 coordinate 7,000,998, forward strand.
TTCTGTTTAAATTGCTCTTAAAGAACTAAGCACATCTGACAGTGCACAACACAACCAGGGGGTTCTGTCCTGCGAGGTCAGGGTGAGTACAAAAATTATGGAAAATTGAAGAAACTTCCTGGCTTAGCACATATTTTTGTATTTTGCTTTTCTTGTCCTGTACTGTTTTATTTGTGGTATTCACCTGCAATCAAATCTTACCCTAATAGCAAATACTGGCTCCACGTGAACAGCCTTGGCAGTAGCATCTCTTGAGGGTGCAGATCTTTCCTCAAGGTTTTATTGTTCAGGCTCTTAAAACACTCAGAGGTTACAGTGAAACAAGAAATTTTAAAAAACCCCAAAAACTGATGTGGTTATACCCAACCACAAGTTACACATAAAAGCTTTGAGCTCATATCATGCAGCTCTGCTGTATCGTAACTCCCTGCCAGGGGAAGAGTTGTGGTGTTTCACACTTACCTGCTGTACAGATATGAATTATAAACATTTCTGTGGCCTTTCTTCCCTGGACACTGCTGGAGTTTGCACTTGGAGCCATTTCCTCCAGAAATCCATGGAATCCTGCAGGCACCATGGGGCTGGGGCTGCCTCAGCCCCTCCTGGGTCACCCCTTGGCTTCTTGGCGAGCCCCAGGTGCCAGCAGGAGCTGCAGCACCTTCTTCTAAACTGGAAATATCAGAGAAGGGAAAGCACAAACTTACAGTGCCATGCTGGGCAGGAAAGTGATTTTGTTTGCTTAGCAGTTCCCAATTTGCAGGCTTGTAAGGATCTCCTGCTCCTGAGTTTTGCCCACATCAAGAAAGGCAGGGTGGGTGAGTTTCTGGGCTGATTCAGTTTATTTCAGTAGATGAGGATTTCACCTCTTATTTCTTTCTCCTGTTAAAGGACTTCATTAAAAAAATTAATAACAACGTAATAATTTCAGTAAAGCCCTGTGGTATGAATAAAGCAACAGCACAGGGGGATAAATGCACTCTGATTTTCTCTCAGTGCATCTTTGGATGTGTAGGTTGCTTCTAAAGTGCAGCAAGCCTAAATTCGGCTTAAATTCACAACATGAGGGCTCCCATCATAACTGGAATTATTTTAGGGGTCCAGAAAGGCTGAAACTCACATGTAGCCTATTTATCTACCTAACAAGTGCAGCTCTGACCTGCAGCAACAGGAGTTTAAGCTGTTTCTGCACATCACTGAGAGCAGGTTTATAGTGCTCTGCCTTTGGAATATCCCAGCCTTTCCCTCTGGTACACTCTGTTTGACCAGTGCTGGTGGGACCCAGGCACACAAAAAGAGATTTCCTGGCAAAACAATCAGCAAGGGACATCTCAAAAGTTTTCCAACAGCTGAAAAACATCAGTTCTTTAAAAATATGTGACCAGTCCAGTTGCATGACAGTGAGGGGGTCTGAAAGTCCTGCTGGCACTGACTTGGGATATTCTGCATAGCTGCTCAGGGATTCACCTCCTGTGAGTAATGGTAAACATCCTGAGTCATGCTGGTAGAAATCTGGTGTGATGCCAGTGTGGTTATTCACCAGAGCAGAGCGTGCACCCTGTGTGTGTGTGTGCATGTGCCAGTGCTGGGTGCCTGTCACAGGAAGGGGGATTTGTGTTTAATTATTCTGTCAGTGCCATTCAGAGCTGTTCTCCTGTCTGATGTCCACACCTCAGGCAGCAGGGACACAGGATTCCTTGAAGAGAGCCTGCAGGCAGAGCTGTTCTCCCAGGCAGCCAGTGCTTGGATCACCATTTCATGTTGTCCTTGCTTTCAGAGCACCAGGAGGCAGCCCCAGCCACTCTGGCACCTCCTTTGCTGTTGATTAAACATCAGCCAGAATTGGCTACAACTGTGGCTCTATTCTGACTATTATGTCCCTGTTGTCTTGGTTTGAAAAGCCAGGTGTCTGCTAAGGAAGGCAGGAGCCTCCCCTGAAATGGAAAATGTAAACCCCCTCCCTCTGAATTATAATTTTGAAGTTAAGGGGCATTCAGGCAGAGATGGAAGTAGAAATAACAGTTTTTATTAGGGAAAAAAATAAAAATAAAATAAAAATGCAGTGATACAAAGCAGCCCTGCCAGAGTCAGCCCAGTCCCTGTCCCCTGTGTGCCAGGGCGGGGGCACAGCCCCATCCCATGGGGGCCCAGCCCTCCTGCAGTGCCAGCTGTGGCTCTGCTGCAGCAGGGCTCCTGCACAAGGGGGGAGTTTTCCTCTGCAGCTCCAGGGCTGCTGCAGATGGGCCTGGGCTCCCTCTGGCAATGCAGGGCAGCAGAAAGCTGCTCCTCTGGCAATGCAGGGGGCAAAGGCTGCTGTGCTGGGCCAGGCTCAGATTGGATCCAGGCAGGAATGCTTGGCTCCTCCCCTGGGCGGAGCATCTCCCCATGGGATGCTGGGATTGGATCAGCCCTGCAGGGACACTCCCTGGCCATGGACAGCAGAGATCTCCTGGAGGGAGGGTTGGCTGTGGGAGAGAGAAAGGAAAAACTGCCCCATGGACAGCAGAGAGCTGCCCCAGCTCTGACAGATGGGGACAGAACACACAGCCCCAGGAACATCTTGCAATCCAGGACACCTGTGCAAACAAGTATTTTCACCCTGGAGAAAAAAAAGGCTAAAGAAGGTAAAGAGGCTCCTGGGACCCTCTACAACTTCCTGCCAGGAGGGTGCAGCCAGAGTAGGGTCAGGCTCTGTTCCCAGGGAACAGGGACAGGACAGAGGGAACGGCCTCAGGCTGGGCCAGGGCAGGCTCAGCTGGGACAGCAGCAGGAATTTGCCCATGGAAAGGATGGTCAGACCTTGGAAAGAGCTGCCCAAAGAGCTTTGCAGTGCCCGTCCCTGGAGGTGGCACTGAGTGCTCTGGGCTGGGCACAAGGTGCCCGTGGGGCACAGCTTGGCCTCAGTGACCTTGCAGGGCTTTTCCAGCCTCAGTGCCCCTGTTAATTTGACCCCCGTTCATTCCTGGCACAGAGCAGTTCAGGCCGTGGTTCTGTTGGCTGCAGCCCCCTCTGCTCCCCATGTGTGTCACGCTGCCGAGTCTGCCCTGGAGCCCTTTTGTGCCAGCCTCGCTCTCTGCCCGGCCGTGCTGCACTGCAGCCCCTTGCTGCAGGGTCTAGGATGCTTCAGGAGGAACCTGCTGGGGTTTTTAGGTGAGCACAGCATGCCAAGTTACTGAAAACGCACCTAAGGTGAGAAAATGTATGAGAGGTTTGTAATCAGCTGTCGCAGACATCTTTTCTGAAAAATCCTTTCCTTAGGATTTTTCCTTCTGAGAAGCTGAGAGACCTCAGGAACAAAATGTAAACAATGATTATCTGCTGCTGTGGGATGCAACAGGTGCATCTGGGATTGGTCCATGTTGGTTGTTTCTAATTAATGGCCAATCACAGTCAGCTGACTCAGACAGAGAGTCCAAGCCACAAACCTTTATCATTCCTTCCTATTCTATTCTTAGCCAGCCTTCTGGTGAAATCCTTTCTTCTATTCTTTTAGTATAGTTTTAATATAATATATATAATAAAATAATAAATCAGCCTTCTGAAACATGGAGTCAGATCCTCGTCTCTGCCCTCAACCTGAGACCCCTGTGAACACCGTCACAATCAGCCCCTGTATAAGGGGATGTTCAGCTTCAGTAAGTTGGCAATATGTGTCCATTAAAAGTTTGATCCTCTTGATACATCTATAGAAAAAAAAGAACAATGCAATCACATCTGGTGAGCTCTAGATGTGTACGTGATTCCCCACTCTCTGATGTATGTATATAATTCCCCAAATGTGTGCTCAGAAAGACAACAGGTCCCAGAGCTTATCTGTCTCCTCCTGCGTGGGGTAGCACTGGCACCTGAGCTCTGGCTGGTTTTGTACAAGAACTTGTTTCTGTCTTGATATTTTAATCTGTCCTGAGCATCAGAGGGGAATTCACGTCTCCTGCCTCAAGTATTGCTGCTTCTCACTGCTGCCATCCTTCTGTGTGACACTTTGGATGTGACAGAGGAGGGAAACCAGTCCCAAAAACCTGTGCTGCTAAAGCTGGATTAGTAAATTTGTCAATTAGTCTTGACTCAGGATGCCAGGAGTGTAAGAAAACCTGCTCGAATTTATCCTTCTGTAAAAATCACAGAATAATTTGGGTTGGAAGGGATCACCTCATTCGACCCCTGTCATGTGCAGGGACATCTCCTGTCTCAAGTATTGCTGTTTCTCGCTACTGCCATCTTTCTGTGTGACTTTGGATGTGACAGAGGAGGGAAACCAGTCCCAAAAAGCTGTGCTGCTAAGGCTGGATTAGTAAATGCTAGTCTGGACTCAGGATGGCAGGAAGAAAACCTGCTCTGTGGCTACAGATTTATCCTTTTATAGAATCAACAAAATTATTTGGGTTGGAAGGGATCACCTCATTCCACCCCTGTCATGTGCAGGGACATCTCCTGTCTCAAGTAATTACTGCTTCTCACTACTGCCATCCTTCTCTGTGGCACTTTGGATGTGACAGAGGAGGGAACCCAGTCCCAAAAACCTGTGCTGCTAAGGCTGGATTAGTAAATGCTAGTCTGGACTCAGGATGGCAGGAAGTGTAAGAAAACCTGCTCTGTGGCTACAGGTTTATCCTTCTATAGGATCACAGAATGGTTTGGTTTGGAAGGAATCAACTCATCAATGCTGTCATGTTCAGGGACATCTCCTGTTTCAAGTTTCTCACTAATGCCATCCTTCTGTGTGACTTTGGATGTGACAGAGGATGGAAACCAGTCCCAAAAAGCTGTGCTGCTAAGGCTGGATTAGTAAATGCTAGTCTGGACTCAGGATGGCAGGAAGGAAACCTGCTCTGTGGCTACAGATTTATCCTTCTATAGGATCACAGAATGGTTTGGTTTGGAAGGGGTCAACTCATCAACCCTGACGTGTGCAGGAACACCTTCCACTATCCCAGGTTGCTCAGAGGGTTATCCAGGATAACCAGAATATCCAGGATATTCTTCCAGGATAACCCTAAATCAGGAAGGCTGTTAGGCAAGTGTTTAACTTTCAGTTTGTGTTGTAATAGCCTTGTTTCAGTTTCCTGGAGAGAGTTGTCTTGCTAAACCAGGTTTTAGTGTCAGTTTTGGCTCTTTCCTTAGAGTGCTGCTGATTTAGGGGATGAAGGGCAAACCCTATAGCCACAAGCAGAGCCTGTCACCATCAAGCACAGACATGGCCAGCCTGAAATTTGGGCTGGGGGTGGAGGAGGGTCTGGCAATAGATAACACCTGCTTCAGCAAGTTAGTACCAAATGTCTGGAAGCTTCCAGTTCCAGCCTGTAAAGGTGGAGCTGAAATAATGAAAATTTTATTTCTGTTTGGAGCAAGCAAGGAAAGCTGTCACAGCTTTTTTTTTTTTTTTTAGCCATGATTTCCAGAAGTGAAAAGATAAAAATTTTTTTGGTTTTGTATACAAGAACTTGTCCCACTTTAGAGTAGCAAGACTGGAATATCCAGGTGAGAAAGAAGAATACACTGCCAAAGGTCAAGTTTAAAGCAGAATTCCCACTTTTAAGTTCATAAGGGAAAAGTCAAATGTCCAGAACAGTTGCATGCTCATTTTTCCAACTGACAGCATTTGCTTGTCTTTGGTTCCCATTCCTTGTGGTGCAAAGTTGCCAACTGGTTTGCAAATGTTCTCTGTTGTCTTCTCTTCCATAAAGGATCCATCTTTTTGGGGAAAAGATGTGAAATGAGTGGCCTGGAATAGCTCAAACAACTTCTCTTCAACCCTGAGAGCTTCAAGACTGAGCTCTGAGAGAAAGATCTGGCTTGAGGGACACAGGGCATTTTTGGGGATGGAGCTCAAGATGTATTTTCTAGGCTTAGGTGCTGTTGGAAGTTGAGCAAAGGCTTTAGAGAGACCAAAATAAATCTGGGTGTGGCACAAATCCCCTTTTCTGGGTGGGCTTCTGTAACTGGGGGCGAGGTGCAGTGCTGGGAGGATGAAAACACTGAGAACATGATCCAACACTGGATTCAAAGCACTTCTCTGTCCACTTTATGTGAAACTTCGCAGTTTCCACATCCTTGTGTGATGCTTCTAAAGCTTAAAATATGAATCCCATAAATCCAGTGAGGATGTGGCAGGCATGGATTTACTGGGGGAGGGAGGGAATTAAAAGCACATCAGTGCTGTTGGTGTTTCTGTCTGACTTCAGGCTGAACGAAGTTGCTGGTGAAATTTTGCTTTTACTGAAAAAGCATCTCTTGCGTTTGAAGTTCTGTGGAAAGAAAAATCTCCCTTTAAAACCATGATGTCGTTATGCCATTTGATCATCCACAGATAGCTGGGAAAAGTGGACAAAATGAGGATTTGGCTTGTTTAGGGATTTCTTTAATAAGTCTTCAAGTGAATTACGTTATTTTTGTGGATTTGAAGGGGGGAAAGTTGGTTGTTTTATAGCAAGGGGAAGGTGTGCAAAAATCTAAATGGTGATACCTTTAATTGCTCCGTTGAGTGCAATTTATGCAGATTGGGCTTGAATAGTTCATAGAGGGTCCTGTCACTTCATTGTCGCTGGGGCAAGCTGCAGCTCAGTGTCAGCCAGGCAATATTTACCTAAATCAATAGGTAAAAATGCAATTTGATTTTCAAGTTAGTGTAAATGTGAGAGCAGATAATAAAATTAAAAAAAAATCTGAGGAAAATGACTGTTTTCCTGATAGGGCCTTGCTGCTTTAAAAGTTGAGTTCAAGATTATGGGCAGAAGGAAACTGCTTGTGTGAAAAATGGGAATTTCTAGTTTTTTAAGGGAGAACAGAGAAAAAGACAAGATTACTTTAAATGATGTTCATGTTCCCACATTTTTCCACATTTTCTAATTTTTTGTTTTATTTAATATCCCAATTTATCAGCAGTTGTTTGGTGTTCAAGTTACTGAGTAGTACTCCGACATTATTTATATTAAAAGCTGTTGTTATTTTAAAGAGCTTTAATGGTTTTCCACCCCCTACACATGCAGACAAATGCACCCCACCTGCCCCAGCCCCTCTGCACTCCATTACTGGACATGGATAAGGGATTCCAGAACATCCCTGCTCTGAAGTGCTGCTAATTGAGGGTCTGGACCAGATTTGCAGCTCTTGTAAACGGGCACAGCTTCAGGGAAATGGTGCTTTTTTTCTATCAGCTGCAGATCTGCCCTAGTCCTGCTGGGTGTTTCTAAATTGGGAAGAATGGCTTGTGGAAATCTCTGATATCTTGGGTGAATAATGGGGCTGGGCCAGGCAGAGCATGTCCCAAGTTCTTATTTTGGGAAAACTGTACATTGCAAATAAAGACAATTTTTTTCCATGAAAATTTCAGGGCTGAGTGTTTTCTCCTTCATGAAATAAATCCTCAACAGACCCTATGGAGGCAGAAGTGTCTTAGAGGTTCAGCTGTTTTGAGCCTTGAGGAGGTTTGGGGAAGGAAAGATGCTTATCAGTCTATAAAAAGAGATTTCTATTGAAAATAAACATTTAAAGTATAATGATATGCCTTTTGTTTCTCTGGTTATGCAGCTGCCTTGGGATCTGAGCTCCTGGTAAACACGTTGGCCTGGTAAAGGACATGATTCAGACTGTTCCTGATCCAGCAGCTCACATCAAGGTTAGTTTCCTGTTTATTGTGAGTCCTCAGATGTTTGCAGAGCCATAAAATTAGAGAATATGTACACATACCACAGCTTTTCTTGCATGTTTACAAATTGTGCTACTGCCCAACATGGGCTTTTTTATTCCTCAATATTTACGTGCTGTTGTGTGAGTCAGCCCTGCAGTCTTTGTTGCTCACACCTGTGTGATCTGCTCTGAAGCACGTGGGTATTTTAAACATAACTTTTTCTAAAATTAACCTTCTTTGGTCATCCTTTAATATTTGGTGTGTCTGATAAAATATACCTCCTTGAGAAACCCTGGATTTCTATGTCCCTGATTCTGCTCCACGACATCCAGTGGCAAACATTAAATTCAACTGCAGAAGGAAAACGAGCATAATGCAAAAATTCAGATCCAAACAAGCATCTCTTACATATATTCATTGCAACATTTAAAACACCTTAAAACCAGCATTGGTGTTTCAGAAGGAAGTGTTTGTTTTTACTGTATTATGACTATTATTATTATTAATATTATTACTCTGGTTTTCTTATACTTTTTTATGGAACCTGTGGGACATGGCAGATGCAGCTGTTGCAGAGAACAAGTAATTTTGGGGTATTGCATGCAAATTTCATCAGGAACTGGAGTGATAGGACAAGTAGTAATTAATTCAGACTGAAAGAGAGGAAATTTAGTTGGATATTGGGAAGAAATTCCTCCCTGGCAGGGTGGGCAGCCCTGGTACAGGATGCCCAGAGCAGCTGGGGCTGCCCCTGGATCCCTGGCAGTGCCCAAGGCCAGGCTGGACACTGGGGCTGGGAGCAGCCTGGGAGAGTGGAAGGTGTCCCTGCCATGCCACTGGATGACTTTTAAGGACTCTTTCATTCTTTCTGACTGCCTTTCTGTCTGTTTTTTTTTTTTTTTTTTAAGTTATATTTTCTGCATCTTCTTTCATGGAGTTTCTCCTCAGCTGGCTGCCATCTACCAGTCAGCAGCTTTCTCTAGAAAAAGCTCCTCTGTACAACTTATTTTTAACTGAAGCATAGAATAAAAATGAAATATTATTTTTAACAACACCCCTTTTCTGTAAAACTCAGTGAATGAAAGAATCCCTCTCTGTCTCTATCCCTCTGTGTTGTTTTTGGGTCGTGTTTAGTTACTAGGATGAGTTGCAGTAGTGGGAGAGCTCGTTCTTTCCCCCTCTTCAGGTTTTCCAGGCCCAGCACTTCCACAGCCTTCTGGTCCTCAGTTGTTTTTATGGAAACAGCACAAAAACAAATCCTCCTCCCCTCAAAAAACTGAAGTTTTGCTTCAACACGGGTTACAACCAGTAAGACTTGAAAACATTGAAGGGCATTTAATCCCTCTTCATGCTGTTTAAATGCCCACAGCAGCAGAAATAACATAAAGAATAACTCAGTTCCATGCTTTCTGCCAACACTGGTGCCCAAAGAAGGTTTTTGTAACCACAGGAGTTAGTGGGAGAGGGCAAGGCTGGGTATGAAAGTATCTTATTACAGCAAGGGAGCTGCATAAAAATCCCTGTAATGGTGTGTTCAAGGGAATTGCAGGAGCCTGTTCTCAGCAGAGCATCACCCCAAAGTTGCTGTTTTATTGAAAAAGGGTGTGAGGAAGGCAATTACTTTAATGCTGTGTTTGGGGAAGGAAAGCTGGCCAGCTCCACTTCAAATCCTTCTGATTTCTGTTTATGTCATTAGGGCCTGCTGTGGTCTAAACACATTCTTTGGAAAGCAGCCATGGATGCTCGGGTCATTTCGGCTTTAAAAGTGGACATTGCTGCATTCTTCAAAATGAAAAAAAGGGATGAAAGTGGTGCAGGGGATGTGGGAAAGCCTCTTTGGTGTGCTGGGCTTTTCTGTCTGCCCTGGTCACAGCTCTGGTGTGAAGGACATGGACACAAATCCAGAGAAGGTCACAAAGATGATAGGAGAGACTGGAGCACCTATGGAGACAGGATGAGAGGGTTGGGATTTTTAAGCTTGGGGAAGAAAAGGTTTTGTGGAGCCTTCACAGCACCCTCCAGTGTCTGAAGGGGCTACAGGAATCCAGAGAGGGACAATTCATCAGGAACTGCAGTGACAGGGCAAGGGGAGCAGCTCCAAACTGGACCAGAGGAAATTTAAGTGAAGATATTGGGAAAAAATTAATCCCTGGGAGGGTGGGCAGGGACTGGGATGGAATTCCCAGAGCAGCTGTGGCTGCCCCTGGATCCCTGGCAGTGCCCAAGGCCAGGTTGGACACTGGGGCTGGAGCAGCCTGGGACAGTGGGAGGTGTCCCTGCCACGGTAGGGGTGGCACTGGGTGATTTTTAGGGTCCCTTCCAACCCAAACCATTCCATGATTTTATGATTCTATGATCTCTCATTGCTGTTGTGATGTAGAAGAGACAAACTGGGTTCATTACAATCATCCTTGATAAGGTTTTGTTCAATTAACTGTGTTCTGTCACACGGTGGTGTTTCTTTATGAGCAGACACAGCCTCATTCATGCACATTTAGAGCTGGAACTTAGAAAATTCACCTTCTGGAAAGTGTCTGGATTCTTAAGATTTGGCAGATTGCAAGATTTAAGTTTTCTGCCTGAACATGTGCAGAAAAAATAATGCAAAATATACAAGAATACGGCAAGATGAATGCTCAGAGATTTCTTTTTTTTCAGAAATGGGGATTTCACGTGCATCATGTGAGTTTTGCCTGTTCTGGTTTGAAATCAGCCTTTTCTGGTACCAGAAGGAAAATGTAACAAATCTCAATGTTCTTGTGCTCCATCCCTGAATGGGATAAGAGCTGGATTCTTACTCAGGATTACCCATTCTGCACCCAGGCAGATCCTGTCCAATTTTGGGAATGTTTGGAAAGCCTCAAAGTGTGTGTCCTCCTTCTGTTTGGGCAGCTTCATTCCAGAGATACTGAAGATTAAGCTTTACATTTTTCAGCTTGAATGAGGCATCGCACATTGATCTGGTGACCCTGTGGCTCCCTAATGTGTAATTTCACCTGAGTCACAACCTTGTGTTTGGTCCAAGCACAAAGGAAAGAAACATTTGATGTGGACAAGAAAAAGGATGGATGTTTTCGTATTTTCATTTCCAGTTCTGCAAAGTCAGGGGAATTCTGACCCTGATATTTTTCACACATTGAGTGCCTGTAAGAGAAGCGAAATAAATAAACCTCCTCACACTGATAAAATTGTGGCTTTGTGTAGGCAAGACTGTCATTTACACACACTTTCATGTGATATTTTTGTTGTTTTGTTACCATTAAACTCCAGTTCTTACAACCACAGTCACAGAAAAACTCCAAAATGCTGCCCAAGATTTACATATTTTGTTTTAGGGATTTATGCTTTGTAAATTCTGATCTTTAAATAAACCTTGTATTTTATTAAGGGTTAAATTCTGTTTTTGAAAGAGGTCAGATGTTTGTTTGACTTTAGTTAGCTTGTGCCATCACTGTGAGGGGGTTTTGTGGAACCACTTCTAAACAAAACAAGTTACTGCTCAATGGGAGAGAACAATCTAAGGCATGGTATAGGTAAAAAAAATGACTGTATTTATCAGTAATGAGGTGTATCCTGGAATAATGGGTGTGATTTTCATTGGTTTAAGGCTGCTGGAAGATTTGGTCAGTTCAGATTTAGCTGGTCTGATTTTTCTGTTCCTTGGTGATGATTTTGAGATGTGGGATGAAGAGGTGGGTGAATGGCAGCAGCTTCTGGGTGGCGCACTCTGGTTTTTCATTGCAGAAGGTGAAGAATGGGAACAATTTACACCCCAGACAGCTTAATCAAAGGGGACATTCTTGATAAAAAATTCTCCAAGGGCATCAGACATTTCAAGCCAAGCTCAGCTGGTCTGTGTCTGTACAACCTCATTTGTTCTGTGGATGTAACTGAGGTTGTTGCCTCTGAATCTGTCAGATTTGAGTTACCAAATCTGGAAGCTGTTCCTGATACCACAATGAATGAAAACCTGGTTTCTTAGAAGGAATAAAATAATTATTCCATAGCAGTTTCTGAATACCACTCCTGAATTTAGCACTTCTCTGCCTGGGTTGTGGTGGCAAATCCACATTTCCAGGCACAGCATCCCATATTGTTGCTGGAAGTCTCACAATCCTGACCTCAGAACTCCTTTGCTGGGCAAAGAATATTGGATTTCAGATTGTGGCAGTTTTGAGATGCTGCTGGATGTACCTAATCTCTTGTGTTATGGTTAAATCTGAATTTTTTTAAGTGGTATTATTTGTTAAGGAGTATATTCTGCGTCTGATATAATCTGTTATTTTTCCTGGAATTGTAGAGTCCCTAAATAGGCTCCAAGACTTTGTTATGCTGGGAGTTTTGGATGCACAATACAGTCTCTGCCTGAACAGGCAGGGGGACAAGAAGGGAAGGACAACAGATTATTATTATTATTATCATCATCATCATCATCATCCTCCAAGATGAGAAGGATAAAGCCTGGCTTTTAGCCCCACCACTTTTTGGGGTCTTGCCTGAGCCAGAAGCCTGGTCCTTTTGGGTTCTTTGCATGGCTAAAGCACTTCTTTCACTGGGAGTGAGAGCATGGAAATCCAAGCCAAGGATACAAAGAGCTTGGCCCAGAGCTCCAGGTGAGGTAAACTGAGACCCACTGCAGCCTGGATGAGGAGGTGATCCATGAGGAGCATGGAGTTCTGCTGGATCACAGCGTGCCACCAGGTGATAACATACTCCTGTCCCTTCCAGAAAATATGGAATATCTGCTCCTGATCAATGAGCTCTCCTCCAGGTATGAAGGAGTGATGAGCCCATGGGCAGAAGTCCTGCAGTGGCCTCTCACTGGGAGAAGGTGCCTTTAGCCCCAGGGCATGGAGGTGAACGAGCTCCTGGGTGATACCTGGGCTGCAAACTGGGGCCTTGTTGCAGACATCTTTTATGGAAAATCCTTTCCTTAGGGTTTTTCCTCCTGAGAAGCTGAGAAGCCTCAGGAAAAAAATGTAAACAATGATTATCTGCTGCTGTGGAATGCAACAGGTGCATCTGTGATTGCCCATGTTGGATGTTTGTAATTAATGGCCAATCACAGCCCAGCTGGCTCAGACAGAGTCCAAGCCACATACCTTTGTTATCATTCTTTCCTATTCTATTCTTAGCCAGCCTTCTGATGAAATCCTTTCTTCTATTCTTTTAGTAGAGTTTTAATGTAATATATATCATAAAATAATAAATCAAGCCTTCTGAAACATGGAGTCAGATCCTCGTCTCTTCCCTCATCCTAAGAAGACCCCTGTGAACACGGTCACAGGGCCTGGCAGCTCAGGGGTGACTGCTGCCTGCTTCATGAGAGATGTGAAAAGGTTTGGGTATCAGCAGTCCCCAAAGCTGAACAGTTGTAGCTCCATCCCCTTTTCTTACCTCTCACTGTGGACTTTATTCATTATTCTGGTGAAGCTTTAAAAGCTCTTCCCTGGTTGTAGTACTGACAGGGTAAAGCCACAGTTTGAGTTTCACTGTTCTTCTTTCTCATCATGCTGGATTAGAGCCCCTAAATCTTGTTTGTATGATCACCACAGCTTACTCTGTGTCCTCAGAAAATAAAGTTTGCCATGGATGAGTTTATAAAGAGAGTTTACCGTGGATGTGGGTGGCACTCCTCCCTCCCCTCCCGTGCTCATTCAGAGCTCCCACGCTGCCAGGATTCAGATTTGCTGTTCCATTTCCCTCCTGTGTCAGCACACATCAGTTACCTGTAATCATGCCAGAATCACTACTGGATTTGAACTCTAGAATCCCCTCCTAGGCAGAAATTGTGATTCACTTCTCAGCAGCTTAGAATTCTGGATGGTAACCAAATGATTGCCATAGAGCTCCAGTGAGTAAATTCTTCCTGCTTTTTATTTTTTTTTCTTTGCTCTTGAACCTCTACCTCTTCTGTCTGCCTGAGCAAATACCTCCTTGCTAAAGGAAAAGAGAGATAATGGCTTCTGTGTGCTATAATTGATGAACTTTCAGCAATTCGGAGCAAATCCAAGATTGCTGCCAACAACCAGATGGAAAACAGTGTTAATGACATGTTCAAAGAGGAGCATGTTATTTTGATAGGGATGGTCTAGAGACTTTAATCTCTATTGTTATAGGGACTAATGGCATGGATAATTCCTTAAGTGGGGCCATTTTTAAACAAAAATTATCTTCTTCATAAGCAGGAAAGAGCAAACTAAAGAGTACCAAATGCATTTTCAGAGCTCTGGCTGATAGATGTGCTTTACACAAACCCTTTGTTACATGGAGTCAGACGTGTTTAAATCTCATTTCTGCAGTCTGCCAGACACTTAAAAGTCTGGACATTTCCACTGGTGATGGGTAGAGATCATAAAATGGATGGTTTTGGAAAGCAGAGCCAGGGTGGGAAGCTGAGGGTGGGGAGAAGCTACGAGGAGAAGTTGGGAAAGATGGACAAGACAAACTGGAACAGGAACAAAACCGGTTCTGCTTTGGGGACACTGAGAAAGATCCTCCTGTTCCTATTGCTCTGCTCTGGAGTGGGACTGAGGGCTCCCAAATCTCAGCCTGTAAAGGTCTCTCAAGCCTTCTGACAAAATATTTGTCCCCTCTTCCTTAGGTCCTGCCCACCCTGGCATGTGAGGTCAGCAAATCCAAAATTCTCCAAGGGCATCAAACATTTAAAGCCAAGCAAGGCTGGTCTGTGTCTGTACAGCTTCATTTGTTCTGTGGATGTAACTGAGGTTGTTGCCTCTGAATCTGTCAGTTTTGGGTTGTCAGATCTGGAAGCTGTTCCTGATACTACAATGAATGGAAACCTGGTTTCTTAGAAGGAATAAAATAATTATTCCATAGCAGTTTCTGAAAACCCAATGAGCCCAAGTGTCCAGTGCTGTTTTGTGCCTCCAAGGCTGTGATTTTTGTGTGTGGCTTCATTGCGATCACTGAAGGGAAGGGATGCCATGAAGTCTGGCTCTGGGGCAGCCTTGGGATTCTCTAAAGGACTGTGTCCTTCTTCCTTGGAAACTGGTACAGAAACCGCCTGCCCTGGACTGTCATCACACAGATCTGCAGAGCAAATGCTGAAGATGTGTGGGGGTTATCTCTGAGCAAGTCACAGATTATTTTACTTACTTGAAGAAATTACATACTTACTGTATGTTTAATACACACTGCATTTTTATTTTGCCTTTATCTGGCCACAAATACCCAAGCAAGGGGTAATTTTTCACTTTTTCTGAGGGATGATTCCCCATGACTCGTGAAGCATTTGCTCATATTCAGCTACTCTGTATGGATTCAAACTCCTTAATTTCACACTGACTTTGCTCCTCCTCACCTTCCTAAAGAGGGAGATTCATAGGGAGAGCTATGGGGAGGATGCCAAGCACATCAGTTCTGCTCAGGGTCCATTTTGGGTGGTGGGGATGAGGCAGCTTTGCCCTTCAGCTCTGCATCCAGCCCTGCTTTCAGCTGTTCTGTTTGTTTGGTCACAAATGGGGTCATAAATGACCACTTTGTTACACTTCTGGTAATGCCTTGTAGGGCTGAAAGGCATTTTCCAGGAGCTGCTGCTCCAGCAGCCCAGACAGGGATAAATGATTCTCTTGGACTTGGTGATGTGCTTCATCTGTTCCAAAATTAATTTCTTCTCTCCCTCCCTGCTCCTCCTCTCTCTCTTCCCTCCTTTTTTATAAAATCTCATGTTTCAACTTGTTCTAAGCCCCATCCTCCTCAAATCTGAATTTTTGCTACATTATTTCCTATCCTTGTTTTTATCTCCTCCAAACCCTTTTGGATTATTTCCCCAATCCAAGAGTTGTCTTTCGGGTGCAGTATCTTTGGCTGATGTGTTGTTTTATCCCCTTCTTTTGATTGTTAATACAGACATTACCTCATAAACAGTTATGGGTATTTGATTAGATACCTTTCACCAACTTGCTATTTTATCATTTGCCCATAAGTCTTTCCCTGTTGTTCTGTGGGATATTTTCAGACTCCCAGTGTTCTTTCCCAAGACAATTCAAATTCTTGTTGTGGAAAATCTTCCTTGGCTCAAGTCAGTAGGGAATATTTGGATATTTCTATGCATGTTTAATTAGAAAGAGAAACTGATTTTGTGCAATATGTGTTTTCCTGGTGCAATTTTGTTTATTTATCAGAAATAAACAAAAAAGTATATATTTTCCTCACCTAGAAGAGCAGGAAGGGTAACTGCTATGCCCCTAAAATCCCATGTCTGTGTGGCCAGTGAGTTCTGTTCCCCAGAGGCTCTATGGTGCTTTCTTCACTACCACCTCTTCCTCAGAAATTCAGCTTTTTGCTGCCTAATAACATAAACCCCAAGTGTTATCCTCCAGATTTACAGCAATATTTAAATTCAACTAATATGGGTGACTTTTACTGTGAGATATAAAATCCCAGAATGTTTTGGGTTGGAAAGGACCTTAAAAATCATCCAGTTCCACCCCTTGCCATGGCAGGGACACCTTCCGCTGTCCCAGATGCTCCAAGCCCCAGTGTCCAACCTGGCATTGGGCACTGCCAGGGATCCAGGGGCAGCCACAGCTGCTCTGGGCACCCTGTGCCAGGGCCTGCCCATCCTCACAAGGAAGAATTTTTTCCTAATATCCCATCTAACCCTGCTCTTCTACACCTCTAGGCCCATTGCTTCCAGTGTTTTGGGATTTTTATTTTAATTTTTTTTGTGACACGGAAGGGATCAATTTCTTCTGCTGCTGAGGCTTAAAAGAGTGTTTGGCATGTGTGTTGTATATTCTATATCATCTGTGATTGCCTTGGATCAAAGAGATAAACTTGCTGGCAGTCATTATCACCTCCTTGAACAGCAGTAAATGTTTGGTCGGACACTGTAACCTGCTCTTGCAAATTCAAATTACACTGGGAAGGAGGGAAGGTAAATCTGAGGTGTGCTGTGAGCCTTCCAGGCTGGGCTGGCACAGGTTTCTCTCTTGGTCACATTGAGAGATTTTCCAAGAAAAGCTGCCATGCCAAGACTGTGAATAATAGGGCAGAAATCCTGGCACAGGTTGCCCAGAGAAGCTGTGGCTGCCCAATTCTTGGAAATATTCAAGGCCAGGTTGGATGGGGCTTGGGAGCAAGTGGGATAGTGAAAAGTGTCCCTGCCCATGGTTGGAACTGGATGGTCCTCAAGGTCCCTTCCTTCCCAAATAATTCAATTACTTTCAGCAGTATCTGGGATCCCTTTTAAAAAAGGGAAAACCTGGAAGGGGTTAATTTTCACCTTTGTCCTTCCCCTCTTTCCATGGGGACTTGGTGTAGTTACATTAAGCACAGGGGGACTTGTGTTCAGCTCTTTGTTAGATGGAGAGTTCAGCCTGGAGAGGAGGCCCAGGTGTGAGGGGCTTCAGCCCTGGCTGTCCCTGTGTCTGTCCCTGTCCCTGGCTGTCCCTGTGTCTGTCCCTGGCTGTCTGTCCCTGTGTCTGTCCCTGTGTCTGTCCCTGGCTGTCCCTGTGTCTGTCGCTGTGTGCAGAGGTCAGAGCAGGCCCAGGCTCTGCTCCAGGCCCAGCAATGGCCCCAGAGCCACGGGCAGGGCCTGAGCCCAGCAATTCCCCTCCCAGGAGGCACAACTTGTGCCCTGGGCAGTGCCCAGCCCTGAGCAGAGCCCAGAGGGGCTCTGGGGGCTCCTCCTGGGGACATTCCAGAGCCACCTGGCCCCAGCCCTGTGCCCTGAGCTCTGGGATGGCCCTGCTGGAGCAGGGAGGTGGCACCAGGGACCCTCTATGGTCCCTGCCATCCTCACCCATCCCGTGTGACACACCTGGCACACATGTCCAGATCTGGGACAACAGAGCTTCCCTGCCCAACAGTTGGACTAAAAGGCCCTCAAAATGAACTCAGAATGAACAAAAAAATTGTTTAAAACCCCAAGTGGAGCCCAGCTGAGGACTGAGTTGAGGGGAGCCACTGACTCCTGAGTCAAATCTTCAGAAAATCTCTCCAGTTTGCCCAGAGCTGTCCCAGAACTGCAGGCAGCCAGCTCACAGCACCTCAGCCATGGCAGAGATGTTATTAACTGAGACAGAGGAAAATATACTTTCAATTATTACATGCTAATAAAGCACAAGCTAAACAAATTTAGGCAACAGGAGCAATTATGCCATTAAAGATTTAACTGCAAGATTGATTTTTAAATGACTAATAATCTAAACCAAAGTGTGCACACACACAAAGAGGAGGGGGGAGGGAGGGGGAGGAAGGTGATTTTACCAATTTAATCTAATCAGGGCCTCAGTTCAAAAGCATGGCTATAAATGTCAAAATACGTGAGATCTGATGCAAGAGCAGAAGTGGAACCAGGATGGATGAGCTTTCCTCACTTGGCCAGATTCTTCTGGCTGGGAGGAAGTTAAACACATGAGGTCGGGAAATTTGGGGAGCTGGGTTATCTCCAGAGCTCCCTTTGGATACTGGTCTGTGTTCCTTTTGGAATGGGCAGGGAGCAGAGAACTGAGGCACAAAGTGTGGGCTCAGCCTTGGGTTTGCCTGAGCCCTTCCACATTCTGCTGGATCACTCCTGAACTGGGAGGGAATGGAAAAATTCCCATCTTCACCAGAAAAAACAAAACCTGTTTTCTGTCCCTGGGCTGCAGCAGAAGGTGGGTTTGGAGATCAGGGTGGGACACTGTCACAACTCCAGGGTTGTATTTGTTTTCAGAGTTTATGGCAGGGCTGTTCCCTTCAAAAAAGTATAAATCTTAATCAAATAAAACTGATGTGCTGCCATATTTACCCAGTCTCACTGGTTGTCCTACATCATGTTTTAGCATATAAGTTACATGACAGAGTTATCCAGGGGTTGCCAGCTGACACAGAAACAAACCCTCATGTTAAATTGCCTGCAGATGTCCTCTTCCAACTCCTGTAAGGAACTTCTACCAGTTCTCTCCCTCTCCCCCCCCCCCCCTTTTTTTTTTGGTGTGTGTTAAATAAAAGCAGCAGAAGAAGGGGAAAACAATCTCAGTTGAATCTCTGTGCTGGTGCCTCTGTTTGCAGGACAGGAAGCCTTTAGAAGACAATGCAATTAATAGGCAGGCACAACAAAAATCCCTGTAAGGATTTCCATGAGCCTTAGTGGACCAAACGAGTCGTGGCTCTTTTGAAGGCTGGAGCTGAGTGAATAATGCCAAGTCTGAGGCTGCCAAGGTGGGCTTCTCAGAAGATTCAAACCTGAGGAGGTGAGAAGATCTTTATGTTCTGTATGGCTGTAATTTATCTGATACTAGAATTTATGGTTAGAGTTTCACCCAGGCATGCCTTTTGTTTGGATATTAATCTAAAGAAATCAGGATTTTATCTGATGGAGTTAAATTCTTGCTCCGTTTGGCAGAAATCCCCACGTAAGGTTGTGACATTCTTGAAAACATTCACTGTTTTCATTTGCATAATTAGGAATCTTTGTTTTGTTTTCATTGTATGAATTTAGTGGAGTTGGTGAACTTTTTGCCTGGCTGTCTCCCTTGGTCGGGGAAATCACAGAATGTTGTTTCTTTTCCCTGGCTGGAGGAGTATGAGCTATTTATGCTTAGTTTTAAAATAGACTTTTCTGTGAGTGCTTGCGCCGCTCTTTGGGATATTTCTGGAGGATCAGCTTGGCCAAAAGCAATTGAGAAAGGTTAGTGGAGAGCAGGACTCCCATTTAAACACCTACGTGGAGGAGCAGCCCTTCAAAAGCTGGGAGTGCCAAACAGCTCCCACTTGGAACAATGGGAGCTGCTGAGTGCTGACCGCTTCTGAAAATCTGGCCTCACGTGGCTTCAGAAGGAGATTAATTAGCAAGTCCAGCAATTTTTTATTTTATTTTTCTGGTCTTGCTTAATTCTGCATGGTGAATGTTGCACTTGAAGTGTGCTCAGCAGTGGCAGGTGGTGGGAAGGTGGAGTTCCAGGTGGGTTGGGAGGCAGGCAGGGAGCTGGGCAGGTGTTTCCAGAGTTTTTTTCAGGAGAACTTTGGCCAGGAGCATTAAACTTTGCTGGGCAGGTAGAAGGAAAGCCCTGGGGAGCTCCCTCTGTAACAACCCCACATGGATTTTTTTTTTTTTTTTAGTTTTCCCGTTTGTCTTAAACTGCTTCGGAAGTGAAATAAATGAAACCAGAAAAGGCCTCTCTGGCATTACTGAAATAGGGATGTCCAGATGGGAAATTACAGTAATATCACTTGTGCATTCAGACTTCACGTCCTGTGCAACTTCCATGTGTGGGCAAAGGAGATAAATCTGCTCTCTGGAGCTACACGTGCGCTTCTCTCTTTTGATTAAGCCTGAAACACATTTCTCTTCCCTTTCTGTGATCATGGAGTGAGGTCTGCAGGAAAAATAGGATTAGAAATTAATGTTTTGGGGGCTGTATTTCCAAACTAAGTTATCCTTGTGGCTTTCTGAAATGTCCTTTTTTAAAAAATTCTATTTATCATAAATCACCAGCCATTTTTTTTCATTAATGCGGACCAAGAGCAATAATAGTTTGCTAAAATGAAGGAGGATTACTTTTGAAAATCAAATAATGAGTGGTGGTTATTGTTGCTTTTCAAACATGGCAAGCAGGTTGGCGACCAATATGTTTGCAAACGACCTAAGTCTTCCCTTCCAGTGGTAATCCTTATTCTTTTGAAAAGCTAATAAAAGTGGTGTATGAAAGAAATTCCTGGGGCACTGCAGAACTCACCCTCCTAGGGAGAGAGCCAGATGTGCTGGTTAATAACCTTGCAGGCATTCAAAGCCAGGGCAGTAACTTGGTATCACCTAAGCCAGACGTTGTGTGTTGGTGCAAGGCAATATCACATCCTGGTCACATTCGCAGCGGAGAGCTGCAAGACATGTGGAGCCTTATTAAAGGAAGGGTGAAAAAAAAAATAAAAATGAGGGAAAGAAAAGGAGGGGACAGACAGAAGAAGAGGGAGACAATGTGTCTGTCCTGAGAAGCAGCAAAGGAGCAAACACACTGCTCCACATGTGCGTTAGTCTGTCAGCCTGGATTCTGCTCTCCAGATGTTGGGGTGGATCCTATGGCAGGAGTATGGAGGAAAAAAGGATTTAAAAAGAAATCATATTTCAGGGGTGAAATTAACCTCTCCAGGTTTTGCAAAATGCAGCCTCTCTGTGTGATTTTTCAGAATGCTTTAACGAAATAACAAATTTTAGATTTAATGGTTTTTACAGGCTTGCTTGGCAGCGCCTCCTCCAAACATAAATGTTTGTGTGTGAAACTTGTCAGTGGCTTTTAGAACCAACATGCCTCAGAGTAAAAAGCACATTAAAGTTGTTCTCAGACCAGTCCTACTGAACTGAAAATTGTTTGTGGCGGGGGTCCCAAAATCTGATGGATCTTTCTCAATGCTCAATCTCTCCGAATCCAACCGTCTGAGAGCTTTGGCCATCACATCAAAACGGTGCTTGTGCATAACAAAAACATCTATATTTGCTGTGGCAATCAGAATACATCAGCGTCAAGTTAAGATTTTTTTTTTTAAAAATGCCAAATTTGCTTTCCCAGGCGCGGCAGAAAAATAAATCACTTATGGCATTTATGGTATATTTGTAACCCGAAACTGGTGGCTTCGTGTTACCGGGCACGACGTGTGCGGCACATAAACAAACACTGCACAAAAAAAAAAAGACAAGTCCCAGCTTTGTCTGCCTGACACTTCACCTCTGTGACCAGCATCCCACAACCAGGGCCACATGGGCCTTTCTGCTGAGCTTGTCTTTAGGTTGAGCCAGGCTCAACCCTGGGCTGGTCCTTGTGGCAGGACTGGGGTGTTCCATGGGACACTGGGGATGAGGTTTGTGCCTGGCCAGCCTTTGCCATTGTGAAGGAAAAGAGAATATCTGTGGATAAATATTTATGTGAATGCATTAAACAATGTGATTGTTCTTGCCTGAAGATCTTTCATGAGGCCCAGGAATGCAATACTGACGTGAAAAGATGGTGATACACAAATATTACCAAATTTCATGTTCATGACTGATCTGGAGTCACTGCTTTCAGCTGTTACACATGAAAACTCCAATCATGGACTTGCAATCATGTTGCAAATAGAAATGAGGCAATTTTATGTCAATATTAGGACAGAGCACTCTGGAAGCAGTCTGGATGTTTTCATACATATAATCATGGCTTCAGTAAAATTGTACATTTACAGAGACAGCTGGTGTGCCTTTTCCTGAATTGGAAAGCATCAGCTGAGCAGGGCTTGTGAGAAATCTCAGCTTGTAGTTTTGGTAAAAGCCAGAATCACAGATAGAGATTTCTTAGTGGTATTTTGCTGTTGGGTATGATCTTGACTCTGCTGGAAATCCCAAAAATGAGTGGACTCTGCAGTCCTTTCTTGCATCCACCACACAAATTGCATGGGGAGGTGCAGCACCATTTAACCAGGGCAAAACCAGTCTTTTCCTTCCTGATGCAACCAGGTGACATCTCCAAGTGTGCCCCACACAGCTCAGACAGGGTGAGGGCTGCTGGGGCTCCGTGGGTGAGAGCTTTCCAGGCTGAGCTTTCCACCATCACACACTGGAGTTTGTCAGAGGGAGAGCCTTGGAGCCGGCCGGGTGTGATTCATCCCTCCCGGCAAGGCCTCTGAGGCAATCTGACATTATTGGGACTGATATCATTAATTAATGAGGGCTGGATGTTATTCTTAGACACTGGATTGAGTATTGGGTAGGGAAGCCTATGAAAGGGCTCTTTGATTGAGGAAAATTCCTACGGCGCTGTCAAATTTGCTAACAAAATTAAATCATCTGCCAACTTTCCAAGTTGAGGAGCACATCCCTTCTGAAATCTTGACTGAGTCTCCTCAGTGCCTTCTTGGGATCAAGGGATTTTTGGATTTATATGCATGCCAAATGAAAAATGATAGCCTCCAAAATCCAGTTGTATTAAATCTACCAGGCAGGCTTTGGAGAAAGCATTTCTGTTGGTTTGCTGTAGCACAGATTCGATCCTCCCCCACCTTTGTTTTTGGCTCTGCTTGATTTAATGTGCTCGAGGTAGAAAGGAACCAAATCCCAGAGTTTTTGTGGAGCCTGGGAGTTGGTCACTGCTTCACGCCTGGGCAGTGTGACCTGCAGCCCCCCAACCATGGCATGTGCTCATACAGCTCAAACAAACCCCAGATTTAATGGGGTTTTTGTTTGGAATCAAAAAACAGGCTCCAAAGCAAATGTAGGGAGCTCTCCTTGCTCCCAGCACTCCTGTCTTTGGCGCTGGTGCTGCTCTTCTTCTTCCCGGTGATTTTCCTGCTTCTTTTCCCGACTGGCTGCTCCCTGAATGGACCCTGCAGGTGTCCAGAATTAGCCCAGCCTTTGCAGGCCTCTGGCAGCAGATTTATAAATAAAATGCTGTCATTTCAGCCCAGCCCCGGCAGGGCTGGGAGCGCAGGAAGCGCCGTGCACATGTGGGGTGGTCACACATGGATCCCATTGCAGCCCTAATAACTCTGGGATGGGGGGAGAGGGCTGAGGGGCTGCTGCCAGGTCAGCTCCCTCCCTGGTTCATCTGTCTCCAGGATGCTTTGTGGCAACAGAGGTGTCCAGGCCTGGCCAGTCCCTCAGTTTGTTCTCACTGCCACAGTTTTGGGGCAAGGAAGTGGCAGATGTGGCCAGCAGTGCTGAGCCTGCTCTTTGGGGTTGAGTTAAGGTTGAGGTAAGGTTGAATAGGTACTTTTGGGATGATCCCCCCTCAGTGATGGTGATTGTGTCCCCAAGAGTCCTTCTGGAACATGGTTTGGACCTGGGGGTGCTGCTGACAGGGGCTGGACACGAGCCCAGGGGTGCCCAGGTGGACAAGAGGCCCCTGGCAGCTGGGCTGGATGGGGAATTGTGTGTGCAGCAGGAGCAGGGCAGGGATTGTCCCTCTGGGCTGGCTCTGAGAGGCCCCTCCAGGGCTGGGCCCAGTTCTGCTCCTGCAGGAGAGCCCTGGAGGGGCTGGAGCGTGTCCAGGGCAGGGAATGGAGCTGGGAAGGGGCTGGAGAATCCCTGAGGAGCTGGGCAGGGGCTGAGGCTGGAGCAAAGGAGGCTCAGGGGCCCTTGTGGCTCTGCACAAGTCCCTGCCAGGAGGGCACAGCCGGGGGGGTCGGGCTCTGCTCCCAGGGAACAGGGACAGGAGCAGAGGGAACGGCCTCAGGCTGGGCCAGGGCAGGCTCAGCTGGGCCAGCAGCAGGAATTTGCCCATGGAAAGGGAGCTCAGGCCTTGGCAGGGGCTGCCCAGGGAGCTTTGGAGACCCAAGGAATGCCTAGACATGGCACTCAGAGCTCTATTTGCCAAGGTGGGGATGGCCACAGGTTGGGCTGGGAGGATTTTGGAGGTGTTTCCCACCATGGGTGATTCTGTGATTCCATTATTGTGCGCTGTGGATCAGGTTTGTCTCTCAGCTGTAGCACATCGTGCTCAGCCTCTGGGATACGTGTGCCTGCACACACACACAGCTGGGAGCAGAGCAGCAGCCACCTCAGCTGAATAAAGCATGAGAATGTTTACTGCTCGGGAGAAAAAACAAATCTGTTATGAATTGTGCTAATTATACAGAGCCTTGACGTGGTACTGCACAGTACAGCAGAAAGACCCGAGTTATTTGGATCCCCCATTTGGTTTGGTGTGGCTTGCATCCATGAACCAGGCTCTAATCTCCAATTCTGGCTGCTGGAGGGAGGAGTTTTTTTAGGGATGTGTGTGTGACTTTTCTTCAGATATCTGCTCTAGAGGCGCCCTTCAAGCATTTTGCTTCTGTTGCCAGGATCAACAGACGAGGTGCTGGAACACACTGATAAATTAAATAGCAACAAGTTACCCAGACCTAATGGTATTAATCCAGGAGTTTTGAAAGGCCTGAAGAATGAAGTGCCTGAGCTGCTCACAGCACAAATGTATGGACTCAGGGGAAGTGGGGAACTTAAGAGTGACAGTCTTTGTACTTGCTTCTAAAAACAAACACGAGAGCAGAGCTGGGAAGCACCTCCAAGCCTTACTGCAGGGCAAAAATAACACCTAACCAGTCGTAATAATAAACAATGGCAAAGTTATAAATACACCTCCTCCATCAACCATGTGAAGTGGCATGTATTAACTAAAGGAAAATTGGAAGTCTTTGTTGTAGCACAGTTTTTAGGTCACACAAAAAAAAAAAAAATAAAATGCAGATTTGAAAGAAGGGGTTTAGTTTTTAAAAAATCAGCTCAAAAAGCTTTCTAGTCAAAAGAAAAAGTGCCATTTGGTCAGCCATTAAAAATGGATAGGAAAGAAACAAGAAAAAATAACAAGGAAAAGCCATGATAAAAATTTGTCAAAATTAATTTTTCAGGCTGGCACTCAAGACCAGTAGCAGGGTGTCTCAAATCACATCCTAAATCTGGTGTTGTTTAATCCATTTGGTAATGAGCTGGAAGACAGGAAGTGAGATTCCAATCAGATTGGAGAGTATATCCATGGTAATATATTTTTTAGGTTATTCAGGACAAACTGAAGGAAATACAGAATGTTTCACCAAGCCAAGCAGAAAGCGCCGTGCTCTGACAATCCCATCTGAGAAAGTGATGTCAAAAAAAATCTGTGCCATTGAATAACTATCACTGCAATTAAAAATCACTGAAAAGCAGTTTTGAGACACTGCATTAATCTTCTCCCATGCTGAAAACTGATCTCTGGCTCTCTGCTTATCAGGTTCTAATTTATAGTGAAATATGAACCTGCATCCTATGACAACCATTTCTCTTTGATAACCTTCTTAAAAGTTTTTGTGCACAAAGTTCTAAGCTTGTGGTACACTTGTATTCTGTCTGGGCCCGGCAGTGATCCATGTGGTGCAGTGGCTGACAAATGGCAGGGATGGTAATTAATACCATAATCAGCTTTTGGAGCTGCTCTGATGGAGTAAAAATGCTTGGGGAGTTTGATTTGTATTAGAATCACACAGAACGGGTAAAGGGACCACAGAGGGTCCCTGGTGCCACCTCCCTGCTCCAGCAGGGCCATCCCAGAGCTCAGGGCACAGGGCTGGGTCCAGGTGGCTCTGGAATGTCCCCAGGAGGAGCCCCCAGAGCCCCTCTGGGCTCTGCTCAGGGCTGGGCACTGCCCAGGGCACAAGTTGTGCCTCCTGGGAGGGGAATTGCTGGGCTCAGGCCCTGCCCATTCCTCTTGTCCCATTGCTTGGCACCAGAAAGAAGAGCCTGGTGCATCTTCCTGACACCCTGCTGGCTGCCCAGTGCTAGAAATCAAAGTTTCTTGACATCAAATCAAGTTAATAATTTTCCTTTGTGAAAGTTTCTGAAAGGAAATCTTCTCATGCCCCTCCTAAGATCTATGGGATGTTCGAGTCAGAGCTGTAGGGTCCGGCCTGGCATCCATTGCCCTTCACAGCAGAGGGAAATCTCAAACTGAAGAAATGAACCAGCAGCTCCAAAATGATGGATTTTGCCTTTAAAGGGTGCAAATTCTCCTGATCCTATAAGTACATGCCTTAAGTAGAAGCTCTCCAAGACAGCTTTAATGGGAACACTGGGATCTGGTAGTGCAGGACTTCCCACAGTGTCAGCTGGGCTTTTCTGAAAAAATATGATAAAAATGAGAGCTGTGAAAGCCTGGGTGGAGCTGTGTGAGAGAGAGTGTGTGGCTGACAGCATTTTTCCAGGAAACTGGACAGTGGGCCCGTGATTTCAGATGCTTTACTACTTCTGATGAGCAAACCAGGCTGGGTGAGGCTCAGATAATGCCTGTCCCCACTGTTAGAGACTTTCATGTGGTTTAGATATAGAGCATTTAAATTGTTTTGGAGGAGAGACTTTAATGAGATGGCAGTTTTGGAAGTGCTGGCTGTAATAGCAGCACTGTTAATATTACTGGTTTTGGCATGGCAGACATGAGAAAAGTATTTTTAGAGCCAGACATCTGAGAGGCTTGCCAGGGGGTAGCATCTCTTCTCTCTGTCGTGCTCTGCATGTGGCTTTAACTTGAAACCATTATTCCCTCTGGGCCAGCAAACCATTTTGGCTAAAATTTGCCTTGGATGTGGGAGACAAGGATCAGCTTCACACATGTGGGCAGAACCCACACATCTCATTCCTGCCTCTTCCAGAGATAAGCTGTGAGGGAGTTCCCTGAAATATTTCACTTGACGGAGCAGAGGAAACATTTTTTGAAGGGAGAGGTGCTTTAAAGAAAGGAAGGAATCTGTAATTACATAACTTCCATTGCTGTCAGCCTGCATTTTAATGAGTTTGATTTTCAGGTAGCAAATGAGTAGAAATCCATCCTCAAACAGTCTGTTGGCTGCTTTACCCCAAAGCATAAACATGTTTTCTTATCCATTCTGTATATTTATATTTGGGAGCAAAACTCTCTAAGAAATATCCTTTAAAGTTTTTGTTTTTGTTTCCCTAAAAAGCAAAATATTATAAATCCTTTAAAGAGACAGAGGATATGAAATTGCTGTTTCAAAGATATTGAATGAGATTTATTAATCATTAATAGATATTAATGAGCCCACTGTCAGGAAAGCAATGCAAGATACTAAACTTGCCTGCTTTGAAGAGTTCTGCTCTCTGAAGGGAATAAAATTGAAGCAATGTAGGAGAATTACCTTGAAAGCTGGGAGTAGATGATTCTGAAAGCCTCTTCCCACCTTGATGATGATGATGATGATGATGGTTGGTTCAGCATCCATGGGTACCAGATCTCAAAGGTGAATTTTGCAGCACGTTCCAGATGAACAGAGCTGCAGACATTGTGGATGTGGCTTCTGGTTCAGGACTTTGCAATAAAGGTTTGCCAACAAGAAATGAGGAAAATGCATCATTGTTTTAGAGCTGTGTGAGAACTCTTTTTTTCTGCCTGAAACTAGATCTTAAACTGATATACAAACACATGGATAGAAATAACTTCATTTTCTGAGTGAAGGTTGGTGGCCCCTTTTGAAATCTGGGCTAGCCTGAACTTCACATCTGAGTAGGTGGCTCCAGAAGGAGCCAGCCTGACCAGCCTGGAGCTTTCAGATAACCAGCACAAGCAGAAATATTTCCCCTAAACTCAGCTTTACTCAGCTTTAGCCTGGTAGGCCAAACTATCTCCAAACTGACAGAAGTAGTTTAGTTTCGACACTGAGGCTGTTTTGCAATCTTCCCCTCCTGACACACATGTGCAGTTTGGCTGCTATTTATCACTTTAAATTGTCCCCTATCAAGTATGAAAAGTGTTATGAGTAGCTGGGATGAAGTGCAGGCTCTGAGGAAGACAGTGATAGAACTCCCCTGGCTTTAACGGAGACAGGATTTAACCCTCACCCTCTTTTTTTTTTTAGCTCTCTGAGTAAACTTCTGTTGGTGATGAACTGTATCACTCCTTGCTGTTTTATTTTGGCAGGCTTCAATGGAAGATAATAGCATGTATTTTTAAAAGTCAAGTCACTAGCTTTGTAAAAGGAAATTAAATACTCACTTCTAAGCATAATTAGTCTATTTAAAAAAAAAAAAGAGAGAGTAGTAGAGTCATCCAGAGGGAGATGACAAGATAAACTGGTGAGTAGAGCTCTTAAGGCCAAGTGTTTGAGTACATTTTAACAAACTGTTTAAGTTCTAAATACTATATTTTTTTTCTTCCATAGTTATCCATGGACATGGAGTTATTCCTGCATATTTGTACAGATATGTACAGATATTATTTTGAAGTAATTCACAGATTGCATCAGTCCATTCATAGCTTGAGCAAGCCCCAGCCTGAATTCACTAAGTTGATTTAAAAACCTGTACTCGGACTGTGGGACTGGTGAGCTCCCTGCCTTTCCTGTAGTAGATTTTGTTAATGGATGATTGAAATTGTCCAAGCTATGGGCCAGAAACAAATCCAGCAGGGCTCATTTTGGAATCATTCTGTGCAGAACTCCCTCAAATAAATACTCAGTGAAAAGTCACTTGTATGCTCAGCCACCAAACCATCACAGCCTTGCCATAATTTCACGTCAGTCACTTCAAAACGTGCCACATCAAAAACTAGAAATATTTACTTTTTTTTACAACAGTGGAATGTATGGATTTGCTGTACTTATTTTGGAAGGTTGAGGTAGCACACAGGCTGGTAATTCCTTTTCTGTATGGAGTTATAAATACAGTCACTAATTGTGTCACATTTTAAGGAAGTTTATAGAAAATTCTCCTGAATTTTTACTAGCAGTGTTTATTTACTCTTGAAGATAAGTGATTACAAATGAGCTTGTGAAGCTTCAGAAATGGCAAACAGTAAATAATTTTTTTCAGTATGCAAATACTTGCCTGCATTGATTACTGTATTTTGACACATAATGATAAAGCATTAATGTGAGAAATATATTATACAAAACCATGATGATCACCAAGGTTCAGTAATGTCTTTATGGCCTTCCAAAATCCAGCATGTGTAAACTTGGTTAAATTAGTTGTGGTGCAGTTTGACATATGGGAGGTTTGGGAGATTTGGATGAAAAGCATTAACCCTGGCACTTGAGGTATTTTTGTTTGTTTGTTTTTGAGGGGTTTTTTGTTTGCTTTTTTAAAGAAAATGTATACACAAATTAATATATCTTGGGGTTTTTTTGTTAGGTTCCATTTCACCTGCCTTCAGACATCTACAATGTCTGCATTTAAACTATTTATCTGAAGCTCTTTTTGGAGAGTCATATTTTGAGGTGGGAAGAGCCCTTCAGGATCATCCAGTGCCATGACAGCCCCACGAGCATCATCCCAATCCCTGTCCCCAAGGGCCACATCCAGACTGCTCTGGGACAATTCCAGGGACTCCAAACCTCCCTGGGCAGCTCAGCCCAGGGGAAATTTTCTTTCCCAATCTCCAACCTGTGCAATTTGAGGCTATTTCCTCTCATTTTTTCCCTGCTCCCCCTGTCAGGAGTTGTGCAGAGCAGTGAGGTCCCCCCTGAACCTCCTCTTCTCCAGGCTGAGCCCCTTTCCCAGCTCCATCAGTCTCTCCTCATCAGATTCATGTTCCACCCCTTCTCCAGCTCCATTCCCTTCTCTGGACCTACTCCAACATCTCAGTGTCCTTTTTTTTGAAGGGAGGGAGTCAGTGTCCTTTATTTTGTAGAGAGGACTTTCCTCCTCCAGTGGGAGGGAACCTGACATTTTTAAGGGTAAAAATAACCTCAGCTGAAATCAGTTGCTGCAAACACCCAGGAAACACTATTCCTGCAGCACACACACTCCTGATTCCCTGCACAGATGTCCTGGCATTGCTTTTCCCCTGTTTTTTTCCCACCTGCAGGGCTGGGAAGCCTTTGGGAGGAGGGCAGGGTTGTCCCGGGGCGGTGGCCCTGGAGAAGCGGAGCTGTCCAGCACCTCCAGCTCCTCAGGGCAGGGCTGCTGCTCCAAGAGAGGACAGGAGAAACAGGAGAAGCAGGAGAAACCTTCCCCATTCTCCCAGAGAACACTTCCCTGCTCCACAGCTGCTCCCAGCATCGCTTTTGAAGCCTTCCCTGCTGGCAGGGGCTCGGGGGGCACCGCGCGCGGCTGACATCATCCACAAACGTTCAGCACAAGCGGGGCTGGGCCGGATGGAAGCTCCGCTTTGGAAGATGCTCTCGGAAAGGCTGCAGCCTTCAAAGCTGGCTCCTGAGCCCTGCCCTGCGATACACGGCCTTTGTTTTGCATAAATGTTTGTTTTAATGAGGTAGCGCGATGCAGATCGTCCAAATCAAAAACATGTGATGCACCCTAGGCAAGAGAAAGGCAATAACTACACAGATTTTTGAGGGGGGCTAGTCATACCACAGGCTACCATTATAACTGAAAAAACAACAAGAATTTTAATATAGCTGTCTGGCCAAATATATTAATTTAAATTGAATGGCTTTTTCTGATATTATAGCTGTGAGGCACAATGTTCTACTGGCAGGCATCTTCAAAACCTTTTTTAGAAGATTTGCTTCAAATTATTTCTGTGCACCAGATCTTGATGGTATGTGCATTTGGGAGTCTGACCAAAGGGGGAAAAAAAGCTTTTGATTAAATCAATGACCTTTCCTGGAGGTTGAAAGAAATGGAGATTGTAATACAAAAAGCTGCCTCTTCCAACAGTGTTTTCTTCAAAACATTCTCTCTGAGCTCTCCTCCATTAACGTTGCCCTAAGTTTTTCACAAATGTTTGTATCCTTGTGCCAGCACAGAAATATTCTTTCCCACCAGTGAATCCTTTAAAATAAATTTCAGTCATTTCCGTGATTATTTCCCCAAATAATTTCCTGACCACCAGTTTCCATTCTTTGCCAGAGAATCCTGTTTCTCCAAAACCTGGCAAAACTGGTTTCCCTCAGCTAATTGGATGTCTTGGCAAACTAGAGACATTTTCCTGCTTGCTTGGAGATGAAAAGTGTGATCATTTCTTAATTATTTTCCGGATTGATTTCACTTGATAAAAAACAGCATCGACTCATCCTGGCAAATGTCTTTGCACTTTGTAATTATTCCATGAATCAAAGCTCTGGGAAGCCACCAAAAGTGAGAAGAACATGGAATATCCTTCCCCAGAGGTTGATGTTCATGAAAGTTGAGTCTCCCAAGGAGAACAATACCTTGTAGAATATTAGCTTGGCTATTGTTAGATTAGACAACAAAGGCATCAGAAATTTCAGCAAAAGATTATGGCTCAGTTATGGCTCCTGCGTGGAGCTGCTGGGGGATAAAGTTTGCTTTTGTGCTCACCTGGGTGGCTTCATTGTCACTTGGGTTGGGACAACCCACAAACAGCTTGGAGGAGCCTCTCAGTGTTTCTTCTCACACTGTCAGGGGTGGAATTTGGTTCTCTGCTCTCTGCAGACAAAGTTGTCTTTGAGAGCAGAAGAAATCTGAAGTGACCCTTTTTAGGGAGCACATTTCTGATTTGGTTTTTTTTGGGTTTTTTTGTTTGTTTTGTTTTTTGGCTTGTGGAAGTTTGATATATAAATCATAGAATCCCAGAATGGTTTGGGTTGGAAGGGACATTAAAGCCCATCCAGTGCCACCCCTGCCATGGCAGGGACACCTCCCACTGTCCCAGGTGTTCCCAGCCCCAGTGTCCAACCTGGCCCTGGGCACTGCCAGGGATCCAGGGACAGCCACAGCTGCTCTGGGAATTCCATCCCAGCCCCTGCCCACCCTGCCAGGGAACAATTCCCAATTCCCAATATCCCATCCATCCCTGCCCTCCTTCATGTTAAGGCTGTTCTCTAATTACTAATTCCCTAATGACTATTTCCTGTTTTCATATCCAATTTTTGATGAATTTGTTTACTTACCTGAATGTTATCTGAATTTCCAACTCTACCATTGGAGTGTTTGAAGTCTTTCTTCTGGATACATGCACTTGATTACTTGAAGTTCAGAGTTCTGGAGGACTCAGTGCTATGGCTCAACTGACAAGGTGGTGTTCAATCAAAGGATGGACTTGATCTTGGAGATTTTTCCCCAGCCTTAATGACCCTTTGATTCCATGTCCAAGCCTGCACTGAATTTGAGCATTTCCCAGAAAAAAGTTCTGATTTATAAGCCTGGCTCTTATGAAACAGAGGTGGATTTTTCTTTTATCTGTGTCCCCAGCTGTAATTCTCCCAGGGCTGGATCTGGAGAGGTGCTGGTCCCCCAGGACTTTGGGTGGGAGACTACTTTTCTGCTAGTCCTGCTCATCATTTTCTGGAAACTTTCTGTATAATATTTAACATTTTATTAGCTCCCCATCTGGGATTTTTGTTTCTTCCACCAATTCCTGCAATTCCATGTATTTCTACATGTATTTACCAAACAATCTTGGATTCAGGAAGCAGCCAAAACACATGCTTGACTTTGAGGATAAGCTTAAAATTCACCAAGTGTCTTGGTTTGGAAAGACAGGTGTCTGTTAAGGAAGGCAGGACCCTCCCTTCAAATGGAAAATGCAAATCCCCCCCCTCTGAATTATTATAATTTTGAAATTAAGGGGCTCTCAGGCAAAGATATGGGAGTAGGAATAACAGTTCTTTATTAGGAAAAAATAAAAATAAAATAAAAATGCAGTGATACAAAGCAGCACTGCCAGTCAGCCCAGTCCCTGCCCCCTGTGTGCCAGGGCGGGGGCACAGCCCCATCCCATGGGGGCCCAGCCCTCCTGCAGTGCCAGCTGTGGCTCTGCTGCAGCAGGGCTCCTGCACAAGGGGGGAGTTTTCCTCTGCAGCTCCAGGGCTGCTGCAGATGGGCCTGGGCTCCCTCTGGCAATGCAGGGCAGCAGAAAGCTGCTCCTCTGGCAATGCAGGGGGCAAAGGCTGCTGTGCTGGGCCAGGCTCAGATTGGATCCAGGCAGGAATGCTTGGCTCCTCCCCTGGGCGGAGCATCTCCCCATGGGATGCTGGGATTGGATCAGCCCTGCAGGGACACTCCCTGGCCATGGACAGCAGAGATCTCCTGGAGGGAGGGTTGGCTGTGGGAGAGAGAAAGGAAAAACTGCCCATGGACAGCAGAGAGCTGCCCCAGCTCTGACAGATGGGGACAGAACACACACCCCATTTCCAACCTGAGACACCAGCTGTAATGGGGTTTGAGCATCTGCTTAGGATGAAATCTAAAATTAAATGTCCTTCCTGAATAAGGATGTTCTTCTGAGCCAGCCCCTGCTTGCAGTGCCTCAGCCTGGGCCCTGGCTGTCCCTGAGTGTGTCAGACACGCCGGATGCTCTCAGTAGTGGTTGATCTGATGAAAGAATTCATCTCCGAGTCATAAAGAAACCACAAGTTTCCTTCACTTTCAGTCTGCTGCTTTGATATCCTTGGTCAGCAGTTCTCCTCAAAAACCATCCCCCAGTGAAGTCCCATCCCTCATGATCTGGTTTATGCAGCCTGATTTACCCACTGCATGGAGATGTTTGTCACCCTGCTGCATCTTCTGCATTCCCTTCCTTGGATATTCTGAATATCTGGGGAAGGAGGCTCCTTCCATGTCTTGCCCAGGGAATCTCCATGTAATTGAAGTCTGAACACAGTGATTAGAGCATGAATTTACGTGTAGCATTTCCATAAGGTACTTTAATGCATGAGATTAATTTTAATCTGGAGGTGTTCCAATTTAAAAATTATGGAATCACTTAAATAAATAAATAATTTTTTTTAAGTGCAGGAAAAAAGACACCCCACTCAAAAGAAAATTAAACTGAGGGAAAAAAATCTCTCCAAATGAACCTTCACCTGTAGCAGCTGAACATTTTGTTAAGAGCTGAACACACAAAAATCATCTTTGTAATCCAAGAGTCAATTGTTTTGAGTTCTTTTGTGCAGTATTGAGAATAATAACATAAATTACCACATATGACTTTGGATATTCATGGTGCACAAAGTTCTGTGGTGTTCCAATTTAAAAATGGTTGAGTTACTTTAATTAATTAATTAATTAATTTTTAGATGTGTAGGGGAAAAAGTCACCCCACTCAGTAAGAAAAATCAACCTGAGGGAGAGAATGCCTCCAAATAAACCTTTATCTGTAGCAGCTGGACATTTTGTGAAGAGCTGAACACACGAAAATCATCTTTGTAATTGAAGAGCCAATTGTTTTGAGTTCTTTTGTACAGTATTTAGATTAATAACATAAATCAACACATAAGATTTTGGGTATTCATGATGCACAAAGCTCTGTGGTGTTCCAATTTAAAAATGATGGAGTAACTTAAATAAATAAATAAATCAAAAAGAATTTTTTAAAAGTGTAGGAAAAAAGTCACCCCACTCCATAAGAAAATGAACCTGAGGGAGAGAATACCTCCAAATGAACTTTCACCTGTAGCAGCTGAACATTTTGTTAAGAGCTGAACACATGAAAATCAGCTTTGTAATCAAAGAGTCAGTTGTTTTGAGTTCTTTTGTGCAGCATTTATATTAATAACATAAATCACCACATATGATTTTGGATATTCATGGTGCACAAAGTTCTGTGGTTTGGTATCGGAAGCTTGAAAAGCAATGTTTACCAACCTTACTTGAACTTACTGGTATCATCTTATTTATTACCCCTGCAACTCTTTTTTTAAAGGACAATTTCTGGAATGACAGCTGAGTAACATCAGCCTTGCTGTAACATTTTTGCATTTTTTTATATTCCTATTAGAAGCTCAAGCCAGAAAAAATACCCCAGTTTTTTGGCAGCTGATTAGAACCACTGACTCTGATTTTTGACTCTGCAATTACATGGTTCTGTGTCAAATAAGGCGTTCCAAATTCTTTCCTGGTGGAGAGAGCTGTGTGGCTGGCAGTGTCTCCGTGGACTTGCTTGGATCCTGCCCGTGATGTTGGCAGATGCTTTGGTTCTGCACATGCTTGGCTTGAACAAACCTGCACAAACACAGCTTGCAGAGAAGTGCACTCCTTCATCACTTCACCCCCGTGTGCTGTTGATGTTCCAGTGGCAAACAAATCTTCCCTGACCCCCACACCTGGGGCTGCCAATGTGCAGGACCCAGGGCAAGTCTGGGATTGAAGGTTCTGATTCGGGGAGGTGTCAGAGGAAGCACCAAATGGTCCTTCTGGTGTTTGCAATTCACCCCTCACAGGAGAACTGAGGAGAAGGTGGGAGGATGAGCTCTGGAGGGAGGTGCTGGGTGGGGAATCTTCTCCTGGTGTGATGGTGTTCACAGCGGTTTTCAGACTGGGGAAGAGACGAGGATCTGACTCCGTGTTTCAGAAGGCTTGATTTATTATTTTATGATATATATATTACATTAAAACTATACTAAAAGAACAGAAGAAAAGGTTTCATCAGAAGGCTGGCTAAGAATAGAATAGCAAAGAATGATAACAAAAACTTCTGTCTCAGACTCTCTGTCCAAGCCAGCTGACTGTGATTGGCCATTAATTAGAAACAACCACGAGACCAATGAGATGCACCTGTTGCATTCCACAGCAGCAGATAACCATTGTTTACATTTTGTTCCTGAGGCCTCTCAGCTTCTCAGGAGGAAAAATCCTAAGGAAAGGATTTTCCATAAAAGATGTCTGCAACATCCTGGCACTGCTGTCTTGGGAATTCAGGGATGCAGGTGATCCCAGTGCTGAGCATATCCTGGGCTACTGTGGGCAAAGGATTGGGGGTTCCCTCCTTGAAAACTTGGAGAATCATCCTCTTTCCTTCCTTTGCTTCCACAAGTGCCCTGAAAGCCAAGTGTGGAAACCACTTAAAAATACCAGCTCAAGGGAATGCTTGGTGTTTTCAAAGCCTGTGTTATTTTTTTTGAGAACCACCAAGTTTGTCCTGAGCTAACAAATGTCTTCAGCTGTCCCCAAAATCACATTCTTTGGCAAATAAGCTGCATTGCCCATAAATAAATATGATTTCACTGAGCTGTGATGGAAGAGATGCAGAGTGGTGAGAGAAAGTCTGGAAAGTCTGGAACCTTGGAGGGGAAGGAGCTCTGTGTTTGAGTGTTCAGGTGTAAAACCGCCTGGCCACCCCAAATACCTGTGTTTAATTGGCAAAATAGGCTGATCTGCTGAGAAACTCCTGAGGCTGCCCTGGCTCTATCAGCAGCTCAGGGTGGAAGGTCGATATTCCACATCAGGCAGGAAAATCTGGGTTTTCTGAAATTTTTCTGCATTTTTTTCACCTGCTGTTTAAATCACCTGAAGCTCTGATGGCAATGATAAATCTCACACTGGAAATACAAACCAGTGGCTTCAATCATTTGGGTGTGTGGGGTGTGAAGGAACCTAACCAGACTTAATAACAGCTACAATGAAACATCTCATAAAAAGTGAAAATTTAAAAAAAATAACGCCCCAAACCTGTGAAACCACATCCATAAATTTGTTCCTTACATTTTATGTAGTCTTCACTGAACTCAGTGAGAACGTAGCCTTGTGTAAAGATAAGGCAGCTGTGAGTCTTTGCAGGACTGCAGTTCATGTCTGTGGTGTTATTTTCAAACCCAAAATGAGATCATTAAGAAGAAATCCAGCAGTTACAGTCACCAAGTGACACATCACAGGTACCAGCAGTGTCCTTTGTTGAACCTAGGAACTGAAAAGCTATGAAATATTACCACTCAGCTAAAACATAAATCTTGGCTACTTTAAAGTCTGAGGAAAATTTTTCTTCTTTTTCTTTCCTGTTCTCTTTTTTTTTTTTTTTTTTTTTTTTTTTAATGCCAGATCATAAAAATAAAACGATGATGGCATGAGTAACATTTTTTCAGCCCTCCTACCATAGCCTATTTGCCACTTACAAACCAAAATGGGTTGGGAGGGACCCTAAAGCTCATCCAGTGTGATCAGTATTTTAAATTTAATTTTGTAACTGCTATTAAACCATGTAGTCATGGCAGGGACACCTTCCACTGTGCCAGGCTGCTCCAACCCCAATGTCCAACCTGGCCTTGGGCACTGCCAGGGTCCAGGGGCAGCCACAGCTGCTCTGGGAAACCTCTACCAGTGCTTCACCAGCCTCACAGCCAAGAATTCCTTCCCGATATCCCATCTATCCCCACCATTCCCTGTGTGCTGTCCCTGCATCCCCTGGGAATTGTCTCTCTCCAGCTTTCCTGGGGCTCCTCCAGGCCCTGCAAGGCCACCCTGAGCTCAGCCCAAAGCTTCTCCTGTGCAGGTTCAATCCAACAATCCAAATTCTCCCAGATTTTCCTCATGTCTTGGTTGTTAAAATGGAATTGTGTAGGATTCTGGTTACAACTTGATGAGGGAAAAGAGGATCACCCCTCCATCAAGTCACTCAAATCTCTTTCCTCAAGGACATCCTGTCCAGATTTCCACTGCTCCTCTTGGGGAAATGCAGTAGGAATTTAGATCCAAATGTTTAAGCAGTCTGTAGACCAGTCAGCATCCGGCAGTGTGAGAAATTCTGGGCTAATTCTGGAGTGAGTAAAATGAAGTAATTCAAAGTCAGATCCAAGCAGGATCGTTTGAAAATCCACCTTTCAGCTGAAACTAGAGATGCAGACACAGCATACAGGTGACTGCCATGAAAAGTTTGGCATTTTCTGGGACCAGCCCCAAAACACAGATCCTGTCAGAGCAAGTGCCCCATTCCATGGAATAATGCTGCACACAGAATTTAATTCCTTTTCTACTGGATCCCAGCTCATTGTGAGTGGTTGTTGGGAAAGTCACGGGCTACCAAGGTAATTCAGCACACATGTTGTAGCAAGCTTTTCACACATGTCTGGCAAGCCTCTCGCAGTAGGAGAAGGCTTTAGGGATTCTTTCCCCAGCCTTAAATCGTGCATTAAATCCTATCAATTATTGGTTCCCTCCCTGTTTCCACTTCTGCTCATTTCTTGTTATTGGGCAGCAGTTTTTGTGGATTGTAACATGATTAACTTAGAGCCCTCTGAAACTCAGAATTTCCAGTTTGCAGAAAACTGTCATATTGTGTCATTTGGTTGAATTCCCAGTGGGTTGAAACTTTACTCCCACTGGAGCAAAAGAAATTTTGCCATTCATGTTGGTGGAAGCAGGACATTGTCTTTATTTTCATTTATATCTGTTTATTTCTTGATAATATATCCTTATTCTATATTTATTTCTTAAAGCACTGTGTGACCTACAAAGTGTTTTAGATATGGGTAAAAAGGTTGTGATGATCATGACAAATCCCAGGTCTGTAAAAGCTCT
This sequence comes from Emberiza elegans, assembly GCA_024865655.1. Taxonomy (NCBI): domain Eukaryota; kingdom Metazoa; phylum Chordata; class Aves; order Passeriformes; family Fringillidae; genus Emberiza; species Emberiza elegans. The sequence goes on from JALJVW010000163.1 coordinate 7,039,235, forward strand.
GAGTTAGATTTAACTTGGCAATTAACTATATTCAGTGTTCTTTTTTCTAAATGCCCACAGTTTTTATCCATTAAAGTAAATGAATAGTCCCCAGGAGAAAATATTTTGGTTTATCGTTGCCAAGTCCTTTGATTTCACTGTAGTACTTTAAAGATAATAATCTCATTTTCTTATATGCTGTTGGAAAGCTTTTCTGGGAAACCTCTACCAGTGCTTCACCAGCCTCACAGCCAAGAATTCCTTCCCGATATCCCATCTATCCCCACCATTCCCTGGGTGCTGTCCCTGCATCCCCTGGGAATTGTCTCTCTCCAGCTTTCCTGGGGCTCCTCCAGGCCCTGCAAGTCCACCCTGAGCTCAGCCCAAAGCTTCTCCTCTCCAGGTTCAATCCAACAATCCAAATTTTCCCAGATTTTCCTCATGTCTTGGTTGTTAAAATGGAATTGTGCAGGATTCTGGTTACAACTTGATGAGGGAAAAGAGGATCACCCCTCCATCAAGATACTCAAATCTCTTTCCTCAAGGACATCCTGTCCAGATTTCCACTGCTCCTCTTGGGGAAATGCAGTAGGAATTTAGATCCAAATGTTTAAGCAGTCTGTAGACCAGTCACCATCCAGCAGTGTGAGAAATTCTGGGCTAATTCTGGAGTGAGTAAAATCAAGTAATTCAAAGTCAGATCCAAGCAGGATCGTTTGAAAATCCACCTTTCAGCTGAAACTAGAGATGCAGACACAGCATACAGGTGACTGCCATGAAAAGTTTGGCATTTTCTGGGACCAGCCCCAAAACACAGATCCTGTCAGAGCAAGTGCCCCATTCCATGGAATAATGCTGCACACAGAATTTAATTCCTTTTCGACTGGATCCCAGCTCATTGTGAGTGGTTGTTGGGAACGTCACGGGCTACCAAGGTAATTCAGCGCACATGTTGTAGCAAGCTTTTCACACATGTCTGGCAAGCCTCTCGCAGTAGGAGAAGGCTTTAGGGATTCTTTCCCCAGCCTTAAATCGTGCATTAAATCCTATCAATTATTGGTTCCCTCCCTGTTTCCACTTCTGCTCATTTCTTGTTATTGGGCAGCAGTTTTTGTGGATTGTAACATGATTAACTTAGAGCCCTCTGAAACTCAGAATTTCCAGTTTGCAGAAAACTGTCATATTGTGTCATTTGGTTGAATTCCCAGTGGGTTGAAACTTTACTCCCACTGGAGCAAAAGAAGTTTTGCCATTCATGTTGGTGGAAGCAGGACATTGTCTTTATTTTCATTTATACCTATTTATTTCTTGATAATATATTCTTATTCTGTATTTATTTCTTAAAGCACTGTGTGACCTACAAAGTGTTTTAGATATGGGTAAAAAGGTTGTGATGATCATGACAAATCCCAGGTCTGTAAAAGCTCTGAGTTAGATTTAACTTGGCAATTAACTATATTCAGTGTTCTTTTTCTAAATGCCCACAGTTTTTATCCATTAAAGTAAATGAATAGTCCCCAGGAGAAAATATTTTGGTTTATCGTTGCCAAGTCCTTTGATTTCACTGTAGTACTTTAAAGATAATAATCTCATTTTCTTATATGCTGTTGGAAATGTCTTTCTCTAGGCATACTGAGGTTTGAGAATACAGAAATCAGATCAGGTAGGACTTAAAGTGGAATTTCTTGTGTGTTTGGAATAGTTGGTATTTGACACCAGGCCTTACAGATCCAATGTGATCAGTATTTTAATTTAATTTTGTAACCATTACAAAACCATGTAGCTAAGCAGTGTTAGTTAAAAGTGAATTTTTAACTTTTTTTTGCCTCGCAAGGCAGATGGTATTAGTGGGTCTTTGCAAGAGGCAGAAATATCAGACAGTTACAGAAATGTGTGAATTTTATCCTTTTTGAATCACACACCCAGGTCTTGGGAATATTCCTAGAAGATGTAACATCTTCCCAAATGCTTAATTTCTAATGAGTTTAATGAATCTTAGGGCAAAATAGAGAATTTCCCTTTGGTAGAAGGACAGCTGTCTAAGTGGAAAAAGGCTGATTGACACTGAGGAATAAGATTGATTGGAAATCCTTTTTTTTGCTGTTTTCAAATATTGAAACTACACCTGAATTCATAATTAGTATTTCACAGTCCTGAGGGTTTCTGTTTGTGTCTGCTGGAGCGGGGATGGGCTTGTCCCTGAGTGTGGGCACGGAGCTCAAGGTGCTCCAGGAGTGGCAGATTGCAGTTTTTAAGAATGATCTGGATTAGCCCCGGTCTTTCGGGGTCACTGAGTTTCAAACACAGATATTCCACATCTGTTTCTTGTTCACAGCCACTAACAAAGAAGTGCAATATCAAGAGAGTCCCAAACAGCAGAGTGTGAGAGACACTTTAATAGGTTCCATTCTTGATGAAAATCTTGGAGCAGCCTCACTAATACGGGGTAGAAATCCAATATTCCAGACATATTTGCTGTGTGAAGTGGCCATCAATCCAGGGATGGGAGGACTTTGAAGGACACTGACAAATAACCACTTCAAACCATTGTGTAGTTCAGTTAAAATTACCTAAAACATTTGGAAGAAAGTGAGGAAAAATGTTGGCCTTTGCCCTAGAGGTTGCTTCTTTTTTCCATGCAGAGAAGTCGCTTTTTGAAAAAGTATTTTGGTTTGGTGTTTTGTCTTGTTTGGGGGAATTTTTTGTGTGTCCTGCGTTATCATTGTCAGCTTTAAATTAACATCAAACATAAAGGTTTTCAAATATGTTCCATATTTCATAAAGGTTTTCCTCAAATCTAAAGATGTTCATATCAGTGGCAACTTTGATCTGAAAATTTCTCTGCACTTTAATTTATCAATCAATTAATCAATCCACACAGCGTCCCTTTGGCATTTGGTGGTACAACTTGATATTTCAGAGGTGGGAAATTAAGGAAGAAAGGAAGGAAAGTTTAGATGAGATTATCTCATATAAGCAGAATTACCCAAAAGCTGGGAATAGCAGATGGGGAAAAGAAAAGAAATACTTTGAAGGTGAAATTCATCTCATCTTTTTCAAGTAGCAGTTATAGGTGGGATTGAACAAAATTATGAAGGTGGTTGTGTTGGGAGTTGCAGAAATCTTGAAGAACCAGGGTAGTTCTAACACCTGCATTTAAAACCCTTGAAGCCTGATGGAGTGAATCCCACTTCAGCAGAGAGGAATTCAATTCCCTATCTGCAATGAGTGTCAGCACTTCCCTGGTATGAAGGACATGAATTGATTGTTGAAAATAATTCCAGTGTCATCCAAACAGAGCTTCTGCTTATTATTTATTATTTGTTATTTACTATTCACTATTTATTATTTTTATTTACTATTTAATTTTAATTATTTATTTATTATAAAATACTATTTATTTCTTATAAAAATTTTTTTATTTATTTATTTATTTATTTATTTATTTATTTATTTATTTATTTATTTATTTATTTATTTATTATTTCCCATCTCTGTGGTGTTTGTTTCATGAAGCCAGTAAAGCTGGTCTCCAGAAAAGATGAGCAAAAGCGGTGTAGTCACCAAAAATATTTTCCCTGGTAAAATTTTAGGTAGCTTGGGTCACAGATGAGGAGTTGGTAAATGAAGTGCTTTGATTTTCACTCTGAAAACTTCCTAGGGTTTTTTTTCTGTAAAGCTTTTTCCATGGGGAAAACAGCCCATTCTTGACTGCCATTTCATGAAGTAATGTTAAATAAAAAAGGCGTCCCCAAATCAGGTTCTCTCTCATGTTTTCAGTTCTGCCAGGGAGTGAGTTCATTGTGAGAGGGAGGCAGGTGGGGATGGGGGAAAGGCATGAAGGGATTGATGGCCCACATGGTTTGGAGCAGCTGAAGAGAAGCGAAAGTGGGAATGCGCCAAGGACAGCCAGCCCTGAGTGCAGGGTGCAGAGTGATGGGGGGTGCCAGGGCAGCAGGAAAAAATCCTTTTTTAAAGTATTCTCTTTACTGAAAGGCAGCAGTGCTGGCTTGGGAAAAGAGCTGCTCGCTGCCTGGAGTGGAGGAAGTTCCTTTCCAGGGGCAGGGAGCACCATCTAGTGACCACAGGGCTGCCCACAGGGCAGGGAACAGGGAAAGGCCTGGGGGCATTCCCTGCTCCTCTGTGCTGGCAGGGAGGGAATTGAGAGGCACAAAAGCTTGGAAGCAGTGCTGAAGGAGAAGATGCTTTTTGTGGGATGCAAGTTGTGTCATCCCTGTGATCAGGCAGTGGTAATTATTTTAATTACGTGCCTTTATGGGCTGCTGGTGTCCATGGGGTGTTTGGATTTTGGGGAATGCAAGTGCCTGGCTCCTGGAGCTGACCTCCACGTTTCCAACCATGGGGCAGTGGGTGGGAGCCCATCTCAGAGCTGTGTCACAGACATATTTTCTGAAAAATTCTTTCGTTAGGATTTTTCTCCTGAGAAGCTGAGAGGTCTCAGAAACAAAATGCAAACAATGATTATCTGCTGCTGTGGAATGCAACAGGTGCAGCTTTGATTGGTCTCATGTGGTTGTTTTTAATTAATGGCCAATCACAGTCCAGCTGTCTCGGACTCTCTGGTCAGTCACAGGATTTTATTATCATTCCATTCCTTTCTTTTCAAGCCTTCTGATGAAATCCTTTCTTCTATTCTTTAGTATAGTTTTCATATAATATAATATAATATAATATAATGTATATATAATAATATAATATAATATAATATAATATAATATAATATAATATAATATAATATAATATAATATAATATAATATAATATAATATAATATAATATAATATAATATAATATAATATAATATAATATAATATAATATAATTTTAGTTTATTATATATCATAAAATAATATAATATATATCATTTTAATATAATATATTATTTAATATAATATATATCCCTTAATATATCTTTTGATATCATATATATAATTTTCTTTTACTGTAATATATATCATAAAATAATAAAGCAGCCTTCTGACACATGGAGTCAAGATTCTCATCTCTTCCCTCATCCTGAGCCCCATGTGAACACCACCACAGAGCTGGATCCCATTTTTTCCCAGGATGGAGTTTGTCCTGGTCCCTCAGACCTGGTGCTGCATGGAAGCCACTCAGGCATGGAAGGAGAAGGTCCCTGCAGCAGCCCCAAGGGCACAACATTCCCAGGATCAGGGTTCCAGGGGGTCTGGGGAGCAGAGCCCATCACCCCATAGCTGCTGGTCCTGCAGCCCCATGCTGGAATTCCTTTCTCTCCTGGGCACATGTTTGTTTCACTGTTAAAACCCTGATTGTGAGACCTTTCTTGGTGCTGAGGGGAGATTTTACCCCTCTGTGAGCAGATTCACTGATATTTCCATCAGAGCCCATGGAAAACTGGGAATTACAGGGAGACAATCCAGCTGAAGGGCTTGGTAAGAGTGTGCTTGACCCTCACACACCAAACTGGGCATGGCCAAACTGGGGCTGCATTTTGGCAGAATGCTGAATTCTTTGGAGAGGATTGAGACCTTTACAAGTGTGTCCTCATGTGCCATGAAGTAGCAGTAATTTCCTAGGGCTTCTTAAAACCTGCTTCCAAAAACTGCAGGGCAAATTCTTTTATTGTGCTCCAGTTTTTTAATTTGTAGCCTGGTCCTTTCTAGAGGAGAGTCTCCTTTTTACCTGGAAGGTTGCTGAGAAGAACAAAACTCATTTCTTTTCTCTGCTGTCTTTTCTTTTAATACCCACATCTGCAGACACTGTATGTACCCCTACCAAGCACAACAGGAAGGTGAATGTATCTCCAGTTTTCCAACAATTTACCGACAGATTTTTGTGCAGTTCAAGGGATGAAAGTCACCTTATTACCATAGCAGAGTGTGTCTCTAATCTCTTGGTCAGCCCAGAGCAGAGTTCTTGCTTTGCCTCCCACACAGCAAGAAGGATTACAGATCTATTTACATAGGGAATACTGCAATGTATTTTCTTTATATTTCATAGAATCATGGAGTGGTTTGGGTTGGAAGGGATCTTAAAGATCTTCTGATTCCAACCCCCTGCTGTGGGCAGGGCCACCTCCCACTGTCCCAGGTTGTTCCAGCCCCAGTGTCCAACCTGGCCTTGGGCACTGCCAGGGATCCAGGGGCAGCCCCAGCTGCTCTGGGAATTCCATCCCAGCCCCTGCCCACCCTCCCAGGGAACAATTCCCAATTCCCAATCTCCCATCTAAACCTGCTCTCAGTTGGAAGCCATTCCCTGTGTCCTGTCACTCCATGCCCGTGTGACAAGTCACTCTCAGCTGAACCCATGTGAAATGCATTTTAGGTGTTCAGGTGAGTACACACATCCTGAGCGTATTTCTAGTACATCCTAGAAAGGATGCAACAAGCAACAACTCTTCCATTTAGAATTTAATCTTCATTTAGGACTCAGTCTGATAAATTCTTTTTTTTTTTGCATGATCACACCAAATTTTCAGGTCTGTCCAGGGCTCTGTTGGTTTAAGCAGGGTTAGATCAGCATAGGTTGGATTCTTCATCTACAGTTTGGAAAGATCTTCTCTAAAGAGGGAACTCTTGGGTCCTAAAGGTAGAAAGCACTTCAGTCAGAATTTAAGGGTGTTCAGGAAAGAGTTTAAGCACAGCTGTAACTCTAAAGCATGTGCAAGTGCCCTGCTTTGATCAAGACACTTCAGCACATGTTCAGTGTTCACACACGCTGGGGAGTTTTGCTGCTCTGCAGTTCCCAGATGCAGGCTGAAAGTAGGAGAATATTCCAGCTGAAAGGAGCCAGGACAAATTAGGGTGACAAGCTTTAGAGAGAAATCAGAGGGGAGCATTAAGTGACTTGTGTGGATTTTTTGTCCTGTTTTTATTCTGTTTGTTGACCAAGTTTTTCAAACTCACAGACTGTTGTTTCAAACAGTAAGACAGAGTTGCCTAACAAAACAAAAGCATTTTTCCTTTCAATTTAACCTTAAAAAAATCAGAAAAGAGAAAAATTACGGGAGTGTTTGTACTCTTTTTCTTTTGCAACTGGATGATGGTGATTTGATAACCCAATATTTTCCTTGCCTCACAGCACCAAAGCTCTGCTTGCAATTGGATCGGCCTCAGCGTAAGCACTCAGAAATCTGCCTGTGGGTATTAGTTTGAAAGTCAAATAAACTTCACTGGATTCTTTGGCACAGAATGTGTGCCAGCTTCAAATGGCAAAATCCTTACTGGGCTGTGGGCTCTGTAAAACTTATATAATAATAATAGAGCTCAGCAGTGCTCCTTATGCTTCCAAAATCCTTGTGTAAACCAAGAGGAGGTTTGTGTGTATGGAGGTGGGATGGAGAAGAATCATTACTAAAAACTGCTTGTGAATGAATTTGTTAGATCCTCTCCACTGGGGAGCTGGAACTGATACTTGCAACCTCTTGATATATTGGAGGAAAAACCAAAATATCAGGGGCTTAACTGGAGTGGAAGTCACCCAACTGAAACATTATACAGTGCTTTGAAATTTCAAGAGAAAGGTTCTAATCTTTTGGCTGTCTTGCTCATTGTTTGGAGATGAAAAGGGAGGAAATCAACATCCCCATGAAATACAATTACTATAAATTGCTTTCTTTTCATACTGTTCATAATGAAAATAGGAAAGTTACCTACTCTGCAGGAGCACTGTAATTTGGTGGATATAGACTGCAAGAGCACATTGAGCAGTGCAACACTGCATTTCTACATCAACCAGCTGATGGAGAATATAGACTATTAATATACAACTAATATAAAATATTGTATAGCAGTGCTGACTCCAGATTGCTCTGAAGCCATGAAGAATAATCTTTGCAGTGGAAGAATCCAGGGCTCCTTAAAGTGAACTCTAAAACTGAGCTGATCTTGTGCAGGGAGTTGATCCTGAGTCCCAAAGATTGGATTTGGCCATCCTGGAGCTCTTTCCTACCTTAGTGATTCTGTTTGTCGCTGCTGCATCCAGGGATTCCCAGCTCTGAGGTCCCCACGGGACGCCTGGAAATGAGAATTTCCTGGATCTGGCAGAGCCATTCCCACCAGCAGGGGAAGGTGGATGAGCCTTTGCTCTGCCCTGCTTTGGGGGAGATGGAGCAGCACCTGCAGGACAAACCAGTGAGGGACACTGTGTGCACCTCTGGAAAAATGCATTTCACCTTTCTTGGGTCGGGATAGGAGGGGAAAAGTGAACTGAGATTTTCTGCTGTCTTTGTGTGGGAAAAGTGTGTGTTGCATGCCAGCAGTCATCACCAGCTACAGAACAAACCTCCCATTTCCTTTTTTTTTTTTTTTTTTCCTAAGGTTGGGAGAAGGCAGCACTGGGAGAGGGTGAGGTCATCTGCTTCCACTAAATAATGCTGCAATGAGCCATTCACTATTTCTTGTTCTTTTTATTGTACCAGAGTCCCTGGTCAGAGGGCAGGACCTTACTACAGCTGGAATTATCTTCCAGGCTACCTGTCCATGGTTGGGTGTTGTCATTGGGAGCCATGAGAAATTATAAACCTATCAGAGCAGGACCAGCTTTTTAATTTTTTTTTTTTTTAAAAATGAATTAATTCTGACTTGTTCTAATTTTTCTTCCCATTTTTATGGGTTGTATTCAAGCTTTTCTCTTCAGGCTGAAAGCTCAGAATCTCTTGACACCAGGAATTGTATCTTTTATGAAAATTTAGAAAACTCTGAGGCTCCTAAGTGTGAAAGAGTTGTGCCAGCACTGGATCTTGAGTGGAATACCCTGGCTGGCACTGTGGAAGCATTCTACCTTTCTTACTTTTTTTTTTTTTTTAAAGTTCAGGTCTCTTATACAAAGGGACAGGAACAGTGTTTTGTTTGCACAGCTGGGAATTCTGGGGTTCCCCATGACTGCCAAGCACTCCGAAAGGACAAATAAAAATATAACACTGAATAAAAAATGGCCATCGCACTCTAACCAGGAAGGGACCTGCCAGTGAAACCATCTCATTTCCATTCATGGATAGAGCTGTGAATTAAGGGAAGAACGTGGAAGATTTAAGACTGTTTATGGCATTCAGACATCTGCTTTTGAAGTTTTATGTCATTTTGTGACTTCCTCTCCTCAGTAAGAAAGAGACATCAAAAAGAAATGATTGTCCCCAACCTATCTGCTTCTTCTCTAAGGAAAAAAAGTGCTCAATCAGATAGGCTGGGAAGTGTCAATAGCTCAGGAATGCAGGAATGAGGTTAATGGACAAATATAGACGTGGTGTAAGCAGGGCCAGACCTCATTAACATATTTGGAGTTACACCCATTTATACCCAGCCTGGCTTTGGCCCTGGATCAGCAATTCCCCAGTGACCAGCCTGCATCAAACCACTGCTGAATTTGGCCCATTTCATCTGACATCTGCATCCTGCCTCGAAGTGGCCTGTCACACTTACTGCACATCACATCACACCTGCCCAGCCGGCCACGGGCAATTGACTTTTTTGTTTAAAAAAAACAACAAAAAAAAATTTTAAAAAATTCAGTCACATATCATCAAGAAAAACAACATTGTTTTAGGACTCTTATCTCTTCACTCCCAAATATCCTGTTTCTTCGAGCTGCGGTGGCCAGGACCAATAGAAACCTCTTCCTGCCATTGGCTGACTTCATTTCCCAGAGTTAGCACAATCTCATCCGCTCTAAACAACCTCATCAAAACTTCTTTCTGGTCAGAGCGAAGCAATAATTATTATTAGCAATTATTAGCGATCAATAATCTTGATCCCATTATGGCAAGCACTATTAAGGTAAGGAGGGGGGTACCTTTTTTTGGTTGGAATTTTTTTCTCACTGCCGTGTTCTTTGGTTTCCTTTATCAACCTAGATAAGTTAGAATTGGGCAACACCCCCACTGCCACAATAGAGGACAACAAGATTTCCTTTGTACTGCCTAGTAAATTTCCTTTTTCCTACTCCAACCATCCGCAAGGCTTAAAAACTTCAAACTCGGAAAAAAAATTGGGTTTTTTAAATTCACTGTTCAGTGGTGTGGATTGCATAGACGAAGCCCTTTTGTGAGAGCTTCAGAAATTTCTTGTAGGTATCCCTCGGACAACTTGGATGTGTTTGTGGACTTCCATGAGGGGAGAGGGTGTGCACTGTGAGGAAAAACCGGGCTCCTAAAGGGCACTAAACTTTTGGATACTTTGAAATGCTTCTCTTGTGGATGGGGACACAAATGGGAAGGAGAGGCACCAGCTTGTTTCTCTCTCTCATGCAGGTGTTAATTATGTGCTTTTCTAGAAATTCTTAACCTTAAACTCGGGACCTTTCTGGATGTTATTTTAATGGTGGTGGGAAAATCTCGCCAGCGTGTTCTTTTTTATTATTTTAATTTTTTAGACAATAAAAATCTCCTCTTGGTGCATAACTTGATCTCGGTGCATGGTTTGTTGGCTTTGGGGTTGTTTTTTTTTTAAGAATGGCTTTGCTGAGTTTTTTTGGGCTGTGTCACTTAGAAAGTTGAATAAATCTGTCCGTCTGTCTAGTTTTTGTTTCTCTGGGCAGCAGTTACCAATAGAGCAATAGCTGTGATTAATTGCAGAATGTAACGGTAATTAAGCGATTTGTGATAGTGAAACTAATTTTACATAAAGAGCACGGACAGGGAGGACTCTGCTGTGTTGTTCTATCAGGTTTGGGATCAAGGTATTGTCGGATTCAGGACTGAGGTATTTGTTTTCTTCATGGCATTGTCTGTTTCTGTAGTTTTCTAATTATCTCAGAGATTTAATGAGGGCTATGGAATAGCCTGGCCGTTGGATAAGTAGGGCTGCAGTTGGATTTATCAGTAAATTTTGCTCCAGTGTTTACTTTTCAGAGATCATTTGATGCTTTTTGTTACGGTTTTGGGAAGCTGACAGTAGTGCCCGAGGGCAGTGGGATTGAAAAGTCAAATTAACCTTTTGTTTTTGTGTTTTTGTAATCACTGATGTTTTCATGGGGCTATCAATAGAGACATAGATGTGACTCTGCACCGCTGGCCAGCATCTGTTAAATGCTAAGTAGCTTCTGAAACTGAATTCCCGTTGGTTTTGTTGTGCATTTCAGAGCATGCAGGGCATGACAGGCACTTAATGAAAATCTTGGGTTTCAGGGAGTCAAGTTTTGGCTGAAAGGAGGGTTGTGTACTGAGGTTTCAATGATGGGTTTTCTTCTGTTAATCAGAATATCGATGGAAAATTTCTTTTTAAAAATATTGGCACCCATGAGATCAGATACCGTTTGCATTTTAGATAACTCCTATTATTTATTTCCTTTATGTTTCATATTGACTGAATTTTTATTGGACTAGAAGATTGTTAAATGATACCTAATTGTTATTATTTAACCTCCACCTTACACTTAGAGAACTGTTTTATACAGCCTGGTAATGCAATAATGCAATGTACTCAGCAAAATGGAAAAATGTACAATTCTCTGTCCTGTGTGAATCTTGCAGGTGGTCTCAGGCAACCCAAAATGTTGAGGTTTTTGCTGCCCAGGCTGCTGGGAAGGCCTTACACGCTGTAGCAAGAATTAGAATTTTATTTATGCAAGTGCAAAATGTGAAATGACTGGAAAGAAATGACAGGTGCTTTGTATTCGAGGTGCAGGAAATGTGCTCTGACATGAGGCTGAGACGGTCCAAAGATTTTCAATTCCTCCTCTATGGGGAGTGGATAAAGAAGCCTTTTAACTGAAGGGCTTCTGAAATAAAGACATTCCCTTGGAAGGCCAGGCAGGTGTTTGTTTAGCTTTTGCTAAACTGTTACACACACATATATATATTTAATCATAAAAATATTGAATATAATGGCATGTGTTGTCTGCTGGCAGTGGGTAGCCCAGCTCTCCCAGTGTGGAGAGCCTCATCTGGGAATTCACTGACTTTTTGGGGAAGCCGTGGACCCACTAAATTTCAGAATTAGGACGGGAATGGTTCTGTATTTGTTCACGAGGGCAGAGACTTCTCGGAACCTGCAAAGGTGACCTTCCAGTCAGGGTGTCTGATTCATCCTTTCCCTCTCACCACCCTGCAGATGGGACACTGGGGCTCGGCAGGAACCCTGCTGGTGTCACTGGGGCTCACTGGGTCTGGGCAGGCAAACCCTGCTGGGAGATTTTGGGGGCTGTGAGTGGGTTTCCCATGGGATCTGTGAGTTTTGGGGTTGTTTTCCCTTTTGGGTGCTGAGGAGGGGAGTGAGCTTTTTTTGGGTGTATTAATCCTGGGACTTTTTTGACATCCTGACCCTGCTGGCATGATTTTTTCCCATTTTGGGATCTGGGAGTGAGTTTTTGGGTGCTGGGTTTGACATCCTGAGCATGGTTTTCCCATGGGATCACTCTCTCCTCACCCCGTGCCCTCCTCCCTCTGCCTGCTGTTCCTTTTTCCCTGGGAAAGGTGGAAAGGTGGAAGGTTTGTCCTGAAGAGGAGGAGGAGGATGAGGCAGCAGCTTTTTCCCAAGCTCTGACATGGATAAATAGTATTAATCCTGGACTTTTCCATTGGACCATCCTTGCCCAGGGCTCGGCAGGAACCCAGCTGGTTTCACTGGGGCTCAGTGGGGTTTGGGCAGGCAAACCTTGCTGTGAGTTTTTGGGTGCCATGAGTTTTTGGGTGCTCTGAGTTTTGGGGGGCTGTGAGTTTTTGGGTGCCATGAGTTTTTGGGTGCCATGAGTTTTTGGGTGCTGTGAGTTTTTGGGGGCTGTGAGATTTTGAGTGCTCTGAGATTTTGGGTGCTGTGAGTGAGTTTTTGGGTGTTGGGTTTGACATCCTGAGCATGGTTTTCCCATGGGATCACTGTCCTCACCCCATGCCCTCCTCCTGCTGGACCCTGTTCCATTTTCCCTAGGAAAGGTGGAAAAAGGTTTATCCTGAAGAGGAAGAGGAGGATGAGGCAGCAGCTTTTTCCCAAGCTCTGACATGGATAAATAATATTAATCCTGACTTTTCCATTGGACCATCCTTGCCCAGGCCAGGGATCTCTCCCTTGGATGGGGAGAGCTCAGTGCAAGAAGCTGGGGAGAGGAAGGTGGTGCAAGAAGGAGCCTCCCCAAACCGAGAATTTTGGGTTGATGTTTCATATCCCAATACCTGGTGTATACTCAGCTGAGCTCTCTGTTATGTTTTTTTTGGCATTCTGAAGGATGAAATGTGGTTTTTCAAGTGGAAAAAGTCTCCTTAGAGTGAAGATTCCAGTGCTGACAGGTTTCCCTCTGGCTCAGGTGGTGCCTGACAGCTCTGCGGTGGCACAGCAGTGCAGAGCACTCAAGCTGAACATTATCAAATAAATGCAATTATTTATATTTATTAGTCACGTTAATTACTGTAAATACAAGTTTAGAACATATCTGAATTGGGCATCAGTCTTTTGTTTGCGTTTTGCCTTTTTTTAATAGAATGGAGCAAAAATTAGTTAAGAGTTACCTTGGGGTGCAGTAAAAATAGTTATCCTGGAGGTAATTTTGGTGTTTTTTCCCATTAAATAGAAAAGTACAACTAGAATTCCAATTCCTTGCCCTGTTCAAGCCTTGCTCTGTTTCTCTCTTTGCCTGCCAGTGCCATTATTATTATTCTTAGAAAAACTCCTCAGTAAGTTGACTTCATAATGGTATATTGGTTATACTTGTGGATGTTTCTTTTTTCTTTAACTTACACCTAAATATGTTCACATCCACTCTTCATTATTATTTGCTGAAGTGATGTTCATGTGGAATCTGTGATTTCAGGGAGAAAAAGTCTGTGTGTTTGATAAAGGACAGGAGAATCTTTGTGGTTTCTGAGGCTTGAGGGTGTGGATGCACTGATTAAAGCAGAATATAGGAGGCAGGATTAATTTTTTTTGAGGAATCTTTTTCTGTGCTTGTCTCTATACCATTAGTTTTTTCACACTTTCTTTAGAAACTCCAAGCAGTCACTGAAATCCGTCTGAAAGCTGGAGACAGTTAAGAAATAAATCTGTTCTTGGCATATGGAAATGTTTAAGGCTTTGTTTAGAGGATTGCATCTGCGCTGAGTCCAGCAGAGCTGACACAGTAATTTGTACTTTTGTTCCTTGCATTACAACAATTATAAAGATTATTATCTTTTTTTCTTTTCCCTCATCTCAGTTAGCAGCTGATCCAATGGCATATTTAACTTGTTTAACTTTTTAACATATTTAACTTTGTTCACTTTATCAAAGCTTGTAAATCCTTCCATTGGTTTTGGTGATGTTGAACTTTTAAACATTTAAATTTTGCTGAGCACACACCTGAGTGCTCTGGTGAACCAGAGACAGCAACAGAGTTCCTTAAAGCACTTACCCTGATCCTCCACTCCTCAATCCAAACTTCCACCGATTTCATGAAGGTTTTATCCCAATAAAGGCAGCAGATATAATCAGAGCTGTAATTATTTCCAGGTAAAGCACTATTTCTGACTCAAACACAAATGTGCAATTTCAAGGCAGAAATGAACAGAAGTTATTCTGGGGGATTTTTGTGTTGTTTTCTTTTGCTTTTAATCAGCAGTCATTTAACTCAATTTGTTTTGTGTCTTCATATGCCAAAACCAAGTGAAATATAAGGATTTTGCTTTCTAGAATTAAGTCCCCAGGCAAGGAACAACAGCTGGAAAATGCATATGTTTGACTGTCTGAGCTTGTTGGTTTGTTTGTTTTTCCTGAACAAGAACTACATTATCCCTTAACAAAATGTTTTTCAGCGAGTTCCCCGTGTTACAAAAGGCCTTTCAGAAATAATGTTCAAAGAAACAAGTGCTCTTGGAGAATGACTTGCTGGAAGATAAACACAGAAGCAGTTTTGCAAAATATCAATGCCAAAAAAAAAAAAAGATATTTATTTTCCAAGCGACGCTTTATAATTCAATAAAAATATATAATGCTGTTTACTCAGGAAGAAGTAGCCTTTGTAATGCAAGTTGCTAAATCAAGCCAAGAGAATTACTCAGAAAATTGGAAAAAAAAAAAAAAAAAAAAAAAAAAAGAAAATTTTGTTTTGCATCACTTGTATTATGAATTTTAGCAAAATAAGGGTGATAGAGTAGAAAATATCACAGTGCCAAACCTTGCAGGGTAACTAATTCATTGACTGCAATGTGATTTTTATCATACCTATCTTTGAAAAATTAATTTCTTTGGATAGGTAATTATACAGTCACCCTGCTGTCTTTGATATATATATATATTTTATTTTTTAATATATATTTGTGTATTACAGAAGAAATTTTTGCATTGAAAACATCAACAAAAATAGGAAAACTTGGAAGCTCTTATGTGGAAAAGGCATCAGTCCTTTCCTTAAGGAATGGATGTGTCTCTTTGTGGTTGGAGGGGTTGTTTTGAATTTTATAACCAAGTCTGTCTGAGGCTGGAGAATGCTGTGTCCCTCAATTTATTCGTGCTCCCTTAGAAGGACTGTATAATCCTGTAAATAATTTATAGCTATGAACAGAGGGATTTTAGGAAATCTGATGAGATTTGGCTTGCAAATATTACCTTTCTCCCTGAATTCCATCTTTCAGGCACTGGGTTACCAATTTTTACTATGCACAGAGAAAGATTGGACATTTCTTTCAGGAAAGGGATATTAGTGGTTAATAAATAAAATTGATTATGGTTTTTAATAACGGCTGTGTATGAACCAGCAATTAATTATCATTATCAAATAATGGTTATTCTCATTATCAAACCTGTTTCAAAGTAAAATGAATGAATTGACAATTATTCGTCACAGGAATGTCATCGAACATTTAAAAGTTAAAAAAGAATGATGAGTAATAATGAATTTTTTTTTTTAAGGGCTGGGCTGAGGGACTCAGCGTGGCCAAGGGAAATGGTTTTTTGGGAGCAGTGAGTGGAAGGCATGCCTAGGATGTGATGTGTTCCCCTTGCAGGGCTGTTTGTTTGCGGGTGGGAAGTGGTGTCACCAGGCTGGCGTGACCTTGTCACCCTGAGAGAGGAGCTGACTTGCTTAGTCAAAGGTGTGTGTGCTGCCAGCAGATGACAGGGACTGCCTTTATGCAAATACCTGCAGGAAGGGGTGGGTCCCAGTTTTGGGAAGTGGCGGAGCTCTTTAAAGGTACCTGCCTGATTTAACAGGGGTGACAGAGTGGCAGACCAAGACACGGTGCCACAAGGGGAGAAAAAACCCCCCAGGAGACTGGAAATGCTTTGTTTGACAAATCCCTCGTTGCAGCACGTTAATTCTACGTGGAAGGTTTTGCATAACTGCGGGAGGTTTTTTTTAAACTTCATTCTTCAGAGCTGAAAAACATCTTTTTTTAGACTCTCTGTTTATTACCTTGATAAACAGCAAAATGCTGCCACAGCAATTACCTTGATGATAAAGGGTCTGTAGACAGATACTTCCTGCATTCATTTCCTACCCAGATAAGCTGCCAAAATCAGGGACTACCAATACAGGAAATGCTTTCAATAGGAACTTCCTATCTGTTAATATCTAATTCACTGGAAAGATCTGAATCCTTCTTGTTTCTTATAAAGGTAAAGCTCTACCTGATGCTATTTAAACACTCAAGCCCCAGCACAATGCATCTATTGCTGCAATAAATTTCAAGCCAATGCTGTTATTCTGGACTATCTAATATCAGCATTTTTCTCTGCAGGGGTAGGAAAAGTGCCCCTGCATTTTATAATAATTGGGAATCAGGATGCTTCAAAATCCACTGTCATTCTGTCAGATGAAAAACAATCTTCCTTCAAACTCCTTGTTGCCTGAATCCTTTGCTCATTTCTGTACATTCCAAGTAAAATACACATTTCAGCAGCACTTGAGGTGCACTTCTCCAACAAATAGTTCAGAGCATGTTCTGGAGATCTTGGAGTTTTCAGTTTTTTTTTTTTTTTTTGCAATCCACAGTGCTCTACATATTCATTCAAAATGACTGAAACAGAAATTTTGCCTCCCTGTGCTGGGAAGTAAAACCATGTCTAACCTGTGTGTTTGAACCTCTGCTAAGGAAAAGAGAAAAGAGCAAAGGAAATAAAGACAGAAAACCTCCATTGCTAATCGTAACTTCAGGGTAATTTGTTTCAGGCACATGAACAGCAGGATGAATGAGGATTTATGAAACCTGGAGTGAAATTGGCCAAAATGAAGTCAGCAGTATGACTTGACTGAGACCAGGCTTTCACTGCAATTATTCAGGAGTTCAGCCCAAAATTTCTGTGTTGTTTTGCCAGTGATTCCGCTGGAGTCATTCCAGGTTTCTGCCACTGAGAATGAGATGGGTATTTTGGCCTTTCCCTGCAGAACTGAGAAGTCTTTTGCTGTTGTGGCTTCTTTTCACCTGGGATGAGCAGTCCATGAGCAGTCCCACATTCAGGTATCTCCTCAGGTTGCTAAATTCATGTTATGCTCTGTACCTGGGATCTGAGAACCTGGTTGGGTTTACTGAGGCTGGGAATCTGAGACTGGATTCACAGGCCTTTCCAGACACCATGGTGAACACATCCCTTGGAGATTTCTGGGCTGTGGGACAGGAGGGCACCTGACCCAAAACCCCAGATATTACAGAGGGTTCTGCAGGCTGGAGGTTGATTATGACGAGTGGCTTTCCCAAGGCCGTGGGTGAAGAAGCTTTAGGAAGCTGCCCCGTGGCTTTGGGCTCACAGGGGTGCTGGGGAAATGCACACTTTGTCCTGAAAGCAATGTTCCTCAGATGTGGTTTAGTCAACTCTTATCTGCTGACATAAATTTTTATTATTGTTAATCTTTGGCGTACTCACAGCAGCTTTCCTCATGCGTCAGGTATTCCCTTGGAAGTGCTCAAAACTGTTGCTTTTTACTAATCAGATCAACTCACTAAAGTGGTGGCCAGAGACATTTTTCACATTATTTCCATGCAGGCATTACCTTTTAAAATATTTCCCGCCATTTGTCATCGAGGCATCGTTACCTCTGCTGTTTTCATGGAATTCAGAATCCGATTGTTTAGTCTACGTAAAGGGGGGAAAACGAGGGGGGTCCTGTGCCTTTAATGTTGTTTATAACGGTTGGACAGAGCTTGTCAGGTGAAGGTTAATTGCTCTCCAGTTAAAGCAGTTCTCTGCACAGATGGGTTATCAGGGCTGAACACTCGTTACAAGATTAATCTCGTTTCCGACAAGACTTCCCTTTCCTCCAACTGATTTTTGCTCAGCCATTGGACCTGTCAGCAGCCGTTAGGAGAAGGGTGGGTTACCTCTGGGATATTAATGCCTGTGAGCAGCCAAACAATGCGGAGCGTGTGTCATATCGGCGGGGAACATCTTTGGGAGACAGCACATTTCAGAGCTCTTCTGAAGGTCGAGATTCATAAACAACAGAAACAATCAGGAGTGTTTGTGTTAACCCTCCTCGTCGACACAATCTCGTAGGCTCCTTTTTTTGTGCTCCTCCTCATCTCTTTGGACTTGTTTTTTTTAGGTCCAAGGGTGTGTTTTTGGCAAAAATTTTAGCCAGCAAAGCACCCCTGGTGAGATGTGGAGCCCAGGATGCTTCTGTCTGGTCGATTGATGGACAAGACCTTCAGTTGGTGCTTGAATGAGAGGCAATAAACCTCTCATGGTGAGTGGTGACCACCCCCACAGCCCTGGAGAATGGTGACCACCAAAAAACATCAAACTTTGGGAGTTCTGTCTTGGTCTCTAAACCAAGACAGGTTTGTTGTTTGTTTTTTTTAATCAGGTTAAAATGAAAGGGGGAGGAAAGGGAGTACAATTTTCATCAGAATCTGTCTGTACTTAGCTGTGTAACTTAGGAGCCTTGCTTGAATCATGGTCAGTGGAGAGAAAAAGGGTGTCTGTAGGATGATAAGGTCTTACCAAAATTTTTCAGATCCTCTCTGGAGGCATTTATTTCTCTCCATAGATGTAACATTGGGAAATAGAGGCTATTAATTGATGGACCTAAGTTAGGTCCATCAATTAAACCATTAAACCTGTTGAATTTTCCTCTTTTTTCCAAGCTGGAGCCATTCAGAGATGGATCCACGGGGCTGCAGAGGTGTGAGATGGATGTGAAGTGTGAGGAGAAGCAGGCACATCACGTTCTTAGCACAGTTTTGCCTTTCTAGCCAAGGCTGCAGCAGCTCTGCCAGTCCAGGCTCATCCTGAGCCTTTGCATGGACTGGGTTCAAGGAGGCTGAGGCACGAACGCAAAAGTCTCGCTGGAGTTTTTGGGTTTATTTCAGGGGATCTGATACAACCAAAATAACGCAACTTGGCAGAAGGCTCTGGCTGCCAGCTCTCTCTGCCACGCAGCTTTATTCAGTAAATTCTGAAACTCTAAACAAATACTCAAGGCAACAAACAGGGTGGCTCTGATGTTTCCTTCAGGTTTCCTGTCCTGGCTTGGGATCAGCTCCATCCTGTCGATGGTGCTGAATCTCTTCATTGCCTTCTGTGAACTTTGAGTCGGGCTGGGTTGTCCCAGCCAAGAAATCCAGCTCTGTGGAGGGTCCTGGGATGCCTGGCATTCACTGGATGATTTATTTTCAGATTGTTTTATAAACATGCAACAAAACTAATAAATTATATAAAAAACAAGTTTTGTTTAAAAAAACCAATCTATCTGCAAGTTTCTGACAATTTCCTAATTTTCTTTTTTAAATTTTCTTTTAATCACGTAATTTAATAACATTACTGCTGAATTCTTAGGGTTTCTCATACTAGCAGGATTAAAAATGCATTTTCCTTTGATTTGGAATCCACAGGGTTTAGGGAAATTTACTTGCTCCAGTTATAAAGCTGAAATGAAAGGTAGACAGGAATGTAACCTCTGGATGTCATCCTCTTCAGCACTGTGCATTCAGAGCCAAAGCAATTCAAGAGAGTGAATTCCATTACTGGTTCTAATAAGATAGGAAAAGTGCATAGTAAATCTTTACAATGCCAACCAAATCACTGCTGCTTTATGCCAAAAGAGGCAAGTTTAGCAGAAAGTTTTTTAATGGGTCAGGTTGAATTATTTTTAAAAGAAGAGAGTCCCTAAGAGGTTGTTAAATCTCTGCTTAGAGCCCTGAATAAGGATCTTGTTTTTCAGGATGCTGATTGAGTTGAGAGTTCCTGCTGCCTGTGCTCAGCGAGAATTCTGATGGTTTTGAAGAGGGAAGCTTACACACAATTAGGAATTGTTGTTGTGCCACTTACCTGATGTGAGAAAACCCTTCCTTGCCAATACCACCTTTCTAGAAAAAGGAAATTGAAAGTGGATTTTGCCAGGAAAGGTCTTTTTTAGCAAAATAATGGAATCTTTAATGTGCGGGCAGTGAGGCCCTGGCACAGGGTGCCCAGAGCAGCTGGGGCTGCCCCTGGATCCCTGGAAATGTCCAAGGCCAGGTTGGACACTGGGGCTTGGAGCAGCCTGGGACAGTGGGAGGTGTCAGGGGTGGCACTGGATGATCTTTAAGGTCCTTTCCAGCCCCAACCATTCCATGATTCTGAGGTGATTTGGTTTTCTCACTTAGAATGGGAAGCTTTAGATCCAGGCATTCAAAATGAACTATGAATTCCAAAGCTGTTTGCTGGGCAAGTGGGTTGCAGATTTGACAACTGCAACATCTTTAAAAAAAAAAATTAATTTAAATAGATGTTGGAAATATTTTGAGCTAAAGGGCGATCTGTGAAATGTGCTTTAAGTAAATTACTGACTGAAACTCATTCTGTGTGAATTTTCTGTCTGCAGTGATGCCCAGATCCTTTTCAGTCAGCATGAATGGGAAATCTTACAGAATAACAGAATCATTGAGGTTGGACAGGACCTCCAAAACAGCCAAGTGCCAGCTGTGCCCCATGGGCACCTTGTCCCCAGCCCAGAGCACTCAGTGCCACCTCCAGGGGACACCTGCAGGGATGGGCACTGCAGAGCTCCCTGGGCAGCCCCTGCCAAGGCCTGAGCTCCCTTTCCATGGGCAAATTCCTGCTGCTGGCCCAGCTGAGCCTGCCCTGGCCCAGCCTGAGGCCGTTCCCTCTGCTCCTGTCCCTGTTCCCTGGGAGCAGAGCCCGACCCCCCCGGCTGTGCCCTCCTGGCAGGGACTTGTGCAGAGCCACAAGGGGCTCCCTTATTTGTTGTCTTCAAATTTACTTCTTTTTCTCCACACCTTCATCACAACCCTAATGTAACCTTTTAGGACCCAGACCAGACCAAATTCTGTGTCAAATATTTTTCTTTTCCGAGCCTGGGTTTTCATAAAACTGTTTTCCTCTTTTGTGGAATTTTTATTCGGCCTCCATCCATCTCGTTGTTTCTTGGAAGATTCAGTTCTCTCCAGCTCTCAGCATTTTTATTGGGAATCTTGTGATATTTAGCAACTAAGGGTCACTTTCTTGAATTGTATGTACATTTGAAATCTTCAGTGTTCACAGACAAAATACTCTAGTTCTAAAAATTTTATCTTAAAAGCCAAGATACGGACCCAAACCACATTGGGTTTAATTTTTTTTTTTCCCAAGGCCTGATTCAAAAATCTCTGGTCATGTTTCTGGTTTGTAAGCTGGGATTCAGATGTTTTCTTCTCATCAGGTTAAATCTTATTCCTGAAGTTGTCAAGAAATAAAGCTGGCAGTTCAGCCTCTTAGAGAAATGTATTTGCTGTGTAGTAACTGCCAAAAGCTTCAGCTTATATTTTAAAAAATTTGAAAATATTCAAATTTCGCATCACAAAATTATGATTATATAATCACAAGTAAAGAAAATGCATTTCTGTTTATATATTTTGAGACATTTTCCCTCCAAATATTGCAATTTAGGGGGCTTTAAGGCTTTTATTACACTGCAGAGGATCAATTAAAGATGCTCTAGGTTGCTTGAGAAAGGTCAGCATTAAGTGGGGTTTTGCTTTCCTTTTTTCCCCCTCCTAATTCTCTGTTTCTTTCCTTAGTGAAAAGAAGAGAAATGCAGACGGTTGAATAAGAAGCTTAATTAAAATGTTGCAAAAAGTTTTATATTAAAATCTGAAGGCAGAAGTAGAAAGCAGTGGGATGTGATATTGAAATTAAGGTGAAAGGAAAAAAATTGTTAAATTTTCTGTCAGTAAAAATATTCTGAATGTGCAATGACATGACCTTAAAAATAATGGAATTTAAAAATAGTGTAAAAATATGTATATTGCTTGTCTTATCTGCCTTCTAATTCACAAATATTTTACTGAAAATGAAAACCAACAGTGTTTTAGCTGACTCCAGAATTTAGGTTCAGAGGAACCTAAGGTTCAGTAAGATCATGAAAGTTGGCAGCCACCATTGTTAAAAAGGAAGCTTGATAAATCCTCAGAATTAACTCTTTTGAAATCCTAGCTAAATAGGGTTGGGATGATGCTGAAAATAAAATTTCTAAGCTTGGCAAGGAGACTAAAACTAGACTCTCAAAAGAAGGAACTGGATTTAAATTTTGTTTTAAATAATTTTCCCACTACTCCGTGAACAACTGAAGCAATAATTATCAGTGCCAGTCAGTGCTGCTAAAAAAACCAAACCAAAGTGAAAGGTGGGAAAACAAAATCTGTTGAGGAAGTTCTTTGAGTCATGAAGTGTCCTAAGGAGGACAAAGTTTTCAATTTTTTTTTTTTTTTGAAGATGTCAGCTTTGTATGGGAGAGACGCTGTGAGAAAAGAAAAGCAAAGTCATTATACAGTGAATTTTCACGGCAGTGAGTATAAACTGTCATCTCCAGTGTTCCAGAGACCATTTGCAGTCACCAGCCTTGTTTCAATGAATGAGAAGGTGGCCAAGAAAAGGAGAACAGAGCCCCAGACTTCCAAAACAAGGTCTGGATTTGCAAACAGAGAAGTGCTATGCAAAATATTGCCTCAGTTAGCCCTGGCTTTCCCAGATTCCCAAGTCCCATTCCCAGATTCCTGAGCTGGCGGTTGTGTTCCACACCTTCCCCCTGCTCCAGCCACCAGCAGAGCCCTCTGCCATCGCAGGCTTCAGCCTGGTTTTCATCATCCATGGGCTTCCCTTCCCCAGGTTTCTTCAGTCTCATTTTGCTCAGCTTCGTCTCTTCCTCTGTGTTCTTTTTCACTCAGATTGCAATTACTTTGCTTTATTTAATCCTCAGTTGTCCTCAACTTCTGAACACAGGTTTCTGAAGGACAGAGATGGTTTTACACCATCTCTGGTGGTTTTTGTGTCTCTTGGGAGGGACTTTTCACAAGGGATGGAGGGACAGCACCCAGGGAATGGCTCCCAGTGCCAGAGGGCAGGGCTGGATGGGATCTTGGCAATGAGGAATTGTTCCCTGGCAGGGTGGGCAGGGCTGGGATGGAATTGCACCCCTGGATCCCTGGCAGTGCCCAAGGCCAGGTTGGACACTGGGGCTGGAGCAGCCTGGCACAGTGGGAGGTGTCCCTGCTTTGGCAGGGGAGGAATGAGATGATCTTTAAGGTCCCTTCTAACCTAAACCATTCCATAATTCTGTGATCTTCACACAGCATCTTACATCCCTTTCCAGCAGAAACACAGTTCACCCAACTCATCAAATACGGGTCTTATTGAAATGTTTCTAACACTAGTTTGCTCATGAAGGGAAAATCTTTCTCTCTGAATAATGAAAATAAGTCCCAAATTTATCATCAACAGCCTTTTCTTTATTCCTGTTGCTGCTGGATGGGACATTTTGGCTTTTTAGTTCCACATGATGGGTGCTGGCTCTGGCAGAGGACTGGGAGGGAGAATTTTCAGTTACATCCACAGATCCTCACTGTGATAAAAAAAATCACTCTGTATTTTAAGAAACAGCTGGTTTATTTTCATGTCTCCATCTGAGACACTTTAATAGTGATTTTCAGAGCTTTTCTATTTCCCACTGAATTTTCATTAATAGCCTTTAAGAGCTTTTCATCTGACTTGAAATGGGACATTATTCTGCTCAGTTGCTAAAATTGCATGGGCTGCCACCAAGCTCAGTTAATGCTGAAGTTGTTCAAGTTGCTCTGAGAAATATCTATTAATTAGGTGCTCTTAGCTCTTATTTGCAAATAGTTCTATTTATGGCTTATATAAAAGATAAATTTGGAATGCAGATTTTTTAGCTACCAAGTTTTAAAATGAGCAGTGTGGTTTTTGTTGCAAGGAATGATGATTTCACTGACACTTCAAAAATTCTGTAAACTTAGAAAAATATCCTGACAGGTGTTCCTAGAAATACAGAATCAGGAACTCTGGACTTTGATATAAACAAGAACTAAAAAGGGTTTTTTTGTACATGCTACTGTAGTGGTTTTTTGCTATATATTGGCACAGTCGCCAGTATAATATTTAATGTACTCAGCATACAAAACCTTTCTGTAGGAAAAAGTAGAATATAAGAAGATGTGGCAGGAATTTTAAATTTTCTAGAAAATGTTGTCTCCACAGTTGAGTCTGAAGCTGTTTTCCATATTCTTACAAAAGAATCAGTTTCTAAAGATCTGTTTTCAACCCAAACCATTCTGGGATCTGTTTTCTTTAAGATACTGAAGGATCTTTGGACACTTTTATATACTTAAAAGATGTTCTGAAGAGTCAGAGTTCCCCTGATTACACCAGTGAAGTGTTTCAGTCACACCTAATTGTTTTAAAGAAATCCTCCAATCTGTGTTTTACCTGAAAAAATTATGTGTTCTAGGTGAGCTGAATGATGTTAGACAAATACCAAAAGAATAAGGGTCTTTCCTTGGCCTGGAAGTCCAAAGGGGGAATGGCTTCAAACTCTCAGAGGGATGGATGGGATAAAATTGTTCCACAAAAAGCTGGGGCTGCCCCCCCCTTTCTGCTGTCATGCCAAGGGAGGTGTCCCTGCCAGGGTGGGGATGGAAGAAGATGAACTTTAAGGTCCTTTTCAACTCAAAACCATTCTGGGATTCTCTGATAAGTGTTCAAGGCCAGGTTGGACAGGGCTTGGAGCACCTGCCTAGGGATGAATGATGAAAGGTGTCCCAGCCCAAGCTCTCAGAGGGAAGATAAAACACAAAAAGCCCCCCTTTGTGCTGTCATGCCAAGGAGTTGGAATGAGATGTTCTTTAAGATCCCTTCCAACCTGAAACTTTGCTTTTCCTTCCCCTTTTACCAAGCTTTTCTCTTTACCTTCATTCCACGTCTTGCCTGTCATGTGCAGTAGCCTTTCATTATTTATTATTTTCTGGTCACTCAAATTGAGAAAATAACCTCTGGCACAGCTGTGACAGTCACACTGCTCAAACTTTAACTTCTGCTTTGTATCTATTTCCCTTAGTTGTGTCTCTTCTGTTTTAGCTGTAAGCATTTTCTGACAAGGTCTGTCTAAACCTTTGCCCTATTTCTGTGCCCAAGACAGCAGAATCCATTTCTTTCTTGCATTCAGCACTGCATAAACTTCATGGTTAGTAAACACTTTTGAGGCACTGGAAATGTCCTTTTTGCTGCAGAATTACAGTAAGTTTAAGTAAAAGTGCACAGTAGGAAGTCAGCACATTGTGACATGAGTGTTGCCCCACATCTCCCTCTCTGCAGAGTGCACCTTTCATGGTCATGCCAGGTCCCTCTGACAAATGGTTGTGTTTGGGTTTTCATTTCATTTTGACTGCAACATCTGTGGGTTTGCATCTTTTATCAGCAGAAGAAAAGAAAGGAACCACGTTTTTCTCTTTCATTACAGAAGATGTGTCTCCCTGCCCAAAGATTTCAAAGCTGGTCAGATTCTTGGTGTCACGGATTCATAGAATAGTTTGGGATGGAAGGAGCCTTAATGATCACCCAATTTCAATCCTTGCCATGGCAGGGACACCTCCCACTGTCCCAGGCTGCTCCAAGCCCCAGTGTCCAACCTGGCCTTGGGCACTGCCAGGGATCCAGGGGCAGCCCCAGCTGCTCTGGGCACCCTCCCAGGAAACAATTCCCAATTCCCAATCTAACCTAACTTTACCTCTTTCAGTTTGAAGCCATTCCCCCTTGTCCTGTCACTACATATCTTCATCTTCCAGCTCTCCTGGAGCCCCTTCAGGCCCTGGAAGGGGCTCTGGGCTGTCCATGGAGCCTTTCCTTCTCCAGCTGAACACCCCCAGCTCTCCCAGCCTGGCTCCAGAGCAGAGGGGCTCCAGCCCTGGGATCAACTCCATGACTTCCTCTGGGCTCTCTGCAGCAGCTCCAGCTCCTCCCTGGGCTGGGCCCAGGGCTGGGGCAGCTCTGCAGGTGGGAAATCACCTGAGCAGGGCACAGGGACAGAATTCCCCCTTTCCTGCTGCCCAAGCCACAGTTTGGAGAAGATCATTCCAATTGTGTTGATTCTACGCTAGTTGTTCTTTTCCTTACTTGAATAATCCTCACAGCCAAAAAGGCTGGAATGATTTGTTCCTTCCTTACTTTTATTCCTTCAAATACAGAAACGGGATTTTAAAGTGTCATGGTAACATTTATCATTTTCTTTTATCACGGGTGTCTCAAGGAATGGTTTTTATTCCTGTGGGAGCTCAGCCCATAGGTTTTCTTGGTCTTCTGAACAGCAAGAGCATTGGAGACTGCTCAGGTCAGCCAGGAACTAAATGAACAAGCTCATCTGGTTTTCCCTTCTTACCCAACAACATCTATCATTTCTCTTTATTTAGTCCATGCTTTCATTTTATTAGATTGCAGAGAAACATAAATGGTGTCTGTTTACATTCCTCACTGATTCAGCTTGAAATGCTGACCAAGTATGGCTTGAGGAGTCTATAGGATGGGGTAGTTTCTGCCTCTCAGACATGGAAAGGTGTTCCTGGAAACTCCAGACCCAGAGTGCAAATCAGTTAAGCCTCCTCGACGATTTTGAAACCTCAAATCCTTTGAAATAGTTGGCAACCTGCCTGTTGCATATTTACAGTTGCACAACTCACAACTCTTCCCCTCTGTGACTTCTAAAAGTTCCTCCTTCCTTTTTTTCTCTAGGTCCCTTGGCAGCATCACAGCAGCTCGTCTGCCTCCCTGCAGCTCTTCCCCCAGCCCTCCTCCCCTTTATCTCTCTCCCTCTCTCTCTCTCCTTAGTGTGGCACATTGTTCTGGGGAAATGGCTTGTTTGGAGTTCACACTTTGTTTTCCTGCTGTTTTTCTGGGAAGCTGGACGTGGCACGAAAGATATGGGAACAGCTTGTAGGAAATGGGTTTGTTTGGGGAAACAATAAAAGAGAAACAGCCTGCATACCTCTCCACCTCTCCTGGATGTTGGAAGGCCTGGGTTACAGTATGTAGAGACATTTTTGGGGTGATTTTTCAAATCAGCCCAAAGAAAAGGAAATAAAAATACATTTTTAAAATGTATCTTAAGCTTTGCATCCACCAGGCTACATATCTTGTAGCAATGTGTATAAAACACTTGTTAGTGAGGTGTGGGGAAAACCACTTAAAAAAACCATCTTAAAGGTTTCTATTGCTGTGGTCAATGCTGATCTCACAGTTCTGGACAGGAGATTCTCTTCATTTCCATTGATGTTCTCAGTTCACTTTTCCATCAATGGCAGCAGCTGATCTTTTTTGCCTTTTTGGAGTTGATCTTGGGGCTGTTGCCAAAACCAGTCAATATCAGAGCTGCAGGGTCTGGATTTTGACTGATAACTTTGGTAATCACTAGTTTGGAAGAAATATTGCCACAGGGAAAAGCTGCAGGATTTTTCTTGCCACCCCATCAAAGATATTCCCATGTGCATTTTCCTTTTCTTCTTCACGTGTAAAATTAAAAATGGGCCACGACCTGTTTGTGCTGCATATGAGATTGAGCAGAGAGCCACAAGCTCCTACAACCATAAAATGGTTTGAGTTGGAAGATAAAGGTTAAATTTGTGAGGCTCTAAAAAATTTGAGAGAGCTGTAAAAAAGGAAAAGAATGAAACAGTTGAAAATTTTCTGAAGTAATTGTTTGTATTTTGTGATTTTGAAGATTTTACTCAGAAAGGCATTGCTTAAATAAAGTAATAAGAACTTAGTTTAAAAGCAAAAGCATGGGTGTAAATGGGATTAGATTTTTTAATACTGTCACAAACAATTTGTTGTGTGTGTGAGAGAGTTTCTTTTTGGGATGGTTCTGTTTTGATTTATTTGGGGACAAAGAAAGAATGTTCACTTTGTCTGCTATAGGTAAGAAGCAACATTATCTTCTGATCCGTTGGTTTGACTGCTTCTCTAAATGAAATACATAAAAAATAATATCAGTCTCTTGGACTTGATTTTATCAAATCTTTGAGCTAAAACAACAATATCATTACTTTATGCTGGTTCAGCAGAGAAAATTAAATATCCTCAAAGAAAAGCAGACACTTATTTGCTGTTTCACTAAAACCTCTCCTGTGTTTGCACCCAAAGAAATTACTTAATGCTGTGACATTCAACCCTGTCTTAATTTCATTAGTCATGTTTTGTGGCAGATGACTAAAATAATGTGTGCAGAAGTATGAATCAAGATATTCATTATAAACAATTATAGGAAGGTATGCTGGGCTATACACTGCAAAGGTTATCGTGACAGGAAGTCATATTTTACATACACAGTGGGCATATTTGGAAAGTTCATTCTGAATTTAGAAGGATTACCCATCTGAGCAATATTCCATATGCTCCTGAAATGGAGAATACCATGAGAGGCATGCAATACTACATATGTAATTATCCAGTGTATACATGGGAGCTCCAGAGTAAAAGGTGTCTGAGGAAAAGGAAGGGAGAAAAATATAAACAAAAGATTTTCTGCTCCAAGGCTGTGCAAAAATGGAGAGCACTGTTAACAGAATAATTCTTTTTAAAGCAATGTAAATTTTGGTTGAATTCCAGTTGTCTAATGTGGAGAAGTCAGTAAAATATATAGAATTACAGAATCATGGAATGGTTTGGGATGGAAGGGATGTTAAAAATCATCTTTTTCCCACCCTCTGCCAGTGCAGGGACACCTTCCACTATCCCAGGCTGCTCCCAGCCCCAGTGTCCAACCTGGCCTTGGGCACTGCCAGGGATCCAGGGGCAGCCCCAGCTGCTCTGGGAAACTCTACCAAGGCCTCCCCACCCTCCCAGGGAAAAATTACATCAAGGCAAAATACACTTGGACGTGAATAAAAACATCCATACAAACAAAGATGGCTTGAGCAGATTTCCAGGAGCTCTCAAGCAAGGAGATGCACAAGAGCTGAATGTGATCAGTGCTCTCTAAATAGCAAAGTGAAAGTTTTAAATACACGTGAAGGTGAACACAGGGTTTAGTTGAGGTGTTGGGGCTGGGTTGGACTCGATGATGTTTAAGATCTCTCCCAACCCAATCATTCTGTGAATTCTGTGAATTCTGAGATTCTCCAGCTGGCTGGACTTGCTCACCCACCCAGCAGACCCCCCTTTGTTTGTCTGTGACTTCCTTGGGGTGGGAGATGTTTGAAGCTGACACTGCCCTGTCAGTGGAGGGTTTCCAGCAGGAAGATGGGTGACCCCCTGGTGACACAGCCACGCTCACCCTCGTGTGTGCACGTGCACAAACACCACGCACAGACCCTGCAGGGAAGTGATGGGTCACCAGCAGCTCAGCTCATGGCCTCCATCCAAGTGTTATTTCCCTCATGCTCTCAGGCATTCCTAAAAAACGAGGCTTTTCTGGAAAGGAAACTCGTTTGGATGCATTTTTTTTCTGGTTTCCTCAGTGCAGTGACTGTAAAGATCTCTTCATTCCTTCCCATACATTTTTAATCACTTTGCTGATGAGCTTGTCCTTGGTACATGCTATGCTTCAAGGAAATGTATTTTAATGCCTGAGTTATTTTTACTTTAAAATTTCCTTAGAGATTGAGGGTGGGATCCTCTAAAAACGCTCATGTGTACATATACTTAAGAGTGTGTGTATATAAATAAATAAATAAGCATACATATAGATATATGTAATATATATATATGTATGTAATAGATATATAATATATATGCATACATATATATGTGTGTATATATGTGTGTGTGTGTGTGTGTATATATATATCACATATATAAAATAGGAGTGTGTAATTATACATAAAATTTCTCTATGGTGGATCAACCAACCAAAGTGAACAAATATTAAATGTAGCAGAAAAAATTATAAATGTAATGTATAACCTCATAGTTTTCCTTAGATAATAGGAGAAGAGTTGCAAATGCTACCATAACACTGGGCAGATCTTTTGAATAAGGCTAAAAAATCATGTTAAAAATTTTCTCAGTAAAGTTTCCAAACTTTATTGAAGGTAGTTACTGGATAGAAGGAAAAATTTAATTCTGGACAGAGAATAACTCTGATTAACACACAGTAATTCTTGAAGTAATTCTCCAGCTGAACTGCTGGGGCTGGCCAAGATGCAAAGGATTTTAAGAGGAATAAAACATGGATAAGATTGATGGTCTAGGATGGGATCAATGCCTTGTTTTGGGCACTGGTTGGTCCCAAGACTCTCTCCCAAGGTTCTTTCCCAATATCATTTTGATCTGTTAGTTCCTAGCAGGTGTGTGCAGCCTCAGTTCCCTTCCTGTTGGGCTCTGGGCCACTTTACAAACCTGCAGTCAGCTTTGCAAAACAAATTTTTGCTGGAAAGGTTGCTGAAAAAACACTCAAGATGTTTGTATTTTTTAACAAAGTAGAATATTGGCTGCTCCTTCAGATTGATATCTGAAAAGCAAAGTAGCAGCAACAGGCTAGCCCTGGGCTGAGATAGAATTTAAAGGGTTCTATATCAAAGTTTTCCCAGTTTTGTAGGCATTTTGCAGGCCTAGAAATTAACAGCCAAGCATGAAGGAGCAAAAAACTTTCAGCTTTCAAAGTTTATAATTGACAATACTCTCAAAATGAAAAGGAAGAAAAGTCTATTGTATTGACTGGAAAAAAGTAATTCAAACTTCACTGCTCAAGCTCTTTCCATGGATGGAAGTGCTAAAATAAGCATACAAAGCTCCAGTTTCTTTTAAAATGCAATATATTGTATGCAATATACAATCTGCAGGATATATTTGTATTGTTTCCAGCCCTGGTGATTTAAGGTTGACATAATCATTCAGGAATACTTATTCTGATCATTGTGCTGCTGCAACCCTGCACCCTCTTCATTCAGCTCATGGTGCAGCTGATAAAACCTGGTGCTGCCTCAGTGCTTTAAATAATTTTCCAGCACTTTGCTCATGCAGGAGGAGATTTTTTGAAGTCTACTTTCACTCAGGAACCTGCTGCATTTCTCTGGTCATTGTGAATGGGCAGAGCTGCTTCCAAGCAGCTTGAAGCCCATTCAGGTGTTGAGATGGGCTGAAATAGGTGCAGTTTTCATCTCTGTGGCATCTATAAAAGAGTTTCCTACTTCTAAATATTAAATATTGGCTTGGTATTAAGCTACTTATTTGCACTTTGCTGATAGAGAAAAACTGAAGGCAAGATAGTTGATTGTGAAATGGCAGCTCTTTAAATCAGGTGCTTGTGCCTGCTCTGCAAAGGGCTCTACTCAGTGTGATAACTTTAATGTGTGAAATGCAGCACACAGCTTGGCATGAGGGAGATGTGTTTTCTAACACTGATTTTTAGTAATTCTGATCAAAGTTTCACCATCTGCAATAATGGAATGGCAATTTTTATTTTCTGAAGCCCTTGCAGACGTGGAGTTGAATGGCTCATGCTGCAAACATTACCTTATGGCTTGCTGACATTTCAGGAATGACAGTTTATTAGGAATTGTGATAAGGCACCAGGGTCTGCATTTGAATTTATAGTATTTCAGAGTTTGTTCATTAAGACACAAAATATTGAGCCTTTGGGCTTAGCCACGAGGCCTCTGCTCACGTTAGCGGTGAAGTCAGAGTTACGCAAAGAGGGCTGCAGGATCAGGCCTCAAACATCTGCTGCCGTTTCCCAGAAATTAATCCAGCCTGCAATTCCATAACATCACTTTGATGGATGCTTGATTATTCCTATTTTCAAGTGGCCCTCCAAACATCCTTGTATTTTTCTCAGCAAGAGGTGAGGAGAGCTGATAAGTGGCAGCACCGGGCCTGTGTTTGGATTAACACGGAGTCTCCAAGTGTTCCCTGAAAGGAGCTGGAGGATGTTGGCTGAGCTGGCAATCAGATTCTCATGGGTGGAGGTGAGGACAACATCTGTCTTTCCTATCTTGTACTTGCCAAGGCTTTTTGTTGTTCCTGAACTCTCCTCATGAATATAATATGTGGGGTTTTTGTCTGATCTAATGAATCCAAGACTCGGAGATTTAGAAGGAAAACATATTCCAGATGTGCCTTGCAATTCCTGACTCAGGTGACTGCATTTTAAGCAGTAACCTTTTCCAGTATGTTCCCCACACCATATTGAATATCCTCCTTCTGCAAACGGTCAGGGGAGGCTTGTACAAGCATCATGATTAATAAGCTACAGCAAGGCTAAAACATCAATCATTTGCCTTTTGTTTCACCCGATTGCTGCTGGATGCAATGAATCCAAGGCTCAAAGGCTTGGCTTTGGAGCAGGGCTGCAAATTTTGGCTCTTGAAGCAGATGAAGCCCAGCTTGTTTCCTCGTGCAGTGGTGCCTGCTGCAGACGTGAGCGGAGTCTCAGACTGGAAGGGTTCCCATTGCTCGGGAGGTTCTGGTGTCCAGCCTCCCTGTGCTTTCTGCTCCAGCCTGGAAATGACATTCCTGGCCTGTTTGAAATTAGGCTTTCACTCCAGATGAGCAGCTTCCTAGAGCATCAGAAGATGCAGTCTGAGGGAGGATAGGGTCGGAGAGCAGCAGGAAAGAAGAGTGACTTGCTCAAATCTTGTGCACTGTGAACTCTCCTCCACGATCTCACCTGTCCTTTCTTTCAGTAACAGTTTGTAATTCAAATTACAAACAGTTTGTAATTCAATTTACAAACAGTTTGTGATTCAATTTACAAACCTTCAACAACTAATGTTATCAGGTATACAAGGGATACCAAGAGCACCAAAGCATGGAAACACTTAAGAAGCTAATTGCACGGCCTTGATGAGAACAATCTTCCCTCAGAAAACGCAGGTCCTCTCCAAATGTGACTGTTTATTAGAAAGTTCCAACATCTGCGAAACACACGCTGGTGTGTTACAATTAATCCTCATAATAAACAGTTTGGTGAAAGTTTTTGTATAACAGCTTTTGGTCTAATTTAGAATGAAAATAAGTTGCACTATGTCAGATTTCTTTTTAGAACAGAGAGGTTTTTCTGCCCAACTGTAGACATCTGAGAAGTGATAAGAAACAGCCCATGTCTGAATGGGTTGTGGCTGTGGGGAGGTCAAAGCTTGTGCTTACCTATGTATTATCATGAAATCAGATTAGAAAAGCGAAATGTGTTTACATTGATGAGGAGAAATACTATAAAACTGGTGTCAAAAATAGATTGTATAAATGCAATGCATATGGAAAAGTTAATTAAAAGTTCTTTATTGCAGTGTTGTTGTAAGCCAAGGGTAACAGGTCCTTTTGGGAGTCTGGGAATGCAGTCTGAAGAAGCAAAAAGTGCATTTTATTTCTCTAGCATCTCAATGTACAATGAGGGGTTTTGCTGTGTTTGTGTCCCCTCATTCATCCTTCTCCTTAGGTGCAGTTCTTGCCCAACCCCATCCAACCTTGGACGTTTCCAGGGATGGAGAATCCACAGTTTATCTAGGCAGCCTGTCCCAGGGCTTCATCACCCTCACAGACAAGGATTTCTCCCTAAAATATAATATACACATGCCCTCCTGCAGTTTAAAACCATTGCTCATGAATAAAAAACCAAGCAAACCAAACAGGTCACAGTTTAAAACCTGTTCTAATGCGTGGATTAGAGTGTCCTCCAAAGCAGTTTAAAATCCTGCTGCTGTGTTTATTCCCCAACATCCCTCATCCCAAGCAAATTCTGCTGCACAGCCACACACCTTATTGTCTTGTGTAGCCATTTCTTGAGTTTGACCAAACTTTAGAGAAAAAAAAAAGGCTTTGTCCTTTGTTCCTGACATTGCATTTAAAGGAGGGGGCAGCTTGCATGTGCTTCTCATGATGGGAACTACTTCAATCCCATTTCCTGTAACTTCATGTTTCTAGGCCAAGTAATCTTGCATTTGATTAAGTAAACACCTTTGTCCTAATGACTTTATGCCTACTTTAAAGGCGTTGCTGTACCTATTGTTCTACGGATTTGTCAGTCTGTTATTCTTTTTCTTTTTTTAAACTTATCAGTGAAGTGTAAGTCAAAACCAAATAGAGAAATCATTTTGTTCTTTTATCATTAGTACAGAAAGTCCAAGGGAGAAGCCAGGTTTGGCATAGTACAAGCAATTAAAATATAAAAAGAATATAATGAAGGAACATGAGTTTGGTTGGGTTTTATGGTGGTTTTTTTTTTTTCTGTGATGTCATGAGAGGAAATATGTGGAGAAAGGAAGATGAAATAAAGAATATTCATGTTCAATATTGACCTCAAATACCAACAGCTCTGCTTCGCAGGCTTGCGTGAAAGACCCTTCCCACCTTCTCTTTTAAGCTCCATGTGTTCTTTTCTTCATTTCCCTTTACTCCAGACATTAATTACTAGAAATTAAAGGCTTCATTTCTGAAATGTCATGAGAATATGTTGCATCATGTGAAATTCAGGAAGATGACCCATTCACTCCTAAAATTTTTGTCAGAAAGTTACAAACCTTTGCAAAATTGAAAGAAGCCTGTAATGCATCTATTTTGTAATAATTATTAATGTTTACATTTCTTAAACCCGCTTATGGCTTGATGTTGCCAAACTGCTCCAGAGACAGCATTAATATGGATGAGAAAAAGAGATTAACATGTAAATGAGTAATGAAAAGCATTTACTAGGAATAGAACTGGCATCCATATGTAATAAAACCTTGCCAAACATTGTCAGTATTAATAGCTTTGTTTACATTTCTACGTGGCCAGACCATGCCGCTATTTTTTTCATGATGGTGACTTCTGACAATTTTTCTATTAGATTTGGTCCAGGAGCTTGCATTTGCAATTATAACACAAAACAGATTTTGAAGTCCCTGTATTTAGGAAAGAAATAACCCACACTGTTTTCTGTCAGCTGTTCCAGGACAGCAGCTTGCTGTTGGAGCCTTCCTTTCAGAGCTCACACTTCGGGGACACCAAGCCATGCCCATTATCAGAAATTCCTGTAGAACTGAGAAATGCTTCCTGTTGCTGGCTGCTTTTCCCCAGGATGAGATTCAGGGGTGGTTCTGTCAGGTTGGGTTCTGGTTGTTCAGCATCCCTGGGTCTTGCAGGGTCAGTGGATTCAGAAAAGCCTGGGCCAGAAATCCTCACCTTTTAAGTGGCTTAAGTTGATCCCAGGGCTGGAGCCCCTCTGGAGGCAGGCTGGGAGAGCTGGGGGTGCTCACCTGGAGAGGAGAAGCTCCAGGGAGAGCTCAGAGCCCCTTCCAGAGCCTAAAGGAGCTCCAGGAGAGCTGGAGAGGGACTGGGGACAAGGGATGGAGGGACAGCACCCAGGGAATGGCTCCCAGTGCCAGGGTGCAGGGATGGATGGGATCTTGGGAATGAGGAATTGTTCCCTGGCAGGATGGGCAGGGGCTGGCAAAGGTGCCCAGAGAAGCTGCCCCATCCTTGGAAATGTCCAAGACCAAGTTGGACATTGAGGCTTGGAGCAGCCTGGCACAGTGGAAGGTGTCCCAGGGAGGTGGGATGAAGTGATCTTTTAGTTCCCTTCCAACCCAAACAATTATTTTATTCACTGATTTAAGATCACTGAGAGGAAGAAGAGGCTGAAGAGGACCTGAGGCTGATTCCAGCATGGTCCACATTCTTTAGTTGTGCTGACTCCTCATGTCTTGCACAGGCTTGGATGGCCAGGGCAGCTTTTGTCACCCAGGGAGGGGGGATCCCTGTCCTGCTGTCCTGCCCGACAGGCCACCCAGACCAGGGAGGGTGAATGTCAGAGGATGTTGCGGGGTGCACAGTAATGAGCCTCCACACAGGGCCTGACCCACAGCACACAAAGCTGGCAGGAGCTCAGTGGTTCCTGCAGAGCCTTCCCAGACCTGGCAGCGAGCACTAACTGATAACCAGCAGGATGGATACAGATGATAAACCACAGCTAAACTCAGGCTAATAAACCACAGCTAAAATCAGGCTCAGCTTGCTTTCTCCAGGAATTTTCCTCTCAAAAGTGAAGTTTAAGTCTCTCTCTTGGGTTTTGTCTTGTTTGTCTTGTTTCGTATCCATAGTTGTAGTTAATCACACAGCCCTAGGTAATTTGGTTTGTATTTCCAGCATTTACTGTGCTCATCAGAAAGTTTAAATGTTTGCATTTTCCCTCTTCAGGCAATATAATAGACACCCATAGCACAAACAGTGTTTGTTGTCATTAGTAATGCCAATAAATAGAAAC
This sequence comes from Emberiza elegans, assembly GCA_024865655.1. Classification (NCBI taxonomy): domain Eukaryota; kingdom Metazoa; phylum Chordata; class Aves; order Passeriformes; family Fringillidae; genus Emberiza; species Emberiza elegans. The sequence goes on from JALJVW010000163.1 coordinate 7,075,551, forward strand.
CCCTTTTTTTCTTGTTGTTCTTTATATTTATACTTACCCTAAATATCCATAAATTAACTTACATTAGGTGGAGTCATTTTTGATAGGAACCAGAAAAACTTGCTTTGTGTCACTTTTTTGAAGGAGGATGAGAAATAAATCCATTATATAGTGCTTGATGCCTGTTTTGAAAAGGTAAATAGTTATAGTAGTAAATACAATACTCTATCAGTAGTATACTCTATATTCTTTACAGTAGTAAATACAATATTCTAGTATTTAGAATAGTAAATAGAGTTAAATAATGTTTTATTTACAATCTGTATCAGCATTCTTCTGTATAATTCACACTTTAGTGTATTTACTGGAGCTAACTCTTTCAAAATTGATGTTTTGTGTTTTTGGTCTCATGGATTGGGGCAGAAAAGAGGGAACTGTGCATTCAGTAGTGTCAGGCATGGGATGCACTGTGATCGTCTGGTCAGGCTGTGTTTGTGCACACATATATATTTAATTTTGGGGAGTTATTTGAGGAAAAAATCTCGTGGGCTGCTGAGAAAGAACTCTTTATTTTCCTTCCAGTGTAAGATCTTTCTTTAGTTCTTGTTATGTCATCCCTGCTACTTTATTATCCAAGCACATCAAGTTCCCTGAGGTTTCTCAGTGGAGCCAGGGAAGAATCCTTGGGGAGCAAGGGACCAGTGGCCATCTCCCCCATACCTCCTTGGTCTGCAGGTTTTCTCAGAAAAGGCTTTTCAGAAAGCTTCAGACCACCAACAGCAAAGATTTCTGGCATGACAAAAAGGGGAGGTGTTATCCTGGCACCCTTTTTGTCTCACAGAACCAAAGAGGCAGAGGTAGCTGGTTGCATTTCGGTGGGAGGAAGGAAGGATGGTAACTGAGAAGTCACTGGTGGCAGCCTAGTGGTGACCTTTGCACTCAGGGGTGACGTGAAAATCAACAGGAAAACGGTGCAGATCACTGCCTGAACTCTGTGTTAATTCAATCATGAGTCTCAGGGAGCTTGAAGGCCTGAGATCCCACTCCCCAAGCCCTGGGATTAAGGGGTGATCTCAGTTTTTACAGGCAGTAAGAGGTTGGAAGTGATGTCCTCACCTTTGTAACTGCAGAGCAAACTATGAATATTAGCAGAGTGCACCCCAAGGGCTCACAAACCAGGTGCATAAAAAGGAGGAATGTAGAATCACAGAGTATAAACCCACCAGGATGAAGTCCAACTCTTTCCCCTGCATAGAACATCTGCTAGGGTCACACCACGGGTCTTCAAATGAACAAACACTGATTTTCTGATTTTTTAGGGCAGCATGTGACTGCTGGAGCTCAGCAGAGCCCTCTTCCAGCAGCCAGGGAGGGTGGGAGCCTGCAGACAACCACCCACCCTCCCAGAGCTGGGGAGCTCCCATCCCTTTTCTCTCTCCCTTCTCCTCTGCCGACAGGACCACGTTTCTGGCCGTCAGCAGCAGATCTGGCAGGAGCACAGCCCACCCACACTGCCTCACAGAGCTCCCTGCCCCGAGTCTGGCTCAGGATTCCCCTCATTCCCTGATCCTTGGCCCCCAAACTCACAGCCATGGCCAGCTGGCCCAGCCTCCCCCTCAGCTTCCATCGGCCCCTGGGCTCACACGGAGCCTCCTCAATGGCCCAGGGCTGGGGATTGTCCCCAAAATCCAGGGAGGAGGTGCTGGGCTGCACCCCTGCTCCATTCCGTGCCAGGATGGAGTCACACAGTGGGGATTGTCCCCACAATGGCAGGGAGGAGGTGCTGGGCTGCACCCCTGCTCCATTCCATGCCAGGATGGAGTCACACAGTGGGGATTGTCCCCACAGTGACAGTGAGGAGGTGCTGGGCTGCACCCGTGCTCCATTCCATGCCACAGGGCCCGGATGGAGTCACACAGTGGGGATTGTCCCCACATGGGCAGGGAGGAGGTGCTGGGCTGTACCCCTGCTCCATTCCATGCCAGGATGGAGTCACACAGTGGGGATTGTCCCCAGAATCCAGGGAGGAGGTGCTGGGCTGCACCCCTGCTCCATTCCATGCCAGGATGGAGTCACACAGTGGGGATTGTCCCCACATGGACAGGGAGGAGGTGCTGGGCTGTACCCCTGTTCCATTCCATGCCAGGATGGAGTCACACAGTGGGGATTGTCCCCAAAATCCAGGGAGGAGGTGCTGGGCTGCACCCCTGCTCCATTCCATGCCAGGATGGAGTCACACAGTGGGGATTGTCCCCACATGGACAGGGAGGAGGTGCTGGGCTGTACCCCTGTTCCATTCCATGCCAGGATGGAGTCTCACAGTGGGGATTGTCCTTTTACAGAGTCACTGAGGCTGGGAAAGCCCTCCCAGCCCATCGAGCCCAAGCTGTGCCCAGTGCCCACCCTGTCACTGAGTGCCACATCCAGGTGCTCCTTGGACACCTCCAGGGATGCGGACTCCAACACCTCCCTGGGCAGCCCTTTCCGTTTCTCTAATTTGCACCTTTATACACCTTGTCCCCCCAAAGTGACCCCTGGAAAAGTTGGATTCCCTCAGAATTGTGCCTTTGGAGGTGCCCCCAAGCCTATGCACTGCTGGAGGACAGTGTGGCAGCCTAGACCTGCTCTTGTGCCTGGGGAGCCTCATCTCAGGTGGGATGAGTCCCATCAGGAGTTTCAGCCCTTCCCACACTTCCTGATGGACATAGTGGCCACAGGCACAGCCTCACTCACAGGACTCAGCTCCAGATAGCTCAGGAAAGGAATTGGTGCCAGCAGGAATGCTTGGCAGTGGGGATAGAGGGTCAGTGTCCCTCCCTCTGGTGTCTGTCTGGCCTCCAAACAGACGTGATGGCACCTGATGGGTCCTGCTGCCCTCAACAACCCCCATGCTGCCATGAGGAGGGTGGGAAGCCCTTCCCACAGCCCTGGAGTGGGGTTTCCACCAGGAAGAGTTGCCATCAAAGGGAGGGAAGTGGCTGGTGGGCATGGTGTCTGTGTGTTAGAGGTTGTGCCCAGATCTCTTGGCTCCTGATCCAGAAAGGACTTGGCTGGCTCCCTGAGGAAGGAAAGGAGGATCCCAGGGGCTCAGCAGGGCCTGGCTCTCAGTTGCTCCTCTCAGGGGCTGCAATTTTTGCTGCGTCCAGCAGATCTCACCCTCTGTATCTCTACTGAGACCCCACAGACCTGGGCTGTGCTGCCCGCCCTGCCCTCTCCTCTGTTCCCAGTGTTTGGTAGTGTGAGTTTGTGTTTCTGCGCAGCTGCTCTGGGAGGGTCTCCCCAGGGAGAGTTCCCCCATCAGGTCCATCTGTTTTTAAAAAAGACTTAAGTCTTACCCAAACCACATCAAAGTAGGTGGAATTTTTTTGTTGTTGTTGCCTTTGGTGGGGTTTACAGCAGGCCTAGAGCCCACAGCAGGACTTTGCCACTATGACCAGTGGCCAATCTCTAATGTCAGAGAAAGATCTTCTAATCCAGTGAATTTTGCTAAGAAACTCAGAGTGGAAAATGAAATGAAATATGAAAGAAACATTGCTATCCAAGTTTTGTTTTCTTTTTCTTTTGCATTATCCTTTGTATTATCTTTTCCCTTTCTCATAGAGAATTGTTATTTCTGGTCACTGTAGGTAACTAACACCCTCAGGCATGATCATGCAATATTCCAAATATCCTTTTGTAGGGATATAAAGCACATTATTTGTACCATTCCATGCCATCCTCTGCTGCACAACTGTTACAACTGTCCTCCTATCATTTGCTGGCAACACCTGTCCCCATGGGTCCTCACTTCAGTGAGGGCAGTGCTGTGCCTAAAAACTAATAGAATAGAGCCATTTAGGTTGGAAGAGACCTTTAAGATCATCAAGTCCAACTTGTGACAACAGTGCTGTGCCTAAAAACCAATAGAACAGAACAGAATGACCAGGTTGGAAGAGACCTTCCAGACCATCGAGTCCAGCCCAGCCCCAACAGCTCAACCCAACCCTGGCCCCCAGTGCCACATCCAGGCTTTGTTAAACACACCCAGGGATGGGGACTCCACCACCTCCCATTCTGGAACTTTAACACCCTTTCTGTAAAAACCATTTTCCTGATATCCAACATAATTTTTCCTTGATGCATGAGACTGTTCCCTCCCTGTAAGATGGAGAAGCCCTTTTTCCCTGGGGAGGCCTGTGGTGTCTGCCCTGAGGCCACTGTTCCCACTGTTTGGTAGTGTTTGTGCTTTTGCCCAGCTGCTCTGGGAGGGTCTCCCAGGGAGAGGTTCCTCTGTCCTCCTGTCATTTGCTGACATCTGTCCCCATGGGTCCTCACTTCAGTGACAGCAGTGCTGTGCCTAAAAACCAATAGAACAGAACCATTAGGTTGGAAGAGACCTTTAAGACCATCGAGTCCAACCCAGCCCCAACAGCTCAACTCAACCCTGGCCCCCAGTGCCACATCCAGGCTTTGTTAAACACACCCAGGGATGGGGACTCCACCACCTCCCATTCCAGAACTTTAACACCCTTTCTGTAAAAAACATTTTCCTGACATCCAACCTGTATTTTTCCTTGATTCATGAGGCTGTTCCCTCCCTGTGAGATGGAGAAGCCCTTTTTCCCCTGGGGAGCCCTGCCCTGACCTGTCTGTGGTTTGCAGGAAGCGTTATCGGTGGTGAGCGAAGACCAGTCCCTGTTCGAGTGTACCTACGGATCACCCCACCTCACCAAGACAGAGATGACAGCCTCCTCCTCCAGTGAATATGGGCAGACCTCCAAGATGAGCCCACGTGTCCCCCAGCAGGACTGGTTGTCACAGCCCCCGGCCAGAGTCACCATCAAGATGGAGTGTAACCCCAACCAGGTGAATGGGTCAAGGTAAGGAGGCTGCGGGTGGCTCAAGAACAGGGATTTTTGTGATGGGTGTGGCTCAGTTGTCTCAATCTGTGTCTTTAGCACCATTTTAGGTGCCTCATTATCCCACCTGGCCACTGCTGCCATCCCTGGAGGCTGCAGGTTGCCCTACCTTGACCTGCCAGCCATGTTCAGGTGTTACAGAGGGTCTGAAATGTGCTGCAGGCACAGACTTCTCGTGAGCTTGCGCAGTGCCTTTCCTCCGACTGCTGATGATTTTTGAATGTGAATTTGCTTTGCACACCAGGTGAAACAGAGCATATTAAAGTTAATAAAATGGGGATTTGCTGTAGCCTGGAGCAGCACCATTGATCCATCAAAGGGTGTGGTGTGTGTGATCTAACACTCCATGGGAGCTGTCAAATCCAGCAATTTGGGCAGTTGTCTTTGCTCCAAAGATAACCAAACAGGGAAGCACTGGAGGTAAAATCTTGTAATGGCAGAGGGAATGAACTATTGATATTTCCTTTTGTAGTCACTGTAAACATAATACCAAAAAGTAGAGCTGGATTTAAGAACTCATGCTGAAAAAACAACATAAATATGGAGGCAAGCAAGGGAGTAGAAAGGAACAGAAAAATAAATAACTCAACAGGCAGTAGCCACAGAGTGTCTGTGGATTGACTGTTGTCTCAGGACATTTTTTGGGGGATGTCACTATAGAGAAGACTTGTGTCAATTAGTCTGCAAAGGTATTACAGTGGATTTTTGGATATTGACTGGTGCCTTTCCCAAGCTTAGGAGCACCCTGTGGGACATCTGAAGAAACACAATGAAGATTTGTATTTTTTTTTAAGGAAGCTATCCAAACAAGTGCTTTCCTGTTTAAAATGCCTGACTGTCAAAACAGTTTTCCTTTGGTGTTGCTGGAGGGCAAAGGTGCAGAAGAGTCAGTTGCTGACAATTGTTGGTGATGTACCAGTGGAGCCTGTGCTTCACATCTCCCTGTCACAAACACCTGTGCTGTGCTTTAATCTCATCTCCCAGGGTCAGTTGTTCAGGAAAACCTCAGCCCTGGGCTCTGTGGTTGCTGTTCACACTTGCTGTGCTGATGTGATGAGCACCACGAGCAGGGCAGAGTGGTCTGCCAGCTTATCACAGCTCCCCTGTTCTGTGGTGAGGATGGGAATTGTGCTGAAGTCAAATCAGGATTTCCAGTGAGCAGTCAAAGATTTAAAATACATAGAAACAAATGGTGAGCTGAGGTTACCAAGAATTAGAGGAAGTTTTCTTGTAAGGCTGCTTATTCAGAAGTTCAGGTGTCTTTTTAAAGTTTTTTTGGGTTTTTTTTTGTGCTAAGCAAATGCACAGGTATAATCACAAACAGTGTATTCATTCAAAATCAGCCTTACCTGCTTCCTAAAATTGCCTCTGAAGTATTAGTGCTGGCATTTCTGTAAGAGAACTGATCACAGGTTCCCTCAGTGTAAATTCCATAAAGTGCACTGGAGCAGTTAATCAGAGTTCATTGTTGCTGAGAGGTTTAGGTTGGATTTTAGGGCAAGGGTTCTTGCCCAGAGGGTGCTGGCACTGCCCAGGCTGCCCAGGGAATGGGCACAGCCCCGAGGCTGCCACAGCTCCTTTGGACAGCACTGCCAGCGGTGCCCAGGATGGGATTTTGGGGGTCTGGGCAGGGCTGGCACTGGATGATCCTTGTGGGTCCCTTCCAACTCAGGATATTCCATGATTCTATATTTTCTCCTTCTTTTTGCTGTTTTCTATTAGCATGTGCATGCACTGAAGCACTCAGGGTGATGCTGGGGCTCCCTGCACAGGAGGTGGCTGAGATTTCAGCTGCCAAAATTCCCCTTTGTAGATAGAGGTGCCTGCATTTCCTTCAGAGATGTTTGCACTATCCTCATGAAATGCTTGTGTTCGTGGGGAGGGACCCTTCATCAGGAACTGGAGGGACAGGACGCAGGGAATGGCATCCAAACTGGATGGGATCTTGGGAATCAGGAATTGTTCCCTGGCAGGGTGGGCAGGGGCTGGGATGGAATTGCACCCCTGGATCCCTGGCAGTGCCCAAGGCCTGGTTGGACACTGGGGCTGGGAGCAGCCTGGGACAGTGGGAGGTGTTTGTTTGAATAATGAGGTTTTTTACAGCCTTCCCTGTTGAAAGATTAGTGCAGAGTTCCTAAATGGAGACAGCAAGGAAAATTCATACTTCGATACATTTCCTATGGCATGACTTGCTAAAAAAAAAAAAAAAAAAAAAAGGTAAAAAAAAGAAAAAATTGCTGAAAAGCTACCAAAGGAAAAAAAAAGAAAAAAAAATCACTTAAAAGCTACAAAAAAAATTAGCAGAAAATCAAAAAAATATTGCATGCTCATACTATACACAAAAATATTTTTTAAAAAATTAGTGTCATTAAGAAACACTGTTTATTTCATCAAAGTTTTATTTTTTAGGGCCTAACTCAGGCCTGAAAAAATAGATCTTCATACTATACTTTTAATGGAGAGCTAAGACTGCTAATCAACAAAAATAAATACATTGTGGCATTTCTACATCTCTCATACGTGTGTGTAATATGTCGTGTTATTGCACTCTGGGAATTGAAATGTGGTTTTCCTGCCAGTTTTAGGGAAAACATGGTGTGAATCAGGTTGTGCTACCCTGCCTTTCTGTGAGTTACTTTGCATTTCTTTTCTGCAAAAGCCTTCCCCACTCTCTTCTTTTTCAATCCATAAACTTATTTCCTTAAATGACATTATTAAATGATAATATTTCCTCAATTCTTAAAATGCTTTGTATGTTCAATATTACCACAATCAGTTCCTGGGCTGCTTGGAGCTGCATTTCATTTTTTTATTAAAACTGTACCTGCTCTGTTTAGACCCGTTTTAAAATCTGAGTTGTCCCAGAGGAGTCTAAAATACAACCCCACATCTCAGAGCTGTGCAAGTGCTGCCCTGAGGATCTCCAGGGCATCTCTGTCCTCTCATGTGGGCACCTGGATCTGAATAATCCAGGATACAAAGCAGGGAATGAGATCCCACAAAGTGGTGGCCAGGGAGAAGTTAACACTGCGATTTTTTGCTGTCCAGCTCTCCCTGTGTCAGAGCTTCCTGGCCATATATTCTCTTCTTTGGAAGGGGAATTTAAAATTTTGGGAGCACATTGAACCCCTCAGACATCCCCAATTAAGCACCCACTCAGAGAAGGAATGTGCCCCCTCTGCTAGCACTTTGCCCAGACGAGCTTTGGCTGTAATTGCCCTACATTAAATTCCAAAAGTTAACAGTCTCAGAGCTGGCATTCCTGTGAATACTAGAGAAATGCCATTAAATGAAATTAAAGGGTTATTTTCAGTGTGCTGCACAGGGATTAGCTACCCACTTTTCTTTAACAATAACAGTATTTTTCAAGATAAACCCTGCAGCCCAGCACCACAAAAATACAGTCTGGGGGCTTACCTTAAATTAAATAAAGCAAGAAAAGTTTAAAAATTAAAGCTATCATTTACCTGGCTGTTGTTGCATATATAATACAGGTGGTATCAAATTGAGTTTCTCTAAGTACATTAATTCTGTTCCTTGCAGGTACATAAATCTAATGAGACCTTTTGTGCTACACTCCAGTCAATCTTCCACCTGAATGTAACAATCCTGTTTCCTGCTATTTATTGCTCCTGGGTCAGGCCAAAAAGATTCACCTTGGTGTATAAATCTGGAGGTTGCAGATGCCACACTGGCACTTCGCTGTTTATTGTTCTTTATGTATTCCATCAAATTAGGCACGAGCAATTCTACCACAATGAGTGCAATTCATGTCATGCATTCAGGGAGAAATTCACTCTGTGGAAATGCTCTCACGAGGCTCTGGGTACTGCTTAAACAACATTTATAAATCCATGGATTTCCCAGCGGGCTTGGAATACGCTCACCCACGGGGCTTTGCCATGCCCACGGGTGGGACTGCACAAAGGTAGCTTGGAATAATGACATTTACTGTAGGTAATCCATCTTTTTCAGGCAGGCTGAAGTGGAACACAGAGTCTTATTCAGGCCACAGATAAATTTCTCTTGCCATGAGCAGCATGATGATTTCATTGAAGAAGTATTTTGAAAGTTAACGGCACTGAAAGCACAGCAGAAGCTTTCCAACATCAGCTTGGCTGATAGAGAAGTTTTAAAGAAATGCCAGAAATAATTAGTTGTCCTTAGGATTTAATCATGTGCAAAATGTTGATTTAAGTGCTACCAGTTGTTGCTTGAAAACCATTTGAGAATGAAATTATCACTTAATACATCTTTTGTGCTGGCTCTTTTGGGACATACCATGTTTCTTTGCCTGTAACTGCCTGAATTTTCATCAAAGAGCCTCTGTACTCTCCAGGTTCAGAATGTCTGACACACTGGAGGACTTTTCAGAGTCCAGGGTGAACTTGAGTTTCTTTGCTGGTGTTTTTTTTTTAATTTTTCCCTTGATGTAAAGTCCCCTAAGGAGTAGATTCTTTGTGTTATACAATCCAGCAAATTGGAATATGGGGAGCCCTTGAGGTGCCTTGTACCATCAGGATGTGTGACAGCTGTTGTGCCCAGGCATGGGGAGGGAGAATCCATCCATCCATGTGGAGTTCTGTATGCCAACAGATCCATCCTGCTCCCAGGATCCAGGCTGGCAGCCTTTAAGCTGTAGGAGGCACCTCTACATCATGGTGTGATACTGGTGGATTTAATTAGAGCATTTAAGCAGCTCCACAGAATCACTGAATTGTGGAATTGTTGGGGTTGGAAGGCATCCCTGGAGATCATTCTTATTGCCCAGGCAGGGTCACCTGGATCAGGAGATTCAGGAACACGTCCAGGTGGGGTTGGAATGTCCCTGTGCAGCAGTTCTAGAGCTCTGCCACCCACAAAGTAAAGAAATTCTTGCCCCCGTTGAGGTGGAACTTCATTTACGGCCATCACTTCTCATGCTGACACTGAAAATTCTGTCCCCATCTTCTGGCCCCCTCCTGGTGAGAGGGAGACTCCTGTTCTCCCTGTGCATCTGGAGATCATTCCTGTTGCCAAGGCAGGGTCACCTGGATCAGGAGACACAGGAACACATCCAGGTGGGTTTGGAATGTCCCCAGAGAGGGAGACTCCTTGTTCTCCCTGGGCAGCAGTTCCAGTGCTCTGCCACCCACAAAGTAAAGAAATTCTTCCTCCCATTAAGGTGGAACTTCTTGTGGCTCCATTTACAGCCACTGCTCCTCATCCTCCCACTGAAAATCCTGGTCCCATCCTCTGGGCCCCACCTGGTGAATGCTCTTCCCGGAGAGGGAGACTCCTTGTTCTCCCTGGGCAGCAGTTCCTGTGCTCTGCCACCCACAAAATAAAGAAATTCTTCCCCCCGTTGAGGTGGAACTTCTTGTGGTTCCATTTATGGCCATCACTTCTCATGCTGACACTGAAAATTCTGTCCCCATCCTCTGGCCCCCTCCTGGTGAGCATCCAGCACTTGGAGGGACAGGGCTGATGTGCACCCACCCCCCTGCCATCACTTGTTTGCCCAAGGCTTCTTCCAGCCCTGGAGCACAGCCCTGTGATGGAGGCATGGTGCCACGTCCCCTCCGCATCTGGTGGCACACCACTGGCATCCAGCCTGGCATTCCTGGGGAACCTCAGCTCAGAATAAGCAATAAGCCTGGCCCAAAGCCCCCAACAGGCCAAGGGATTGTCTCCAGTGATGCCATGATGATTTTTGTCACCTTTTTGTCTACCTTTTATAAATTCTTGATACCTTTAACATGCATACTTGTAATTCTTTAAAGTTAATATCTTAATCCTAAATCTACTAAGCCAAAAAACAAACATCCTAAAAACCTCACAATTAAAAACCAAAAAACCTTATGCTGTCTTAAAAAACCAAAGCCCCCTCTAAAACATATCATACAAACTAAAATTAGGCCTATCTTAAAAAAAATTACTGTAAAATAGAAAAATGTCACACTATTCATTTGAACCTCTCATTAAAACATCTTTGGTAAATATGCTAATTTACAAAATCTATAAAATTGTATATGCAATCTACGATATATATACATTTCAGCATATTCCACCTTAACAAATTAATACACCATAAAAGTCCTTGATAAATACCAAAAGAAAAACCCTTTATTCCTTAACCATATCTAACTCTTAATACTAAAACCAAAGAAAAGGCATCACCAGCAGAGTCAGCCCCTACTGCAGCCCAGGGCAGAGCTGGGAGATGTGTCCTAAGAGGATGATTTTCCTTATTGGAGCTGCCTGTGTAAAATATTATTCATTTTGGGTAAGAAGGCATTGATTATCTCAGACTGATAATCCTTTTTCCCACTGACTGGGTGGTTGGTGGGGTGGCTGCCTACCAAGCTGGAAAAATGGCAAAGTCAGGATGTGTGACTGCTTCAAGAAGCTCCTCTTTGCTCTGAAAATCCACCAGCTTAACACGAGCACTTGCGTGTGTGTAGGTGGGCATGGTTTGGCTCTGTTCTTGAGGCAAACATGTTGCCAAGGGGAAAAACAAACTCAGCTCACTAATACTACAACTATTTTGTTTTTTTGGAAGCTTTTTGGGAAGTGCTGGGCTGGCAGGTGCTAAATAAGAAGCTTTCCAGTCCAGGATAATAGGCTCATTCATAATTATCATTGCTATGTTTGGGATTGACCACTGAATTCCCAGCAACCAAAGGCTTTCAGATGGGCAGTGAAATATAAAAATAATCTTCAAATAATGGCATAGGACCCCACAAGAATTGTGATCACTGTCATTATTTAATGATAGTGCCATTTAACGACTATTGCCATCCTTGCTTTTTTATTTCCTGTTGACTGTGTCCAGAGCACTTAGAGCTGGTGGTGAGTTTTCTCCTCTGCCCTGTCATTAGTGGGTGTTTCATTTTGATCAGGGCAGCATCAGTGGGGTTGTTCACTATTTAAAGTTTAGGAATAGCTTTTTAAGACAAAACAGAAGGTAAGGAAAAGTCCTTAAAAGAAAAAATTTGCACCCTCACAGCCCCTTAGTGCTAATCATGAAAATCAGCAGACATTCCACAGACATGGGGGATTATGGTTTCCATACAAGATGTCACTTCTGTTTATGCCTGGCATGCACCATTTTCCTAACTTTCTATATGATCCCTGCCCACAAAGGAAGGCACGTGTGGTTTGGGAAGGGCCCCATCTCCTGGTATTTCATATTTCACAAAACCACAAATACACCAGCCTTAAAAGCTCTTGAAATGAAATACAATTTGAGAAATGTAATCCATTACCATCATAATAGAATTTCTATAAAAATAATAGAAGAAAAACAAGAGAAAATAGGTCCTGAAAGTTATAGGCCAACTGGGAAGTCGTTGTGGCTTTGGCCTAGCTATCACCATGTCAAACCTCAGCCTTGTCCCAGGCAGCAATCTAATTGTAAATTATGTATATACAGAACATCATTTCTTAGCTTTGGCTTTTCGTGACCCCCTTCCCTGCTTTCCCTTTCTTCACTCCAACCTGACACGTAAGAAATATTGAAGTGTTTGTGCTAATGGAGAAATGACAACGTGCAGTCAAACTTAAACCAGCTGTTTCCCCACACTGGGAGCACAAAGAGCAAAAAGCTGGGAATATTTATAGCTTGACTGGCCTCTAGTGAGCCAGACTCTGACTGCCTGCATTTGCCACCGTGGCCTTGAGGCTGGAAGCAGCTGCGGGTAGCAGGATGGCTGGGGAAAGCTAAGGAGGAGAAAATAAAAAAGAAAATGAAAAGATTGGATTGGCCAAAGTTATTGTTTGATTGGAGATGAGTGGTCGCTGTGTGTATAGCTCAGCACAGAAGCACCTTGTGTTTACAGAAAGCCAACACTTCTGTCACAGGGGAAAGGAGCCAGAGGTGGCTTCAGGTGACATCTCTGAGTGACCCTGGGCCAGCCCCAGGTAACCCTGAGCACCCACTGAGCACAGGGCACCCCATACAGGGGGCTTTTCCCCAGGTTTGGGTGCTCTGTTTGCAGGGGGATGCCCCATTCCATGGCCATGGCCTGCTGGGGCTGCTGGAAATGCAAAGCCCAACATGGAGCAGGGCAGTGCCATGACTGAGTGGCCATGGAGGGACTGCACTTTCCTTCTTTTTTTTAATCTTTTTAGGATTGCTTTTGACACCTTGTAGCAAAGATTAGCAGACTGTCAGCATGGTTTCAGCACCAGTTTAAGCAGCTGTAGCCAGTGGTGTGTTTCTGAGGGACTTGCCTGCCTTCCACAGACCTGGCAGCTTGTTCCCACCCTGGCCGTTCCTTTTCCAGTTACTTACTCACCCATTTATTGATTTCTCTGTGTACAGCTCCCCAGCCCAGTCACTGAGCAGTTGGGTAAGAGCCTCTTGGAGCAGATATTTTGACCAGTGTGAGTTTTCTGGCATTTTCATGGCTCTGTTGTGCCGGAGTTCTCTGTGGGAAATTCTGCTCCCACAAGAAGTCTTGGAAGGGAATCCAGAGGAGGCTCCAGGATGGGCAGAGGGATGGAGCAGCTCTTCTGGGAGGAAAGGCTGGCACAGCTGGCATTGTTCACCTGCACAGGAGAAGCTTTGGGCTGAGCTCAGGGTGGCCTTGCAGGGCCTGAAGGAGCTGACAAGAAAGATGGAAACAGAATATTCACAAGGGCCTGGAGAGACAGGACAACAGGGAATGGCTTCAAACTTACAGAGAGTAGGATTAGATGGGATCTTGGCAATGAGGAATTGTTCCCTGGCAGGGTGGGCAGGGGCTGGGATGGAATTCCACCCCTGGATCCCTGGCAGTGCCCAAGGCCAGGTTGGACACTGGGGCTTGGAGCAGCCTGGGACAGTGGGAGGTGTCCCTGCCATGGCAGGGGTGGCACTGAGTGATCTTCAAATTCCCTTCCAACCTAACCCATCCTGGGATTTTGTGATTCTCGGAGTGCTGAGGCCTCCAAAACCACCCTGGAAGTGCTTTTCAGAGTCTCAGCACAGGCTCCTTCTCACCTGGCAGCACCTGGCTGTCCCCGTGTGCTTCAAAGTAATAAATTTCGGGGAAGTTTCTGGGTTTTTTTCTTCATAGGCCACTTTTTTCAGTGACAAACTCCTTGGGGAGGAAGCACTGACCAAATTCACCCCACCCTGAGTGGCTGCACTGAATGAGGGTGAGGCTGAGCAGGCTTTGCACTGCTCTCAGTGTGAGCTGACCTTGTAGCAGCCTCTAATCCAAGCTATGCTTGTTAAATAAACTTGTGAAGACATGTAGATATTTGGAAAATACATTTTTTTTTCATTTATTTCACTCTGAAACTCAGAAATATTGAACAGAGGAGTTTATATTATGGGAATTATACCCCCTTCACATGCAGGGTTTTGCTGATTCCTGATCTGAATTTCTCTGACACCTTGCATTTCAGCATGACACAGGGGTTTTGTGTCACCTGGGGAAAACAGTAGCGTAGTGAAAAGGAAAAAATGTGCTTCATACACTTATTTATGAACTTACATCTACTTTCATCAGAGTCAATGACTGGCAAAACTCCAGTCAGCTTTGGTAGGAATGGGTGATAAATTTAACTATCAAATCAGCTTGATTTTAAGTAACCCTGCTTTAAGGTGAGGCTTTCAGGTTAAGGAGAAAATACTTTCTCAGCAGACATTTATCATCTCAAGACTGGACAAAGCTTTCTTGGGTACCATGACTGTGTGTAGCCTTGCCTCTTTTTAATTTTTAATTTTTTTTTCCCTTTTTTGTAAATTCCAGGTGTAACACAGTATATTTACAAAGGGCAAAAATAACAGGCAGCCGTGAAGAAAAACATCTCTGGTTTCATTTCAGACCTGGAGCTGGGGATGAATCACTGCAGAGCTGCACCCTTCATTCTGGGTACACTTTCCAAAAGCTGCTTTTCCACCCTGCTGCCCTGGTGGTACAGAAATAAAGCAGACTCACAGAAAGTCCTAAAAAAACCCCTTTGTAGACAGTCACTTACTTGTTGTTCTGGGCACTAGAAACACCATTTTCTAGTGTCTGCTTGCATTTTCAGTTTTGCTTTCTGTGCTGCAGAAGTTTGTTCCAGGCAGTTGAGTTAAGCCCTGGCTCAGTGGTTTAGGGCACACACTCAATCTGAAGTACCAGAGTAGTCCTGTTAAATCCCATGGAGTTGATTCCATGCCTGAAATTAAGCGTGGCCTTAGGAGATGTGATGGATGGGGGATTTGCTTGTCCACCCAGTGAGCTAAAGGGACAAAACTCTTGCCCATCTGCTTCTGGATTTTAATGAAAAGTTATGACTTATTTATGATCTTCTTCCCCACCCCTGTGTGTTTATATTCAGATCAAGAAAACCATCTCAGAAGCCCTGTCAGATTGCCAAAAGCTCTGTGCTACTGGATCTTCCACATCATTTACTGCTCAGTGTTTACAAGAGTGTTTTTAATGCACCATTGCTTGTGGAAGTGCTGTAGGCTGCTACTGATGGGATATTTCACTTGGGAGTCCCTTCATCCCAACTTTCTTCCCCCAGAAAAAAAAATAAATTAAATAACTGTGCCAGTTAAACTCAAGAATGTTGCTAGCTAAAAGTTCAGTGAATAAGCCCAATAGTTTTTGTAACAGAGTTGCTTTTGGGAGTTGGGGTCCACATCTGCACAGGTATAAGGGCAGGTGGTGGAGGATGTTTCCAAATGTCCATAATTTAAAGTGCATGATTTAAATACTCATGTATTTATGCCATTTGTATTTGTGGAAGGGAAGCAGAAAAAGGCAACATTTCACTCACAAGGACTCATCACAAAAGCTCTCCTTCACATTTTGTGTCTGAAACAAAAAGCAGCTTTGTTTTGCTCTGTTTGGACAGAAGTGGGCTGCATCCCAGGGTTATATTTGTGGTGTGTGGTAGTAGAGCAAAACTAAATAAGAAAATATTGCCCAAGTGCTCTGGTGGTGAGAGGAAGGGCTGAATTCACCACCATGCAGTGGCAGGTGCTGACTGTGTTTTCCCTCATGGTTGTTTTTCAGTCCTGGGGCTGACAGAGCAGTTGCAGGGCTTTTACACAGGGCAGATTTCATATGGGATGTCTTTAGAGGCATCCTGGAAAAAGTGTGTGAGGCCAACATTTTCCAGGCAGCACTGGAGGCCCTTTTCCTTCTCCTAAAGATGATGTTGCCAACCATTGAATGATCTCAAAAATAAAAAAATATTTTATTTTTTAACTGAAAGTCAGCAGCAGTTGATTTTTTTCCTTAATATCTACCTTAACACAGAAGGGTAAAATTTGTAGAAAAACTGCATAGAAAAAAATAATGCTATGCTTAATATTTTCTTCTAGTATTTAAGATGTACACTAATTTTTCAGCTTTCCAAGTGCTGGTTGCTTTTTAAAACACTCATGTGAGAATTATAACTGGATTAGTTCCTGAAGCATGATAGTGCTGAGCAGTCAACACAACTGTGCTTCATACACTTATTTATGAACTTACATCTACTTTCATCAGAGTCAATGACTGGCAAAACTCCAGTCAGCTTTGGTAGGAATGGGTGATAAATTTAACTATCAAATCAGCTTGATTTTAAGTAACCCTGCTTTAAGGTGAGGCTTTCAGGTTAAGGAGAAGATACTTTCTCAGCAGATATTTATCATCTCAAGACTGGACAAAGCGTTCTTGGGTACCATGACTGTGTGTAGCCTTACCTCTTTTTAATTTTTAATTTTTTTTTTCCTTTTTTGTAAATTCCAGGTGTAACACAGTATATTTACAAAGGGCAAAAATAACAGGCAGCCGTGAAGAAAAACATCTCTGGTTTCATTTCAGACCTGGAGCTGGGGATGAATCACTGCAGAGCTGCACCCTTCATTCTGGGTACACTTTCCAAAAGCTGCTTTTCCACCCTGCTGCCCTGGTGGTACAGAAATAAAGCAGACTCACAGAAAGTCCTAAAAAAACCCCTTTGTAGACAGTCACTTACTTGTTGTTCTGGGCACTAAAAACACCATTTTTTAGCGTCTGCTTGCATTTTCAGTTTTGCTTTCTGTGCTGCAGAAGTTTGTTCCAGGCAGTTGAGTTAAGCCCTGGCTCAGTGGTTTAGGGCACACACTCAATTTGAAGTACCAGAGTAGTCCTGTTAAATCCCATGGAGTTGATTCCATGCCTGAAATTAAGCGTGGCCTTAGGAGATGTGATAGATGGGGGATTTGCTTGTCCACCCAGTGAGCTAAAGGGACAAAACTCTTGCCCATCTGCTTCTGGATTTTAATGAAAAGTTATGACTTATTTATGATCTTCTTCCCCACCCCTGTGTGTTTATATTCAGATCAAGAAAACCATCTCAGAAGCCCTGTCAGATTGCCAAAAGCTCTGTGCTACTGGATCTTCCACATCATTTACTGCTCAGTGTTTACAAGAGTGTTTTTAATGCACCATTGCTTGTGGAAGTGCTGTAGGCTGCTACTGATGGGATATTTCACTTGGGAGTCCCTTCATCCCAACTTTCTTCCCCCAGAAAAAAAAATAAATTAAATAACTGTGCCAGTTAAACTAAAGAATGTTGCTAGCTAAAAGTTCAGTGAATAAGCCCAATAGTTTTTGTAACAGAATTGCTTTTGGGAGTGGGGGTCCACATCTGCACAGGTATAAGGGCAGGTGGTGGAGATGTTTCCAAATGTCCATAAGTTAAAGTGCATGATTTAAATACTCATGTATTTATGCCATTTGTATTTGTGGAAGGGAAGCAGAAAAAGGCAACATTTCACTCACAAGGAATCATCACAAAAGCTCTCCTTCACATTTTGTGTCTGAAACAAAAAGCAGCTTTGTTTTGCTGTGTTTGGACAGAAGTGGGCTGCATCCCAGGGTTATATTTGTGGTGTGTGGTAGTAGAGCAAAACTAAATACGAAAATATTGCCCAAGTGCTCTGGTGGTGAGAGGAAGGGCTGAATTCACCCCCATGCAGTGGCAGGTGCTGACTGTGTTTTCCCTCATGGTTGTTTTTCAGTCCTGGGGCTGACAGAGCAGTTGCAGGGCTTTTACACAGGGCAGATTTCATATGGGATGTCTTTAGAGGCATCCTGGAAAAAGTGTGTGAGGCCAACATTTTCCAGGCAGCACTGGAGGCCCTTTTCCTTCTCCTAAAGATGATGTTGCCAACCATTGAATGATCTCAAAAATAAAAAAATATTTTATTTTTTAACTGAAAGTCAGCAGCAGTTGATTTTTTTCCTTAATATCTACCTTAACACAGAAGGGTAAAATTTGTAGAAAAACTGCATAGAAAAAAATAATGCTATGCTTAATATTTTCTTCTAGTATTTAAGATGTACACTAATTTTTCAGCTTTCCAAGTGCTGGTTGCTTTTTTAAAACACTCATGTGAGAATTATAACTGGATTAGTTCCTGAAGCATGATAGTGCTGAGCAGTCAACACAACTGAGTCACGGAGCTTTGAAGGGGCTCCAAGAGAGCTGGAGAGCGACTTTGGAAAGGGCCTGGAGTGACTGGACAAGGGGGAAAGGCTTCAAACTGAAGGAGGGCAGGGTTAGATGGATCTTGGCAATGAGGAATTGTTCCCTGGCAGGGTGGGCAGGGGCTGGGATGGAATTCCCAGAGCAGCCGGGGCTGCCCCTGGATCCCTGGCAGTGCCCAAGGCCAGGTTGGACATTGGGAGCAGCCTGGCGCAGTGGAAGGTGTCCCTGCCATGGCAGGAAGATGGAGCTGAGTGATCTTCAAATTCCCTTCCCACTCAACCCATTCTGTAATTCCATGATTCCATGAATCTATGGCTTGCCTCTTGTTTAGTGAGGCCGCAGCACAGTTTCAGGAGTTAAATGGCAGGACTAAAGGAAAGCTTGTTAGTAATGAGGTATTGCTGAAGAAACCAATCCCCAGCTAACACCCTTCTTCCCTTGCCAAACAAACTCTTTACATTTAAAGGTATTCCCCATGGCTGAGTTCTTTATTTTGATTTTTGTAACAATTTTTCTCCCTCTGATGAAACACGTTGTAGACATTAAATTAAGGGACAAATATGTCTGTGTCTGCCAGAAAGAAAACTGTGATGCAATTAAAATGCCATTAGGGAAGCCCCTGTGGGATGTTAAACCTAAAGACTCTATTCAGAAAGCAAAGCCAAAATTAAAGAGGTGTCTGGTTGCAGATCCTCTGCAGATTTCCCTGTCTTGACTAGAGTACCACGGAGACTGAGCTAGTCAGGAGCTGAAAGGTTTTTCCAGTCATGCGTGTGGTATTTTGAATCATGGCTTTGGCAAATGTTCCTTTTTTTTTTTTTTTTTTGTGAGCCTTACGTAGAAATGTGAATACATTGCATGACATGAAGTGCAACTGAGTGTGGAGCAACGGTGGCAGTGGAGGTGGGCAGCTCTCCAAGCCTTGGGCTGCTTGGACAATGGCAACTAAGAATAGTTTTCCCCCCAGAAAATATGCAGTAAGTGCATTTCTGTGTCTGTGAGATGTTTGGAGAGGGAAATGCAGCTCCTTGCAGCCACCAGGCTGAGCAAGCTCATGACCAAGCCTCCATTCCATGTCTGGAATTAAATTATTAGCATTTACAATTTCTGGAGAGATATGAGAGACTGATCTTTTGATAATAGAAATAAATCTATGGTCCATTGAACCTGGTTGGTGTTTTTAGACAACTGAAGGAATCTGCAGAGTCACTGCGTGGGGGGTATTGGGTTTTCCAGTTTTCCATTTCATTCCAGGTGATTCTCTTCCGGTGATAATAGTAAGGACTGGAATAATAATGGAAGCACACCTTTCTTGTCTGCCTAGGAATTCTCCAGATGACTGCAGCGTGGCAAAAGGAGGGAAGATGGTCAGCAGCTCAGACAGTGTTGGGATGAACTATGGAAGCTACATGGAGGAGAAGCACGTTCCGCCCCCGAACATGACGACCAACGAACGAAGAGTCATTGTGCCAGCAGGTCAGACCCTCTACACCAAAACTGCAAGCTCGAAAAAACTGCATTTCCCTCAAGCCCACTAAGATTATTGGAGAGGGTTTGCAGAAAAGTAGTGATCAGGAGGAAAAGAGCAGTAGCTTGTAGGGGTTATTGAGAGAATGAGCTGAGGAGAATCATGAGGACGCCTCCTCAATCTGTTCTTCCCATTTCAGCAGCAGAATGAGCTGATAAGAGGCACTCAGATCTTATCTGACTCCTGTAGCTGCTTCTTGGAGGATTTCACCCTAAAGTGAGCAAAAGGAAGAAGCACCTCCATTTCTTATCCCTGGGACAAGCTGGGTGCAGGGTGTGTGGGTGAGAGGGAGGAAAAGATCCCTGTAGCACAGGTTATCTTTGAAAATACCAAAAAGTAGCTTCTGTGGGATCAAAGAGGGCATGAAGAGCCTTTATGTGGGTTATCCCCTGAGTCTGGGCAGCATAAAACATTTTAATAAGCAAACGGACAGCTCCACTGCAATGTAAGAGCACAATTGAGAAATTCTCGGTCAGCCTTGGCAGGCCTGGCTGTGGGATTCAACAGTTGATGGGACAAGAAGGCTGCTGCTGCCTTGTTCTTGTTGCCTTGTCCTCCAAACAAGCCTGGAATATTCTGCAGAATAATTAGCATGCCTGTTTCCAGTTCACAGCATCATGGCATCTGTGGGTGTTCCTAAACCACAGGATGGGCACAGGGTAAACTCAACACCTGCAGCCAGGAGGGAATGTTTTACTGCTGGTTCCTCTCCAGCAGAGAGGTGCCGGTGTGAAATATTTCTGCCTCTGCCATGTTGCTTAATATTATTACAGTTTTTCAGTTGCTTAGACATGCAAGAGTACTGACTGTGGCCAGTTTTGCAAGCTGTGATTATTTCAGTTATTTGTCAAGAAAGGTGTGGACAAATCTGTTGCAGTGTCCTCTGCAATGGTATTGTCATTTGTGTTCTGAAGACAGGAGAGTGATGCTCTGGATAATAAATGTCCTGCCAACACTGAAATACAGAGCTTTTGCATGTTCCAAAACGTTTCTCTCCCTAATGTGTGGCACTTTTTTAAAGACCTTTAGTAATTCTTAGCATGGTTAGCTCAGCAAGGGATTTTTTTATTTAGTGTATTCCTGGATATGTGTTTGAGGTGGGTTTGAATGACTGTCAAGGAGCAAGATGGTCACAGTCACAGTCTTGCCATTTTGAAGTCACTTGAAAAAATTAATGGGCAAAAATCAGTTGCTTTTGATCATTTCATAGGCAGTGTGCAGGTCATGTGGTAAAGTTACAAGTAAAATTCACATTTCCAGCTATGGTAACTTTCTATTTATCATAATTAAGGGGCGTTAAAAAATTACAGACATAATGAAAATATTTTGGTAAATTTCCTGATGTTCGGTTGTTTACTTCAGAGCAAACTGAAGTTCTGAGTTCTTTGCTGTAGGTGTGGAAAATCTCATCCAGACCTAAGATTTACCCCCAGACTTGCATCTTTCTAGATTCCTGCTTATTTCATACCAGATGGAGGCATTATTTTAAGTGTTTTTTTGGTGGAATTAAGAAGGTCTCCACCTCTTTCAGACCAGCCTGAACAGCAGTGAAAATAGAGGGAATGGCACTGAAGTTAAGCCACAAAAAAGTGTTTAGGCTGCCATTCATGTCCCAGATTTTCATGGGATGAACCTTGGGAGCCAATTGACCTCCACATGCTCCATTCTCAGCCTCAAGGATATCACAAAATCACAGAGTCATTAAGATGATAAGGAAGAAAGTCTTGAAGAATTTTTTTCCCTTGGCTTTAATATTTTCTCTGCAAAAAGTATAAATTCTTTGCAGTAGGAGCTGAGGGACCTTTGTGTTGGTTCCTTACTCAAGAACAAGGAAAGGTAGAATGGGAGAGAAATAGAAAATGAGGTGTTTAGAGGGCAAATTTTAAAAAAAGCTTAAATTAAAATGAAGGATTAATTAAAAAACATTTTGCTAGAAATCTCAACTGTTTGGGGCTCTTTTTCCCCAGATGGTTTTGCCAATACTTCAGGTATTGAGTACAAAGTCAGACAGGTGTAGCAATGTATAACACAGCAGTCTGGGGAAAAAATGCAGAATATTTTAATATTCTAATATTATTGACTAGAGACCCATTCTAGTTTGTGAAATAACTGCCTGAATCTGTGAGTGCTTATTTAGCCTGTACCCAAGAAAGATTCTTTCACACATGAGTGGAAATTTCACTTGAATAAAGATAAGGATTGAACAGAGAGTATCAAAACTTGTTCAGCTCCAGCTTGCAGTGCTGTCAGTGGGCCACAATTTCTGTTAAAAAGAGCTAAAAACAATGGCTAAAAAGGCCTAAAAACAAGGAGGCAGAAGAGCTGAGTGGGAGAAGGAGCTCACTCACAGAATTCCAGAATCCCTGGGTTGGAAGAGACCTTCCAGACCATCGAGTCCAGCCCAGCCCCAGCAGCTCAACCCAGCCCTGGCCCCCAGTGCCACATCCAGGCTCTGTTAAACACACCCAGGGATGGGGACTGCACCACCTCCCCGAGCAGCCATTCCAGAACTTTCTCACCCTTGCTGGAAAAACCTTTTCCCTGCTGTCCAAGCTGTATTTCCCTTGGTGCAGCTTGGGGCTGTGTGCTCTGGGTGTGTCAGTGCTGCTGGAGACAGAGCCCAGCCCCAGCTGAGCCCAGGCCCCTTGCAGGAGCTGTGCAGAGCGATGGGGGCAGCCCTGAGTCTCCTTTTCTCCAGGCCGAGCACCCCCAGCTCCCTCAGGGCTTCCTCACAGGGTTTGTGTTCCCAGCCCCTCTCCAGCCTCGTTGCCTCCTCTGGATGTCCTCAAGCATCTCAAAATTCTTCCTAAATTTGAGGCCATTTCCTCTCCTCCTTTCCCTTGGGACAGGCAGCAGAGCCTGACCTCCCCTCAGTGCCCCTCCTGGCAGGGATTTGTGCAGAGCAATTCCCAGAATTCCCAGAATCCCTGGGTTGGAAGAGACCTTCAAGGCCATCGAGTCCAGCCCAGCCCCAACAGCCCAACCCAACCCTGGCCCCCAGTGCCACATCCAGGCTTTGTTAAACACACCCAGGGATGGGGACTGCACCACCTCCCCGGGCAGCCATTCCAGAACTTTCTCACCCTTGCTGGAAAAACCTTTTCCCCGCTGTCCAACCTGTATTTCCCCTGACACAGCCCAGGCTTTGTTGTTAGCACTCAGAGCTCTCAGCCCTCCCCAGTTGCTTTCCCTTGCACTCAGCACACCAAATTAACTCCTCCAGCAGTCAGTGAAGTGGGGATTGTTTTGCATGGATCCAGTGCCTCAGAATTGCCCTTCCCTGCCTGATGTTTTGCTGTGTGGCCCTGCAGACCCCACGCTGTGGAGCACTGACCACGTGCGCCAGTGGCTGGAGTGGGCGGTGAAGGAGTACGGGCTGCCGGACGTGGACATCCTGCTCTTCCAGAACATCGACGGCAAGGAGCTCTGCAAAATGACCAAGGATGACTTCCAGAGGCTCACCCCCAGCTACAATGCAGACATCCTCCTGTCACACCTACACTACCTCAGAGAGAGTAAGCCAGCCCTGCGTCGTGCCCGCACTCAGTCCCAGTTTTACCGCTGTGGATAATTGGGTTTTCCAAATGTCTGTTGCAAATGTTGCTGTTCCTAAGAGCATAACAGGGAGGCCAGCCCAAGTCCTGTTGAGTTTGATGGAAACATTCCCATTAATTTCACTCATATTTATCAAAGAGAAGAATTAGAGACTCTTTCTAGGTATCCGTCTCAGAGAAAAATTGAGTTGAAGCATATTGAGCAGGAAGAAAAAATCACATGGGGGTTCAGTGCTGATGTTTTTTCTGGTCACATACTCATTTCTTTCCATTTTAACTAAACAAGAGTGCAAACATTGATTCATAAAGTGAATTCCAGGCATGATTCTAAGGAATGGCAGGAGTTTGCTGTACTCTGGGTAGGATTGGGAAGATTGAATAAAAAAAAAAAATCTGTAAATTTATGGAAAAAAAGGAACAGTCCCTGAAGTCCAAATGCAAATTAATTGTAGTGCATGGCTAGAATTTCAATGGGGAAAAAGGGATTACCTGGATTGAGGGCTTTCACCTAAGCTTGAGGAAAATTTGCCTCAGTTTAAAGAAGTTAAAATGAACATGGTTTTTAGAGAAAAAACCACTGAGCATTGCAACACCAGTGCGGTGCAGTCTCCTCCACACGCACACTGTCAATAACCAGCCAGAAATTTTGTGCATTCAATAACAATAAATTATGATATTGGATAAATGAATGCCCTAATTTGCCCTGTAGCCCACACCCCTCCCTCCAAACTGCAGGCTGTTGATAGATTCACATTCAGGCAATCCTGTCAGGGGAAAATATGGTTTAAAAAGATAATTCACGATTTTTTTTACATTTTGGTGTTGCTTTTTGTTTTGTTTTGTAGCTCCTCTTCCACATTTGACTTCAGATGATGTTGATAAGGCCTTACAAAACTCTCCACGGTTAATGCATGCTAGAAACACAGGTAATGCTGGCACTGCTCCCACTGCTGTAGGTCATCATCTTCTAAAAGCACAGGATTCCTTTTCCATGGGCTGCTTGCTAAAAAAAATGGAAGTGGTAAATCAGGAGGGAGGCAAGAGAGTCCCCTCCCTGCTGTCTGTGTGTTTTCTGCACAGACACACAGAGAAAAGGTGAGATCACGCAGGGCCAGGTGGTGCAAAAATTTCTGGTGTCCTGCAAGAGGATGGGGGTCCCTGACACAGCATAAAACTGCAGGTGTGGGGCCTTTATCTGAGGATTTTTATGGTCCTTCTGTCCATTCTGCTGTCAGATCTACTCCATGGACCCCTAGATGCTTCTTGGAGCTCAGAAGTGCTTTGGGCTCTGGGGAATGGGGATGTCTCCCCTCCCATGAGCTAAATGTTGTGGGAATCAATAAAATTGCTCTTTAGGCAGTTAGCTCATCTCATTTTCTAGCTGCTGTGGGACTTGAGCTGGGAATTCCACTAAGGCTGATCTGAATTTTAAATGATTTTTGTTGATATTCACCCTTCTGTTAATTTGGCCCAGAAAAGTGTTGAGTGTAGGCAGGAGCATGACACACACCTCATCTGTCTTTCAGGATGCAGCTTAAAGTATTTATGAAAATAATTCAAAATCTGTTTTAACTTGCTGTAACAGTTGTGCAGCAGAGGATGGCATGGAATGGTACAAATAATAATGTGGTTTTATATCCCTACAAAAGATATTTGGAATATTGCATGATCATGCCTGAGGGTGTTAGTTACCTACAGTGACCAGAAATAACAATTCTCTATGAGAAAGGAAAAAGATAATACAAAGGATAATGCAAAAGAAAAAGAAAACAAAACTTGGATAGCAATGTTTCTTTCATATTTTATTTCGTTTTTCACTCTGAGTGAGTTTCATAGCAACATTCACTGGATTAGAAGATCTTTCTCTGACATTAGAGATTTGCCACTGGTCATAGTGGCAAACAAAGTCCTGCTGCGGGCTCTAGGCCTCCTGCAAACCCCACCAAAGGCAACAACAAAAAAATTTCCATTTACTTTGATGTGGTTTGAATAAGATTTAAGTCCTTTTTCAAAAATAGATGGACTTGATGGTCTTTTCCATCTCTGGCTTTAGAGATTTTCATTTGCCAAGCAGCTTCGACTTGTGGATATCCAAGTGTTGTTCAGCAGTTCTGTGTGTTATCTTTTTCTCTATGTGTGCACTGACAATGATATTCTGAAATTCATGTCACCAAAATGAGCTTATCTGTCATTGGGGAGTGTGAATAATGTTGTGCTGATCATCAGCATATGGGAAATCAGTTGTTCAATTTTCAGTGGGCCACAAAAGAGTTAGGAAAAAAGTTATTGAAATCAGCAGTAATTGACTTTTTTAATCATCCTGGAGAGGGTCATGAGAAATCCATTGGTGTAGACAGAGCAATTTCAATGCCTGAGAAAAGGGAGATTCCATTTCCTACATCAAGCTCAATATTTCTCCTTTTTTTCACTCTGGGGAAGATTAATGAGATATCTGAGGGTCTGACCCAAAAGTCTCTGTTGAAAATATGGACTTTTCTGGGAATGCACAAATAAAGGCAAAGAGGTTTTATTTCAGGGGGTACAAAGCCACCTTCCCATGTGGAGGTGGTTGTGGTAGAAGGGATTTCCTGAGCTTGACTGTCTCCTTCTTAAAACAGATTTTGCACAGACTTTTATCCAGTAATTTGAATTGATTTACATAGATGTGAAGATTATTGGAATGAACTTTCATATCTAACAGTCCAAAGGCAGAATTTAGTTATTCAGATTCCTCACTCATTCACTCTACAGGAGGGGAAAATATTGGTGGATTTAGGTGGAAATGAATCTTTAGGTGTCATGTCCTCTTCTTTCTCTTCAGGAGGTGCCACTTTTATTTTCCCAAACACATCAGTTTATCCAGAAGCGACACAAAGAATTGCAACCAGGCCAGGTATGAGCAATGACCATTTTTTGTGTGCTGTGATCTTAACTCATTTCATCTCTTGAAATATCTCATTCTTTTTCCTTTTCATAAATATGAGGCTCTATTTTGAACACACACATTATATACTTTTGTCACATATATATGTATGTGTCTGTATAATTTTGTAGAGTGAAATAATTTGAGTGAAATAATTAAGTAGAGTTTAATAAGTCCATTTCTTCCAAAAATCTCTGTCTTTGAAGCAAATATATCAACTTTTTAAAGCACCAGGTAATCAGAAACCTGAGCTCTGTTCACTGGTTCTGTTGCACTGTCCCAGCACAGTCACTTGTCAATGCCCTTTAGCTCTCTGTTTGTAAAATGAGGCTAAAATTTCCTTTTATTTGAAATCTATTGTGGAAAAAATACCCTAAAAATGCAGGATATATGATTCTCCTTCTGTCTACATTTTATTTATGTTTGAGGCAAGCAGAACCCGCAACAATCTGATTATGAGTTTAAGAGTCTTAAGTAAAATCAAAACATAAGGAAGTTCTTAATGCTCAGAATTTTGAAACCTGTGGAAGTTTTGTGGATGTGCTGATTTGTGAAAGGCTGATGGGAGTAATTAAAGAAGGTGAGGACATGGCTATGAAGCCAAAGATTTTGTTTTTATCACCCTTCACCACAAAAAATGCTGGAAAAATGCCTGATCTGGACATTTGCTTTTCCAATAATGAGTGCAGAGTAGTAAGGGACATGAAGAGGAGTTGCAGCAAATACGGAATTTAAAGGAAATCCATTACTGAGCCAGAGGCAAAAATCCAAGTGCTCAGAAGGGACATGCAGTGGAATTGGCTGAGTTCTGGTGAAAAGAGATATTGGCACATTAAAAAGGGAGTTTGAACAGGAATTATTTTATTTGTGCTCCAGGGTAGAGTGCAGGAGGGTTCATACAGATATTATTTAATATAGCCTTGTATACATGTATATATGCATGTTTTGGTAATTGATAATTTGAAAACAGAGAAAAGGAAACAATTAGCCGGCCATTTCATCAACAAATTCAACTTGTTTGGATCCTTGGAAATCAAACTCTGCTAGAATGGTTTGTTTATATTAATGGCTAAAAAGGGAACTGCTGATCCTGTGCATACATTTGGCTTTCCTAAGGCATTCACCAAAACACCCCACAACTATTTACAATAGAAATTAAATCAGTGTATCATAAGGAACAAATTAAGGACTGGCTAATTATCCTGTCATCAGTGATGGACATCTTAAGTTATTTTAGGATTGTTCAGCCTGGGGAAGAGAAGCTTTGGGGTGATTGAATTGTGGCCTGGAGGAGCCCCAGGAAACATGGAGAGAGACAATTTCCAAGGGACAGGACACAGGGAATGGCTTCACACTGACAGGAAGTAGGATTAGATGGGATATTGGGAATGAGGAATTGTTCCCTGGCTGGATGGAATCCCCAGAGCAGCTGGGGCTGCCCCTGGATCCCTGGCAGTGCCCAAGGCCAGGTTGGACACTGGGGCTGGAGCAGCCTGGGACAGTGGGAGGTGTCCCTGCCATGGCAGGGGGTGGAACAAAATGATCTCTAATGTCCCTTCCAACCCAAACCTTTCCATGATTCTATGGTTTTGTTGT